>OZ030006.1:86763631-87963631 GCA_964023405.1 Apodemus agrarius | reverse complement strand
GAAAGAGAAATGTTGTAAGACCGTTTTATTGGTATAACAGGGCAACTGCACAGTGACTGTGACTCCATGCACAAGATCAAATCAGAGAAAGTCATGGCATGGATGCAGAAGGAACCCATGAATCCTATTCTTAGCTGAGGAAATAGTGGCAATTGATGGTTGCTTGGGAAAGAGTGTTAATTGTTTTATGATGTAGACCTAGCAACACTGTAAATGCTCCAGGAGATGGCCCCACAGCCATACATATTCTGACGGAATCAGGTAGACTCTTTGAATTTAATAAAACTGTCAACTGTTCTTATGACCATGCAAAATGAACTAAAGAATACTTTATAAAGAAAAGTATATCCCCTGATATACTTTTAATCCCAGCACTCGGGAGGCAGAAGCAGGCAGATTTCTGAGTTCGAGGCCAGCCTGGTCTACAAAGTGAGTTCCAGGACAGCCAGGGATTTACAGAGAAACCCTGTCTCGAAAAACGAAAAAGAAAAAAAGAAAAGTATAAATATGACAACTAAAAGTGAAAATAAATACATGGAAATCATCTCTGAGAGAGACATGATTGTATAACTTCAGACAAATTCATTTACACAATGGTGTTACACACTTAAAAAGCTAAAGGTATAGAGAAAGTCTTGAGAAAATAGCTTAAATAGTACCTGAGATTAATTCACAGAATCCAAATTTTAAAAGTGAGTTGTAGTCCTGTATGTTTGTAATACCAGATCTGGGGAGACAGAGTAAAGTAAATTCCTGAGGTTCACTGGTGAGATAGCCTAGTGTATTTGAGAAGTTCCGAAGTAATTGGAAATCCAGTCTCAAAAAGGTGGATGGTACCTGTGAAGTGACAAACAAAATTGTTTCTGACACACACACACACACACACACACACACACACACACAAACACACACAAAGTGGTAAATAAGTCTCATGAACACCAAAGAGGACACTTTGAGGCATTTATAACTATTATATATTATATATCTTATCATATACATATATATCATATATATGATGCTTTTCATATACATGATATGTATATGATACATGCATATACTTATCATACATGTATATGATAAGATATATAATATATTTATATATCCACTCATACATACATAAATACAGAGAGACAAAGAGAGGACACACATATATACACATACACACAGAAAGGGAGAGAGAGAGAGAGAGAGAGAGAGAGAGAGAGAGAGAGAGAGAATCTTGTCAGAAGTAACAGAAATTAACAAATGCTAGAAATTATCAATTGAGTGTCTAGCAGGTGTGTGATTAAGATCACTGCAAGTCAGAAAGCAGTGAGGAAAATGATGAAGGAAGAAAAACAACCTACCAAGGCTTATAAATATGGCAAATTGTCACCTACTATTCAAGAAATGAATACATTAAAAATAACTGTAGCATCTCCATCTGATTGACCTGAAAATGTTTCTATATAGCTCAACATCTTGTCATGTTACTGAAATTCAAATGATATAGAGTCAAGTTTGAGTGTTAACAGTTAAGATGTTATGCATAATCTTCACAGTAATGCAGAATAAAATTGCTACAGCATATGCTCAATGGAGAAGAGAAATGAAAGCGCCTTTCTACATCAGATATCAAATAAGTCCAAGATATTTGTTTACTGATGAAGAACAAAAGTACATTTAAAATCTAAGGGAAAAAGAGATAAATGAAAATGAACAAATGTATTTGACTATTAATAATTATTTCAAATGTGAAGTCTTTACTCTAATTTTTAATGACAAATAGAGGAAAAAAGAAAAAAATCAAATCTAACTACATACCATCTGCCTGAGACTCATTTTCTATCCAAAGACAAATAACTAAAACAATGGATGAGTGGCTATACTGCTACATGGCAAAATAATATTTATGTAAAAATATCAAAAGCAAGAAAATCAGCCAGGCATGGTGGCGCACGCCTGTAATCCCAGCACTTGGGCGGCAGAGGCAGGCAGATTTCTGAGTTCGAGGCCAGCCTGGTACACAGAGTGAGTTCCAGGACAGCCAGGGCTATACAGAGAAACCCTGTCTCAAAAAACAAAACAAAACAAAAAACCAAAAGCAAGAAAATCACATTTAAGTAAGTATTAATTTCTGTATTCTTAATTTTGTGTTTTAATTTGTGGCATACAACAAGAAGAACCCATTGGTTCCTCCACAGTTTGTAAGGTTGTGTATCAAACTATAGAGTTTCTATTCACCAAAGCAAACAATCAATAGTGAAGATATAAGGTTCTGCATTGGAATAAATCTTGCCAGTTCTTCCGTAGAAAGAAGATTATTACCAGCAGCATCAAAAGGACTCAAAAATCTTAACAAACAGTTACAATCCATTTAATTGACAGATGATCCGAATAGACACTTCTCAGAAGAAGAAACATAAATTGACAAGTGACTGAATTATGCTGTTTTTAAAATGAGTTAAAATGGTTAGTGCTGAGGATTGCCTTGGTGCTGTTTATATTTTGATGCTAATCTGGCCCCTGAAAAGGAGCAGACCATGTACTCAGGTGATTCCATGTGAACCTGCTCCCTAATTTAACTGAAAATAAAGGCTAGAGCCTGTGATTGGGCCGTGGAAGGGAAAGGTGTGTCTGGAAGTTTTAGAGAAGGAGAAAGGAAGGAAAGAAAAAGATAAAATAGAGGACAGAGGGAGATGATGGAAGAAGAAGTGGAAGATGGAGCAGACCCATGTGGCCTCAAGTAGTTTGAGATTTCATAACTGGGAAATAGAGTAGTGTAGTGGTATATCTGCCCAATCTAGCTGTGCAACTTGCAAATATATTAACTGAGTTGCAGGGGCACAGGCAAATTGGGGTTGGAGATTTACTGATACGTAAAGGTATACTGTATTTACTGATACAGGAACTGTATAAATATTAAGTCTCTAGTGTTTTCCTTTGATTGGGCTAGAAAGAGCTGAGCATGGGGGATAGGTGAGACCACCACTGCTTGACCTAGCCAGGGAAAGTGTGGGGTTTATTTAAATTTCACACTATAACTAGTATTAAAAGTAGTTGTATAAATTCTCAGGAAAATGTGAATGACAAAGAAGCTCTACACACTGCTGCTGGAAAAATAAATTAGTACATGCTTAATCAAAATTGAAACAACAGTTCTGCCTTAAAGTAAAAGTAGAACTACCCTGTGATCCAAGGACATTGCTTCTGAGTCCATTCCTGAAAAATTCAGCAACAGGTTACAGAAGCACATACACATCCATGATTATGTCAACATTTCACAACAGCCTATTGTAGAATCAGCCTAGATGTCCATCAGCAAGTGAATGGATTAAGAAAATGGGACAGATATCCAAAACTGAGTTTTATTCATCCATAAGGAACAATATTATGTCATTTGTGTTAAAAATCAGTTCAGCTGTATATCTTCCTTATTGTGCCAATTAACATAGACTTAGAAAGACAAATGTGGGCCTGAAGAGGTAGCTCAATAGCAAAAGCCACACTAGGCAGCTCACAATGTCTAGTAACTCCAGATCCAGAGGATTTGACACATTCTTCTGGTCAGTATGAGTACCCTCACACACACAAAGAGAAACCCAAATAAAAGTAATTTAAGTATACACACACACACACACACACACACACACACACACACACATTGCCATGAATGCAAAATCAAGTCTGGTGAGAGGAATGAATCAGAATTGTACAAAATGGCAAAAAAGAGACTGGAAGGGTGGATTTTCTCAAAGCACATGTCATACCTATAAAAATGTGTAGGCACTGAGTATATACTAATAAAATCAGAACACCTAAATATTAACTAAAACTGTACAACTTGTTCATTGAAGCAATATTCACAATGGCCAAGCTATGGGGTCATCTTAATTGCTCATCAAAATATGACTAAGTAAAGACATATGGTTTCTATGTTCAATGGAGTATTATTCAGGCATTAAAGAAAAATAAAATCTTATCATATTCAGGAAAATAGACAGCACTGGAAGACATTGAAACATTTAACCAGAGTAACAGTTACTAATAACAGAAAGCCAGAGAAAGAGAAACACCTCCTGTTTTCTCTCACATATAGTAAATAACAAACAAAAATATGGTCTTAAAGTAGAACTCTTTGATATGCTATGAGAATGGAGCTGGGGAAAGAATGGTGTGGGGAGTAGAAAGACATTTGGGTAAGACCAATGTATGATATACTCAAATTTATAATCCTCACACTAAATTCCATTAGAGGTATATATAATTGTTTTGCCTCACTTAAAAATACTATATATATATATATATATATATATGCGCATATGTATATGTATATGTATATGTATATGTATATGTATATGTATATATATAATACTATATAATATATATAGTGTTTTTAATATATATATATATATATATATATATATATATATATATATATATACCCCAGGGACTCAATAATCTTCCACAGAAATACTTAGCATATGTATCTATATCTATAGAAATAGATATACCCAATGGACTCATGCCCAGAAATACTCTTCATATGTCCCTGTTTATTGCTGATTTTTTCACAGTAAGTAGGAAAAGGAACCAGGTGTCTATCAATGAACAATGACTGTTCATGTATACAGTGTAATTTTATTTAAACAATGAAAAATGAAATTAAGAAAGTTTCAGGGAAATGGATGGAATGGAAAACATTATAATTACATAAAGTAAATAAAACAGAATAGGAAAGACAAACAGTAAATATCCTTCTCTCGTATGCAAATTCTACTCTCTTAGTATTGAATATATGCAACCAATAGGATCTGTAACATGCAAAGGCCAACAAACAAGAAGAGGGCCCATGGTGGAAAGGAAAACACTTGGAGTCAAGGGGTACAGTGGAGAGAGAGGGGCAGTGAGATGAAAGAAAGGCAGCTGGTGGGCAGGAATCAACCAATATGAAACATGTATACAGCTTCCATATAGATCAAAGAAGAAAGTAAAGTTTAGTGAGACAATTGATAGCAAACTTCAAACTGCTGGAGTTTCAAAGGGTTTTACTGAAAACACAAACCAAAAAAAAAAAAAAACCTATTATAGGATCAAGAGATGATATAAGGGCTAACACACTTGCTATACAAGTGGAAGACCTAAATCCATGACCCAGAATATACGTAAATATTAGGTCAGCATAGTGGCCAGCTTGTTGCTCCAGTCTGGGAAGGCAGAGATAGGAAATCCTGAGGCAAGCTGGCTAGCAGAGCTAGTGATTTGGGAAAGCTCTGGGTTTGACTGAAAGCCTCTGCCTCAAAATAATACATTTGAAGATTGGTGGAGAAAGATTCTCCACTTCAACCTTGAGAATCCCTGAATACATACATGTAAACTCACCTACCAATACACAAGTGCATATCACACACACACATTCACACACACACAAACGCACACACACACATGCACATACACATGAACATGCTCACGCTCATGCACACCCACACATACAGTCACACACACTACGTTTTACCCATGATGAAGAAAATACTATTCTGTTAAAATTAAAACTGGTAAGGGGAGGGTTTTTTGTCTCTCAGTAGGTTTCATTTGGAAAGCAAGTAATTGTAGCGGGATTTTCCCCTATTTAATTAAAATAATAAATATAAGAAACCAATCACTGGGTGAGAAGGAAGCAGGTATTCTGAGTCGAGAGAGGAAGAGGGAAAGGAGGAGAAGGGGACTTCCTTTTGATTGGTGGGAGCAAGGTGGTCTTGATCTAGACAGGTGCTAATTCTTCTACACTGTAGCTTCCAGAATACATCATAGTAATTCTACAACTAAGAGTAAGAAGAAAAGTGACTTCTTAACTTTATTTATTCTCAAACTACTTTTGATCCAGTGCTATCATAGAATTGTTATGTACTTTTTAATCATTGTGATTTGACTTTAGCTTCTGTTATTTTCAACTATTTTAATGATTTGTATGTGATATATAGTTTTGCCATAGAAAAGGACCTTTGCTCCTCAGTCATGACTACAGTATACTGCAAGTACCTTAAGCTAACTCAGTAGGCTTTTCACATCTACCGAAGTTGGAAGAATTTAAAAAATTGTACCATATGGAAAAACATAAGCTTGGATAAACTTTTGTTTTGAGAAGCTTTGAAGTTTTGAAAGCAAAAATGTTTTTCTTTCTAGAGTAGCTTGTAAAAAGTTAAATATAATTAAGCAGGATATTTTGTCATTGATTTATATGAAGATAAATTATTAAATTGTCCTTATAACATCATATTACTTATTACTCTATATAGGGAAATACAGACACATATTTACATGAAATGACATAAACTCTCTTAACCATTAAATCTTGACTCTGTAAGAATTTTATAACTTTTATCAACAAAGGTTCCAAGAAACAGGTATTGAGTTTATGAATGGTCTATGGCAGTTAGTAAAGTGTAAAGTTGGAATTATATTACCTTCAGATAACAAATACAGTTTTAAACATAATATCACCACTGGTGTGTGTGAGTTATCTAACAAGTAACATGAGTCTTAAAAGTTTCTAAAACTTTTGTGATAAGAAAATTGGGTTATTACATAAGTGTATTTTAGCCAAAAAATGTATGAGCAGGCCATGTAAATGAAGTTATTTTTGCATAAAAACATTAACCTTTCTAGCACTGTGAAACAAGATGATAAAACATGGCAGATAAGTGAATAGTGTCACACCAACATAGAACATCCCAGCGTTTACTATACATAAAATATACAAAAATATAATGACAAGGGCTCAACATCTCAAAGTAGATCCAGAGGCTTTCAGGTCTACTTGAAGGCACTGGCTTTGAGAACTTGAGGGAAACTGCTACATAGTATAATTTTCCTATATGTGTCAAGCTATATTGAAATATTATATATGTAGACTTTAGTACTTGATTCACTGCAGAAATCATGTTATCAATCTCAAGCCCTACAATTTCTATAGTTATAAGCGGAAGGGAAGTCTTCATTATCTGAAGAGACAGGTGTGCAGTTATGGCTTAGGTTCTATTGGTTAATTGCCTTCATTCTTAACATCTATATGATCAGATCATTTAGAATCTAAGTTCTTTAATAATACTTGTTGAATAACCACAGATATTCCTTGACTAATAATGGTATCAAGCCACTATTATTTATAATACATTAGAAATATTATAATAAAATTTCATTTAAAACACTTAAAAATGAACTACAGAATCTTATTCACCCCACTTTATTTTCCTACCATACTCAGATCCAGTGTTATCTTGCTAAGAGGTGGCCAAAATCATTGAACACAGAGCCTACTTTAAATTAAAGTGCTAAATGTCTCAACTAAGTTGCTTGATGACTGTATTCAAATGGATGCAATAGTAAATGTTCAGCAAATGCTCCATAGTTGGACTTAAGATCTCCTAGTTAAGAAAGATTGGTGCTCCTTCAGGCCTTTCTCTAACTCCTCCATGGGGAACCCAGTGCCCAGTCCAATGGATCTGAAGGGGTTTGTAACCCCATAGGAAGAACAATAATACCAACCAACTAGAACCCCCAGAGTTGCCAGAGACTAAACCACCAATAAAAGATTACACATGCAGAGGCCCATGGCTCCATCTGCATATGTAGCAGAGGATAGCCTTGTCTGGCATCAGTGGGAAGAGAGTCCCTTGATCCTGTGAAGGCTTGATATCCCAGAGGATGGGTATGTGGGAGTAGGTGGGTGGGGGAGCACCCTCATAGAAGCAGGGAGAAGGGGTATGGGATAGTTTCTGAAGGGAAAACCAGAAAAGGTGATATCATTTGAAATGTAAATAAATAAAATATCCAATAAAAATATTGTTGCTTGCTAACCTAACAGAAACATTCCATATAAATCCCTATACCAGAAACAGAAAAAAATCCAAAGTGCGAATTTCAGTTTCCACTGAAGATCCATTCACTGCCTCTTATGTCACTGTGTGGAACATCAATATGTCAATGCAGAGAAAGGCTTGAAATTCAGTGCTAACACATTTATTAGGCCCTCTATTCTTGTTAAAATTCCAAATTATAAGCTTTATCACATGGAACTACAAAGATATATTATTATTATTATTAGCTACTTTCCATGCTATTTGAAACTAGAAAGTTACATTGTAAGTAAAATCCACATACTAAATGGAGACAATAAAAGTTTAAGAACATCACATTTATATCGCATATAAATATTTAAAATTTGCTTTAGGGGTATAAAATTATTTTCCACGATAATAAACTCTAGAAAGTTTATGAATATACAAGGGTCAGAATACTGTGTGAAATCTTAACAGCAGCATTAAACATACATGGCGGCCTCAAGTAATTCAATGAATTTTTTAAAGTCTTTGAATTTCAGTTTATACCTCTTTGGTCTCACCATTCTTAAGTAATAACTGCACTGCAAAATTGATGTCTTTAGAAACAGGGAAAAGGCTTCTATCACTGAACAATCTGTATAATTCCAGTCCTCAGATTATGATGCAGGAATTTATATCATTATATACTATCTCCTTTGGCATTCTGAGAAATTATTCTTTAGGATATATTTTGGCTTTTAATTTTCCTAAAAGTATATTTAATAACAAAGTTTCTTATAAATAGATTTGCCTTTTTCAGAATTATAATCACCAAATAATACTTCATAGAAAATTACAGATCAATTTTTCTTATAAATATAAATGTAAACATTCTCAGGGAAATACTTGCAAACCAAATGTAAGAACTCATTAAAAAGATAATCTACCATGATCAACTTGGCTTTATCCCAGATATGCAAGGATAGTTTAACATATGCAAATATAATCTACCATATAAACACACTGAAAGACATACTATTAGGTTCATATTATTAGCGCGGTAGGCCTCCATATTGCAACCAGGACAGGGCTAGAGAGGCCCAGGTAGACAGACTCCAGCAGGGGCTACCATTGAGCTGGTGGATCCGCCAGGCTCTCGCCACCAGGCAGGGCCAGGGCAGAGGCTCTGCAGGACTTCTCCACGCCCTCTGGCCTTGCACCAAGGCAGCTTGGAGCAGCCTGCCCGTGGTCCCTTACAGCAGCAGTCGCGGTAGGCCTCCCTATTGCTACCAGGACAAAATACAACAGCCCTTTGTTGATAAAATTTCTAAAGAGATTACAGAAATAAGGGACATCCTTCAACATAATAAAAGCAGGTTACAGGTTATAAGCCATTGCCAAAATCAATTTAAATGGAGAGAAATTCTAAGCAATTTTATTAAAATCGAGATCAAGACATAGTTGCTTATTCTCACCACACCTAGTCAAGCTATTACCTGAAATCATAGCTAGAGCAATACTGCAAATGAAAGAGATCAAGTAGATTCATATTTTAATGTGTGAAGACACAGTTTCTTTATTGGAAATTTTTATGATAATATATATTAGTGACCCTAAAATTACAAAAGGAAACTCCAACTCTTTTAGCAAAGTAGCTAAATGTGATATTAACTCACATACCTAAGAGATTTTCTGTGTACAAATGGCAAACACACTAAAAAAGAAGTCAAAGAAACAATACCTTTGCCAATAGTCTCAAGTAATAGAAAATATCCTGGGGTAACTCTCTGCAAGCAAATGAAAGACTATAACACATTGAGATATGAAATTGAAGAAGATATCAGAAGACCAATGCTCAAGGATCAATAGAATTAACATAGTAAAAATGACCATTTTGCCAAATGCAATCTACAGATTCAGTGTAATTCCCATCAAAATTCCAACACAATTCTTCATAAATCTTGAAAAGACAATTTTCAATTTCATGTGAAACCCAATTATCCAGGAAAGCTGAAACAAGTGTGAATAATAAAAGAGTGACTGGAAGTATCACCATTCTCAATTTCAAGTTTTACTATCAACTACTGTAATAAAAAAGTGTGGTATTGGCATAGACATTCTGTTCACTGGAATCAAATTAAGACCAGACATAAATTGACACACAGATAAGCATTTGATTTTAATAAATAAGTCATAAATTCTCTCTGAAAAATGACAGCATGTACAACAATTTATGTTTTTTGAACTGGATGATGAAATGTAGAAAAATCCAAATAGATCCATACTTATCAACATGAACAAACAACTACAGATGGATCAAAACCCTCAACACAAATCCAGATACACTAAATAGGATAGAATAGGAAGTGGGGAATAGATTGAAATCAATGTCACAGTTAAAGACCATGAAAAGCTTCTATACAACAATGGACACAATCTTTTGGGAAAATTGAAAGCTACACAATGGGGAGTTTTCGCCCATATCTGATAGACAGTACTCATGCTGATAGAATATGCAAAACATATAAACAACTCAAAAATACAGATAACATGAAAGTAAATAACCCAATCAATACGAGGATCTGAACAGATTTCTCAAAAGAGGAAACTCAAATGGCTGAAAGAAACTTAAAGAAGTGTTCAACATCCTTAGTCATCAGGAAATGCAAATCCAAACTACGTTGGTATATTATATTACATCTGTCAGAATGGATAAGATCAATCAAACAAGTAATAGTTCATGCTCAGGATGATGTGGAATAACAGGAGCACTCATCTATTACTGGCAGGGGTGCAAACTTGTATATCCACTATAGAGATCAGTTGACAGTTTCAATCTACCGCAAGATCCAGCTATATCACTATTGGGCTTATAACAAAGGTGCTTCATTCTACCCAGAGACATGTGCTCAAACATGTTCATTGCTGCTCTATTAATAATAAAAAGAAACTGGAAACATGCTTAATGGCACTAAACAGACAAATGGATATAGAAAATATGGTACACTTATACAATTATTATTTAGACATAAAAATCACAAAATTCAGGGTTAAGTGGATGCAACTAGAAAAAATTCATATTGAGTGAGGCAGACAAATAAGGTATGTATTGACTTATATGTGGATATTAGCTGTTAAGTCAATGATAATCAAAGTATAATTGTTAAATCACAGAGGTTACATATAGAATAAAGGACGAGGCATGGGAAAAAGCTGATTCCAATAGATTTCGGAAGGAAAAGAAAATAGGACAGTTAGAGATGAATGAGAGTGCATGAAATGAGAGGACTAAGTTGGGGGGAGAGAAAAGGGGGAAGAAAGGTAGGAAATGCAGAGAGACAACTAAATTAAAGAGGCATTTGAAGAGTCATATGGAAACCTAATATTGCAGCAACTTCCTAAAAATATACATACATGACTTCAATGAAATCACTAAATGATGGGGAAACAGAGCCCCAACAAGATATAACCTGTCACCACACAAAGGCCCCAACCCAAGATTCAGTTATATCTAATTTTGTTTTGCCAAAGTACTCTGATAGGAACCCCAAACAACCGAGGCTAATGCTAACAATGTAGGCTGCTTTATGTAAACCACAGGGAAAGCCCTATTTCTGAAGACAATACCTATGCAACTCATTGAACATTTAGTAGTTGAAATGGTACCTACATTAAAAATTCACTCCTATGTGCTAGTGTCTTTGGTATTAGATGGTATTCTGCATGCTTCCAATGAAATAAACAACAATCCAGCCACACACCCTTTAATGTACAAGGGTATGCAGCTTGAAAGCTATACTGGTGCAATTGTGGCATAAAATTTTTAGTAGTGATCAAATATCTACTTTTTTTAAGGAACACTCTATGAAATGGAACCCTCATTCCACATTGCTTGGGTGACCAAGTATGTGAGACAAGCTAGCCCAAGGACTTAGGGTAAACTAAAGTATATCCCCAGTGAAATCCTAACTATTGGAAGAGAATCTGCATTGTCTAATTTTTAAATGTTATGCCTGTTTCTTCATGAAGTCTTTATTTTTGGGAGGACCCTGGGTCCATATTGGATTAGATATTATTGGGTAGATTGCTGGAATTCCATTTGGGGGCACAATTTCACAACTACCTGTGCCCACTGCTGCATTTTGATGTCACACTTTCCTTATGGTTATGTAATTCATCTTCCCTGTGACTCCTTAGTCTAGATGTGCTAGAGGTAATTATACTGGGTCTTTTCATGAAGGCTTACTCTCACAGAGATGTCATCTGGCTTAAAATTTTATGATTGCCTAAGAACCAAATATGTCTGTTTTTGTGGATCTATAATTTGATGCAATATTTTTAAATGCTGTAAATTTCTCTGGGTCATTACTTTATTTTCCTTAGTAAAGTATCTCATTCCCAAGAACTCTACACACACACACACACACACACACACACACACACACACACGTGCACACGCACATGAGCATGCATATACTTGCATATAGTTCATTCAGGGAGATATATGGTTAGCTGCTAGAAGCTATCTTCATCTTAGGAAGGGCTGATTTTTCCAGAAATCCTCTTGTTATCTCATTTTTGACAATCATCAGCCTTACTCTTGATATGCTTAGATCTAAATTTTCAAAGGACAGAGTTCTTTGTGAGTCCATATTACAGATTATTTCTCAGGCTACACAAGCCCCTGCCTGTGTAATAGTGTTCCAGCCACACTCACATAGTCTACCCCCCTAATCACTAAATCTTCTAGAAATATAGAAATACATCATCTAGAGTTTAGAGAGATAGTTACTTTATTATGGCTGTAAAATTATAGTTTTTAAAAAATGCTTTTACTTCCATTTCAATGGATTCTTATGAAATTGAACAAATTTTAAATATTTTCTTGATCAATCAAAACTTAACAGAACACAATGGATTTGTTTGTTTTTTGTTTCTGCAGCAATTAACTGAGAAATTATAACATTTATAAATATGTTCATGGAGGAAGAACCATTCAGATGGGAGACTGTGTTCTTAATATCAGTGAGAGGCTACTATTACTCTTAAATTCTCCACGCATACACACACCTGCTTTGATAAGCCAAATAAGGAAACAAAACCCAATTTACCATTAAAGCAAAGCACTTTTGTAAAAGCAGACAAATATAGAAATTAGGACTCTGTCTTTCTCATTTCATTTAGATTTCATAACCAATATGCAGCAGTGTCAGCTAGCATACCCAAGGCAAAATTGTAAATATTTGTCAAAGCATATTTTCGAGAATAATTAACTCAGATGCAGATCTCAAGGGGGACTATGTCAGTCATGCAGACAATGCCTGTTTATTCTCGGGAGCTTGGGAAGCCCCCACACTGCTGCCTGAGCACCTGCCATGCACTTGAGGAATTTTGGAGAGCAGAATATACAAGAGCATCATAATTCATGTGGACTGACATAAGTTGCTTTGTCCTTCATTAAAACAGCTGGAATTTATTTTGTTGAAAAATAAAACAGACATTTTACATGGGAAAATGTTTCTTGCTTATCTGAAGAGATGCTTTTAAAAGTTTTTTTCTTTCTTTTCCTCTAACACAGAGATGCCTGTAACACCTGGAAGCTGTCATGTCATACACAAGTTCTGCAAATGATGACACTGTCCATGTCAGGGGATCTTTTGGGGAAAGTGATGGGATTTCTTTCTTACTAATTATCTCCAAATAATGGGTGTCTCCTCCATAATTAGAATTGAGCATCAGAAATGAGTTGTTTGTCAAAGTTTCTCTAATATAACTTAGAAAGCGATGCCAGTTGATAGAAGAAAATTAATTACCTAGAACAATACAAAACAAAATTCGATTACATAATTTGCCACTTCTCAGAATACAGAATTGTCACCAAATGAATAATGTAATGATGACAATACAAACAACTCTTCCTGCAGTTAAAATGAAAAGAAAGCATCTCCTTGCTCATCCTCCAGTCTGGAGTACTACCTTTAAAAATTCTTCAAAAATGGAGTTTTAAACATATATGTGTACATGCTCTGCATGTTCGTGTGTGTGTGTGTGTGTGTGTGTGTGTGTGTGTGTGTAGTCCACTTCAGTGTCAACCCTTAGGTGCAGACACTTCTATTTTTAAATGGAATCTATCACTGGTGCTGGAGCTCACTGACTAGGCTATAATAGCAGGCCAGTGAGTAATAGGATCCACTTATCTCTGCCTTCTCAGGATCAAAACTACTCACTTTTTCTCTTTAATTTTAATTCAACTTATTCTTTGAGAATTTCATACATGAATATAACATATGGATCCCCTCCACCCACACTCCTCAATGATTGCTTTCTCTCGCCCTGCTATATTTTTATGTGGCCATCCCAATTTCATATATATAATATATAATCACTCCTATATGTTCTCCTATATGTGCGTGGGTATAAGGCATGAGCAATCCACTAGAGGCTACATCCTTAAGGAAAGCTGACTTTGTCCTCCCTCCCCTGGGGCTAATTAAATGTCTATAATTCCTCGTGTAGGAGTGGTATTCTTACAGAAAAGTTGACTGGCCAGACGTTGTTCAGGTCTTGGGAGGTAATCACAGCCCCTCAGAATGCCTGGGGCAACATCCCTATAATTTCTAAGAAATACAAATTTACAGCAGTCTCCCATTCCTTGCAACAGGTTCTCTTGAAAGAAAGAGGTGTGAATAGATGTCTGGCTGGTGATTAGCATGGTGGTTAGACTCTTATTCTCTGCTCAAGAACCATCACTGTTTTTTATATTTCTGGTCCTTCTATTGCAAAAGAATAATTTCTGATGATGGGTGGGAGCTTCTATAGGAATATGTATTTAGAGTGGTGGCGCACGCCTGTAATCCCTGCACTTGGGAGGCAGAGGCAGGCGGATTTCTGAGTTGGAGGCCAGCCTGGTCTACAGAGTGAGTTCCGGGACAGCCAGAACTACACAGAGAAACCCTGTCTCGAAAAAAAAAGAAAACAATAAAATACTATATCCATTTAACAATATAATAATAGTAGATTTTTCCTCCAGTCTATGATATTTCTAGCAACAAGTGCTTGGTCAAGGTTATGTTACCAGGCATGAGTTCCTTCCTATTGAATAGGACTTAGATCCGGTCAGACAGCTACTGGTTACCTCTAAGATGTTCATGCTACAGTGTACTAATAGCCTATCTTGCAAGGCTGGAACCTATTTGACATCATAGAGTTTGTAGCTAGATAAAACTGTTGGCAATTTTTCTCCCCTTGCAGTATACCTAACACCTTTCAGAGTGATGACATCAAGCCATCGGAAAAGAGGTCACCGGGACAGTACTAGCTTGACTTTTCCATATGCTAAGACTACAGTATGTGTTGTCTACAGAAATAGGGCTTTATCCTGAAGTCTTATGGGCAGGCAAGAGCAAGGGCAATGTACTGTATTGTGTTTGGAGTCTCTTTTACCTCCTTGACATTCAACTGGAAAAGAATCTTTCCCACACCTGGAACTGGCTTTTGTTTGACAATCTATGTCCCCGTGTGACATAATTCAAATTAAGGTATTTATGAGTGTATATGTGTGTGTGTATACATATGCATATGAAGTTTTTAAAGTAATAGGCTTCCAATGATTTTTATACATCCTTATATTTTTAATCTTTCCTTCATAATCCCTCTCTTTCTCTTTATGTCATTTTCAGTGACAAAACTAATGATTCTGATGATTAGGCAGGAATCATTTTACCATCACCATGTATTATGTTTTATGTTTCATGTAATTATGCTTCTGGCCTCTTCGGATACCTTTAGGAACCCTCCACAGAGCGAGCAGGGAATGGTCTTGAAAATATGGCTCCACCTTGGATCTCTACTATTGATGTTTCTGTGATTTCTATCCCATCCAGCATGATAGCAATTTCTCCTGAGTGCATACTGCATCCAGTTTGAAAAAGGTACATTCTTTTTATTCTACTTAAGTAAACATTACTTGTACGACCACTTGTAAGTCAAGCCAAGTCTGGCTTAGAATACAGTACTTTTATGGATAAAAGCAAACATCATATCTCCCTTGGTGATATGGTTTACCTTCTCTGGATTCTAGAGTGTGCTAAGAATAAGTGTATAGTAAGTAAAGTATATTTATGTGTGCTGTAAGACTTACATTTATGTCCTTTCCTATAACACAGGGTGGAGGCCCAGGAAGTTGTCTGAATTTGTGATTTAAATCACCATTTTTCTATGGTGCCACTGTTCAATGTTACTGTTTGGTTATTAAGATATTACCTACAATTCAAAAATCAACAATCCTATTTATTGTATAGTTTCTTTTGATTATAAGAGTAGAATAAATGAACAAACTAGATAAATAAGATGGGAAATATCAATATTACTACTTTTATATGGCATTTATATTTGAGATATTCTCTCATGTACCATATACTGTGTGATTGTCATTAATATATATTATATATGACTATGGCTAAGTAGCTTTTCACTGCTTAACCCTTGGTATTCTCATGGTTTTTGTCTATTCCTTTCTTATATCTTTCTTTATAATACACCAAATATTCATAAAGATTTAAGCATAAAAGGTAAATAATAAATAGTATAACAAAAAAGTCTTTAAAATTATTCTTTATAGCAATTCTACTTTGAATAACTGTGCTTATAGGATCAATTAATTAATCTTTAATTGTCCATATTCTCATATCATATATATGCACTTCTTACATATACATATATAATTCAACATTTATGATGTGACTTAACAAATAATCTACCTGCATTAACATGAACATTATATTTCTCTCTATATAGGTTTTGGATACATATATGTGTATGCATACATCTATTTTTGTAGCATCTAAAACTTGTGACCGAATAGAAATCTAAATTCCTAGGCTAGAAATTCATAAATCTGTACCATATTTTCATACAATTGCAGCTATTAGGAAAAAGAAAGCAGGAGTAAGCAGATATTGGAGATATGTCCTGAACCATGCTATTAAACTTTTTTAAAACAATGAATTGCTAAGGGAAAACCTAGCACTATTTTTTCAGGTAATTGAACATAATAATAAACTGCCATTAAGTTCCTATCTTTATTCCTGTAAATTAGTGCTTCTCTCAACCTTTATTAGAGAAGCATCTTTTTACAGTAGATGATGACCACAAAGAGGGTCACCATAGAATCACATACACAGAATAAGAGACTGTGGAGTGCTTCATTTGAAAGATATATCCATGTCAAACCCCTCAACCCAAGGTTTAGGCATCATCGTGGCAAAGGTAATGGGAAGATTGTAAAAGCAAGAGGTGGTAGAGGTCTGCAGGGAAAATGTATTTCCCAAGCATGACAGCAGTATGGCACAAATGACCCCATATGTGAATCTACACACAAGTCTGAACAAACTCAAGCCAGCCAAAGTCCCAGCATGGAAAGCAGGATACATGAAGTCCCACCCTTGGTGTAGGAATTGTTGGCAACTGATGACTGCACGGGTAGGGAGAGTCAAGAGTCAGTTTATCTCAAGGGTGCATCTAGCTGATGACTCTACCACCATGCACATAGAAGAAGCACTGCATGGACTCAGTAAGTATAAAAAAAGTGCATGGAATTGGATGGGAAGGTAAGGAGGGGGATAGAAGAAGAAATGAGGCACAGGTTAGACCAAAACATGATATATGAGTAAGAAATGCTCATATAATAAAAAAAGAATAAGCAATAGGTGATATACTGTCCTACCTCTTCTATAGAACATGTTTCCTCTGGGATATCTCTCTCTCTCTCTCTCTCTCTCTCTCTCTCTCTCTCTCTCTGTCTGTGTGTGTGTGTGTGTGTGTGTGTGTGTGTGTGTGTGTAAGCAGAAAGTGCTCCTAATTTTGACCAGCTTAGGGCTCTGAGATTAACCTGACATGTCTTCCAGGCAGCCTCTGTGCCAACTCCAACATTGGCTCCATAGTTTTCTCTCCTCATCACTGCAGCATTTAATTCTATCATCGTTTTATTGTTCCTTAAGGGAACATTTTATATAACCTGCACCTTTAGTGCACACTAATTGAACTAAAGCGGAGTCTAAGTAATCTAACAGAAATAATAGTAAGGAAATTCTGAAGGACACCTTCATCTAAATAAGTATTTAGGCTAGAAATTCAACTCTGGAACACATGATCATTTTTATCTGATTGTATTAAATATGCTTTTGTGAATGTTTTTATTCATGAGGTATATCATTTATCTCTGGTACCACAGGCATAACTTTAAGATCTTTATTATTTTTGAGGAGTTTAGGTATTTATTCCTGCCAACTGTATGTTTGTAAATATAGGCACAGAGCATCTGTGAATGTTTAGAAGATTTCATTTAAAGTATATTTTTGTTTTGTTGTGTTGTTTTCAAGTGAATTGGGAAGCTATGTGTGATTGGTGACTGCTTTTTATTGTAAATGAAATGGAAATTAATTTCAGCAGCAATAAACTCAGATATTTCACAAGGATAATCAGTGTCCCTAGTGGCCAGCAGGACTGTGAATTCCCTTGTTACATGGAGGCAAGCTGCTGTTCCTCTGGCCTTGGATTGGGAAGATTGGTTTATAGACAGAGTGCCTTTCATAGGGCATTATGTTTGCTATACTGTGTTCAAGCACAGAAACACTGAAAAATATCTAATGGTTTTTAATATTAGAAAATTAATGTGAGTGAGTGGCTGGAATCAGGTGCGTGGCCAGAGTTATAGCTTAGCTTAGCTCTGCAGCAGATCCGGGCACAGAAAGATCAGCTGCGGGTGCAGACTAGCAGCCGGGACCAGCTCTCCGAGCGGACTAGCAGCGAGGGGCCACTGGGCCGCCTCGGGGCACAGCTCGGCACTCTAGCAGCTGGAGTCAGGGGCCTGGACTCAGAGCGAGCATAGTCCAGCACAGTCAACGCAGCCAGAAGGGAGCAGCAGAGCCGGGCACGAACAGCTCAGCCAAGGACACGCGGTGCTTTCAGCAGGGGCAGCCATCTTGCCCCAGACCCCCCGCGCGCAAACAGCAGGCACACTGGACGCAGTGAGCGGCTGGAATCAGGTGCGTGGCCAGAGTTATAGCTTAGCTTAGCTCTGCAGCAGATCCGGGCACAGAAAGATCAGCTGCGGGTGCAGACTAGCAGCTGGGACCAGCTCTCCGAGCGGACTAGCAGCGAGGGGCCACTGGGCCGCCTCGGGGCACAGCTCGGCACTCTAGCAGCTGGAGTCAGGGGCCTGGACTCAGAGCGAGCATAGTCCAGCACAGACAAGCTGCCAGAAGGGATCTGTCTCCTGGGGACAGGCGTGCTGTGCTTTCACCAGGGCGCCATCTACAATAAGACCAACTAGCGCCAGAGATAAAGAGATGGCAAAAGGCAAACGTAGGAACGTGATTAACAGAAATCAAGGCAATATGGCACCATCTGAACCCAATTCGCCAACCACAGCAAGTCCAGGATACCCCAGCACACCAGAAAAACAAGAGTTAGATATAAAAGCACAGGTCATGATGCTCCTAGAGGAACACAAAAAAGACATAAACAAATCTCTTAAAGAAATGCAGGGGAACATCAATAGAGTAGAAGCTCTTACAATCCAAACACAAAAAACACTTAAAGAACTCCAGGAGAATATGGGCCATCAGACAGAAACCAATAAAGAGGAAGTGAGAAAATCAGTTAAAGAAATGCAGGAGAACTTGAAACAACAGGCAGAAGTCATGAAAGAGGGAGCACAAAAATATATTAAAGAATTACATGAAAACACAAACAAACAAATGATGGAACTGAGCAAAACCACCCAAGATCTGAACACAGAGGTAGAAACAACTAAGAAATCACAAAAGGAGGCAACCTTGGAGATAGAAAACCTTGGGAAGAAAACAGGGGTCGTAGATGCAAACATAAACAACAGAATACAAGAGATAGAAATAAGAATCTCCGATGCTGAAGATAACATAGTAACCATTGACTCCACAGTCAAAGAAAATGCAAAATCCAAAAGGCTTGTAACCCAAAACATCCAGGAAATCCAGGACACAATGAGAAGACCAAACCTAAGGATTATAGGGATAGATGAGAGTGAAGATCTACAACTTAAAGGGCCAGCAAATATCTTTAACAAAATTATGGAAGAAAACTTT
Source organism: Apodemus agrarius (assembly GCA_964023405.1). Lineage (NCBI taxonomy): Eukaryota > Metazoa > Chordata > Mammalia > Rodentia > Muridae > Apodemus > Apodemus agrarius. The sequence goes on along the minus strand of OZ030006.1, from coordinate 87,943,707 downwards.
CCTAACTTAAAGAGAGAGATGCCCATGAATGTACAAGAAGCCTACAGAACTCCAAACAGACTGGACCAGAACAGAAACACCTCCCGTCACATAATAATCAAAACCCCAAATGTACTAAACAAAGAAAGAATATTAAAGGCAGTAAGAGAAAAGGGCCAAGTAACATATAAAGGAAGACCTATCAGAATCACACCAGACTTCTCTCCAGAAACCATGAAAGCTAGAAGATCCTGGGCAGACCTCATGCAGACCCTAAGAGAAAACAAATGTCAGCCAAGACTACTATACCCAGCAAAACTCTCAATCAACATAGATGGAGAAATCAAAATATTCCATGACAGGACCAAATTTACACAATATCTTTCCACTAACCCAGCTCTACAAAGGATAATAGGAGGAAAACTCCAATACAAGCAAGGGAACTGCACCCAAGAAAAAGCAAGACAGTAAACTTCTTCCATCAAACTCAAAGGAAGATAACTACTCAAAAACAAAAATAACATAAAAAATGTCAGGAAGTAATAATCTCTATTCCTTAATATCTCTTAACATCAATGGACTCAACTCCCCAATAAAAAGACATAGACTAACAGACTGGATACGGAAACAGGACCCTACATTTTGCTGCTTACAGGAAACACACCTCAGAGTCAAAGACAAACACTACCTTAGAGTAAAAGGATGGAAGACAATTTTGCAAGCAAATGGTCACAGGAAGCAAGCTGGAATAGCCATTTTAATATCAGATAAAATTGACTTTCAACCCAAAGTCATCAAAAGAGACACAGAAGGTCACTTCCTGCTAGTCAAAGGAAGAATCCACCAAGAGGAACTCACAATTCTAAACATCTACACTCCAAATGTAAGGGCACCCTCATTTGTAAAAGAAACCTTACTAAAGCTCAAAGCACACATTGCACCTAACACAATGATTGTGGGGGACCTCAATACTCCTCTATCTACAGTGGACCGACCAGGAAAACAGAAACTAAACAGAGACACGGAGAAACTCATCGAAACTTTGGAGCAATTGGATTTAACAGATATATATAGAACATTTCACCCTAAAGCAAAAGACTATACCTTTTTCTCAGCCCCTCATGGTACCTTCTCCAAAATCGACCATATAATTGGATACAAGACAGATCTCAACAAATATAAAAAGATCGAACTAATCCCATGCCTCTTATCAGATCACCATGGAGTAAGAGTGTTCTTCAATAGCAACAAAAACAACAGAAAATCCCCATACGCTTGGAGGCTGAACAATATTCTACTCAATGATACCTTAGTCCAGGAAGAAATAAAGAAAGAAATCAAAGATTTCTTAGAACTTAATGAAAATGAAGGCACAACATACCCAAATCTATGGGACACAATGAAAGCAGTGCTTAGAGGAAAACTCATAGCCCTGAGTGTCTCCAAAAAGAAACAGGAGAGAGCATATACCAGCAACTTAATGGCGCACTTGAAAGCTCTGGAACAAAAAGAAGCAATTTCACCCAGGAGGAGTAGAAGACAGGAAATCATCAAACTCAGGGCTGAAATCAATCAAGTTGAAACAAAAAGAACCATACAAAGAATCAACAAAACCAGGAGCTGGTTCTTTGAGAAGATCAACAAGATAGATAAACCCCTAGCCAGACTTACTAAAGGGCACAGAGACAGTATTCAAATTAACAAAATTAGAAATGAAAAGGGAGATATAACAACAGAAACTGAGGAAATTCAAAAGATCATCAGATCCTACTACAAAAACCTATACTCAACACAACTGGAGAATCTGGAGGAAATGGACAATTTCCTCGACAGCTACCAAATACCAAAATTAAACCAGGATCAAATAGATCCTCTAAACAGACCCATAACCCCCAAAGAAATAGAAGGGGTCATAGACAGTCTTCCAACCAAAAAGAGCACAGGACCAGACGGTTTTAGTGCAGAATTCCATCAGACCTTCAAAGAAGTCCTGATACCGATACTCTTCAAATTATTCCACAAAATAGAAACTGAAGGAACACTACCCAACTCATTCTATGAAGCCACAATTACCCTGATACCAAAACCTCACAAAGATCCAACTAAGAAAGAGAACTACAGGCCAATTTCTCTTATGAATATCGATGCAAAAATACTAAACAAAATACTTGCCAACCGCATCCAAGAACACATCAAAACGATCATTCACCATGATCAAGTTGGCTTCATCCCAGGGATGCAGGGATGGTTCAATATACGGAAATCCATCAACGTAATCCACTACATAAACAAACTCAAAGAAAAAAACCACATGGTCATCTCATTAGATGCTGAAAAAGCATTTGACAAAATTCAGCATCCTTTCATGCTAAAGGTTCTAGAAAGAACAGGAATTCAAGGCCCATATCTAAACATAGTAAAAGCAATATACAGCAGACCAGTAGCCAACATTAAGGTAAACGGAGAAAAACTCGAAGCAATCCCTCTAAAATCAGGGACTAGACAAGGCTGTCCCCTCTCGCCATATCTCTTCAATATAGTACTTGAGGTACTAGCTAGAGCAATTCGACAACAGAGGGAAGTCAAAGGGATACAAATCGGAAAGGAAGAAGTCAAACTATCACTATTTGCAGATGATATGATAGTTTACTTAAGTGACCCAAAAACCTCCACCAGAGAACTCCTGCAACTGATAAACAACTTCAGCAAAGTGGCTGGCTATAAAATCAACTCAAGTAAATCAGTAGCCTTCCTATACGCGAAGGATAAGCAGGCCGAGGAAGAAATTAGGGAAATGACACCCTTCACAATAGCCACAAATGATATAAAGTATCTTGGAGTGACGCTAACCAAACATGTGAAAGATTTATACGACAAAAACTTCAGGTCTCTGAAGAGGGAAATTGAAGAAGACATCAGAAAATGGGAAAATCTTCCATGCTCGTGGGTTGGCAGGACTAATATAGTCAAAATGGCAATCTTCCCCAAAGCAATATACAGATTCAATGCAATTCCCATCAAAATCCCAACTCAGTTCTTCATAGAGCTAGAAAGAGCAATTCTCAAATTCATCTGGAATAACAAAAAACCCAGAATAGCTAAAACTATCATCAACAGCAAAAGAACTTCTGGGGGAATCAATATCCCGGACCTCAAGCAATATTACAGAGCAGTGGTATTAAAAACTGCATGGTATTGGTTCAGTGACAGGGAAGCGGATCAATGGAATAGGATCGAAGACCCAGAATTGAACCCACACATCTATGGCCAATTGATCTTTGACAAAGGAGCTGAAAACATCCAGTGGAAAAAAGATAGCCTTTTCAACAGATGGTGCTGGCTCAGCTGGAGGTCAACATGCAGAAGAATGAGAATTGATCCACTCTTATCTCCTTGCACTAAGCTCAACTCCAAGTGGATCAAAGACCTCCACATAAAACCAGACACACTAAAACTAATAGAAAAGAAACTGGGGAAGACCCTTGAGGACATTGGCTCAGGGGAAAAATTCCTGAACAGAACACCAATTGCTTATGCTCTAAGAGCAAGAATAGACAAATGGGACCTCATAAAACTACAAAGTTTCTGTAAGGCAAAAGACACTGTCAAAAGGATAAATCGGCAACCAACAAATTGGGAAAAAATCTTCACCAACCCCACATCCGACAGAGGGCTAATCTCCAATGTATACAAAGAACTCAAGAGGTTAGACCCCAAAAAACCAAATAACCCTATCCAAAAATGGGGTACAGAGCTAAACAGAGTCTTTTCACCTGAAGAAATTCAGATGGCTGAGAAACACCTTAAAAAATGTTCAACATCACTAGTCATTAGGGAAATGCAAATTAAAACAACCCTGAGATTTCACCTCACACCAGTCAGAATGGCTAAGATTAAAAACTCAGAAGACATCAGGTGTTGGCGAGGATGTGGAGAAAGAGGAACACTCCTCCACTGCTGGTGGGAATGCAAGCTGGTACAACCACTCTGGAAATCAGTATGGCGGTTCCTCAGAAAACTGGGCGTGATACTTCCGGAGGACCCAGCCATACCACTCCTGGGAATATACCCAGAAGATTCACCAGCATGCAATAAGGATACATGCTCCACTATGTTCATAGCAGCTTTATATATAATAGCCAGAAGCTGGAAAGAACCCAGATGTCCCTCAACAGAAGAATGGATACAAAAAATGTGGTATATATACACAATGGAGTACTATACAGCCATTAGAAACAATGAATTCATGAAATTCTTAGAGAAATGGATGGAGCTGGAGAATGTCATACTAAGTGAGGTGACCCAGTCTCAAAAGAATACCCATGGTATACAGTCACTGATAAGTGGATATTAGCCTAGAAGCTTAGAACACCAAAGACACAAATCACATATCAAGTGATGTCTCACAAGAAGAAAGGAGTGGACACTGGTACTAGAATGGACCAAAACATCATTGTGGGAGAGTACAAGAACAGTAAAGTGGGAGGGGGTGGATGCGGGAGCAGGGGGAGGGAAAAGGACATGTGGGACCTTTGGGGGTGGGGAACCAGAAAAAGGGAAATGAATTGTAAATATAGAATATATACAATAAAAAAAATCAAAAAATCAAAAAAAAATTACAAACATAAAAAAAAGAAAAAAAAGAAAATTAATGTAAATATAAATGTAGCCAACAATATTTAAGAAACATATTGTTTTGATATCACTCTTCAGAGATGTTGTATAACTATTTTACAATATACATTTCAAAATATATATTAAATGCTTCCTTTTTTAATAAGTATATTCAGTAATTATTAAATATAAGCAACATTAGTTTTTATCAAATATTGGGGAGAAGACTGCAGATGCTACTACTTGATTGGGTGTGGTCCCTAACTGGGACTCATTTTATCTTCCAAGCTCAGTGCTCTCTCTCTCCCTCCCTCTCTCTCTCTCTCTCTCTCTCTCTCTCTCTCTCTCTCTCTCTCTCCCTCTTTAGTTTTGGTATCCATATTTTAATTCGTTTTTAGTTCTCTGTTAATTGTATTATCCTGCAAAATTAAAAGTGGAAATATCTGTTTTAGGTGTTTATGTGTGTCTGCATTGATGTTTTATCCTGTGCCTGATTTTTGAATTCACCTTTCATGTTTTAAAAACATAATGAAGGAGATATATATTGCAGCTGGGCTGGCAGGATATAAGTCTGTATATTTTTTTTCTCTAACAATGAATAGCTGGTTCTTCTCTTTGTTTTTCTAAAACATTCTAATTTGTATAAGGTGAAATTCAAGCGTGTCATGTAAATCTCAAATTCTGGTTTGAATTCATAACTTCCTTTTATCTTTAAGACACTGTGTGGAATATCCAGGAAAAGAGTATATTTTGTAACATATATTTAAATAAAAAAATTAATTCATGAACAGGTACCCTTCTCTACTATGTACTTTAATAAGAAAGCCACAGAACTGTTGCATATCAAATAATCTTTGCTAGAACAGTCTTTCTTCACAAAATTTTTGGTATTTTAAGCAGTTCAATCTTTCCCGAAAGTATTACACAGCTTTCAGGATTTTAGAAGGTCATTGAATATATTTAGTATTTTTAAAGCATCAATAAAAATACACTTCTGTGTACACACACACACACACACACACACACACACACACACATGCATTTTTGGATCCCCTTCACAAGGGCTGAGATTCAGCTCCTATAGGTAAAATAAAACCTAAAGTCCTGGAAGACCCATTGAGATCTTGTGTACTCTGAGTTACCAGTGAACAATACCCAGGAGCACTTTTAAGATGTGTTTCTGGTTGAATACCTGTGCTGTGGCATTCCACACATGAGTTCTGAACATATTTGTGTGCCACTGCTCTACATGAATGACAGTATGAGAATGCCAATCAGTTCTGGAGTGAGATGGTTGAAGAATACAAATCACTTGCTACTTTGTTGTGGTGTGGAGTTCCTAGAACTTCTTTTGTTAAAAATAAAGCAATGCATTGTACTGTAAAATATTTAAAGTATGAAATATGAAAGTGGAAAAGAAATGTCCCTGCAAATCCCACATGCCCCCAACCTTCACAACACAGAACTAAACTGAAAGCTTAAAATGAATTCTTCCAGATGTTTACAGAAAGTCTTCTTTTCCTGGATTGTGATAACCTCCACACTTGCTTTTAAGATGCAGTGTAATTTAATGTAGGCAGCTGTCAGAAACTGTCAGTCATATTCTCTGCCTGACTGACCATTAAAATGTTTTAAATCAGAAAAAATGGTCTTTTCCTTATATTACCAACAAAAAGGACTCACCAGACGCTCAGTTTAGAGTAACAAAATTTATGGTGGATTATCTGTGGGAAATTGTTCCTTTTGTTTCTCAGATACTTTAAATTTTCTTTTGATTAAGCCACCCTGAGAAAGACACACATTTCAGTGATAATGAGCTCCTGTAGTGTAGGCTTGCAAGGCAAGGCTATATCATAGCTCCCTTTGCTTTGATAGAAGGAAGTAGCCAGCTTCATTGTGCATTCATTCTAAGAATACCATCTACCACATTAAGAGAAATCATTCTTTATCTTCCAAATGAGGCCAAAGGTGGCTAGCTTATTTCTGGACCTAGTTCCAGAAATAAATATATTTATCTTAAATAATTTGTCTCCTCCCCGGCCCCATTTATTTGTAGCTCTAAGTGCTTTTCGGTGGAGTGACATGAGCCTAAATAAAGCTTTGCCTTATGACTTAGAGGGCTTAGAAGTGCTTGTAGCTTACACCATGACTGTGATGAAGACCTCATGGTATTTTGCTATATACTAAATGGAGTCTTTATTTTATCTCCATTTTGTGCAAGCTTTTTCCTAAGGGCTCACTGATTTAGTCTTTCATAGCTGTTAGCGTTCTGTATTTCATATATATTTTTGAAAGACATTTTAAAAGATTATTATTAACAAGTTTTCTGTACATGACATGTGCCTATACACATATCTACATATCTATGTTTGTCTGGTTATAAGCCTAAAGGAATGTCACGATGGGTTCCCTTCTCTATTGTTCAGTATGAACTCAGGATAATTAAGGGTTTAAATCACTACACAGAAATTTGATTCCCTCTAATTAATTGGGTAGGACACTTTTGTAAATTTCCCATCATGAAGAGATACCACAAACACAAAGAATTGTAAACCGCGGTTTTGGTTTTTTTTTATGCATTTGTATTTGCTCATTGATGGAGACTGAGCCTGTGACTACAGCTAAAGGTACTCTCCCGTTGAGCTTCATACCTTGCCACACAGCTGGGGGTTTTATTTGATTGTTTGTTTGTTTTAGTTTGTCAATTACTATCACCTTTTCTGTATTTGTAATATGAGCATTGGTTAAGGTTCTAGAATGTTAGAACTGGTGTTATAGGGCTTAATTCCAGAATGTGATGAAATGCATGATGTTTTTAAAATGGACAAAATACAGAATCTGTACTTTATCTTTATTTCCATTCTTTATTTTATGTTTCATTCCTTAAATGATGCAAGAAATAAGGAGGATTCATAGGGAATCTAAGATTTGCAGAAAATATACATATAATGGTAGTTTCAGCAAAATAAATTTCATAACTAACTTGTGGAGTGAAATAAATCTATACCATTTGGGGGGAAACCCTAACTCACCATAGTTTGTATGAAATTGAGGGTGTGTATTGAAAAGTCAGAGGACTTAAGGCTAAGAAGGCAGTTGGGATGCTCCTGACATCTTGAATGTCAGACATCATCTCACTGCCACAGCCAGACAGTGAATCTGAGGGGGCTCCTGCCTCACAAATTCTGCAGGGACTAAGTGGAGGTCCGAGAAGGCTTGATGTAATAAAAGTATTCCCAGGATTACGACTGAGAATTGTAAAATAGTGCTGGTATTTATCACAGTTAAACTGCCATTCAGTATTTAAAAGGATTCAAACGGGTGCTTCTTCTTTGGTGGTGAGGCAACTAAGCTCTCTGTGCCTTCTTGGTATTTATACAAGAGCCTCAGGGCCTTAGGAGTCAATGCAGAAAGAGCAAATCGTCCCTGTGCAGCTCGAGTTGGACAATCATTTATCTCCTTATATTTAGAGCAAACAACGGGCTCTTAACAACATTTTTGACTTATGAGAAAGTTTTGCCTATGGTTCTCCTGCTGCAGGAATATTTGAACTTTTGCCCAAACAATAGAGAGCTTCTGAGCTTCCAAAACTGCCTCTGAGTTCCTGGTAAGTAAGCAATTAGACTGTTCTCAAGGTGTGCTACGCCATGCTCAGCTTGCTGTTTTCCAAACACAAAGACACCGAAGAAAAATGGCAGTGATGTCGTCCTGTGTTGCAAACCAAAATCAAGGTTTAGAACAAGAAGGGGTGGAGGGGTTCCCTCCTGCAATCATCAGTGTTCTGTCAAGTTATCCCTGTCGAAGAATGTGCAGTCCACTGGTTGTTTTGCCCAGCGATCCCTAACACTCCAGCTATGGTTGATTTTCACCCAAAGAGGAATGACTTGAAGACAGAGATGCAAGAGAACAAGAGCTAGTGTAATGTCTTTCCTCCTCCATCCTTGTTTCCCTCCTACTAGCCCTGACCAGTTTTGCTTTCAGGGTTCCCAGTCTCTGTGAGCTGTGGTAACATTCTCACTGACCAAAGCATGCTGACAGAGGACAGACACAGGCTTCTATCTTGAGCTGTTGTCCCAGTTTTGTTAACCTCTTCACTAAAACCCTAGTCTTTCTGTGTCTTCTCAGGACCCTGCCTTAGATTCTGGCAGAACAGAGCTACAGGATTTTTGTTTACTTGTTTGTTTCTTTCATTTTTTGTGATTTTTTCTTTCTTTCTTCCTTTCTTTTTTTCTTTTTCTTTCTTTTTTTTTCTTTTTTCTTTTGACAAGACACTATTATTCCTGAGAGATCTAACTCCTTGTATTTTTTTTAATGCATTTCCTTTTAGATTTGTCTTCATAAACCATCTCAATGTACATTACAGGATAGCTAATAATCCCTTACTACAAAGTGAAACTTTTGCTGGAGACTGGATGTATACCACACTATAGACAATTACATCATATCTGGGAACTCTATTGAAAATTGAACATCCTCATTCAAACCATTTAAAGTTTGATCAGTTACAGACCTTGAAATAAACTAAGAAATACATTATGTTGCCAGGAATGTAAAACTTCAATGTCTCTCTATTCCTGTAATACTCTCCAACCATGCTTTAAAACATCTTGACGTGGATGGCAGCTACTGCCTATTTCCCATCTATGAACGCATAAGACATTATCTTATGTCTGCCTCAGATGCCACTGACTTTCAAAACCTGTCCTGGTTTTTCAAAGTCATGATGCCTTTTCCCTTCTCTGGAATTTACATGTTGCAAGTACTGTAATTTATAAATTCTGTATTCTTTAAATAATCTCCATAGCCTTCACTTAGGTTTCTTTCCCTCCACTACTGGCTATTGAGAATACAAATATTATCCTTATTTTCTGTGAATTATTTACTCCAGCATTTACTACTGTAGATGGGCCACATATTATTGTCATGTTGTTAGAGTAATCATAGCTATTGAAAAACATGAAAATATACATTAAAATATAAAATATTTATTCCCAGAGAAATATTAAAGTACATAACATATAATCCACATAAATAAATGCTAACAAAAGAAATCACAATTTTGAATGAAAGAAAAGAGGAGCTGTGTTCTAGGTGCTCTTCTGTTGCTGGAAAGGGACACTGTGGCTGCACAGAAGAGTTATTGGTTGCTTACAGCTGCACAGGGTGAGTCCATGACCATCCTGGAAGGAAGCTTAGCAGCAGGCACACAGACTTGGTACTAGAGCAATAGCTGAGAGCTTGCATCCTGGGACAACAAAGAGGCAGAGAAAGAACAAACTGGGAATGGCATGGGCTTTTAAAACCACAAAGCCCACTCTCAGGGACACATCTCCTCCCACAAAGCCATACCTCCTAATCATGCCCAAACTATTTAACCAATTATGGATCAAACATTCAAATATATGAACCTGTGAGGCCATTCTCATTCAAACCACCACAAACTGAAAAGATGGTTCAATGATTACAAGCACTGAGGGTTCTTGCAGAGAACCTCAATCTCCAAACAAGTGAGTACAAGAAGTATCTCACAACTGTCTGCAACTCCCTTTCCAGGGAATACCAGGCCCTCTGACCATGAGGGTTCTTGAAATCACTTCATGCACATAAGCTCACACAGATACACACACACACACACACACACACACACACACACACACACAGTTGGAAGCCCCCAAAGCAGTACTCATTTTCCTTTCCCCTACTTGTAGATATATGTTATTTTTATCAAGCGTTCATCCAAAATACAAGGTTTAAATCCAGGTAAATCAAGTCAGAACTGATGGAGCTGGCAGAATCCCTTTAGCTCTAAAATATTTTTTCTTAAGAAGCAACCAGTCTTAACTTAATATGCAATGTCTGTCAGTTATAAGTAATATTAGGAAAATAGCAACATGACACTAAAATGCATTTGTCAAAAAGACATTTTAGAGCACCAAATTTTGTGTTTTATTGATATATTTCATTATTTGATACTATATATTATAAAAATATATCTATTTCACTATGTAACATTTGTTTTTAGATAATGAAATAAACAATCTGAAGTATTTTAAATTCCTACAGAATTTATGTGACTCCAAATAAAGATTAGTACGCAAGAAATCAAATAACATCACAGAAAGGAAGTTTCAGCAAGATTACCTCAAAGAGACATGGCTCAAACATACTTATACTTCTAACCCTTTAAATACCAAACAAGAAAATGAAAAGGCAATAAAAAGACTTAGTCAGGCAAATATAACTTAGAGCTTTTTTATATTAAAAGATTCGAAATTAGTGATTTTTTTCAAGCTTTATTTTAAACATTGAATTTATCTTTTATCAGATAACCTTTAGGAAATCCTTGTCATATATCAGTAAAGAGAGGAAACAAATACCTTGAAAATTCACTTAATGAAAGAAAATAAATTGTTTTTCTTGGTACCTTGACAGTATATTAAGTACTGTGAGAAAGTAAGTCATGCAGTAGGGGTGACAGAGTACTGAAGGCGGGAGGGAATTTATTCAAAGACAGTCTAAAAGACTAGCAAAGCAGAAGATTATAAAAGAAAAAATTAGTTACATCTCTGAAACACATCCAGCTTATGCAGGCAAGGGCCCCTCCCATAGTCTGACTTATCTGATACATTATGAACCAGGGAGTTATTGTGGCAGCCACAGCAAAAGGGAGCAACACAGAAGAGATACATTTACACTTCTGAGTCCCTAAAGGTAAAAGCAAATATTTATGAGGTTCTGGCTCATTAAGAGCCTGAACATAGACTTTCTGCAGAGAGAACACGGGGCCTTGGAGACAGTAGAGAGCTATTGTAAACAGCTATCCTCAACATATAACAAGAAATCATGTCACACAGAATTGTGTGTGACAACGAAGGGGACTTCAGAATTTAATGGTGGTTTTTCATCAAGCTAGTAGATTTACAGCTAAAGAAACTATACAGTGGAAAGGTTAGTTTGTTCCCAGGCTTATCTGCCCCACTCTACTCCATCTTTGATTTTGTTTTTCAAAGAATCACGCACTTGATTTCTTCTTAAATTATACCGATGTGGCCCAAAGACAAGCAGCCAATTTGAGATCTCTGCGTACACTTCTCATCATGACTTTCCTGGCCTTTTCAATCACATTTTCCACAAGTTTATAACAAAGGGACCAACAGCTTTCTCAATGCTTCTCCCTCCACAGCCTCATGTGTTCCACTTGGTTTGGCTGCATTGCCACCTCTTTCCACCTCTGCTTCCCAATGTCCATGGGTGATTACAAAGTTTAAATCATAGTAATGAGTGTGACCTATAAAATCCATCTCTCTGGCATAACACATGTGCCTACAGCTCTCCTAACACATACAGGACAGGGGCATCTCCATCATTCAGTGTGATTCTGCTGATATCACAATTAACTTAGATATTCATTTGGCTTTCCTTGGTGCTCATAAGACAAGAATTTCTGAGTTTGCTTTTAGTTTTGTAACACAGTTCCCCATAGTGTTATATTCTGCCTTTCAGTGACTTGCTGAGCACAATCAAGATCTTATATTTTATGTTGATATTTCTTACACAATAAGAATTATACTACTTAATGTTCCAGATCTAGTAGTAGTAGTAGTAGGAGTAGGAGTAGTAGTAGTAGTAGTAGTAGTAGTAGTAGTAGTATAAATTACAATATTATTAGAACATTGCTATATATTACATACATACATACATACATACATACATACAAACATGTTCAGGGCTAAACATCTTGTAGTAGATAACTAGTTCCTGTGCTCTTTCATGGGGAAGAATTTCTCCTGATCTCCACATTCCGTAGATAATTTAATTTACTAGAATCTTAAGACCCTTTATATATTTTGTATGTAATAAACCTATGTTGAAAATACAATTACTGAGAAGGACTCAATAAAAATGTTCTGTGAATACCTGTTGAAACATTACAACCTATGTAATGAGTGTAAGACAGGGTGTTGCCTGGTAGAGTTTCAGGCATTTCTTTGCTTTATACTATGGAGAGGCTCATTGTGTACACCTTACTCTATTAAGAACATAATCCAGAGCCTTTACAAGGGCTTTTACTCTGGTTCATGGATTGAATTCAATTACAGTTTTACCTAGTGATTTGTCAGTGTAAGTATAGTTCTGAGTAACTGCATTCTGCTCCTGGATTTTATTCTTTCTTAAAGCTATGTTTGTCTTGAGCATGTAGCTAATATAAATTTCAGTGTTGTAATATTTCTACATTAGGATATACATTCAGAAGTGTTCTGTGAGCCTACAACTGCTCTTGTCTCAAACCAATAATAACTATTTCACATTCACAGGGAAGCATGCTCATCATAGTCACCATGTTAGGACTTCTAAGGTAATTTTCTTTTTCTGGATGGATTATTGTGAAACTGCTATTTGCCATGTATTTGCAGAGAATTTAAAGATAGGTGTGTGCCATCATTTCTTTTGTTCAAGTTGTTATGTGTTGCCATGTTGGGGAAGTGATACAAACCTCTGTTTCCAGATCATAACACGACTTTACTTTGGTTATTAGATAAAGACTGTCTTGATGTAGTGTATATGTTCTTATTTCCATGCAAAACAGTCTCTGACTCATTATAACAAACTCAAATAACAGTGATCACAGCTGATCACATTTACCACAAACAGCAGCTAATATAGGACAGTGTGTTTAAATGAGTGAATGAGAAGCAGCGTTTGAAATTCTCTAGCATTACCACCTACATATCCCATCCACATTGTAACAGGGAGGGTCAGCGCTACATAAAGGTCACAAACACACAAGGGAATGATTGATATAAGCAGCCAGTTGACATTATTATGAAATTTCAATTACCCAACCTGGCCCTGTCATGTTTGTGTAGCATGATACTTCCTTGTGAATTTGACCAGTAGCCACAAGCTGCGGCTGCTTTAAGTTCAACAACAATATTCTACTATTTTCTGTGTTATCAAAAGTTGGAGAAAAGAAGTATCTAATAAATTATCCAAAGATTCAACAATTTATTATGACATAAGCTTTGTGCCCTATTCTTTGTCCTATGTTCAAGATTGATAGGGCCAGGCATTTGGGAAGTTAGGTTTTGAAAACAATTCTGGCTTAAATAATTTCAAACTATAGTTAGACACACTATGATATTATTGTGTCATAAATTGAAGAATATTTGTAAACCACAGTGCTAAATTCTACTTTCTAATTTAGCTATAAAAGAAGTCTGCTAGAATAGTGATTGTCTATTCTAATCTACTGATATCTAGAACAAAATGATGTTGAAACATGCATTTTTCCCGATAAATGTGGCCTACTCTGATACTTGAGAAAAATGTGTATTTTTGAAAAAAATATATTAATGGCCACCATTCTTAATAGCAAGTAAACCATAACCAAGCCACAAACTTTTAAGCAACAAAACAGCAAATATATGACCACACCACAAAGTTGTTGAGACTAGTTTTATGAGAACAAAACTGAAAGTGAAACAATGATTCACATGTAGATTCAGAGTTAAACAAGAGATAATGACAGAATAAAATGGTAAGTATTCATAGAGGAAGAAGGAAAAAGGGAATGAGGGAGAAATGAGAAACATAGAAAGAAGGAAGGTTAGAGAATGGTAGGGGAGAGAGGAAAGGAGGAAAGAAAAGAAAAGATTGGGAGAACCAAGCTTATTTAGGCTCATGAATCAATGCTGTGGTTGTCTTCCTTAGATATTATTTAGATAATAGAGCATAAAAAAAGAAGGTACCAGAACCAATACTCAGGTGTGATAGGGCCTTCATTAAATAATATGAGCATCTCTTGAACAGTAGGCTTGTGAGGAAGCAACAGTAGTGGGTACAAAGTAATGAAATGGCTAATGAGTATGGAGATAGTAGGAAATTTTAGGTAAACAATTTTAATGCAGTATATATCGTATTAAGTATTATTTGTTATTCCTTGAAATTTGCATTTAACTTGGGATCATGTGTTTAATGGTGCAGTAATCTTTCACTCTGGACTTTTTGTGTTCTCTTGATAATATCCTATCTTAAACACTACAATTCAAAACCACTACTATCAAGACCATTAAAAGAAAATAAGCTTATTTATTCTTAATTCTAATTTAGAAATTTACAGAGTAAAAAGAAATCTTAAGTGTAGTTTAAAACTGCAATTTGCCCACAAGCTTCATGTCAATCCTGGACCTTTTGTGCCTAAGAGAATTTTCGATTTTCATTTTTATTGCTTAATAAATCACAAATTTCATTAATACCTTTCAGCTAATGTTATGCAACCACATGGATCTTCCTGAACAAAAGATTGTTTAAATCTACTCAATAGCTTTTAAGACATTATGCTTAGCCATTAACACAGGAATTACTGACCCATTTAGTGTTAAAATGGTGTACAATAGAGTTTAATTGAAGAATAATGGAATTGATTCAACCTACTATTCCATGCATACAAAACCAGGTGTTTTATTTCCTTATCTAAAAGAAAGGTTTCTATTGATTTGGAACATTTCATGATTTAAAGGCACTTCTAATCTTACATCTCAGCACAGTATAGTATAATGAAGACTCTTGATATTGGGACTTGACATCAAAAAGGCACAGTGTCCTGAGATGTTGGAAATTTAGGGACATAAAAGAAGTAAATCTCAAATGATAATATAAGTGTGATGTGATGACTATTCTCAGTTTCCAGCTTGAATACATTAGGAATTAACTAAAATCCAAAAATGAAGGACACACTTGTAAGAGAAATTTGGCCTAATTCGAAGTAGGAAAATCTTCTTCTAATCTGGATCTTTGGGGTAAGAAGGTATAGCTTTTATCTGGATTGTGATGGGGGAGGATATACCTTTAATCCAGATCTTTTACACTTTCAAACTCATTTTCTTCGGGAAACTTGCACAAAGAAATGGAAGAAAGAAGCTTTTGCTCTTTGACTGATAGTCCTCACTTTGTTACCATGTCTATTCCTTCCATGGCATTAGAGCCTACTTTTTTGGAGTTCCAATGTATACTGAGAATCAGCTGAGACATCTAGCTTCATGGACCGAACAGCTAGTGAATTCTTGTTTTATCTGTTTATAGCTATCCATATTTGGATTATCTAGATCACAGCTTGTAAGTAATTGCAATAATCCCTCTTTCTATACATAAAGATTCATTCTGTATGTTCTGCTACTCTAGACAACTTTAACTAACACATATGATTTTAATTATATATATTAATGTTTTAATTGATTAAAGGCAAATGATTTTGATCGCTTTGAATTATTTCACAAGAACTGTATTGAGCCCATGTCCTCCAGGGTCATCTCAAGTTTCTTTTCTAATAGTTTCAGTGTGTCTGGTTTTAAGTGGAGGTTCTTGATCCACTTGGAGTTGATCTAGGTACAAGAAGATAAGAGTGGGTCGATTCACATTCTTCTGCATGTTGACCTCCAGTTGAACCAGCACCATTTGTTGAAAAGGCTATCTTTTTTCCACTGGATGGTTGTGGCTCCTTTATCAAAGATCAAGTGACCATAAGTCTGTGGGTTAATTTCTGGGTCTTCAATCCTATTCCATTGATCTACTTGCCTGTTGCTGTACCAATACCATGCAGTTTTTAATACAATTGCTCTGTAGTACTGCTTGAGGTCAGGGATATTGATTCCCCCAGAAGTCCTTTTATTGTTGAGAATACTTTTAGCTATCCTGGGTTTTTTGTTGCTCCAGATGAATTTGAGAATTGCGCTTTCTAGATCTATGAAGAATTGAGTTGGGATTTTGATGGGGATCACATTGAATCTGTAGATTGCTTTTGGCAAGATGGCCATTTTTACTATATTGATCCTGCCAATCCAAGAGCATGAAATATTTTTCCATCTTCTGAGGTCTTCTTCGATTTCTTTCTTCAAGAACTTGAAGTTCCTGTCATACAGATCTTTTGCTTGTTTGGTTAGAGTTACGCCAAGGTACTTTATGTTGTTTGTGGCTATTGTGAAGGGTGTTATTTCCATAACTTCTTTCTCAGCCTGCTTCTCCTTTGAGTACAAGGAGGCTACTGAAACAGAACACCAATAGCTTATTCTCTGAGATCAAGAATTGACAAATGGGACCTCATAAAATTACAAAGTTTCTGTAAGGCAAAGGACACTGTCAGAAGGACAAAACGGCAACCAACAAAGTGGGAAAAGATCTTCACCAACCCCACATCCGACAGAGGGCTAATATCCAATATATACAAAGAAATCAAGAAGTTAGACCCCAAAGATCCAAATAACCCTATCAAAAAATGGGGTACAGAGCTAAACAAATAATTTTCACCAGAAGAAATTTGGATGACCTGAGAAACACCTTAAGAGATGTTCAACATCATTAGTCATCAGGGAAATGCAAATCAAAACAACCCTGAGATTCCACCTCACACCAGTCAGAATGGCTAAGATTAAAAACTCAAGAGACAACAAGTGCTGGTGAGGATGTGGAGAAAGAGGAACACTCCTCCACTGTTGGTGGGATTGCAAAATGGTAAAACCGCTCTGGAAATCAGTTTGGCAGTTCCTCAGAAAATTGGGCATGTCACTTCCAGAGGACCCTGGCATACCACTCCTGGGCATATACCCAGACGATTCCCCTGCATACAATAAAGACACATGCTCCACTATGTTTATAGCAGCCTTGTTTATAATACCAGAAATTTGAAGGAGCCCAAATATCCCTCAAACGAGGAATGGATACAGAAAATGTGGTATATTTATACAATGGAATACTACTCAGCAATTAAAAATAATGAATTCATGCAATTTGTAGGTAAATGGTTAGATCTGGAAAATATCGTCCTAAGTGAGTTAACCCAATCACAAAAGAATACACATGAAATGCAATCACTGATAAGTGGATATTAATGAGCCCAGAAGCCCTAAATACTCAAGGCACAATTAGCAAGTCAAATGATTCCCAGAAGAAGAAAGGAGAGGACCCTGGGCCTGAAAAGATTGGATCCAGTTTTGTAGACCCAGAACAGAGAAATCCTGGGGGGGATGATTGGAGAATAGTTGGGGGGAGAGGAATTATGGGATGTATGGGGGGGGACTGGGAAAGGGGAAAGCCTTTGGAATGTAAACAAAGAATATAGAAAATAAAAATTAAAAAAAGAACTGTATTGAGAAATCCAAAACATTAGCTATGGATGGGAAATGATTGACAAGGAAAAGAAACCGCATTAGCATGGTTTTTGGCCATCTTCATATGCATGATAGAGTGGAAAGCACATTTAAGCTCATACACAATGAATTGGAAAATGGTATTAGTCAAGCTTTCACCTACAATAATTTTATTTTATTTTTAATCTGTGAACACTCTAAGAGAAAGAATGTCTTGGATCTTTCCATGTCTTTCTATATGGTGGTAACAAATAGTCCCAACTCCTCTAGCCATTGACCTTCATGGTTGTTAATCAGATTGCCTATATTTATTCTAGCCTAATATTTAGGAAGCTCATGCAAGACTCCTAGGAAGACAGACTAAAAACAATGAGGGAAACAAAGTCAAGCCAAATTAACTTGCACATTGAAACCAACATAGAATATGTGCATGACACATACATAACATATTATATGACATAGACTTACACCACACTCACAAAGACAGAGAGAGAGAGAGAGAGAGAGAGAGAGAGAGAGAGAGAGAGACTGAAAGCTGAAGAAGTTTTATCACAAAAGGAACTATTAGTTTCACTGCTCCATTATCACACAAAGAAATCCTCCTTTTGTAGTTCAGAACACTGCTTATTTAGGCTGAAGCGATCATGTATATAAGCACTCATCATCTTTGGCAGTGTGTGTATCCTAGTTGGAAAATGCAACTTTGCTAGAAAGTAACTTAAGCCAACATCCATCTGTAAGGAATTTTGCTGGCATTAGTCTCAGTGGGAACAAAACCATGAACAAAGACAAGAGTGGAGCAAAAATAAGTCTTCACAGGAAGGGGTTAGAATTTTTGAGACCTCCAGATAAACACCATGTCAGAGTCTCACAGTGAGACTGGTGACAGAATGGATGAAGTAGAAATAGAAAGTACTACACAGTTCTGAGAATATATGAGGTGGTCTGGCTCCGGAAGTTTACAAATAAGGGCCTGTTGTTTCAAGGAAAGAAAGCTAGGCAAAGAAATGTTAAAACAGAAAAATACTGTTCTTTGACCACTCTGTTCATCTTGAATTTCCAGACTAGACACCTTTGAAATGCTAATGTAAGGGAAGCAAATGTGAGAAATAGTTGGGTCTTGTAAATCAACACTACAAATCTTTTGAACACATATGATTTTACCAAAACATAGTAGAAATCTGATTTCTAGAAACAGTCATTTATATGGTTTCCACATGAAGAACATTCTGGCTGTGAGAGATTTCTTTGCTTAATATTGCCATGACAAAATATACTTGTGCTCTCTTAACATGAGCCTTCTTACATGATTGATATTTCCGGCAAACCAGTAATAATTAAATGCTTTAGCAGAGGATCTAAAAGTTCTCACTCTATAAATGTGAGCAGAAGGAAGAGATGCAACAATCATTCTCTATTTGATAGCAGAACTGAAAATGGCCAGAAAGCTATCTTTCTAGGGTTACTTAAAATGTATTGTTACAACACATTGAACAACATTCAGGAAATGAGAAAAGTTATATTTTCTGAATTCAGGTGATAGTCACAGGGTTGTCATGACTCAGATTAAACAGTTCAATGAACGGATGGAAAAGTTACCCTATTTTCTCATTATAAGTATGCATTAATAGATAAATGATTATCAGTATTTCAAAAAAGCTTAATTTGTCATAGGTTGATATTTTGGAAAGCAATATTAATCAATTCAAAACTAAATTGTGAAAGCCTAGGAAGGGAGGCTCAAAATAATTAGATTCAAAAGACAAATTGTCCATACCCAGTTTTGAAAAAGTTTATAAATAGCTTATACAAAGATGTATATTTAATTCTGATATGTGTGTGTGTATCTAAGAGAGACAGAGAAGGAAACAGACAGAGGAGACAGAGACAAAGACACAGAGAGATGATAATAATAATACATCATGTAGCTAGAGTACTAAAACGTTGCAACACAACAAAATTCTTCTAAAACCAAAGAGATAGACAGACAATAGGTATATATAGGTAAGTCAAAGATGATAGATCAATATTTGCATATTGAAAATTCAGTACATATAAACTTATACATGTTTAATGCAACTGAAGATTATTAGATTATTTTATAAGCATAATGTATGAAGATTAGCTTGAAATATTGGTGATTTGTGTATTCAACCAAAGAATGAGTCTTGTGCTTATCCGACATTTGTCCCTGCTTATACTGATCTGATCAACATAAAAGCCCAGAGCCATGCTCACACAGGAGAGGTTTTCAACTGAGTATATAGCGTATTTGTACACAGGTTCCTTTAATAGAAGTGCAAGTGTAAACAATAGCTGTGTTTGACAGCAAAGATTTACGTATTTAATCATGGGCAGAAACATTCTACTGTCTAAAGCTAGCCTGGTATGACCTGAGTTTGAGGGTGCTCATTCATCAATGACTGTGTGGCATTTCAAGAGGGATTTCAAAGAATTCTCATTTAATGTCTATTTAATAAGCCTCTTCAGAGAGAACCATGTATGATATTTTTCATCATTATTGATTGCTTTACCCACCGGTAGCCAAATATACAAACTGTATGTGAAAGGAAAGAAATAGTGTGTGTGTGTGTGTGTGTGTGTGTGTGTGTGTGTGTGTGTGTTTCTGCCAGTGGTGTTCATTTTTATTATCTACTTCATCATGTGCATTTCACAAGAGCAGCCCAAATTAATGGTGTTAACTTCTGTACTTGATAGTAAACCAAGCTCACAGTACTAAAGCAAATTGTGAGGATGAATTTTCTCCTTTATTTAGTTAAAATTAATTATGTTTACAGAATTAACATAACACAATATGATTTTGGTAGTAAAAGCAAACAGTAAGTAAAATTAATTATAAAGTTGTATATAAAATATGTTAATATTAGACTTTAAAATTTGGAAATTGCTGATGGGAAATATTTTAAAGAGAGATACAATTCAATACTGATTTATTAATCTATTTGTGAATAAGCTTAGTTATAAATTCATAAGCAAAGAACTTGTCCTAAAAATAGGAATAAGAATAATAGCAATAAAAAAAACTGAGCAGAAGTACCAATCGTAAAATAATACATTGTGAAGGAAACCAATATTGAAAATTAAAAGTATTAGCTTATCAGATTTGAACTGAAAACACCTAGTCATGCCTGGTGATAACTTGCAAAGAAACTCTGTAAGGCTTTATACACAATAGAGACAAAGCAAGTAGCCTGCTCTGTGTTCTCACATAGAAAATTGGGAGACACTAAATTGCAGAGGCCATTTTCCAAGTAGGTTTGAATAGAAGGTCACAGGGAATATAGGACAAAAGAGAAGCCAGTGCTTTCTTAGAATACAGGAAGTCATCTGATGGGCACAAGTACAAGTTACAATTGTAGGCTGAGAAGAGTTCATGGCAATGAAAAGTAGAATTCTGTGAAGGTTCAAAGATGAAACTGCTGGGAGTCCCATGCACTGTTATTGAACTAATGGTAAAATCAGAGTTGCAAAAGTCCTCCATTTGAGAAAAGTTATAAAAAATGTGGGCGGGGGGCGGGGGTGCACCCTCATAGAGGCAGGGGGAGGGGAAGGGGGAGGGAGTGGGGATTTGTGGAGGGGAAACTGAGAAAGGGATAATATTTGAAATGTAAATAAATAAAAAACCAATAAAAATGAAAAAATATAACATACACACATAAAAAAAAGTTATCAAAGTTCACATACAGCCAGAATTTGGAGTCATAATTAGGTCAAGAGAGTAAATTCAGCTAAAGGAAAACAGAATGCCATTAACAAATAATGTGAATAAATACTCATTTAGTATGATGACTTTTTTCTGCTGTGAGAGGGTAAATAGCCTCAATTACAGAGATAGAGTCTTAGGTAAAAACTTAAAATGAGTGGCAGTCAGGTGTTTGGACAATAGGACTTCCCTAGAGACTCCTCAGGGAGAGGAAAGGGAAGACCTTGATACTCTGCATTAGGATCAGAACTTATACCAAGAAAGAAACAGTAGAGAAGGTGCAGTTTGTTTTCAGGAAATGAAATATACAGTAGGAAGGACCAGATATGAGCAAAGGAAGTGTGACGCTTCCAGCGGAAGCCAGACAGGATAAATGTGTGAACTACAGAGAGGGCAGGCTTATAGCAGCAGCTGTGAAGAGTGGCTTTCTCCAGAAAAAAAAGAGACAGCTATCAATAGCACTATGCTTTATAAACTAGGAATTCTGCATAGTATGTCTATGGGAGAAATGACTATGCTATATGAATGTGTATACTCCACTGCCCATGTGCAGATGTGAGTGGAGCCTAGGGGCTGACATGAGGTGTCTGTCTCAGTCACATCTCCATCCATCCTATATTGTCAGACAGATTCTCACTAAATCTAGAATGCATCAGGTAAAATTGTGGCTAGAGATCCCCATGTGTGTGCACCTGGCTCTCAAGAGGCCACACACAGATAACCTAGGATTACAGGCAAAATGATATGCCATACTTGATTGAGATTCAAATCCACATGCTAGACTGCTCCACCCCAACCACTCAGCAATCTCCCCAGAGCCTGGCATAGAAATTTTCTCTATGTGGAATTAGTTACAATTGCCTTCGCAATTAAATGTACAACCCTTTCTCAAAATAAATATTATCAAATTTGATAAGATTTTACAAAATTCTTTCTGTGTGTCTGTGCAGGCATTATCATTTAAACTACCACAGTGTTTTGAGCCGAATTTCTTTAACCCCTGATCTCTGTCTAAAGCCTTTCTTTTCATCCTTATACAGAAGTATGTCCAAAAGATGTTTATCTCAGGTCTTTATATCTGCCCCTTCAGAGACAGGAAGCAAAATGTAAGAATTTTCAAAAGTTGCTATTAATCTCTGTTTTCTTTTTCTTTTTCTTTTCTTTTTATTGGATATGTTCTTTATTTACATTTAATTTACCTTTTCCTGGTTCCCCGCCCCCCAAAAGTTCCAAATGCCCTTTTCCCTCCTGTTGTTCCCCCATCCATCCCTCCCACTTCCCTGTTCTGGTATTCCACTAAACTGATGTATTGAGCCTTTCCAGAACCAGGGTCCACTCCTTCCTTCTTGTCGGACATCATTTGGTATGTGGATTGTATCTTTGGTGTTCCAAGATTCTAGGCTGATATCCACTTATCGGTGAGTGCATACCATGAGAATTCTTTTGAGACTGGGTTACCTCACTTAGTATGATATTCTCCAGCTCCATCCATTTGTCTAAGAATTTTCATGAATTCATTGTTTCTAATGGCTGAATAGTACTCCATTGTGTATATATACCACACTTTTTGTATCCATTCTTCCATTAAGGGACATCTGGGTTCTTTCCAGCTCTGGCTATTATAAATAAGACTGTTATGCACATAGTGGAGCAGGTATCCTTGGGATATGCTGGGGAATCTTCTGGGTATATGCCCCGGAGTGGTATGGCAGGGTCCTCCAGAAGTATCATGTCCAGTTTTCTGAGGAACTGCCAGGCTGATTTTCAGAGTGGTTGTACCAGCTTGCAATCCCACCAGCAGTGGAGGAGTGTTCCTCTTTCTCCACATTCTAACCAACATCTGTTGTTTCCTGAGTTTTTAATCTTAGCCATTCTGACTGGTGTAAGGTGAAATCTCAGGGTTGTTTTGATTAGCATTTCCCTAATGACTAATGATGTAGAATATTTCTTAAGGTGCTTCTCAACCATCCGAATTTCTTCAGGGGAAAAGTCTTTCTTTAGCTCTGTGCCCCATTTTTTGATAGTGTTCTTTGCTTTTCTGGGATCTAACTTCTTGAGTTCTTTGTATACATTGGATATTAGCCCTCTGTTGGATGTGGGGTTGGTGAACATCTTTTCCCAATTTGTTGGGTGCCAATTTGTCCTTTTGACAGTGTCTTTTGCCTTACAGAAACTTTGTAATTTTATGAGGTCCCATTTGTCAATTCTTGATCTTAGTGCATAAGCTATTGGTGTTCTGTTCAGGAACTTTCCCCCTGTGCCTATGTCCTCCAGGGTCTTCCCCAGTTTCTTTTCTAATAGTTTCAGTGTGTCTGGTTTTATGTGGAGGTTCTTGATCCACTTGGAGTTGATCTTAGTGCAAAGAGATAAGAGTGGGTCAATTCGCATTCTTCTGCGTGTTGACCTCCAGTTGAACCAGCACCATTTGTTGAAGAGGCTATCTTTATTCCACTGGATGGTTGTGGCTCCTTTATCAAAGATCAAGTGACCATAAGTCTGTGGGTTAATTTCTGGGTCTTCAATCCTATTCCATTGATCCACTTGCCTGTTGCTGTACCAATACCATGCAGTTTTTAACACAATTGCTCTGTAGTACTGTTTAAGGTCAGGGATAATGATTCCCCCAGAAGTCCTTTTATTGTTGAGAATAGTTTTAGCTATCCTGGGTTTTTTGTTGCTCCAGATGAATTTGAGAATTGCGCTTTCTAGATCTATAAAGAATTGAGTTGGGATTTTGATGGGGATCGCATTGAATCTGTATATTGCTTTTGGCAAGATGGCCATTTTTACTATATTGATCCTGCCAATCCAGGAGCAAGAAATATTTTTCCATCTTCTGAGGTCTTCTTCAATTTCTTTCTTCAAGGACTTGAAGTTCCTGTCATACAGATCTTTTGCTTGTTTGGTTAGAGTTACGCCAAGGTACTTTATGTTGTTTGTGGCTATTGTGAAGGGTGTTATTTCCCTAACTTCTTTCTCAGCCTGCTTGTCCTTTGAGTACAAGAAGGCTACTAATTTGCTTGAGCTGATTTTATAACCAGCCACTTTGCTGAAGTTGTTTATCAGTTGTAGGAGTTCTCTGCTGGAGCTTTTTGGGTCACTTAAGTATACTATCATATCATCTGCGAATAGTGATAGTTTGATTTTTTCCTTTCCAATTTGTATCCCTTTGACTTCCTTATGTTGTCTAATTGCTCTCCTTAGTACCTCAAGTACTATATTGAAAAGATATGGTGAGAGAGGGCAGCCTTGTCTAGTCCCTGATTTTAGTGGGACTGCTTCAAGTTACTCTCCATTTACTTTATGTTGGCTACTGGTCTGCTGTAATTGCTTTTACTATGTTAAGGTATTGGCCTTGAATTCCAGTTCTTTCCAAGACGTTTAGCATGAAAGAACGCTGAATTTTGCCAAATGCTTTTTCAACATCCAATGAGATGACCATGTGGTTTTTTTCTTTGAGTTTGTTTATGTAGTAGATTACATTGATGGATTTCCATATATTGAACCATCCCTGCATCTCTGGGATGAAGCCAACTTGATCATGGTGAATGATCGTTTGGAATTGTTCTTGGATTCTGATGGCAAGAATTTTTTTGAGTATTTTTGCATTGATGTTCATAAAGGAAATTGGTCTGAAGTTCTCTTTCTTAGTTGGATCTTTGTGTGGTTTTGGTATCAGCGTAATTGTGGCTTCATAGAATGAGTTGGGTAGTTTTCCTTCTGTTTCTATTTTGTGGAATAATTTGAAGATTATTGTTATTAGGTCTTCTTTGCAGGTCTGATAGAATTCTGCACTAAAACCATGTGGTCCCATTCTTTCTTTGGTTGGAAGACATTCTATGACCCCTTCTATTTCTTTGGGGGTTATGGCACTGTTTAGCTGACCTATTTGATCCTGATTTAATTTTGGTATTTGGTATCTGTCTAGGAAATTGTCCATTTCCTCCAGATTCTCCAGTTGTGTTGAGTATAGGCTTTTGTAGTAGGATCTGATGTTTTTTTTTTAATTTCCTCAGTTTCTGTTGTTATATCTCCCTTTTCATTTCCAATTTTGTTAATTTGGATACTGTCTCTATGCCCTTTGTTAAGTATGGCTAAAGGTTTATTTATCTTGTTGATTTTCTCAAAGAACCAGTTCCTGGTTTTGTTGATTCTTTGTATGGTTCTCTTTGTTTCAACTTGGTTGATTTCAGCCCTGAGTTTGATGATTTCTTGTCTTCTACTCCTCCTGGGTGAATTAGCTTATTTTTGTTCCAGGGCTTTCAGGTGTGCTGTTGAATTGCTAGTAAATGCTCTCCCCTGTTTCTTTTTGGAGGCACTCAGGGCTATGAATTTTCCTGTCCTAGTTATTGTTTTACTGCTGTGAACAGACACCATGTCCAATGCAAGTATTATAAAAGACATTTAATTGGGGTTGGTTTACAGGCTCAGACGTTCAGTCCACTGTCATTAAGGCAGAAACATGGCAGCATCCAAGAAGATATGGTGCAAGAGGAGCTGAGAATTCTACATCTTCATCTGAAGGCTGCTAGTGGAAGACTGACTTCCAGGCAGTCATGGGGGAAGCTCTTAAGACCACACCCACAGTGACACACCTACTCCAACAAGGCCAAATCCCCTTATAGGTTCACTTCCTGGGCCAATCATATACAAACCATCACATTTCCACTTAGCACTGTTTTCATTGTGTCCCATAGATTTGGGATGCTGTGCCTTCATTTTCATTTAATTCTAAAAGGTCTTTGATATCTTTCTTTATTTCTTCCTTGACTAAGGTATCATTGAGTAGAATATTGTTGCACCTCCATGTGTATGTGGACTTTCTGTTGTTTTTGTTGCTATAGAAGACTACTCTTGCTCCATGGTGATCCTATAGGAGGCATGAGATTAGTTCGATCTTCTTAAATATGTTGAGGTCTGTCTTGTGACCAATTATATGGTCAATTTTGGAGTAGGTACCATGAGGTGCTGAGAAAAAGGTATATTCTTTTGCTTTAGGATGAAATGTTATATATATATAAAATCCAATTGGTCCAAAGCTCCAATTACTTTCACTTTGTCCCTGTTTAGTTTCTGGTTTCCTGATCAGTCCATTGATGATAGTGGAGTGTTGAAGTCACCCCCAATTATTGTGTTAGGTATAATCTGTGCTTTAAGCTTTAGTAGAGTTTCTTTTACGAATGGGGGTGCTCTTGCATTTGGAGCATAGATGTTCAGAATTGAGAGTTCTTCTTTGTGGATTTTTCTTTTGACCAGCAAGAAGTGACCTTCTGTGTCTCTTTTGATGACTTTAGGTTGAAAGTCAATTTTATCTGATATTAGAATTGCTATTCCAGCTTGCTTCCTGAGACCATTTGCTTGTAGAGTTTGCTTTGATCCTGAGGTGTGTTTTCTCTATGCAGCAAAATGTAGCGTCCTGTTTCTGTATCCAGTCTGTTAGTCTATGTCTTTTTACTGGGGAATTGAGTCCATTGATGTTAAGAGATATTAAGGAATAGTGATTATTTCTTCCTGTCATTTTTGATATTAATTTTGTTTTTGAGTCGTTATCTTCTTTTGAGTTTGATGGGAGAAGGTTACTATGTTGCTTTTTCCAGCGTGTAGTTTCCCTCCTTGTATTGGCGTTTGTAAGGATTGTATTATCCTTTGTAGGGCTGGGTTTGTCGAAAGATATTGTGTAAATTTGGTTTTGTCATGGAATATTGTGGTTTCTCCATCTTATGTTGATTGAGAGTTTTGGTATAGTAGTCTTGAGTGACATTAGTGTTCTCTTAGAGTCTGCATGAGATCTTCCCAGGATCTTCTAGCTTTCATGGTCTCTGGTGAGAAGTCTGGTGTGATTCTGATAGATCTTCCTTTATATGTTCCTTGGCTTTTTTCTCTTACTGCCTTTAATATTCTTTCTTTGTTTAGTACGTTTGGAGTTTTTATTATTATGTGACGGGAGGTATTTCTGTTCTGGTCCAGTCTGTTTGGAGTTCTGTAGGCTTCTTTTATATTAGGGAAGTTTTCTTCCATAATTTTGTTGAAGATATTTGCTGGCCCTTTAAGTTGTAGATCTTCACTCTCATCTATCCCTATAATTCTTAGTTTTGGTCTTCTCATTGTGTCCTGGATTTCCTGGATGTTTTGGGTTACAAGCCTTTTGCATTTTGCATTTTCTTTGACTGTGAAGTCAATGGTTTTTATGGTATCTTCATCATCTGAGAGTCTTACTTCTATCTCTTGTATTCTGTTGTTGATGTTTGCATCTGCGATCCCTGATTTCTTCCCGAGGTTTTCTATTTCCAAAGTTGTCTCCCTTTGTGATTTCATAGTTGTTTCTACCTCTGTATTTTGATCCTGGATGATTTTGCTCAATTCCTTCACTTGTTTGTGTTTTCCTGCAATTCTTTAAGAGTTTTTTGTGTTTCCTTTCTCATGACTTCTGCCTGTTGACTCAATTTCTCCTCCATTTCTTTAAGTGTTTTTTTTTTTTTTCGTTTCCTCTTTATTGGCTTCTGTCTGTTGTCCCATATTCTCCTGGAATTATTTAAGTGATTTTTGTGTTTTCATTGTAAGGGCTTCTAACCTATTCATGTTCCCCTGCATTTCTTTAAGAGATTTGTTTATGTCTTTTTTGTATTCCTCTAGCACCATCATGACCAGTGCTTTTAAATCCAAATCTTGTTTTTCTGGCATGTTGGGGTATCCAGGACTTGCTGTGGTTGGAGAATTGGGTTCAGATGCTGTCATATTGCCTTGGTTTCTGTTAGTAATTTTCCTACATTTGCCTTTTGCCATCTGTATATCTTTGGAGTTAGTTGGTCTTGTTGTTACTGGTTGGTGTTTGAAGCTCCTGTGAGCCTGGTGTTTGGTGCTGCTGTTGCAGAGGGCGTCCATGCTCCCAAGGCAGAAACCTGAAGGTTTCTGCCACTGGGCTCTGTATTACCTCCTCAGCTCTGCTGGGCCGGACTCAAGTCTCCTGCAGGCTTGCTGCTGGCTGAGTAACTGGCCTCCCTCCGTCTCCTCCTGGTTTTGCTGGTTAGGCTACCATCTCCAAGATGGTGGCAGGTCTCAGGTCTCTGTCTACCTGCGGGATTCCCTGCAGATCTGGAGCTTCCCTGGCTGGACTGCTGGAGCCTAGACGGTGGCCCTCTCAGTCTGCAGGGCCCTGTCTGGTTGAGCTGCTCCCACCAAGATTGTGGCAGACTGTGGTGCTTTGTCTAGCCTCGAGGCTCTCTGTAGATCAGGAGCTTCTCTGGTTGAACTGGTTAGGCTACCAGCTCCAAGATGGTGGCGGGTCTCCTAATCTCTGTTTTCATTAATACAAACAGATTCCACTGTCTGTGTCCTAGGCACTCCTTGCTGCAGGTAGTACATTTTATGTAGCTAAGCAAATAGATTCTATAAGATTTGGGAAGTGTTTGTATTCTCTTTTCTTTTGAAAATATCAATATGAGAGCTGTTATAAGAGTAGGTTTTTGAGAAGAAGAGATAAAAGGGTGTTAAAGGGGTGAAATGTTCATAATCACAGTAGAGTTGATCAAAATGATGATGATGAGGACGACGACAATGATGATGATGACAACAATAGTGATGATGGTGAAGTGAACATTACAAGTAAAGGGATTATTAAAATGTGTGTCTGTGGTGGTTTGAATGGAAATCGCCCTCTTAGGCTCATAGGAAGTGAGACAGAATACAGAGATGTGGCCTTGTTGAAGGAAGTGTGTTATTAGAGGTGGGCTTTGAGGTTTTGGAAGACCAAGTCAGGCTCAGTGCCTCTTTCTCTCTCTTGCTGTTGCCTGCTGATCTGGTTGTGGAATTCCCAGCTACCTTTCTTGCACTATCTGTTGCCTATGTGTAACCATGCTTCCCAATACAGCGATAATAGGCTAAACCTCTGAATTTAAATTATCTTCAATTAAAGATTTGCCTTCATAAGAGTTGTCATGATCATGATCTCTCTTTACACAAGAAAAACACTGTCAGTGTCTAAATGTTGCAATATGTTTAATGTATTCAGGGAAAATGGTTTTGATGCTTACTTAAGTATATTACAATATTTTGCATAATTGTTTATGAATTCTGCAAGAATGGATTTCAGGACCCTAAAAATATCTAAATAATTATATGAAAACTTTTCAAGTCACTTTACAGAGATAAAAATTATCCTTTTCCCATCACATCCAAAATATAGCAACTATATGCTTATAAAAATAAAACCTATTCAGTACTTTTTAATTAGCATCAAGGGGAAATGGGGTGACAACTGGGGTACTGTACTGGCTAGTTTTGTGTGTCAACTTGACACAGGCTGGAGTTATCATAGGAAAAGGAGCTTCAGTTGTGGAAGTGCCTCCATGAGATTCAGCTGTGGGGCATTTTCTCAAAGAGTGATCAAGTGGGGGAGAGCCCCTTGTGGGTGGTACCATCTCTGGGCTGGTATTCTTGGGTTCTATAAGAGAGCAGGCTGAGCAAGCCAGGGGAAGCAAGCCAGTAAGTAACATCCCTCCATGGCCTCTGCATCAGCTCCTGCTTCTGACCTGCTTGAGTTCCAGTCCTGACTTCCTTTGGTAATGAACAGCTGTGTGGAAGTGTAAGCTCAATAAACCCTTTCCTCCCCAACTTGCTTCTTGGTCATGATGTTTGTGCAGGAATAGAAACCCTGACTAAGACAGGTACCTTTTCTGCTGTATTCTTTAGGGACTTTTTCTATACTTTTATGCTAATTGTTTATCTAATTTGAATGTGTGTAAACTAAGACATATAAACATTTCTAGAGTTTGAAACATGCTTTCTTCTTAATTAAATATTAATAAATCAAGTTCCACATCATATATTTCAATTTTCATTTGGCAAAATATGGTCAATATATCCTTTCATACCCTATATTTGAGTTGTCATATCTTCATATTGAATAGTTCTACAAATACGAATTTCTAAGTATTTTAAGAGCATATCAAGAAATAAATTAGTTCAATGAGAACTTCAGGCACTAAAATTCAAATCTGTACTCCAATTAACCCTGTCTTCTTTAATATGCTTAGTTAAAAACAAAGATTATTACACTTTACAGGAGTAAAGGCAAACTTTTATTTAGAAAACTCATATCTAATATTAGTCAAGACTTTCTGATAAACATATTTAAAATTATATTATTTAGCATATAAAGATCAGTTTTGATAACCAACCAACTATACTAAAAATGATCATGGAAAGAGGTAACCACACAAATAAATACAGGTATTGTTTATGCTCAAAGATCAGAAGAATTTCTAAAATTTCACCCTCAGAAGCCTGTCTTTTCTAATATTTTACCGCTTCATCAAAATTAACTCTTTTCATCTTGTTTATTTAAGAAATATAAAGTATAAGTTCTTTTTTATGTTTTTTTTATTTTCTATATTCTTTGTTTACATTCCAAAGGCTTTCCCCTTTCCCAGTCCCCCCCCCTCACCATATGTCCCATAAGTCCTCTTCTCTCTGCCCATTCCCCAATCACCCCCCCCCATTTCCCTGTTCTGATACTCTCCTACAAAACTGGATCCAGTCTTTTCAGGACCAGGGTCCTTTCCTTCCTTCTTCTTGGGAATCTTTTGATTTGCTAATAGTGCCTTGAGTATTCAGAGCTTTGGGGCTCATTAATATCCACTTATCAGTGATTGCATTTCATGTGTATTCTTTTGTGATTGGGTTAACTCACTTAGGATGATATTTTCCAGATATAACCATTTGCCTACAAATTGCATGAATTCATTATTTTTTAATTGCTGAGTAGTATTCCATTGTATAAATATACCACATTTTCTGTATCCATTCCTCCTTTGAGGGACATCTGAGCTCCTTCCAACTTCTGGCTATTATAAATAAGGCTTCTATGAACATAGTGGAGCATGTGTCTTTATTGTATGCAGGGGAATCCACTGGGTATATGCCCAGGAGTGGTATGACAGGGTCCTCTGGAAGTGTCACGCCCAATTTTCTGAGGAACCACCAGACTGATTTCCAGAGCATTGTACCATTTTGCAATCCCACCAGTGGAGGAATATTCCTTTTTCTCCACATCCTTGGCAGCACCTGTTGTCCCTTGTGTTTTTAATCTTAGCCATTCTGACTGGTATGAGGTGGAATCCCAGGGTTGTTTTGATTTGCATTTCCCTGATGACTAATGATGTTGAACATCTATTAAGGTGCTTCTCAGCCATCTGAATTTCTTCTGGTGAAAATTCTCTGTTTAGCTCTGTACCCCATTTTTGATAGGGTTATTTGGTTCTTTGGGGTCTAACTTCTTGATTTCTTTGTATATATTGGATATTAGCCCTCTGTCAGATGTGGGATTGGTGAATATTGTCTTGCAACAGGAGACATAGTAAGATCCAGGTAAGAGTCAGGGAACTCCATTTTACTTGCTGAAAATGTTACTGACTACATCTTCTCTGTGACCTTAGTCAATGTATTTATGTTCAGTAAGACAAACTGTTCAACCTCTCAAAAATGATAATGATCCACTGATAATGGCCTGATAATTTGCCCTGTTGGATAGACCTCCTTTATAAAGCTTCAACTATGTCATGAGAAAAATATGCTTTCCATGAATAGGAAACCCCATAGTCCTGCTGCCACCTCCATAGATATCAATGCAAAAATATGCACAATAAAACTTTGTGAGAAATGCAGGAAGCAGTTTCTTTTGTCCAGGTGAATATCAACTCATCAAATGGAGGCTTTATGACACTTATGTATCACCAGTGGACCCATGCACAAAAGAACTCTCATAGTATGCACTCACTGATAAGTGGATATTAGCCTAGAAGCCCAAAACACAATTCACATATCAAATGATGCCCAAGAAAATGGAAGGAGTGGCCCAGGTCCGGGAAAGGCTCAGTGCAGCAGTGTAGGGGAATACCAGGAAAGGGAAGCGGGATAGGGTGGATTGGGAAACAGGCGAAGGGAAGAGGGCTTATGGGACTTTTGGGGAGGGGGGATCCAGGAAAGGGGAAATCATTGGAAATGTAAATAAAGAATAGATCAAATAATAATAAAAGAAAAAATGCCAAAAAAGAATTAAATTGAAAGGGTAATATTAAATTATCTTCTAGAAAATTTAAAAAAAAAGGAAGAAAAAAACGAGAAAGATAGGAAGTATGGGAAGGATGTGAAAGAGAGGAAAGGGAGGAAGATGAAGAAAGGAAAGAGAAATATAACAGAAGATAGAGAAGATAAAAGAATGTAACAGAGAAAGAAACATTACAAAAGAAGAAATGGAAAAAAACAAGCATGTGTGTGCACATCAGACTTCCTTGACAGAACAGAATGCAGAAACTGTACAACTCACAATCTATTCCTCAGGAAGTGAAGGGAAGAGAAAATGTGACTCTAATTTTGAAGCATTTCTAGAGCCTACAGCAATATTTCTCAACCTGTTGGTTGTAACCACTCTGGATGTCACATTTTGGATATCCTGCATATCAAATATTTTATTATGATTCCTAAGAATAGCAAAATTAAAGTTATGAATTAGTATCAAAATAATTTTATGGTTGGGGGTTATCACAACATGAGGGGCTATATTAAAAGGATTGCAGCATGTGGTGGCTTGAATTGGTATGGTGCCCATAAACACATATGCTTGAATGCTTGGCCTATAGGAAGTGTCACTATTAGAAGGTATAGCCTTGTTGGAGTAGGTATGGCCTTGTTGGAGGCCTCCACTGTGGGGGCAAGCTTTGAGATCTACTGCACTCAAGTTATGCTTAGTGTGTCACAGTCTCCTGCTACCTGTGGGCCAAGATTCAGATCTTATAGCTCTTTCTCAGGCACCAAGCTTCTACAATAATAATGAGAGTGGACAAAATCTGCAGAACTATAAGCCAGCCCCAATTAAATGTTTGCTTACACAAGAGATGCTGTAGACATGGTGCCTCTTCACAGCAATGGAAATCTTAACTAAGACACAGCATTAGGACGTTTGAGAACCTCTTGGTTACACAATGAACAGTCCCACTCCAGATATGCTGAGAACAGAGTTTAGCACCTTGCTATTCCTCAAAAGTATGCCTTCGCAGTCTTTCCACTCATCCATCTCTCTAACATAAAAATTTTATATTATTATGGGTATAAAAGTATATAAAATATTGCTTGTGACTATTGTGAAGGGTGTCATTTCCCTAATTTCTTTCACAGCCTGTTTATCCTTTGAGTATAGGAAGGCTACTGATTTGTTTGAGTTAATTTTATATCCAGCCACTTTTCTGAAGTTGTTATCAACTGTAGGAGTTCTCTGGTGGAGTTTTGAGGGTCACATAAGTATACTATCATATCATCTACAAATAGTGATAGTTTGACTTCTTTCTTTCAAATTTGTATCCCTTTGCCCTCCTTTTGTTTTCTAATTGCTCTAGCTAGAACTTCAAGTACTATATTGACTAAATGTGGAGAGAGATGGCAGCCTTGAAAAGAACCCAGATGTCCCTTAACAAAGCAATGGATTCAGAAAATGTGGTATATTTACACAACAGAATACTACACAGCTTTTAAAAATAATGAATTCATGAAATTCTTAGGCAAATGGATGGAACTGGAAAATATCATCCTGAGTGACATAAACCCAATCACAAAAGAACACATGTAGTATGCACTCACTGATAAGTGGATATTAGCCCAGAAGCCTTGAATACTCAAGATACAATTCACAAACCAAATGAAGCTCAAGAAGAAGGAAGAGCAAGTATGGCTATTCCAGTGCATGACAAATACAGAGGTGGACATTCTCAGCCAACCATTGAACTGAGCACAGGGTCCTTATTAGAAGGGGGAACAAATTACCCACAGGAGAAGATACAGAGACAAAGTGTGGAACAGATACTGAGGAAAAGACCATGCAGAGACTGCCCCTCCTAGGAATCCATACCATATACAGTTACAAAACCCAGACACTATTGTGTATGCCAACAAGTGCATGCTGACAGGAGTCTTATATAGCTGGGAGGCTCTGCCAGTGCATGACAAGTGCAGAGGTGGATGCTCACAGCCAACCATTGAACTGAGCACAGGGTCCCCAATGGAGGAGCTAGAGAAAGAAACCCTGGAGTTGAAGGGGTTTGCAGTGCCATAGAAGGAACAACAATATGAACCAACCAGTACCCCAGAACTCCCAGGGACTAAACCACCAACCAAAGAGTAAACATGGATGGACCCATGCTCAAGATGCATATGCAGCAGAGGGTGGCCTTGTTGGACATCAAAGGGAAGAGATGGCCTTGGTCCAGAGAAGGCTAAATGCCACAATATAGGGGAATATCAGGACAGGGAAGTGGGAGTGGGTGGATTGATGAGCAGGGGGAGGAGGGATAGGTTAGGGGATTTTCAAGGTGGAACCAAAAAAGGGGACAACATTTGAAATGTAAATAAAGAATATATCTAATTTTTTAAAAAGACACAGGCATAGAAGAAAGTACATAAAATAGGTTAAATCAAAGATTTACTGATAATTAAACATAAGTGGATATTGATTAGCCCTGGTCCTGGAAAGGCTTGATCCAGCAATGTAGGGAAGTTCCAGGACAGAGAAATGGGAGGGGTGATTGGGGAATGGGTGGAGGAAAGAGAACTTATGGGACATGTGGTGAGGGGGGAATCGGGAAAGGGGAAAGAATTTGGAATGTAAACAAAGAATATAGAAAAGGAAAAAAGAAAAAAATATTTAAAACAACTCTAATATACATATAATTTGCCATCAATTGTAGAGGAAACAAATTTTGTATACTTGTGAGATGTCTGTGTTTCTTTTCACTAATCATATCCTGTTAAAATATGTGATACTGCAGAATGAGAATCATCTCAGCATTTTACAGAGTAGGGCAATAATTTAAATTATAGTCACCAGTGCTGAGAATAGTGGAGTGCATATTTACAGCATGACAGATGTGGGTTAAGCATATTTGATAAGCATATTGTGATACATCAATATTTTTTCCATCAGAAAACATGAGCTGTCTTTACCATTACATCATTTGTGTTGTGAATAGAAATCTTATGGAGCTCAGACTTGGTTTGCAAGTATTTTGTTGAGATTTTGTTTTTTCATCTCTGTTCATAAAGGAAACTGTACTGTAATTCTCTTTCTTTTTGAGGCTTTATGTAGTTGAGTTATCATGGTAACTGTAGTCTCATAAAAATGAATTGCCAATGCTTCTTCTGTTTCTATTTTTGTGGAATAACTTGAGGAGCATTATAACTCTTTGAAAGTCTGGTAGAGTTCTAGCCTAAAACAATCTGGGCTGGGTCTTTTTGTGTGCTGAGAGACTTTTAGTTAGACTATTTCAGTGGGGTTTAGAGTTTGATATTTGCTTCTCTAATCTTGATTTAACTTTGGTCAGTGATACATATTGAGAAAATTATCCATTCCTTTAGATTTTCTGGTTTAGTATAGCACAGGTTTTTAAAATTTGTTGATTCTTGAATTTCTTTAGTGTCTGTTGTTATGTCACACTTTTCTTTTGTGATTTTGTTCATTTGGATCTCTTCTCTGCATCTTAACTAACTTGGATAACATTTCTCAATCTCATTGATTTTCTCAAACTGACTCTTTTTTTTTCATTTTTTTGTATTGTGCAATTGTTTCTCTTTATTGATTTCTGCCGTGAGTTTTATTTCTTTTCATCTACTCTTTTAAATGTGATTCTTCATTTTGTTCTAGAAATTTTAGGTGTACTACTTAGAAACTAGCATGAGTTCTTGCTTCCTTTTTGTTGTTGTTTGTTTAATTGGTAGTATGAGTATTACACTTAAAATGACCTTCATTGTGTCCTATATGTTAGGGCATGATGTGCATTCTTTTTAATTCAATTCTAGAAAGTCTTTATTTTTGTTTTCTTTATTATTACCTGACTTATTTTTAATTCAGTAGAGGTGTCTAATTTTCAAGAGTTTCTAAGTTTTCTGTTCATTTTGTTGTCGTTGGTATACAGTTTTAATCTGTACTGGTCTGATGGGATGATGGGAATTATCTTAATTGTCTTATATCTTCTGAAACTTGCTTTGTGTCAGAGTATGTGTTCAATTTTATAGAAAGTGCCATGACGTAGTGAGAGGAAGCTTTATTCTTTTGTGCTTGAATAAAATGTTCTGTAGATACCTATAAGGACCATTTGTTTTATGAATTTAGTTAGCAATAGCATTTCTCTGTTCAATTTTTGTCTAGATGTCTTGTCTTTAGGTAACTGTAGATGTTTATAAGAACTACATTTAAAAATGATTTGCAACATATTCCAGGGTCCTTTATAATAATGATATTGCATTTGCAATTTAAGAGATATATAATTAATCATTAATCTTTGAAATTTTAAAATTTAAAGATAATTCTACTGTATTGTGAATAGTTTAAAGTAACTGGGGAAAATAATTTAGTGTACAATATTTCTGAGAGGAGAAAAAGGTATGCAAAATGGAATCACTAAACATTTAAAAATTACTTCATGTTCTTTTTATTCCATATGTAATTTTTAGTCTGGGAAGGCATGCATAATTTGGGTAAATGGAATTCCTGGAATCAAAATAATACATTTCTCTTTATTCCATCTTAAATGGTAAAGTCAAAGTTGGTCCAAATGCAGAAATTTCAATTAAATGAGTTTTTCCTTACTTATCATGATGAAAGCAAAATAGATTCATTGTCCATTTGTCATTGCTTAAGATTTTTTTCTTAACTTTAATAATTTTAATATTTAAACAACCAAATTATTTATAATTATTGGCTTTATAAAATTGTAAAAATGTTAAGAAGTTCTTTAAATTGGACAAGAATGACAAAATTTGGAGAAATAATTGGATTAAATGGGAAATGAAGTTATGAGAGTTTTCATTAAATATTATAAGTGTTCATACTGGAATCCATGAACTTTTCTAATTAATATTAAGAAAAGCCTTCTGAAATGCATATTTTTATTTTTAAGATTTTAATAATTTCAGGACAAGAATGAGATCACCTAATGCAGGCTCTGTGTATGTCATTCTTTTTTAGTAGATCTTTTAAAAGTCCAATTTCTTATTCTATATCATTTTCTAGAATATGACCCTTATTTAATATGCTACTTCCAAAAGTATTTCTTTAAAATAAATTTTATCTAAAAAGAAACACTTTAAAATAAGCAGGTATCTGAAATACAATTCAATACAAACATATAACATTCACATTTACATTGTATAATGAAACAATTATTCTAAAAAGAAAACAAAAAGAATGAACAGACAGAAAGTAAAGCAAGTTTCAATCATAATAAGCAAACTTTTAGTTGTGACAGATAAATGCTGATCATATGCTCTTCTGGTAAAGGTAGGACTGCACTGCTTGAAATGACTGTCTAAGCTAGACATTAATATTCTGTTCTTAACTGTCATCAATATCATTGGTATAGATATTCAAATGAAATATCATTAGTGAGTGTTATATAAAACCACAACATATGTTTCAATACCTCTCTCAGAATTCCCAAGGAAGATATTTTCTGAGTTATTTAACAAGATAAAAAGTGCTTTTACAGATCCTTTACTTGGATATTAAGAAATATATATATATATATATATATATATATATATATATATTAGCTGTATAATCTCCACGTTCATGTGTGTGAGAAAAAGAAAGTGTGCATGTGTATCTGAGTGCTTTTAAGAGAAGGGAGTGAGAAAAGAAAGGGAGGGGAGGAAGAGGATGAATGTAGCAACAATAAACATTAGAAAGGCAAAACTCTAGGAACAGTTATCACCATGTGATTTCCTGTATCGTTCATGTTTCCTGCTGTGAAATATATATCGGAAAAAGAATATCCTTGAATAAGAAGAAATTCTATACTGACAACACATAGTGGATATTTTCTGGAAGCTCATATCATAGAATTCATTTGACTTTTAAAGTTAGCTTATGACTAAATGTTTGATTGACAAGGACAAAGAAAATTAAGTCCATAATTTCCAGTAAAGAAATTAGTTCAAACTACCACCTCCTAAGATTTTCTTTCATTTGTTACAAGAAATTTTACCCAAGTGTGATTTTTTTGGTTTAATAATGAAAAAAATATGTGGTAACTCAAATATGCACCAAGAGAGTTGCAGAAATTTCTAGCAGTATGTGATACTACATGTAACAATGCCCAAGAGGGAATCTGCTATGTGGGATCCTAGTTATATGAGCATAAAAATTTACAAATATGATTTGACAATTATACTGTAATTCCCTTAATAGATTCCCACAAAGACTCAAGCGCTCTAAGAAACAGCATGGATACTTTACTAAATCAAAAGCCATATGGTACATGAAAATAAATAACTTGCACTCCATGTGATATCATGGGAAATGGTAAAATGAATGCAAATTCAAAGAAAATATAAGCCACATCTCTGACAAATAACTATTATCTAAAATACAAAAAAATGTATCAGAACCCAATGATAATAGCTTTACACCAACTAATTTGATATGAACAAATGACATGGACATTGTATTAATAAGAGCAAGCTATAACCAAAAATCACCAAAAACATTCAATATATTAGCTTCAAGGAAAATGTAAATTAAATCCCAATACTGTATCAGCTTACATACTCAGACTGGATAGAATCAGATGTGCAAACATGAGCAAAGCTGCTGATCTGAGGATACAGAGAAACTGAATTATTCACATACTACTGGGGAATGCAAAATGACTATTAGCCCCTCAGTTAGGATAAACTGCCTCCCAAACTAAGCACACACTTCCCAACAAGGCCAGCTACTTCCATCAGGTCTCCTCCTATCCCCACATGTATATGTCTATATTCCTGTTCCCAGATCTTCCATTAAAATTGTATAATACAAAGTGATACTTATGCTATAATTTTTATTATATTAGTTAATAATGTATCTTATTATTAACTTAGCAAACTTGAGGCAATATTTATCTGGTAGGGAAGTAAGAAATTTATATGAAATAATACAATAGTTTAGAACAGAAGAGTATGAACCATAGTGTCAAAAGAAGAGGTCTCTTCTAGGCTGGCCTTGAACTCATGAACCTCCTGCCTCTGCTTTCTTCAGCAAATCCTACTGGCATGTACCACTATAACACATGTCAAAGTTTTTAACTGAGAAATGTTCAAATCCAAAGGAATGACGGGGACAAAAAATGAAACAGAAAATAAAGGAAGGACAATCCAGAGACTGTCCTACCTGGGGATCCATCCTTTCTGTAGACAACATCCAGGGACTGTCCCAACTGGGGAGCCATCCTTTCTGTAGGCACCGAACCCAACACTGTTGCTGTTGCCAAGAGATCCTTGCTGATAGGAACCCAGTATGGCTGCTCCTTGGGAGGTTTGGCCAGTAACCAACCAATACAGATATGGATTCTTGGAGACAATATCAGAGTGAACTCAGGGACCCTAGTGGGGTAGGTGGCAGAAGGACTGGAGGAGCATAGGTGGGTTGCAACCTCATAAGAAAAACTATATTAGCTAATCATCCCACCCAGTGCTCCCAGGGACTAGCCCGCCCACGAAGGATTGTACAAGGAGGAATCCATGGCTACTGATACATATGTAGCAGAGGATGGCGTTGCCCGACATCAGTGTGAGGAGAGGCCCTTGGTTCTATGAAGGTTTGATGCTCCACATAGGGGGATGCTAGAGCAGTGGGACAGGAAGGGGTGGGTGGGTGGGGAAGCATCCTCATAGAGGAAAAAGTGAGGGGGAGAGGGTGGATGTGGGATGGGGTTTTTTTGGCGGGTACCCTGAAAGTGAGATATCATTTGAAATGCAAAAAAATGGAATGATTAATAAAATAAAATTTAAAAGCACACTATCAAAAAAAGAAAGAAACTTTAAATTATACACTACTTTTTTCTTTACAAACTTAATTTAAAAAAGCTGTACAGTAAGATATAATTAATATGGACTACGTTGTTTCTTTCACTTCATTTTTGCATGTCTCACAGAACCTAATCAACACTAACAGAATACATATATAAGGACTGAATATCAATTTATTGAGAATTCTTCTGGGCAGTGTCCAAAGCTAATGGAGAGCATATCATAAAAGGCTAAATAAGCAATTTTAATTTTATACAGTAAACTAACAAGATATCATTCAATTCTTCTAGAAGCTGGATTCCAAAATAACCAATGGCAACCTTGATCTTCCAATCACCTTAATCTCTGCCCTTAAAGAGCTTACTTAATTGGTCTCTACCTAATTTTATGCATCTATATAATGGAGATGATGAATATTCATTTTCTCATAGGATATTTGAAAGAATTCATTATTGTAAAATACAAAAATATTTGTGAATGGAATTATATATCAAGTCATTGAATCGGGAATAAGTCAGGTGGCTTGTGTTGGTAAGCACTGAGCAATGCTTGATAATAATAGTATTAATAGTATGCATCA
The DNA here is from genome assembly GCA_964023405.1 of Apodemus agrarius. Taxonomy (NCBI): domain Eukaryota; kingdom Metazoa; phylum Chordata; class Mammalia; order Rodentia; family Muridae; genus Apodemus; species Apodemus agrarius. The sequence continues at coordinate 87,902,837 of OZ030006.1, read as the reverse complement.
GAAGAAGAATCCTAAATATCCTAAATGACATGAAGAGACAAAAGCATTCTAGTATAGCTACATACATGTTCGGAATTTGATACTCTTTATGTAGATTAATAAATACATCATTGAAGAAAGTATCTATTACAACAAATAAATACTGAAGCAAGAATGATATAGTTATAGAAATTTAAAATATCCTGAAGATAGCAGTTGAAATGATATATGAAGGGGATACTTTATAAGCTGAGAATTTACAGTGAGAATGGTAACCAGAAGACATTTATTTTTTTTAATTTAATTTTTATTTTCTATATTCTATGTTTACATTCCAAAGGCTTTCCCCTTTCCCAGTTCCCCCCCACCATATGTCCCATAATTCCTCTCCCCCGGCTATTCCCCAATCATCCCCCCCCCACGATTTCTCTGTTCTGGGTCTACAATACTGGATCCAATCTTTACATGCCCAGGGTCCTCTCCTTTCTTCTTCTTGGGAGTCATTTGACTTGCTAATTGTGCCTTGAGTATTTAGGGCTTCTGGGCTCATTAATATCCACTTATCAGTGATTGCATTTCATGTGTATTCTTTTGTGATTGGGTTATGCTCTAAGATCAAGAATTGACAAATGGGACCTCATAAAACTACAAAGTTTCTGTAAGGCAAAGGACACCATCAGAAGGACAAAATGGCAACCAACAAAGTGGGAAATGATCTTCACCAACCCCACATCCGACAGAGGGCTAATATCCAATATATACAAAGAACTCAAGAAGTTAGACCCCAAAGAACCAAATAACCCTATCAAAAAATGGGGTACAGAGCTAAACAGAGAATTTTCACCAGAAGAAATTCAGATGGCTGAGAAGCACCTCAAGAGATGTTCAACATCATTAGTCATCAGGGAAATGCAAATCAAAACAACCCTGAGATTCCACCTCACACCAGTCAGAATGGCTAAGATTAAAAACTCAAGAGACAACAAGTGCTGGCAAGGATGTGGAGAAAGAGGAACACTCCTCCACTGTTGGTGGGATTGCAAAATGGTAAAACCGCTCTGGAAATCAGTGTGGTGGTTCCTCAGATAATTGGGCATGTCACTTCCAGAGGACCCTGGCATATACCCAGAGGATTCCCCTGCATACAATAAAGACACATGCTCCACTATGTTTATAGCAGCCTTGTTTATAATAGCCAGAAATTGGAAGGAGCCCAGATATCCCTCAAAAGAGGAATGGATACAGAAAATGTGGTATATTTATACAATGGAGTACTACTCAGCAATTAAAAATAATGAACTCATGCAATTTGTAGGTAAATGGTTAGATCAGAAGACATTTATTAAAGGTGGCTTTTTTGCTTTCCTTTCATCGTTGTCATCCCCTCTCAATGTGCATTGGATGAATTCATGACTTACTTCAAAATAATAAATTGAGTAGCCATGGTCACACAATCATCATCTGATGACTACATATAATTTTAGATGCTATCTTTAGGTCTCTACCTTCCATTCTTCCTATTTCTCTCCCTCCTTCACTTTATTTGGCAAATAGTTACATCTTGAACTCTATAAACTAGGTGTAATTTTAAGCCAATAGCCACTAACAAGTGCATATCCACACATCTAAAAGCATCTAACTTTTACAAAAGTTAAAGTGATCATGTAAGTTAATATTCCCCCAATTGAGGCTCAGACAACACCAGAGTTTGGGAGATTATCTTGATTTTAATATGATAAGAACCTAAACATCTAAAACAACTAAACATCTAAAGCAGCTAAAATATCTTGTGTTCTGGCCTCACATATTCATATACCACCATATGTATACATGTACATATATACATACATATGTATAAATTTATACTGATTTAAGTATAACACACTAAGTGAAATTGATGATTAGATAGGAATATAGGAGTGCTTGTACATATTGAAAGACAGCAAGATGCATGTTATTTTATAATATAGTACAATTTTGCCTAACAATAGCCATAATTTATGAGCTTTCACAAAGCAGTGGAATTGCTTTTTTGCAAAGTTTATTTCAGGTAAAAATTATATTGGTAATAGTGATGGTAACATTCACAGGACAAATAGCAATAAGGTCCTATGAATAATAATAAAGATTTTGTGAAATTGTTTTGAAAATGTAGCCAATATAATGTTTATGCTTCAGAAAATTTATCAATTTTCTTTCATGAAGACTTCTTTCATAGCTCCAGTTATTAACTAAAATGAAATTAAAAGTCACACATAACTGAGTTGTCTTAGGTCAATTCAAATAGAAACTGACAAGAAGAAAATTCACAATACTCTAGAGTAGGATAGACAATGCAAGTTGATTTCTGTGTTTTGTTGTTACAAGTGTTGTAAATACTAATATATACTTCAGAGTTTTTTCAGTTAAATCTTTAGTGGTTTCCTTAAACAAATCATTTGAGTGGTAGCAGAACTTAAGGGCAGGTTACAATTGGTGGAAGGACAGAAGTGGTAACAATGTGGAGGCCAGTTGTTCCATATTCTAAGGTACATGAAACACAGAGGATAGAGTAACATTGACACTGCCAAGTGCTGTGGTGTACGAAATGGCAACCTATCAGACGGTAAATTGAAATCTGAACCTGTCAAAACTATGAATGTAAAAATTTTTAATATGAGGTATTTTAAAATGCAATCATGTTCAAATGAGGTCATGCTAAATAAAAATAGAAACTAGTCCTATGCGGATACTCTTTTAGGAGAAAGTCAAAGGAGAGAGAGCTAACTCAGAGAGAAAGATCCCCAAAAGGCACAACGCGGGTTGTTTTGAGGAAACTATAGGATGGAAACCAAACCAAAGTCTCTTCTGAGCTCTTACATGAGTATAGCCTATTTGGCTCCATTTCAGGATTCTAAGTCTCCAGACCTGTAACTGAGTACAACATTGTTTTAAGCCAGATGCAGGATGCCATGTTGTTAATCTTATATGACATTTTGTAGAAATTAATACAAACATCAAAAGAAAGTACATTAATATTGAGTATAAGAATATTTTCACAGTAAGAAAACAGGAAGCTGAAGATCTTATTGAGGAGGTGCCAAGTCCGATATGGCCATGTAGAAAGGTCTGAGTGACATAGTTCCCATGCCTGGAGCAGTGTTAGAAGGGAATGGGCCTCCAGGACCGTTAACAGTTGTGAGTCATAAGGCTTGTTTATATATTTAACTTTATGTTCTTACTTTGGGGAATGGTCTCTTTGACAAGTTTAAATATTCCATGATAATCAGAGAGAGCACAAATCTGGAAGGCACATGTGTTTCTAATGTCCTCAACAAAAAGGAGGAAGTGGGAAAGAACTCTGAAAACATGAGTTCAAGAATACTTAACTTCTCAACTATGTAAAATTATATGGATGTAATAGGAATTGTATGGGGCTTTCATGGACCTAAAAGAATACAGGCAAACACTGGACTTTTGTCTGCAAGAGAGAGCTACCCAGAAATAACTTCTAGGAAAGCAAATGCAGTTTGTTTAGATATTTTTTCTTAGCAGGATTTCTGACTTTTCTGATATAGGTCCATAGAGTTTTCAGAATTTTTTCCTGTAAGAGAGAGCTATCTCCAGAAGCAAAAAGCAATCTTAAGCAGACTATAGTCAAGAGCTATCTAGATGAGCTGTTTGGAGAGCTGTATCAAGAAGGCCACAAGGTTGTCAGCATATACAAGTGATTTCAAAGCACTCTTTTCACTGTTCTCAAACACACCTACCTTCTAACCCATGAGCAAGACAAGGCTTGTCCTTGGCAAAAGGGTAAAGGGTAGATGAAGACAGAGCTCAATGGGGATCTCACTGCCTGTACAACCACCAAGAGACTCTTAGACCCCAGCCAAGTTAAGCATCTATGTGCTCTAAGAGAGGTACCCAGGATTTAGTTTTGAGATCTTTGAGATCTCATTACACTACAATTCAAGAAATGATAATAGACTGTAAGTAACAAATGAATATAGATTTAGAAGTCAATCAATCCCAGGTTGGTCTTTGGCCAGTATTTTTGTTGTTCTTTAGTAATGTCCAACTATTCTCAAATTTATATATTTACAGGTGATAAATAGCCTTTCACAATCTACCAATGGGAGATATGCAATCTTTTTCTAAATTTTAGTTTCATTAGAAAGAACTATTTTAAAAAGAAGAAAAATGGGCATAGAACTTCACACCCACACTCAGGAGGCAAAATCAAGAGGGTCACAGTGTCTTACAGAAAAGTCTGGATGCTATAGTGAGGATAGTCTCAACCTGGACCACATAATGAGGCCTTGTCAAGATTGAGTTTGGAGTGAGAGGGAGGAGGGCAAAAGAAGCAGGGAGGAAGAAAAGGGAGGAAAATAGATAGAGGGAAAGGTGAGGAGGAGAAAAGAGGAAGGGAAAGTGAGAAAAGAAGGGGTAGAGAGACAGAGACAGAGAGAGACACATAGAAAGAAAGGAGATCTCTATGAAGTATACTGTATGTAAAATTAATGTGACTGTAATTCTACCCATAGGATCAGAAGGATCCGTACTTGCTGGCCACTCCTCTTGATTCTTTAAGCAGGGCAACTTCCACATTTAGTCCAGAAGTGGTCTTCAAGGAGTACTCACTAAATCTTATAAGCAATTTCAGGGTCTTGTAAAGCAACCAGGAATGCTAATAAAATATTTGAAAGCATTAAGAACAGACAGTATGCAAAGCTATGATAGATAAAAGAAGAGAAGTCTCTATGTTATGATCAAATTGATGCTGAAGTATTGCTTTAACATATATATCATAGTCTAAGAAGTACATATATTACTCTCTGGTAGATTTTAACCCAGGGACTGATGTTCATATTAGTGATACCTGTGTGGTGTAGTCTATAGCTGTGTCAAGATGGGGGTTCTCTCCACTTGTGGGTACAATGTAAATTCTATAGCAGGGAATTATTTCATTTTTAAAGAGGAATAAAATATTTACTTAGCATCGGTCACTTATAACACCTAAGACTACATCTTATAAAGCCTAGCAGTCTCTACAATGCATTTTAAAGCACATCTACATTGCCAGGGCTTAGGGAAAGGGAAATAGCACTGGTTTATGCCATATACTTGAAATTGCTAGTCCTTCCTGATATCCTTCAAAGGGATATTCTATGTATCTCATTATCATCAGTACAATGTCTTTTCTTTTCCAGTAGACTAAAGGTCCTCTCATTAATTCACTCATCCCAAGGAGAATTAGGAGTTTTACATTATCACTGGTCAGAAATGGACAGGCAATATTTTTCATGGAATAAATATGTTCTCATTTTTCTTCAACATTATACCATCAACATGTTTCATCACTTTGAGAAACAACATACAAAATTTTAATTTAGAGATATCCCAGTTTATTATTACGGTGATTGGTATTAAGTGTGTCAATGTTTAGCGTCTGGCCAGATGACAGACTTAAGTTTTATGCCAAATTCCATGTGATAGAATCTCTGTGAGGTTTTTATAATAACAGAATACATATAGGATACTTTTTAATATGTAAATCAAGATAATATTCAAATAGACTGGTGGGAAAATCAGGTGGGCAGGTTATGAGGAAAACATGGAGATCTCAGCTCTAGGCCTCTGACATAATCTGATAGATAATATCTTTGGCATGCTGGTTCATAGGTATGGTTCTGTTTCTATACTTCAAAAGTATCTATCCTTCAACCAAGGAATGGATATAGAAATTGTGATACATATATACACAAAATGGAGTACTATTCAGCTATTAACAACAATGAATTCATGAAATTCTTAGGCAAATGGATGGAACTGGAAAGTGTTATCCTGAGTGAGGTAACCCAATCATAAAAGAACACACATGGTATGCACTAACTGATAAGTAGATATTAGCCAAAAAGCTCAAAATAAACAAGTTACAATTCATAGGCCACAGGAAGCTCAAGAAGTAGGAAGACTGAAGTGGGGGTGCTTTGGTTCCTCTGAGAAAGGGAACAAAATACTCACAGGAACAATTATGGAGACAAAGTGTGGAGCAGAGATTGAAGGAAAGGCCACCCAGAGACTGCACTAATAAGGGATTCATTCTATAAACAGTCACCAGACCCCAACACTATTATGGATGACAAGTGCATACTGAAAAGAGCCTGTTATGGTTTTCTCTGGAGGGGCCCTGTCAGAGCCTTACAGATACAGAAGCAAATGCTAGCAGCCAACCATTGGACTGAGCATGGGGTTCCCAATGGAGGAGTTGGAGGGCAGATTGGAGGAGCTGGAGGGGTTTGCAGCCAATGCAAACAAGAACAATGATGTAGCCATGCAGACACCCCAGGATTCCAGGGACTAAACCATCAACCAAGGGGTACACCTGGTTCCAGCCAAAAGTGTGCCTTGTAGGGCATTAGTGGAAGGAGGGGTCCTTGGTCCTCTTCTGTGAAGGCTCAGTAGATGCCCCAGTAAAGGGATATTGAGGGAGGGAGGTGGGAGTGGGTTGGATGGAGGGACATATATGTGGAGGCAAGGGGTGGAAGAAGGGATTGGGGCTTTTTGGGAAGGGGGGGAAACCCGGGAAAGGTTTTCGTATTTAAAAAGTAAATGAAGAATATATTCAATAATTTAAAAAGTAGATTAGCCTATAAGAGTGTTTTGAGGAATTATCTTGATTACATAGGTTGATGTGGAAAGACCCATCTTGACTATTCCAGTATGGGGATAGTGAATCGGGGGATCCTGAAATCCTGGCCTGCATACAATAGAGGGACAACCTGAGCACTGGCAAGCATTCACCCACTGCTCTTTCCTAATTATAGAGATGATGGGATCAGCTTCCTCATGTTTCTGTTTGCATAACTTTTCTAATATGGCACCCTGTAATATGAAGTTCAAAGCAGAAATTTTCCCCTTTTTCCATAATTTCTTTTTGTTAGGATTTTTTTTTAATTTCAGGATTTTTATTTCATATCTTAAGGGTCCAGATGTTAGCTAGATGACTTTGTAGATAGATGTTCAATACCAGTCTTCTTTTTTTCCCTTTTTTTTTATTATTTTCTATATTCTTTGTTTACATTCCAAAGGCTTTCCCCTTTCTAGTTCCCCCCCTCACCATATGTCCCATAAGTCCTCTTCCCCCCCATTCCCCAATCACCCCCCTCCCCACCATTTCTCTGTTCTGTTACTCTCCTACAAAACTGGATTTAGTCTTTTCCGGACCAGCGTCCTCTCCTTCCCTTTTCTTGGGAATCTTTTGCTTAGCTAATTGTGTCTTGAGTATTCAGAGCTTCTGGGCTCATTAATATCCATTTATCAGTGATTGCAATTCATGTGTATTCTTTTGTGATTGGGTTGACTCACTTAGGATGATATTTTCCAGATCCAACTATATGCCAAACTGCATGGTATTGGTACAGCGACAGGCAAGTAGATCAATGGCATAGAATTGAAGGTCCAGAAATGAACCCAGAGAGTTATGGTCACTTGATCTTTGATAAAGGAGCTATAACCATCCAGTGGGAAAAAGAGAGCCTTTTCAACAAATGGTGCTGGTTCAACTGGAGGTCAACATGCAGAAGAATGCGAATCGACCCACTCTTAACTCCTTGCACTAAGATCAACTCCAAATGGATCAAGAACCTCCACATAAAACCAGACACACTGAAACTAATAGAAAAGAAACTGGGGAAGACCCTGGAGGACATGGGCACAGGGGCAAAGTTCCTGAACAGAAGACCAATAGCTTATGCTCTAAGATCAAAAATTGTTAGGATATTTTAAACTAAGACAATTACAGTTTCTCAGCAACTCAAAGTCCTAAAATGGGTACACGTAAGCATATTATTAGTGAAAGAGGGAAAACTGAAAGGGGTATAGACTCCCACTGAGATTCAGTGATTCTTATGTATTGTCAGATGTAAAATATTCTCTTGAATTCACAAGTGTGTCTTGATTACAGGCATAGTTCATAGCCTATAAATTTCCTAATCTGCCTCAAAACCAGTAGAAAATCACTTTGAAAATGTAGGAAAACTTTACAGAAACTTTGCCATGAAATTTTGGTGAGTCTAGAATGTATATTATTATAGCTTACTCTAATACTTTGTTTTAAGTTTCTATAGAAGAGTTGGGTATAGCAATAGCTTATGACTAATTTGCTTTTAAGAAAAGACCAAAACAAAACAGACTGTTGACTTCTGAAATTCAAAGTAATTTCATGTTTGTCAAAGCTTAAAAGTATCAGCAACAAATAGAAATTCATGAGAGTTTGATGAGGGATAAAAATTCAGCTATCAATCTTAATTTAATTATTTATGATTTACATTGCTTAAAGACAAATATAGTGTATATTTACCATCATTTCTACCATAATGTAGTAACACAAATTTCAGAAATGTCACTTATCATGTTCTGACATCAGATAAGAACATGGCAGATATTACCAGCAATAACTGTTATGTTTTGATATAATCAAAATTCTCTCCTGGCATTTCACACAAATATACCTGTTATAGAAGCCAGAAATTCAGGTTATGAGAAAAACAGGATTATGTTATATCAACTAACAAAAAAGTTGAGGAAAGTATTTTCTATTGTTTTTGTCTTTTACATGCTATAAAAATAAAAATTATTTTCTGATATTGGGTAAAATAAATTTCTATTAATATCTAATATAATATTTCACATCTTTGAAAACATTATGCTTATGGATCTAGTAAAAAAATCTGTGCTTCTAAACAATATGTTCAAGTCCAGTGCTTGAGAAAAACAAAGCATTTTATAAAATAAAATATAAATTTTATAAAAAATAATAAAAATAAATTTATTTCTACTAAACAACCTAACAAGTATAGCATCTGTAAATTTGAATGCCTCTATATAAAAATGATGCGTTTAAGAAATTGTCCAGCATTTGAACATCTTGAAACCATACAATATATTAGCTTCTGGGAGCTACACAATGGTCCACTGTGATCCAGACAGAGAACATGAAGTGAAAACCAACAAGGAAAGAAAAGTTTCCAACAACATCAAATGTGATGAAGGACATATAATTCTACCTTGAGCTTATAGTGAGCTGTAAAACATTCATGAGGAGAATAAAATGCCTCTGCTAAATGCTGTGAAACGGCTGTGCACATATTAATGGAAAAGGGCAGTCAGTGGGGCTGGATAAGAAATAAAGACAAACCACAAAATTCCACTCTGACTTGCTAAGGAGGCATACTATAAAACCCACCATTTCCCCGGCAACTTTCCTAAACTTAAATTTTCTTGACACCACTCATGCACAAATATATCTCCCTAGCTGACATACCACCCAGTCCATAGACAACACAGACCCACGTGGTCCAAATATACTACAGTATCCAACCCACCTTTTCACAAATCTCACCAATCCCTGCTTAGAAATGCTTCCTTTATTTCTGCCCTAAAGCCAGCCTTTAATTACCTAATTAACTAAAGCAACTCAAACCTTGTATAGCTGTCACTTAATTGTGTCTGCTACTGTGGGTGATCTCCCGGAGTTATGGAACCTGGCATAGTTTTTATGCTTATTCAAACAGCATGCCTTGGCCATTCCCTCAGTCCCACTCTCTGAATCATTATATCTCACTATAGACTCAAATTTACAAACGAGTTTTCCATGTTAGACCCTCACATGGTGGGATTACAGGCATGAGCCAACATTCCAGCTCAGTTCAGCTTATATTGAGTGAATTACCTACAATAATCTATTTCCTATGATAAGCAAAATTACTAAGGGTTATCAGAAGTATATAATGGTTGATCACTACATTTAATTTTTGGTTAATCACTCTAATATTTTTATTGTCATGAATAGGCTTGCATTAATTTCCTATCAGGGCTATTGGAAAGGGAATTCCCTTTTGTTTTCCATTTCCTATCTTCAAGCAGTGAATTACGGGATAAAAATTTCTAGTCCTTAACAACTGGAAGAAAAATTAGGCAAATATTAAAAATTAGGCAGAGCACCTAGGGAAATGATTAGTAAAATAGACATAATGCGATCCTGTCAGGAGATGACTCAGTCTCTCTCTCTCTCTCTCTCTCTCTCTCTCTCTCTCTCTCTCTCTCTCTCCCTCCCTCCCTCCCTCCCCCCTCTCTATTTCTCTCTCTCTCTCCCTCTTTTTCTCTCCCTCTCTTTCTCTCTCTCTCTCAAACACACACACACTCACACACAGATAAACACACAGAGAATCACATCCACACCTACATAATTTATGACATATGATATAAAAGAGTGTTCACTTGATGTTCTGTATTATTCACCTAAAGATGTAGTGGCTGTTTGAGGATGGCAGTCTGGCTGTAGAGCGCAGGGCTGCCAAAAAATATTTCAGACAGTCATTCTACTATGCTGAAACTGCTTCCAATTTATTTTGAATTGTCCTACTACCAGTATTAGCTGTCGTGATCATGGGAGTCTGCCATATATAATTTGAGGATATGGATCCCAGTATTTAAAACAGATACAATGGGTGCAATCATTTTATTTTCTTCTTCATTCTAACTTGTCTCAATTATTGTTACTATTACTGAGATGCAACAACATGACCCTGAGCAAGTTTGTAAGAAAAATGATTATTTTTCTTACACTGACTGATCACAGTTAATCACTGAGGGAAGTCACGCATGGCAGGAACATGGAGGCAGAGGCTGACACAAAGACCATTGAGGACTGTAGCTTGTTCACTGGCTCCTCCTGACTTGCTCTTTCTTATAAAATCCAGGACTACCAGCCAATGGATGACACTACCCATAATGGGCTGGGCCTTCTGCAGTGAGTCACTAACTATGAAAATGTCCTACAGGTTTGCTCGCTGACAGCCCAATATTTTGAAATCATCTTCTCAACTGAGGTTCCCTCCTCTCAAATGACTGTAGCTTATTTCAAATCAACACACACACACACACACACACACACACACACACACACACACACATACACACACACACACAATGATATTTCTATCAATTTTTTGAGACCTCAGGCTGCATTATTCCATGTTGTTTTTATATTTTTCATTAAAAGCATTCAGGATCACCTAAGCAAATCCTTTTACCCCACCCTAGAATAAGTTGTCCAAGCACATAGTTGCAAAGACAACTTTTAGTGATGCTCTTCTGTCAGCTTATTTTGGAAGCTGAGGGAATTTTTCTCTGTATTTATACTTATGTTGTAAACTAGGAAGATCCCACTGGCTGTTGCCTGCAGTTCCTACATGTGTAGTATAGAATCATAAGAACAGTTCTTGAGGTGTTAACCTGAAATCAAGTTATTTCATAAAACTTCTGATCTTTAAGACAACTTGGTTTTCCCTCCAATTGAGTTAATATGAAGTAATGAGTCACCTTTTTCCTTGGACTTAAATAAACTCTCATAAATAGAGAACTTGATGCATAGTTTTCCAAACAGGACATCCAAGGACAAATGTCATGTGTACAGCTTAGATAATAGAAAATGTCCAATGCATCCTAACAACAGTAATTCTTCTCCAGTACATGTTCTGTTTTAATTCAACTAAACAAGTACTTGTTCATTTATTTATTACTCTTAACAACATGGGATTTCATTATGAACAAGGCATTGTGCCCAATACTGTCAGTTATTCTGAAGAGTATAATAATGATTACCTCAACACTCTTGCTGATACAGAAAAAAAAGACAGTATTTCATCAACCTGAATAAGTTGTAATATCCCAAGGAGACTAGCATTTAAAGAGCTATATAAACAATAAGGAGTTATGTGCCAAAGTGTATGGTACAGAATAAATTATTATTTTAGACTGTCTGCTGAAGAGTCACACAATGGAAATATAAAATACTCTAGAGAAAAACATCTGAGTGTTTAATTTTATTAGGTAGCATTACAGACATAGGGTGTGAGAAGAGAATGTCAGAATACCCAAACACTTTCTAATCCTTCTCCTGTAGAGGTTTGCTTTGTTGTTGTCAGGTTTTTGTTTTGTTTTGTTTTGTTTTTGGCTACTGCTGTGTGTTTTAGATATCCAATATTTTGTTCTTTTAATACCTACAGATTATTAGTTTCCCTTGAGTCTACCAAAACTATAGTACATTAGGCTCCTCATGCTCTGTGTTGTTAGTAAACAATAGGAAATTGGAAATCTTCATGTATTTAAAAAATAAACACTCCTCAAAGCTTGGTAATGGTTTGAATGAAAACCTTCCCCATAGGCTCATAGGAAATGGCACTATTAGAAGTTGTAGCCTTGGAGGAAATGTGACAATGCAATTTGAGATTTCAATTTTCAAATGAGATTAGAGTTCCAGTGTCACTCTTCCTGCTGTCTTTGGATCTGGGTGTATAACTCTGCTACCTCTCCAGTACTATGTCTGCCTGTGTGCCACCATGCTCCCTGTAAGATGATAATGGACTAAACCTGTAAGGAAGTCCCATTAAATGTCTTGCTTATAAGAGTTGCTGTGATTATGGTCTCTCTTCACAGTAATAATTTCTTAATCAAGAGAGTGTTCAATAGTATCTAGGAAGAAGATCACGGAATTTAAATGATATATTTGGGAAGCCACATAACTCTTTCTCCTCACAAATGATTTATAGTATTATTATAAAAATAGTTTTTTAGTATGTAAAAAATGAGATTAGACTCTGTGGAGCAGATATAGAAACATTCTTAAACATGAGAGACTGATATATAAATAAATGATCATTAAAAAAATATCATGAAACAACTACTATTGAAAATCTAACACTTTACTGGATAATAATCATCCACATGAAAGAAAATGTATTTCTAACAGGCCTATTTGTTCTTTAGGGTTCTATTTTAATGTACTCATAGCTGTTAGGAGGTTATGGTAATGATTCATGGAAGATTGTGCTCTGCTCCAGTGCTGGAGGCAGCGTGGAAGGAATATGCATGGCATAACTCATGCTGTTGACTGGCGAAAGACCTAAGGAGAGGGAGACAGATTGAGGTCGTGAGAAACTGGAGGAAATGCACTTACATATATTTCCTTAATCATGGATTTGTCCTCAGGCTGAAGGTCTAGTGAGTATGAGGTCACCAGGTTATCTCCAGGGGGCTTGGTTTTCTCCTGTTGTGATTGGCTTGAGGATCTCAAGCCTCAGAACCATTCCAGGAATCTTATCACACATCTTCATGCTCTTTTCAGTTTGTAGGTTCAATGGTATTTTGCTCCCCCAAAAGGAACACTTGTAATCTAGGTTTTATCTCATTTCTTGCAGCAAGATCTCTGATTCCCAATGTTTCAAGGCATCGTAATTGTCAGGAATTTGTTGTTGGTGGTGGTCGTGGTAGAGTGTGTGTGCATGTGTGTGGGTGTGTTTGTGAGTATGTGGTGTTGTCATTTATTTGTTAAAATGCTGAAGGAGGAAGTATCAAAATTCTATTGGGCAGCTTGGTCTTCATGTGGATCTCCGAACAACTGCAGCAGGCCACTAATCCAATCATTTGTGGTACTTTAATGCAGCAACATAAAATTTCCAAGGCAATAATTATTTAGAAATAATTTGTTTTAAGTGTGAGCATACATCCACTACTATAAGTATATAACTGTCTACTAAGAGGAAAGGAGAGAGATAGGACCTGGCTCAAACCTAGTTATTTTATTTCATCAGTTTGGGGACTGTCAATAAATTTGATTAATTCTCAGAGGCTTCATTAGTGATCTTATGAGTGTGCCCATAGTATTGAATCATTAATAAGATTCTAACACACTATAGTTTGCTAAAATTTCTTAGTTGGTGGGTCTCACTAATTTGAAAACTCCTATTCCTTCCCAGCTCAGCTTGATAATATCTTTAATCCAAATTCTTCAGTATAACTAACTTCTTTGTCAGCAGTAACTATCTTTAATACAAGTGTTCTTTGTTTGATCAATTTATGTTTTGGATTCTTCTAAGTCTTTGGGATTTACAGTTAATAAATCATTGCTCTTGTATTATTTCAATTTATATTTATATAGCTATTTTCCCTTCTAACAGTACCCAACCACAAACATCATGTGTTGAATCTTTGAACTATGTCAAATGCCATTTCACATTGACAGTGTAAATTCTTCAGTTGTCTATATAGAACCTCTTATTATTATGTGCCAACATAAAATTACTTTGAAAAAGTGAAAATATATAAATTATTTGATGAAGTTTTTATACAGGTTTGAACTATGTTTGCTTGGAGTTTCTTTTTAATTAATAGTCATCACTTTATTGTTTCTTTTTTTTCATTTTTTTATTTTTTTCTAGATATTTTCTTTATTTACATTTCAAGTGTTATCGCCTTTCCTGGTATCCCCTCTGAAAACACCATATCCCATCCTCCCTCCCCCTACTCACTAACCCAGTCACTTCCACTTCTCTGTCCTGGCATTCCCCTACACTGGGACAAAAAAATTTCACACGCCCAAGGACTTCTCCTTTCATTGATGTCTGACCGAGCCATCTTCTGCTACCCATGGAGCTGGAGCCATGGGTCCTTCCATGTGTACACTTTGGTTGGTGGTTAAGTCCCTGGGAGCTCTGGATTTTCTTATAAACAGATCCTATCCAATGCTCATTTGGGACCACATAAGAGGAAATATCATTTGAGACTGAGAATTGAGAAAAGAGAGGAAAATTGAAACAGGCTGAATGGGGAGTACTGTTATTATAAATATTAGTAATTTATTTGGACAATTAAGGCAGAAGCCATCAGGGAATGCTAGAAGCCAGTGTTTTCAGCTGGTGGCTTAGGAAGCTAGATGTTTGTACAACTTCAGTGAGTAATTGCTTGAGCTCTTCCCAAGAGAGGGCACTTCAGGCCTACCACACTAACACTCTGTGAAATGAGGGGGCTGATTGCCCACAAGAACATTGGTAATTTACCAATGGAGGATTAAGAGAATGGCATCAACATCTGGTCTGAATGTTAAATAAAGCTCACCTTAAAGAAGAAAAAAACGCAAGAAAGCATTCTCCCCTCATATAGCTCAAGGCCCAAGTGAGCACCAGAGTCCAGGATGAGATACAGCCTCTTACACCTGTCTTCTAAGCATCTGTCTGGGAGTTCCTTCTTGCCTACAATCATTTCGATGAGTGGGTCTTGGGTCTCTTTCCTGTGGACCCTGCCATGTTTCCTTCAGTTCACCCTCGTAAAGTCATAGAGAATTCTTCTGTATACCTCTCCACCGTGTTCTTATTTTTAGTGTGTCCCACCACTTCCAGCAGTACCACCCAGCCCTGTGGCAGCTTTCCACCTGGTCTACCTGATTGCACTCTTTCTTCTGTACTGGACTCTTTATCACAAACTCATATCTGTGTGCTCAAACTCCTTCCACTTATCAACAAGGGCTAAAAGTACCAACAGAATCTGTAAGAGAAAAGCTTGAAAACACTGCGCACAAGTATTTCCTTCCTCAGGCCACTGCAGGAACAAGGGGTGCTGTGCTCTTCACATAGAGTATTCTCTCATCTTAGCACCTCCTTATCTCCTCATTGTATGAGGTAGGAACCGTGGGGCTGAGGCCTGTTTCTATGCCAGTTTTGCCCACAGCTGCATTGCCAGCACTTAGAGTAGTGCTTTATCAGTTTGTATAAGTTTGATTAATTCTATTAACAAAAGCACTAGAATGTATTAATGCAGGGGAAAAGTCTTTCACCTTCATCTGCACATGAGACTCTGGAACAGTACTGTCTTCAAGATCACTCAGCTATATAGATTAATAGAAGCTCTACTTGCCATCCACACTATCATGCAAGCCAAATGGCAGGTATCAGGAAGTTCAATCTTCTTCAGTGTCTTTGAAAACATTCTTTAGAACTACTAGAATTAGCCTCATACTAGAAAATAAGTACTTGCAGGGTGAAAAATAAATTAACAAGTTGAATGAATATGATATTTTAAATAATCTTTTTCAAAATTTATTTAATTACACACATAAACTCTTGCAACTATCATAAAACAATCACCACTACTGACTTCTTTACAGTCTGCACAGATCAACCTTTAGATTTTATGTTCTCCAAATAAACAGCTGTTCTAAGGTAGAACAAGGCAGATATTGAAATGTGACATAAAGCAACATGACTGCAAACTATATTTGAGACAAGTTGAACTTATTTGCTTTTGCTTAATCTGAATAACTGAATTTATGTTAACAAGCAATGTTCAGGTATTCAACTCGACACATACTTTGAATCTGTTAGATTTTTATATCATAACGTGTATTAATTACTTTCAGATTTAGTGAAGGAACAAAAGGAAAACAAAGTAACATGCATTTTGCATAGTCAAGTGTTAAGAAGGTGCTTTCAGTGATAGAACAATGTGCATCTTAACTGAAATCATTATTTATAGAAAGCATGTATAGGAGACTTCTTATATGCTCAACATAGTTCTAAGTAACATGTGTGAATTAGCCTTTTGAATTCTCACAAAACCTTAATGAGGAAATATTTATTTTATCAATCAGGCTCCTATAATAAGATTGATCAACCACTCACTGGCTTGAATATTCTGAACTAGTGACAGGGGCCTTCAGGTGATTGCCTACAGATTTACCACAGTAGCAGTGTTCTGGCCTCAGCAGTACCTCAGCTCTTTCAGTGTATAGAAAAAGATTCTAGATGCCTGCTTAAAGATATATTCTTGTGCTTTAAATCCAGATTTCAGAACAATGAGCTTCTAGAATACTGCTTCCTGTTTTAGATGGACTTTGCAAGAAGAAGAAGCTATGAATATGAGCTGCAGATACCATTTATGAGTGAGTAAAAACTTTACTAATTAGTTTTCTCATGGCACCAAGAATATTGAAAAGGAACTGAGAAGAGGCAAAGAGAAGAAACCACAAGAGAATGATATCTAAGTGAATCATTACAATTTTAATTTATCTTCTAATCTTTCATCACCTAGTCAAATGCATGTGAAGGATGGTCTACAAAAACCCCTGCCCAGCTGGAACTGACAAATTGCATCAGTAGTTAAATCTCCTGGCTGATCATTCTGCTTAAAATCCTTATTTGTTATGATTGAGTCTTGGCAAGTTGTGCCTAAAAAAATTATCTCTATGTGGCAGATTAATCAAATCACTGACATAGACTTTTTCATAGCAGTCTCATAAGAGTCAATTCTCATTTTTGTTTTAATCCTCCTTTTTCTTAATCTGCATAAAGTTTGGAAACTTTTGTTTACTCTTCCAAATTTTATTTTTACCAACTTGTTCCACCATGTGCCTGCTATCTAATTTATTTCTGCCATAAACTTATTTCATAACCTTTGCTAGCTATCAGTTAGTTTCTCCTTTTCTGACTTACTTTAGGTAGATAATTAGGTTGTTTATTTTAATTATGCTTTATATATACTTTGTCTTGAGCTAATTTTAATGAATTCAGGTACATCCTTAGCTAGGAGGCCATTAGAGTCTATTGGCAAAGCTCCACATTGTGCTGCAGGGGTCTGCTTGTATACACTGTGCTGGGAGACAATGTAAGGAGCTGGCTAGAGTTTCTCTCAAGCAGTCATGGTGGTTACAATATAGGGTGGTATTAATCACTTCACATTAAAGCTACAGCCAGATTTTTTTCTGATTGTGATCTTTGAGTTAAAGCTGTTTTGCCTGATATAAAAGTAGTAATATCTGTATATGGTTGGTCTGGTTTTACTCTGTATACAAATGTTAGACACTGCCCCTCCCCAAGATCTAGTTGCCTCCAAGGAGGAGAGCATCAACTACACAAAATATGCTAAGTAAACCTTGCCTCTGTCGATATCTGAGATTAGTTAATAAAGATGTCTATAACCTGAGCTGGGCAGAAGAGAGGGGTGGAACAAAGGATCCTGGGGCTTGGAGTCTCAGGGAGTGACCATTAGGAAAGGAAAGGAAAGAAGGAAGAGGTTGCCATTAGGTTGGCATGAATCATAAGCACATAGCCATGAGGGCTGGCCTGGTATAACAGGAGCAGCCCAAATGAAACAGGGTAAATAATATCTTGGGGACTTTGATATAGAAACAGAAAACAAAAGCACAGAGAGCTGATATCTGTCTGCCTATAGTACTCTAAGGCTTATTATAATCTAAAGATCTCCATGTCTTTTGTTTGGGAACTAAATGATCTGCAATGGTGTATAAACTTACAATAGATATTTAAAGGCAACTAAGGGGTATAGAAATTGTCAACGCAATTCCATCCAATAGTACAAAATGGATGCAAAATAAATCTAAATTTTCTTTGAAAAAAAAAAAGAAAACCGCCAGAATAATAATTTCCACAGCACTCATGTTTCATTCGGTTGATACTTACATAGAATTCTTTTTCTGTTCTTTAACTTTCTTTTACATGTAGTCCCAAGGCTAACGTTGAACTTATTTATTTTTCTCCAGATGTCAATTAGATGTATTTTAATTGGTGGATTTAGTATTTTTTTTCATATTTTTCTTGGTTATTTTATTTATTTACATTTCAAATGTTATCCCCCTTTGCAGTTTTCCCTACATAAACCCCCATATCCCCTCCCCCAGCCCCTGCATCTATGAGGGTCCTCCCCCACGTGCCTACCCACTCTTGACTCAGAGCCCTAGCATTCTCCTATTCTGGGTTATCAAACTTCCACAGGACCAAGGGGCTCCCCTCCCATTGATGCCAGTTTAGTGTTTTTATATTATATGATAGGTTGAGACTGTTAATATTTTATTGTTCTGCTTTGTAGGTCTTTACTCCTTTGTGGTTTGTGGGCTGTGGATTAGATTCTCTCTTGTTTGACTTTTGCATATCTACTTAAGGCTTTTCACTTTGCTTACAAGGCAACATACATAAAACATCTTATGAGACTATTTTCAATTGATAGCAATTTCAATTAAGTACAGAAATGTTCTCCTTTTAATTCTTTTATGCTTTTAGTGTTACAATTTAAATATTTTTACATATTAATGAAAGTTCCTTTGAGAAGAGTACCTCAAAGACTATGACTTAAAATTTTCTAACGTCAAAAAATAAAATATAATAATTTTATATGTACAAGTAGAATATCTGATCCTGTTGACAGATCAGTTGTGAAAGTGCCAGGTGGGTGTTGGGAATTGAGCCCAGGTCCTCTGGAACAGCAGACAGTACTTTTAACTGCTGAAATATATCTCCAGCTCCCTCCATGTCTTATGTGGCTGCAGAAACCAAATATTCACTCTTCTTTTGCTCTGCTCCACCAGAGGAAGTCTGTCTTCTGTACTAAGCCTTACTTCCTTGCAGATGGAGTGTTGAAGGGAAAGAAAACAATTCTGCCTCATTTTGCTTTAATTTGGACCAGTAACCTCATTTCTGATCCCCAAAGTCCTCAGAGTTATAAGTAATTTTGAAATTCTGAACTTCTGTAAATAAAAAAGGACAGAAAACAGGTACTTCATCTTTCTGATATCATTTTCAACTACAAATTCTTGATTTTGAGGAAAATCTGCTTTATCTTTGATTGATTTTCCTTTAGCTGTTTATTGATGTCACTCTTGCCTAAAGCTGGGTCAATATTTGCTTCCATGTTTTCCTATGAACACTTTTGTTTGGCTTATTATTTTAACTCATCGATCCACTCAGAAACAAATTTTGTATGTTGTGTGAGGTAGGTGTCCTACGTGTTCTGCATGTCCAGTCACCCCATCACAATTTGTTTCATTTTTCTCCCCATTTCAACATGTTCATACTTATTAGAAATCAACTGCCAAAATAATAAGAGATGACTTCTGACTTTCAATTCCACTTCGTTTATTAATGGGTCTGTCTGTATGCAAGTATCACACCATCTTTATTACAGTAGATTTGTAGTAAGTTTTGAACACTGGGAAAACTAAGCTCTCCAACTTCACTCTTCTTTTTAAGTATTAATTTCAATTTTCTGAGGACCATTTATTTCTACATGAAAAATGAGTGTCCTTTTCAGTGTATTCAGAGGCACTGGTTGGGATAGATGTGACTGTGATGAATTAATTGGCTAATTTAAGGAGTATTTTAGGTTAGCAATGCTGTCTCATGATCCACAGATATGCATCAATACAGTTTTATGGCCAGGATTGTATGTAGCTCTAATTGAAATCAGAATGGCAAAATGATGAAGACAAGTAGCATAGTTTACATTTTCTTGGGCAGTTTCTTATCCCAATGCTCCATCTGTATTACCACAGTTGTTGTCTGCTTTATCCCAGTGTGAAGGCCTTCTTTAATATTTCTATCAGAACATCTTGCTAGTCATCAACTCACTAAGTTTTGTGTTAATCTTGGAGTCTCAATTGCATTTCAATTTTTGAAAAGCGGTTTAAATTCTTGGCATTTTCTATTTCCTGCTGGCATTGCGAATGCATCAGGAGGCTCCTGCTGCCAGTGTGTCAATGAGAAGTCAGCTCTCTGTTCCAAGACATGAACGCCCATATTAGCTTTGATCATTCTGTGTTCAAGATTCTTTATCTTTCAAGTTAGACTATTGAGTATTGAGGTGTATAATTGTTTAAATGTTATGTGCTGAAGCTTATTGAGCTTCTTCATTGATAACTTAATTTGCTATTGTTTAACATTGGAAAGTTTTGGACATCATGTCGTCAAATATTCTTTCTAACACTTTCTGCCCCAGTCTCATCCTTTACTTGTATGAATGTGATGTTTCACTAGGTTTTGATGTTCTATTCATTTTTCTTTATTCTTTTATTACTGTTTTTCTCAGACTATTCCTGATAGGCTGATATATGATATATTGTCATGCAGTCTGTTTCTTTTCATGTCTTCCTTTTGTTGTATATGTTGATGTAAGTATTTACTTTAAATCTTTTATAATACATGTTTTACAAATGCACCTTAAAGATCACGTGACACCTAATTCTGGATACTGTGTACTGGTCATCCATGACCACTGAAGGTTCTTCTTTCTTTATCTTGGCCATTGATTTGTGATTAAATTGTGATTTTCTTAACAGTTTGGTCAGTAAGCCCTTTGGCATCTGTAAAGGGATTTTCTGGAGGCATCATGGAATAACTTCAATATTCTGATAGTTGATATTCTCTCTGTCTTACCCTTTACTATCTACGTTACATTGACCCTTCAGGCCAGCCAGCAGTGAAGGAACAGGGCTGTGTTACATTTTCCTAGAAATGCAAATGGACTTTCATATATACAAAGCATGAAAATTGTCTGGGCTCTAAATTCCTGGGAATATACCAGGTCTTTATGATGGCAACTGCAGACATTTTAGTCCCCATAGTTCCTGGTTAAATTATCTGGTTCAGGACTTGGAAGATGGCTCAGGAATGAGGAAAAGAAATTGCTGCACAAATGTGAGTCACCAGTTTAAGTCTCAAAAGCCTACATAAAGATAGACATGATAGATTTTGCCTATAATCCCAGAACTCTGAAAGGAAATAGGAGGCAGTAGCAAAACAATCTCCAGAAGATGCCAGGTTGGCTAGCCAGGAATACATAGAAGAAATAAACAAAGGGACTCTACCTCAAACAAAATAGAAGAATAAAATTGACTCAAAACTTATCCTCTGACCTCTACACAGGCCTACACAGTACACACCAGCCTATACTATACACACATATGCTCACCCTCTCTATCTCCTTATAAAATATTAAATATATATCTAAGCAGTCTTTTATTTTCCCTTTGTTATACAATATCCCCAAGTCACTGTAATTTTAATAGCTGACTGCATTTAACAAATGTTCTTGGGATGTGTTTTTTCCCATTAATATAACTCTCAGTCAGATTATGAATGAGCCTCATTCATGAAGTTGGGAGGAGGAACAAATACTGATAAATCTGGGAGTAGGGGTTATAAAATGTCTTCAGCCTGGGTTGGTTTAGTGCAGACACATTGACTGTCAAGAAAAATCCCCCAAGAATGCAAGAGTTGGGGAGCACAGCAAGATAAACACAGCAGGATGGCCTCTAAAACTGATTCAGCCACAGAACTTTACTAAAGGTGTCTTGACTCTACAGAGATATCATTGAAAGTCTTTTCTGATTTCTAGATAACTAAAGAAACCAAGTATTTCACCTTATGCCACTATTCTCATTATTTTCTAGATTGTACCTTTTCATATGTCCTAGCTCTGACATTTCAGAGTTGTTACCTTTTGTTATGTTTCATATGTAATTTTAAACTCCCTAATTTAGGGGCTAGTTCTACATTAAAAATACAGTTATACATATTTATTGTTGTGCTTATGTATTTAACTAGAAAAAAACATAAAAGTTTTGTTCACATAATACTTTGAATTATATACTATTATTATTTAGAATCATTTCTAAAATAACAATTGCACGAAATGTGAGCATATAGAAAGGTATATCAATTTTATGTAATTGTTATTTCTAATAATAGTGCAAAAGAGAATTCTTGCCTTGAAATACAACAGTTGGCTTCTAAAGACCTGTTGGAAATCACATAAATGAGCAAAAATGAAAGACTTTCTAAATGTCCTTTTGGTCTTAAAGAGGAGTCAGGAGTAAACATTATTTGGCAGTAAATCCTTGCTTGTTTAATAGACATTATTAGCTTGAGATTTTCAAAATGTCCTGAAATTCTGTGCTGTTCACTAGAGCTTCTCTATGGAAGTGTCACAGGCTGGGCATCTCAAATGTAAGAAATACACATTGTCCTGTCTTAGGGGCTGTGCTTCCAAGGACATGTCTTTGGTTGCAGAAATCTGCCTCCTCCTGACAATGACAGGGAGCTTTGTAGTGTCCCTTTCCTGTCCTAGTACCTCATTTTGATAAAAATTCCTGGGGCTAGAGAGATGGCTCAGTGGTTAAGATCACTGACTGTTCCTTCAGAGAGCAATTCCCTGCAACCATATGGCCTCTCACAAACATCTATAAAGGGACGTGATGCCCTCTTCTGGTGGGTCTGAAGAGTGACAATATGCTCACATTTTTTAAAAAAAGGGAGATTAGGATTAGGGGCTAGCTTCATTTACATGATCATATTTAGTTTTAGTTGTATTGTATAGGCAGTATCTTATGAACATACCTTTTACTGAAGTATAAATTTACCGCATAGACTTGTAGGGGGTTGAAATAGCTTCATAAGAGATATTAGAACTTAAATATAGATCCCTTTCAACATCACCTTCATATCACTGTTCAAAGCTCAGACACTGAGAAACCAGAATCAGAAATACAATTCTAATAGTCCATGGAATTGATCCCTCAGAGCCTGTGAAACTTTTTAGAATAAGTTCAGTTCAAGTTTCCTTCAGTAGCTTAGTGCCAGTGTTAAGTTTCTGCTGTTCCCCAAAGTATAGAGACATATTAGTAATGGTTAATATAACATCAACTTTCCGGTTATGATTACTATTTAAACCTCTACTTTTAAAAAATATCCCTGAATAGTTAGTGATACTGTGAGTCCTGGTGTTTTACCTTGCTAACAAATAATGACATTTAAATTTAAAACATGCTCTTTCTCATGCTAGAATCCAGCAATATTTAATTACTTCCATCCATGCTATGATCTGCCCCTCTCATCCTACTCTGACTGTATTATCATTACTAGTAATAAATTGCCTTCAGTGACTACAAGAATTTTTCATTATTCCAAAGTTAATAAATGAATATTAAAATAGCCCTATGTTAAAAATATGCATACTGATGGTTACAGGGTAAAGTAATCCAATCGTGTTATGCTTGTAACATTAGCCTGAAGGTGAAAGGTAAGACCCTAAGCCAAATCTTGCCTTTTGCCATTAATTAATATTCTGTCATCTCTAATGAGCATTACTCTAACACATGCTGTTTGCTCCACCATTGCATTTTAAGTTCTATACTTGTGCATTATTCTTTCCTACTTGTAATGTGATTATAATCAGAATATTAGCTACATGAGTCACTGAGACATTTTGAGCAGCAAGTTTAGAGGGCATAGAAAATTCATAATTTTAACTACTCTTTTATTGTCCTGTCAAATTAAATTTAGATTTAAATATTCCTATTAAAATTAAGCTAATGCAGTCTAAATATTATTCTCCCATTACCATGTCTAAGAGGGATGCTAAATGCAGGGGTGGCAGATCCTTAGTCACAGTTTTGACTACAGTTGGGCAAAACCATCATTTTAGTTTTATAACAAAAAAGAAATAATTTTGCTCTCTCCCTTTTTCATGCCCCCTATAGCCCTGTAATTTTTATCTTGTATGTAAAGAAAGTAATATTGATATACAAGGCATCATAATTGAGAATCTGTGGAGTCATAAATGACACATAAAGTGCTAATGGTTTAGCAAGACTGGTGGTAGGCTGCTGTCCAATGAATGAGAGGTTTACCTCTAAATTCCACTTTCAAGTTGAAATAAAATATTTCCCAATGTGGAAGAAACCCTAAATGATAGTTCTCAGAGCGCAGAAAACATGCTCATTATACCAGGACTCTCAAGAATACACAGTTTCCAAAATGCAATCATCCAAACGTTGTGAGTATTCCATACTTTTATTTACCTTTTATGTTCATGCTATCAGGCTAATATAAAAGGATTTGATTCAATTAGTTTATTTCAGGAATCAGTAGTCACCTTTAAAGCCACACTTTTCCACATTACCAATATTAAAGCATTTTAGACACAGTATATTTTAGCATGCTGATAACACAATGTTACTCTATAGTATTATCAGCTGACCAAACATGCATAAGCTTGATATTTTTATATTGCTTAATTTGATTTTCTTTGTTCAAAATACAAATGGGTAAATTAATATATTTTAAAGTAACATTTGCATAATATGTCAATGATTTCTTTTTATCTTTCTTCATTTATAAGATTTTAAGGAAATTAACTATTATAATAATATTCAAATACCCACTGAAGCAATTTTTTCCCTAGCATTGTGGTAAGACCCTAAGCCAAATCTTGCCTTTTGCCATTAATTAATATTCTGTCATCTCTAATAAGCATTACTCTAACACATGCTGCTTGGTCCACCATAAAAAAGACCCCATAATCTCATAGACTTGACTGCCTGTTCACCAGGGAGTGGCACTATTAGGAGGTGTGGCCTTGTTGGAGGTTGTGTGTCACCATCACCATAGGT
Source organism: Apodemus agrarius (assembly GCA_964023405.1). Taxonomy (NCBI): domain Eukaryota; kingdom Metazoa; phylum Chordata; class Mammalia; order Rodentia; family Muridae; genus Apodemus; species Apodemus agrarius. The sequence goes on along the minus strand of OZ030006.1, from coordinate 87,877,804 downwards.
GGGCTTTGGGATTTCAGATGCTTAATCCAGGTGTTTTCTCTCTCTCTCTCTCTCTCTCTCTCTCTCTCTCTCTCTCTCTCTCTCTCTCTCCCACCCTCTCCCTCCTCTCCCTCTCTCTCTCTCTCTCTCTCTCTCCCCACCCTCTCCCTCCTCTCCCTCTCCCTCTCCCTCTCCCTCTCCCTCTCCCTCTCCCTCTCCCTCTCCCCCCCCCTCTCTCTCCAGATGTAGCACACTCAGTGCCTGTTTAGCACCACATCCGCCTATGTGTTGTCATGCTAACCATCATGCTGATAATGGACTAAACCTCTCGCTTGTAAGTGAGCCTCAATCAAATGTTTTCCTTTATAAGAGCTGCCATGCTCATGTTGGCTCTTCTTGGCTATACAACACTGGACTAAGTTAGACACAATGGTTGTGTTGCCATATTTTTAATGTGTATAACCCACTGTTACGGCCAATGTTGGTACAGAAATGTGTCTAACATGCCTCATCTGTTGGATCCGAAGCAGAAAGATTGATCTGATGACACATGGTTGATATTATTTGGACTTTAGGTTAACTCAAAGTTACTGTCTTCTGGCATGTACATGTGAGTATGAAAAAATTATAACTCTAAAACATTTGTCAACTGTTGGATATTTAGTAAGAATACAAATGAGTGCATCTGGAGATCCACAGAACATGAAAATAGAATCCAAGGAATGGAATCACACAGGACCTGGGCTTCCAAGAAGTTGCATTTGGCTAAAGAAACATGATTTTCAGGATGAAATCGATGAATACGAAAAAAAGGCTGTGTGGCTGGAGAATACACAAGGGTCAGCAGCAGATGTAGTTCTGTGGTATGAGAGCAAAATGTCAGTGTAGAGACTGCTTGAAGGGGAGACTGCACAATCCTGAGAGCATAAATTCTCATCTCAATTTTCTGGGTCACTTCTACCCTTTCTTGTCTCATATACCAAATAGAGATATCATGTCTACATTCTGCAAAGTGTTCACAAAGCACTTTTAGAAGTGAGTTAAAACTATCCCATAATTTCATAGAGCAGCTCATTTCAGTCATCCAGTGTTTCAGAATTAGTTAAGAGAAGGAACATAATTCCACCATTTATAGCATGGGGAAGAGATTTGAGCTTCCAAATATAAGCCTTCCATTGACCAAATGGAGGATCTAGAGGAAATGACTCTGAATCAAACTGAAAGCCAGTCAGTTAGTGCAAGACATTTGTCACAGAAGGGTGACAAAATTCACCTCCACTGAAGGCAGAAAGGAATGTGTCTCTCAGTTCAGTCATTGTCATTCCAGTCTCCATTGTCATTCCTGTCTCTATCAGCTTGAGAACCGAAGGACAGCTGAGCATCCAAGTAGGATTACTGCCAATATTTTAGCATGGTCTGGATGGAACAGCAACACAGGGGTTAGTATAGATATAGGACAAGTCAGAGTTGAATGGCTAATGGGCTCTACCAAAGGACGAGAACACCAACATTAGAGTCAGGTCTTCCATTCCTTTCCACTACTGGGTATAGGTTTTTGATGGTTGAATCTACCTCAGAATGATATCTAATTCTCTCCTGTGTAACCTTGATCTCTGTATTATAATATCCTTTATAAAAATATATTAAATGAACGTTTTAGAACTAGAATGAATGAATAATGAAAGCAATGTGCACTGAAGTACCCTGGGAAATAAAATTTTCACTCAATTCAAACATATGATGGATAATGTATAATTCTTATACAGAAGCTTCTTTATTTCTGAGGCAGGAGCTGTGGTGAGTTTTGCTGACCCATTGTTCTAGATCACAGGTTAGAAATGAGCTAAGGAAAATCTCACTCTGAAGCCAGGATTAGGCTGTTCATTTGAAGCAGACCTAATAGATGGCAGTGATGTCCACAGCACATAATTGCCAAATTTGGCACATAATGTGCCAAAGTTAAGGCCAAGAGCCTTCTTATCACAGGTAAGAAGGGAATGCTCTGGTTATGGCTCAAGAGGCCATAACCATAATGGAGGGAGGCAATCAAGACAAACTTCTATCATAGAGACAGAGTTCAACATCAAGAACTGGATTTCTTTTTCATTCTTTGCTGGTGCACCATATTGCATCCTAGGTAATGATATCTCATTTATCTTCAACTTGCTATTTAATCTTATCTCACTTAAAATTGTATAAGGTATGTATGCTAATTGTTATTTTTTAAATTAAGAGGTAAATTAAATTTAAATTAAATTTAAAAATCTTATCCTCCCTGAACCCCAGTTTGTTTATCATTAAGAATTTGCTTGGTATTTATTTTGTGAACTAGAGAGAATTAATACAAACATATAACCAAATGCTTGGTTTGAACAGCTACTGATTACAGGAAAATGAGTACAATGTCTTGTGTGTTTCCATTTATAATGTTAAAATATCCCACTTTGTTCAATATTTACCCAAGATTGCTTTTTGTAGTCAATAATCACTGCATAAGAACTACCAAACCATGTAAGACCAAGAGTCTATAAATGGGATGAACATTTGGATTCTGTTCACCAAGCATTGACTATCCCTTACCTCCTGTGGCCAGAGTATAATCCCTGATTTGGATATATTGAACTTTACATTGAATCAGGCTTTGGCTAAAGGCTCTTACAACAGCTGCAGGCTTTCACAGGTTTTGATCTTTGGTGGTGTAGATGCTAAAATTAAATCCTGGAGATCCCAAGGAAAATGAGGAGACATATAGAGCTAGCTAGAACCCACCTCATATATAGAACCCAAATCAATTAAATCCCAGTGCAACTGCATGTGACTACCATAGATCCACAGTCCCTTGGAAGTCAGTCTTCCACTAGCAGCCTTCAGATGAAGATGTAGAACTCTCAGTTCCTCCTGAACCATGCCTGCCTGGATGCTGCCATGTTTCTGCCTTGATGACAATGGACTGAAACTCTGAGCCTGTAAGCCAACTCCAATTAAATGTTGTCTTTTATAAAACTTGCATTGGTCGTGGTGTCTGTTCACAGCAGTAAAACCCTAACTAAGACATAGTTTTAAACTAATGTGTGATTCTTAAGGAGCCAACACCAGAGGCCTAATTCTTGATTATCTTGCAAATCAAGCTAGATGCTACTTCAATCTCTGAATATGTCAGGATTCTTTCTATCAATTTTGTTCTATAACTACAAACCACATCCTTTTATTTTTTCATGGACACAAATGAGAATTAGAGTTTCCATAATTTACTTCATTGTAAATTCTCTCCCAACACCCTATCTCTACTATGATTGGAGTCAGGAAAGGCCCTGTTCCCCACTTTGTTCATCTGCTAAACTACTACACTTTTTATTCTTACCTTAATTAAAAATATTAGGGAGAGTTCTGAATCCATACTTCCCAGGAAATGTGTAAACAACAGCATAGCCTTCTTACACCTTTTATTAAATACACTGATATAATATTTAATACAGTTTTCAACTTTAGTTTTAGAAAATTCTGATGTTACATATGCGGCCTGCACGTTTGTCATGTTGGCACGTTATTTTACATCACCGTTAATATGTTTTCCTTGGGTCAAAATTGGGTAAGAAACCCCTAAATAAATAATCCTTCTGCATTTGTACTTCACTCACATTATGTGGACAAATCATTTCTTTCTATGACAAATTTGTGAAGCTCATAGGAGTATGATTAAATTATTTTTTCAAGAAATTATGTTTCATTCTAAATTTTAAGCAAATGCTTTAAACATTTATCCTATCAATAGAGAGTTGTGGATGATGCACATCTTGCAATGAGAAAGGGGGAGCTTCTGCCTGCACCAAGGCCAACATATATGTTACAGTAAAAAGATACTTACTACAATGGATGCATTGAAGCAATGTCCTCTGCCTATTCAGACATCATTATCCATATGCTATGTGAAGGGTAGGAACCTTCCTCTTAGGTCACTCTACTTTGTGTCAAACCAACACAGAACGCACAAGCACCCATGCATAGCATCATAAGAAGCTGAGGAAACCTTACCATAGTTCAACTATAAGATACTTAATAAAATTGGAAACAGTAGTTTAGCATGTTTCCATGCTAGTTTTATGCATATTGGCTATTTCATCAGCGCCAGTATTAACAGCTTTATGCCGTGGCAGCTACTCCTCTTTAAGTAGCAACCAAAAAAAAAAGGTAGCATTTACTAAGGGGAGTTTGGTTTTATTTGACAGACACTTTAAATTACTGTTAATTTCCTGAAGTCAATTTTCCTTTCGAAAAACGCTAATTTTTCTCTTTATTATCCCATGGGAGCAGGGTTTTTTTCATATTTTTGTTGTTGTTGTTGTGTTTTTATCTTGAATGGAATTAAAACTAACACAACTGTTATCCTCTCGCAAAGTGACATTGGCATTCCTTTGTTTATAAAGACATTTACCAAATTCTTTCCTGTGACCAGCTACTCTTTCAAATAAAAGAATAAATCAGTCAAAGTATGCTATACTTTCTGTGTTGGAGTTTATATTCAATTGGAGAATATTAATAAATCACATGTGATTCATGTAAGTGATGTCAAACTGGAAAAAATCTATGAAACGAGGGCAGGGTTTTAGATGAGCATTTGTGATGATATTTCACAATTCTCTAAGATAGTTCACAAAGCTCTAAGAAGGGAAGTACCACGGGTGTCAACAAGAACATGGTTCTAGGCAGAGCAGTAGAAACCCCAGGATTTGACCTATGTGTACACTGGATATTTCCCAGCCTGTGAAAAAGAGCCCGTGAAATATCAGACCTCAAAGAATTCAATGTGCTGAGAAGGCAGGTGGTGCTAAGGTTATGTGCTGAGATTTACCCTACAGTGAGACTAGAATCCTTTGAAGTTTCAAAGCAGCAGCTCTCTAGCATTCATATGGCAAAAAGGAGTTTAATGCTGGGAAAAGGGAATACCTTTTCAATCACCCTTTGTCAAAGACTCATAGACACACTTGCATTTATTCTTCATATATTATTTTAAATGCAAATTGTATTACATTATTGTAAGGCCAAGGTGTTGGACACAGAAGAACATCTGGTAGCCGTATGTTAGGAGGGACACCACTTTATCCTGACACAAACAAACACAATTAAAATACTGGTTTCTTTCTATTCTTTGATTTCTTCTGTTCTCAACCCTTACTGCCACGCCCTATTGTGGGAATGCACATCTTGTATGTTGCTCTTTCTAATGTTTACATGTGACACTTAGATTTAGGATGTTTCAGTGGTATCTGTTCTGAAGGACATGTTACTTCAAATATGATCAACTTAGGAAACAGTAATTTGATGGACATTGACCATTTCCTCACTGCCAATATTAATTGCTTTAAGAGGTTGCTTATTCCCTCCATGTAGTAACCAAATGCATAGCCACCACATTAGAGCAATGTCTTTACATTTCCATCATGAACTCGCTTGAATGGGGTTTATAGTGTTCCCTCAGAGACTCATAGGACCTGTGTGCTTTCTCATCCTGCACATGCTTTCTTTTTCTTTTTCTTTTTTTTTGAAATTTTTTAAATTTTCTATATTCTTTGTTTACATTCCATATGCTTTCCCCGTTCCCGGTTTCCCCCTCCCCATAAGCCCCATAAGCCCTCTTAAGTTGCAAGTACTTGGTGTGAACTAACCATGGAAACATTAAACTAGTTACCAATTTTATTAAGTATTTTATAAATGAACTGCAGTAAGGGTTTCTTCAGCTTCTTGTGATGCTTTGCAGGAATGTTTGTTAGTTATGTGTAAGTTTGACACAAAATAGAGTGATTATGAGGAAGGAACCTCAATTCAGAAAATATTTCTATCAGATTGGCCTGTAGACAGTCTATAGGGTATTTTACTGATTAATGATTGACATTTGGAGGGCTAACTCATTGTGGGCAGCGTTACCCCTGGGCAGCTGGTCCTGGGATGTGTAAGAAGGCTGTATAAGGATGTATAAGAAGGATGTATAGGAAGGATGTATAGGAAGGAAGAGAATTATAGAGGGGAAGCCAGTAAACAGTGTTCCTCAATGATCACAGCTTTAGTCTCCTGTTTCATTTGAGCCTTGGTTTCCTTCAGTGGTGGATTGTTATAGATTTATGTAAGCCAAGGAAACTCTTTCCTTCCCATGTTTCTTTGATTTTGGCCTTCATAACAATAATAAAATCTAAACTGTGTATATGTATTTATGTATGTATGTATGTATGTATGTATGTATGTGTGTGTATGTATGTATGTATCTATCTATATCTATCTATATCTATATCTATATCTATATCATCTATATCTATATCTATATCTATATCTATATCTATATCTATATCTATATCTATCTATCTATCTATCTATCTATATATCTATATCTATATCTATATATATATATATATATATATATATAAATTAAAACACGGCCTTTTACTTATACTTTTCTGTCATGGGATGTTTCTACTTGCCTCTGTGGAAAATCATTATTCTCTAAGTAAATACCAGACTTCAAAGATGAAATGTTGATCCTTTCAGGGGCTAGTGATTAAGGTTAAAGGCCTAGGTGCATTCAGCACATATTCTTTTATCTATAAAATTTCAATGTATGAATGTAACTTCCTTTTGAAGTGGGAACTATCTATATGTTATTGTAAACATAAACAAATTCACAAGATGAAAGCCAAAACCATATTGATCTATGACTACATCAAATATAATTAATGTACATTCATATTAATATATGTATTCATATATCAATGTGTTTAAATGTTAATATGAATACAGATAAGATAAAGTTTAATTCATCATCTTCATATTTGTTAATGATTCTATTATTTTTTAAATGGTATAACCTTTTATGGTGAAATAGCTCATTGGGTAAATGTACTTGCTACATAACTAGAGAATCTGAGTTCAAATCTCCAGGGCCCACCTAAGGAACTGACTGTTACAAGCAAGCACTTGTAATCCCTGCACTCTGGTGAGATAGACTCAAGATTGCTTGAGCTTGAGAATGCTGTCCTTACTACAGCTATGTTGGGAAGCCTGCCTCAAGGGAGGAAGGGAGACATCTTGAGTTAAGCAGTAGGCATCCAACAGTCTCCCCTTATCTCGGCATGCATACACAGGTGTTCACATTCACATGCACATTTATATAAAGCACACCATGATACACACACACTACAAACCAAAAAAATGAATAATAGTAAATAAAAATTATATGGGCTGAAATATTTCTCTGTTGCTAGTTGGTACATTACCTTGCCATGGTAAATGATCACTGAATATTTACTGAATTAATTGGGCTAGGTAAGAGAGATTTCATCATGTAATATTTCTCTTTAATAAATCTGTTTACTAAAGGAAGTAAAAGATAGATTTAAAAGAGAACTGATTTTATTTTTATTCTTATGGTTGTTGTTTTGACACAAAAATCACACTGTGTAGCTTTGGCTCACTGTGTAGACCAAGATACCCTCTATCTAACAGAGACCCACCTGCCCCTGCCTTTTTAATTCTACAATCAAAGGCATGTGACACTATGGCCAGATTGCTTTATTTATTTAGGATTATTTATTTATGTATATGAGATTTTTCCTGCATGTGTATGCCATGCAGTATCCTGGAGCTGCAGTTACAGAGGTTTATAGGGTAAGATGTTGGTTCTGGGAACTGAGACTAGGTCCTAAGCAAGAGCATCAAATATTCTTAAGCACTGATCCAGCTCTCCAGCCTAAAAATTGCTTTACTAAAATCAAAACTGGAAAATACTTTTCATTAATTTTTTAAGATGATCCATGTGATTTTCCAAATCACAGGTTTTGCTTATAAAATAAAAATTAGAGGAGATACCTGTACACTGAGTCACTCAGTTTTGTAGCCATAACAACATACAATAGCTAGGGATTTGACATTGTATTAATGTAAAACATGTGTTTGTCAATGTGCATATTTCCATGTAAGAAACATCTCTATAGGAAAGTAATAAACAAAATTTTAAATGAGCAAAATAAAAGAACAACAATAGGAAATCAAAAGTTATAATAATTTCTATATATGATATTTAAATTTAGAGTTTTTGAAAAAACTTATTCAAGCCCATATTAGATTAATGTTTGTGTCTATGATCTTAGAATTGTATGTGATTTTAAAAAATCTAATGGGGTAGGCAGAAGCCTCTGTAAAATTCATCTAAAAAATTATTTTCTCTATACCTACCATTTTAATGCTTACATTGGACTCATATTTTAAACACCTTTTCTTCTTGGGAGATTGTAGATAAGTTGTTCTTAATCTGTAGTTTGCTGCCCCTTTGGGAAACTTCTGTCTCTAAAAGTTTTCACATTATAATTCATAACCATAGAAAACTAACAGTTATGAAGTAGTAATGAAAATAATTTCGTGGATGGGGGTTACCACAACATGAAGAAGAAGGTTGAGAATCACTGCTGTAGAACCTTTAGGACGGAGACCATAATGGGAGAAATGGACATTACAGGGAGGCTTTTGAGGGTCTGATCAAGCTGCTGGCTTATAGATGCATTCTGCTACCTGGTCTACCATGACAAAAACAACATAATCTGCACCCATGTACCCCATACCATCCTTGCCATGGTGGATTCACGTCTCAGAAACTACTAGCCCCAATAAATCCTTCTACCATTAACTTGATTGTGTCATATATGGTTATTTCTGTGATGTAAAAGTTACTAAAACCAGGAGGTGGCTGTGCTGCTCAGTGGTAGAGCTCTTGCCCAGTATTGATGCCTCCTCAGGTCCAATTGGCAGCACTGGAAATAAAAAATAGAAATAAAAACAGATGGAAACAGTCATTGCTTAAATCTGCCTGTTTATGTGCATCCTACCCTTTGAAACTGGTTTGCAGGAAGGATTTGGAATATTTGTATATGGAGGCTAATGAAGACCTGGAATGAAACAAAGAGTGCTGATGGTATATTCTTATATTATTTTGGAAGAAAAAGAATGCTGATAGAAATGGAGAAGGGAAAACCAGGCTCAGGAGATTTCAAATAGGGGCAAGGGTTTTATTGAAATTGGGGCAAGAGTATTGTGATGCATTTTAGAAAAATAATAATAATAATAAAATAAAATCTGTTGAGAGTTTGCCTAGGACATGTTGAGAGGATGAATCTAAAAGTAATCAAAACAGCTGTGGCCCTCTTCTCTGCAGCTGCCTTTAGTCAAGTTTGCAGTACAAACTGAAATCAAACAGTGAGACAGAAAGTTCTGCAGCTTGACCAGAGAATAAGCATTTTAAACCTGTGGACATCATGGACATTCAATAGATGTAGGTCAACACAGAGATGCTAAGCCATTTGCAATGGGAAGGTAAAGAAAATACCCTAAAGACATTGCAAAAGGTAGAGACCCAGGCTGCAGGAAAATGAACAGATGTGGACTCAGTTGAAAGATGATTTCTTAAAAGGAGAGTGTCCTATGCTTCTCTCCCCTCGCCCATGACCACTCAGAGGAGTGCTTTCACATATTCATCCTGCCAGCACTTACAGACCCCTACAGTGGTGGTACCATGGTAAGTGGTGGTAAGCTATTGTAGGACCTTGTATGATATACATGGTGAAAATTTTGAAGATGTGCACAATACCAAAGGTGCATTTTTTTTACCTCTTTCACAACAGAGTTTAATGGTTGAGGAGCAGAGTACACAGACATTCCAATTCTTACCACATGTACCCAAAAAGCACAGTATATTGTGTGCACGTACCCAAACTCTGAAGAGTCACATTCTGTTCATGTACACAAATGAAGAGCTACATACTGTTTTTCTTTGAACTTATTCCAGTGATGTTCCAGCCTCAAACTTGGCAAGTTTCCTCCAGACCTGTCATAACAACCGGTACTCATGATCCTCAGTTTAAAGGTGCATTTTTATGATGTTTTCCACCAAGAGTTTTTGAGAAAAGACTGCAAGGCTATACAATATGTAGCAGGGTCAGATTCCCAAAGGAGATGCCCCAGAAGGGCTATGAAGGAAGCAGTGCACATAAAGTAGATGCTAAAACGAGGATCCAAAGATGCTGAAGGTGGCAGGGCTATGAGTAACAGGAGAGAGTTGTTAGACACCTCATATAGACAGCCAAACAAAAGACACTGTTCTTTACAGGATTTCACACAATGAATGGCACTATATGTCTTGTATGCTGCTTATAGACTAACAGGACTTTAAAAATTAAAATGTTTCCTCTTTGGTTTTCTTTTTCACCATCTTTCCTTCTTAAGTGCTTCAATAAGTCCATTGAAAAGTGAATTTTTCCTTGATGCCACGGTGTATATTGGAAGCAGATAACTTCTTTTTCACTGTATATGGTCAGTTCCCCAGCTAAGTGATTTCCCTCAAGCTCAATAGCAATCTTGCACATGAACTTTTAAACAGTATTGGAAATTTTAAAACTTTGTAAAGTCTTAAAGTTCGAATACACACTTTTGACATAGTGGAAATCTCATGAACCACGGAGGGCCAAGAGCAGAACTCCTTGGTTTGAATATAAAGAGCGTATATGGGCTCATCTCTTGAATGCTTGTTCCTCAGTTGAAACACTGTGATTTTAGGAATTGAGGCCAAACTGGAGAAGCGAGGTCACTCCTGGAGGGCTTCTGAAGGCTGACCTTCCCCTTGTTCCTAGTCGCTGCTATTTGTCCTCCGCAATGCTAACAATGCCTACCACATTTGCCTAGGATTATAAATAAAACTGTCCTCTCATTAGGTATGAAAATCCTGGAATCTATGAGCAAAATGTATGCATTTCATGCTCTCAGTTATTTTTCCAGTCAGGAATGATTGGAATACAAAGACAAATATCACCACAAGAAAACAATGAATTGAAAATGAGACTACATGGTGGTAATCATGAGGAAAATGGGCTACTTCCTCATAATGGAGATTTAGAGAGCATGAGTTGTTGGACAGAGGACAAGAAATGAACACATTTCTAGAAATAGGGCAATGTCGGGCTTCCCTGGGAAAAGGCAGGCTGTGAGAGAAGGAGCAAGTCTTATGCCATGAAAAGTACTGAAACCACTGTACCAATAAACAGTTTACACATGGATAACTGCAACCTAGAGAAGAGATTTCTTGTCTTTCCTTGTCTTTGTAATGTGCACATTTAAAGTGCTGGGAGTTGTTTTGTGCACATGGGTATTGAACAGAATTCCTAGCCTCTTCCCACTAGGTCACAGTGAAAGCCCACAGTAGTGACTTCCAAAACTAACTTCAGTCTTTTCCTCTCTCCCCTGAAGAATACAACTGCCTTAAATTGAGTATTGTTGCTTAGAAAAAATACCAGAATGAGTTAAAATGGCTTCCTCTAGAAATATTTTTCCTTTGTTTTATCACCTTTCAATAATTGCTTCCATATTAACTCAGCATAAGTAAATTTACTTTGAATACTGCTTTCTGAATTTTTTCTTGTAAAATAACATAAGCTTCTGTAGTAGTAATACTTGAAAAGAGAAGAAAGATCATAGTTATGTGATAGTAAAATTAATATCCAGAAACCTCCTGTCTTGTTAAACAGCTCTAACTGGGGAAATTTACTAAAAGTTAAAGTCCCTATAATATACCTACTTTTTTGTCCTGAAAACTCTAACTTTCTAAATGCAATGGTAAAAAAATATGACTGAAACAATTTAGAAGCATCCAGAATAAAAGATTATCAGCTGTATTTGCTGGACGTCTTTCCCCTGTGTCTCTCTTATTCTTGGTCCCCAAGCATAAAATTCTACTTTGCTCTGCAGAGTTACATCTAGAGTGGATTTTTTTATAACACATCTTCAATTACATTTATGAAAAATATTTCTTATACTATTGTTGGATTTCTAACAATACTTTCGAACCATGTACAGACATTTTCAAGGAAGGGAATCTATGAAAAGTTAGAGAACACAATCTGCATTTCCAATGCTCTTCATGTTTCCTGACATTTATAATAGGAAGGTAACTGAAAAAAAATTTCTAATTTAAAACATAATCCAAGTTTTATTTTACAAAACAGAAGCATTTCTTTCAGTGTTGCTTTTTTGTCTGGATAAAAGACTCTTATAATGTAAGGAATTCCTTGGCAAGCTACTCAGGTACAGAGTGATTTCTGTAAAGGTACATATTATCATCCTCTCTTGAATAAGAGTTCAAAACTGAAAGTCATGACAAGGGCATGCTTCCATTTGCTTTTTTAAAATTTTCTATATTCTTTGTTTACATTCTAAAGGTTTTCCCCTTTCCTAGTTCTCCCCCCCACCATACGTCCCATAAGTTCCCCCCCCAACTATTCCCCAAAATAAGCAAAGCCAAGACCACTGTGGAAAAATGTTTGCTCATCAATACTTGGGTTGTGGACACAAATTACCAAATGACAACAGTCTTGAAAATTACCCAAGGATTTCTTAGAGTTGTAAAATTATTTACCCTCTTTGTGTGTACACATCCTAAGAAAAGTATAGTTTAATATTCTCATTAGCTCTGCTTATTAAAGTGCCTGTACTGGCAGTGATACTAGTACGATAATATTAGATGTATACCAAGGCAGTTGAGAGGTGCCATGCTGGTTTTATTTGTGATGCTGAACATATCTGTGGAACATAGAAATATGACAAATGGTTGTCTTGTATATAGAACAGAAGCACACCAAAGCAACACATCATATCTTAGTACACAAGTATTAACAAACACTCTATGGTACAAACATATTGCTTTCAGGAGTACCCAGGGATGCTAAAAGTGGCTCTCTTTATCTAAGATAAACAGATTTGTGGACAGAAACCTTGCTGATTTTAATTAAAAGGTATGCTTGTGAAAGAGTTGTCATTATATATCTTCTGACCCATACAACTGCAAACAGTTTATGAACTAAGAGAAATGAGTTAGATTCTACCTTCTTATACAATATGGCTATGTATAACATAATATAATATTTTAAAAGAAGGTTTTCTATTAGTGAAACTACAACTCAACATTGTGGTTTGGTTTTGTTTATTCCAACCTTCAACAGAGGATGTAATTAATAATAAAAATGTATTTTGGTCTCCATTTTATTGAGTTAATATTGCAGATGAAAATTTAAATTTGAATAATCTCAACATAACTTGTTTGTTTGTTTGTTTGTTTTTTCGAGACAGGGTTTCTCTGTGTAGCCCTGGCTGACCTGGAACTCACTCTGTAGACCAGACTGGCCTTGAACTCAGAAATCTTTCTGTCTCTGCCTCCCAAGTGCTGGGACTAAAGGCGTGCACCACCACTGCCCAGGTTCAACATGATAACTTAATGTGATAGGTGACATGAGAAACTTAAATTGAAACTCATTTATACTCTTCAGGAATCAATCTATAATAGGATACTGTAGTCGAAACATTATCAAAGCTGTCTAGTGTCTTTTCAATTTACCATAGAACATTAGTTGGGATTTTATAAATTAGCATTGATCAAACAGTTAATAATTCTATCCCTGATTCTTCTCATATAACAATCCTTATATGTTAGATGGAGTAACAATACCAAACTCTCTATTGTAGCTGTCACTGTATCTGTGTGGGGAATGAAGTGATGATAAGGGCCATCTCCTTGATAAATAATCAGCTCAGGGATGAGAATGCTGACTGTGAGATCAGGAGGTAGTTTATTGTTTGTAAGCCCAGTGTTCTCATCTGTTTGGTAAAGATGAGGGACCTGCCATTTAAAGTCCTTATGTTTATTAAATAAGATATAAATAGAATAATAGTTGCTGTTTTTCACTACTTGAAACTTTCAAAAGTTTCTGGCATAGAACACATAATCTAGGTATTTATTGGAATAAAGTAATGTATGAATAGTGAGATATATTTTACTACATTTTATTGATTTGTTTTCATAAATGCAGCACATAAGAACAAAATACACATGTGCACAGGACTTCTGGCCACTCATTGGATGCTTATACAGCACTGCTTCTTATCCACTACCATGAATAATGATTACCATAGCCCCACTGTCCCAAGGCTTTTCTGATTTTGTAGCATTTAATCTATTTTAACAATACTAAACATAATATTCTTTTATTTTTTCTTTTCTTAATTCTTTGTTCACATTCCAAATGATTTTCTCTTTCCCAGTTCCTTCCTCCCCATAAGTCCCATAAGCCCTCTTCCCTCTGCCCATTCTCCAGTCAACCCCCTCCCACTTCTCTGTCCTGGTAATCCCCTACAATGCTGCTTCAAGCCTTTCCAGGACCAGGGCCCTCTCCTTCCTTCTTCTTGGGAAATATTTGATATGTGAATTGTGTCTTGGGTATTCAGAGCTTCTAAGCTAATAAAGACAATATTTCATTTTCTATATTTAAAGTAAATCTTAAAAATTTGATGTAACTAACCATTAGGAATATATTGGCGTTCCTTTAAGCCAATCTAAGAGCATAGCTACAGAAGTACACATAACCCAAAGAGCACTTGTGTGATACTAATGATGTTCTTAATATATCAATATCATTTCTCATTTTCTGAACATGGCATGATCCCTGAAATCGATAAGCTGAAAGTTGATCACAAATTGTGTTAAAATATGCTGTGATCTAAAATGATCACCTTGAACATACTTTTGATGTTGTAATTATAATTTAAAAAATACTGTGATCATAGCTGGAAATCTTGCTAAACCTTAATTATACAGTAAACTGGTTTACGTTATTGTTTAGCTATATAGTTCAGGATCCAGCACACATAGATGTTTAGCAAATGTTTCAATTGAAGAAAAAAAATCCTGAATAAACAATTAAATAGAAATCCTGGAAACTAACATAAAGGATGGTGTTTTGAATATTTTTAAAGATATCACACTGAATATTAATCTTCTGAATATTTCAGCCACTTATTTTTTACAACATGAAAAATGCTCACAAATGTTAGTATTACATGTTTTGTAATGTAGGGTTAACCACTGTCAAATGGCAAAAACAAACCATAAAATGTATAAATCTGTTCAATAATTCAGTTGATAAAATGTAAATTTGCAAAAAATAATGCATAAACTAAAGATCTTTCTGAAATTATAAGTATTTTCTCTAGATCATGTGATATAAGTACAAACATATTATGTGTAATAAAATACTTAGAACAAATAAAAATGGCATTTCTCACATTCTAAATAAAGTATTCTTCCAACTTGACACAATATATTTTGTATACTATAAATGTTTAGTCAAAAAATCAACACCTAATTCTGTATGCATATTTAAGGTTAATATATATGTACATTCACAGAGGGACTGCGGTTAGTAAAGGAATAACTTAAAAGTTGTGCTAATGTTAACTTATTTAATTTGAAATTAAAATAGTTGACTCATGTAAGAGAGTGGGAGTCTCCAAACTGTGAGCAGTACAACCATTTCTATTTACCGTCAGCATTAAAGTTCATGCAGAATAATGCAGTTTGCTAGGTTTATGAAATAAAACTCAATGGAGACTTTCTCATTAAGTAAAGATGTACATCATGTAATGAGGGATAGAAGGAGATTTTATGTTTATATCATGAAGATTGAAATGTAATCAGTGATTTAGGAGACAACACGGGAAGTTGTTAAAGCACATTAGTCAGGAGGAAGAATGCATTAAACCTACATGTCTTAGCTGGTGCAAATGATCTATTTCTGTAGCAGACAAAGCATGTTATTTAGAAATAAGAAAGTCATTTTTGTTCACACATTTAAGACGTTTATTTGTCACTTAAAATCCCTAGAGATATTTTCGGAAGAAAAATGTGTTTAATGATAAAGTTGTGGGAAGGTAAATGAGTAAATGTGCTGCTGGAACAACAATGTCACAATAAATGACTCTGACAGGTACAATAATGATTCTGAGATAAATACTGTCAAGTGAGATCATCTGTCTTAAAATAGTTACACAGGACTCCAGTCAGGGAAGCAGGCAGCCTAACTGTGGTGCTTCACCTCTTCTTTGTCTCTTCCAAGTCCTATTCTCCAGTCTCACCTACAGCTCCAGAGCAGACCAACAACTGAGGCTTCCCCTTCCTCTGCCTAGGTCCCAGCGGATCACTCAGACCTTCTCCAACCTTCCTCCTTAGGCATTCTGTTATCCCAGCCTCAAAGACCATCAGACATTCCTTGGAAACACTCCAAGGCCCACAACCCAGAAAAATGGTAGCCTATCTATAGATCTTCCCTTCTCCTTCTTCACCTCCAAATTCAGTCCCCAGACTCATTTCCAGCTCTGTAGCCCACCACCTGCCATACTTCTCTAACTGCCAGAGGATCAAAAAGACTTTTCATCTGAACTCCTGCAGGTCATGGGTATTTTCTTCTTCAACATTATTGTACACTCAATCCTTTGTTCCATCATCCAATGCCAGCACACATTCTCTATGGACCCTGTGGTTGAACCTGACAGATAAGGAGGTAGGCCAGCAAAGCTCACTGGCAAGCTTCAAGTCTTCACTCTACCTCCTTTTCTTCATACTCAAACCCCCACTCTCATCCACAGCTCTGTATCAGACTACCTTGACCTATCATTGCTCTCTTCCCCATAGTCTTATGAATCTGCCTATTCCCCCCTCCTGTGAACCCTCACCCCAACCAAGAATCCCCATTACTAAGTGTCAGATCCTAATACCTAGAAACACATTTGGTCCAGATCCCAAGTGACCACACCTATAAGGATCTCAGAAAAATATTCTACCAGGTGACATACTGCTTCCATACTCTCCTAAGAACCAGAGACAACAACAAAAACCAAGGAACAAGCCACCTATTCAACAAACTTAAGACCAGATACCAGACTTTGAATTAAAATCCTCCACAACCTAGATGCTTATACACTAGTATAGAACCAAGACAATACATCTCTTCAAGAGCCCAGCAATCTTACCACAGTAAGTCATGAGTATTGGAACATAGCTGAAGCATAAGACAAAGACCTTAAAACAGCTTGTATGAGGATAATAGAGATCTTTATAAAGGAAATGAATAAGCCCCTTAAATAAATCTATGAAAACACTAGCAATACAAGGAAGTAAATAGAACTGTTTGAAACACTAACATGGAAATAAAAACAATGAAGAAAACTCAAACTAAATAAAATGTGGAAATGAGAAATTTAGCAACTCAGTAAGTTTCGTCAACAGAGTGCAAGAGGTAGAAGAAAGAATGTTGGATATTAAAAACATGATAAATGGATACCCCAGTAAAAGAAAATTTTACTGAATAAGATCTATAATTTCTGTGCATCTGATTTTTGGTGTATGGAACTGAATGGTCTTGGTCATTGTAATCCAGCATACATGTACAATTTCTACAATAGATGACATAATTTTTCCTTAAAGACCATTTTTCTGAAGCTTTCATTCTGGTGATAGACAATAAGGAAATAATTTCATGGATCATGTGTTTCTATACATATAAGGCTTTACTCCTGATGTCCTTGAATGACTGACTTGCCTATTTATTTATTCAGAGACGAATCATTAATTTTCAGGGATCTAAGCTCATGTGTCTATAACTAAATGATAAAGACCTATATACATTAATATAATGCTTCATGAACATTAACAGTGAACATTTAACTCAATGAGTAAAATTCTTGTTTAAATATAAACCTTTTGGCACTCACGAAGCAGTGGGTAATGGAAATCTGCACATTTATCTCTGTATGAAGCCATTGCCCTCACACTCACACCATCTTTTGTCCCAGGTGATATCTTGCCATCCCTCTTAATATAAAACTTGTATGAGAAGTCAAAATTGGCTGTGACATGCCTATTCTTTCTGCTGGACCTTTACACAGTGGATGGTACACGGGAGTGGCTTTTCCTCCCTGTGGAGGTGAATGAATACTTTCTTTACCCTGAGTCACATTTCTTTTATTGAAGACTTAAAGGGACAGGAAAGCTTAGTGAGCGGCTTAGGAGCCTCACCCAGCCACTGTTTCCCTACTTCAGAAGAAACTTCTCATTCACATGCTGCTGGTCTTCCTGTCCGTCTGGAAATGCTATCCTTTCTTCACCATGAATGTGTCAACACAAAAAATGTGATTTTACTTCAAAAGAAAATAGAGTTTATTCTGGACACAGATATGAATGACTATGGTCTAGAAACATAGCCTTAGGCATACTGTGCCCCAGTGTCAATGTTTTGATTTTACAAAACAAAACAAACTTTTGACCAAATCAGTGGTAGGAGGATACAGATAGTTGGGTTAGTGAAAAGATCCTTGGTTACAGGTTTTAGATGTAAAATCAGCTGGAATTTTAGCTTTTCAGTGGTAAACACTATTGGCTTCTTAAAATATGATTTAAGGTTTTGATAATCTCTGGAGGTCAGATTTTTATAAACAGACTAATGAGAAATAGTCAAATGTAATCTTTCAAGTGTGAATGTCTCATTGCTTCTTGGAAGGAGGAACAAAATACTCACGAGAGGAAATATGAAGACAAAATATGGAGCAGAGACTGAAGGAAAGGCCACCCATCACACTTAGAAGCAGGAACAAAATAATAATGGGGGGAGGAGGGAGAAAGGGATCTGGGTAGGAGAGGGGAGGGGGAAGGGAAAGGAAGGTATGACCATGTTTATTGGGAAGACAGAAGAGAAGCCCAGAGGGAGAAGCCCAAGAGAATGAATGGAAATATGCCGCTGCCAGTATTGGGAGGAACCTCTAGAAAGTCCCAAAGACGTAGGATGGGGGAGGCTACCCAGAGACTCAGTGTGTGCGACCTTAGCCAAAATGTCTAACAGTGGGGATGGAACCTGAAGATACAACCTCCAGTAGTTAGGCAGGGTCCCCAGTAGAGACATGTCGACACCAATCCACCTTCAAATTTTTCGACCCTAAATTTTTCTTGTCTAAAAGAACTGCAGGAACAAAAAAAAGAGTGTAGAATCAATGAATGGCCAACCAGTGACCGGCTCTACTTGGGATCCATCCCACAGGCAGGCACCAAACCCTGATACTATTACTGGTGTTATGTTGTGCTTGTAGACAGGAGCCAAGGCTGTCCTCTGAGAGGCCCGAGGAGTAGCTGAAGTAGTCAGGGGCAGAACTCACAGCCAAGCACTGGACTGAGGTCGTAGACTCCTGTGAAAGAGTCAGGTGAAGGATTAAAGGAATTGAAGGGGATGACAACTCCATAGGAAGACCAACAGTGTCAACTAACCTAGAGCCCGGAGAGTTCCCAGGACTAAGCCACATGTAAGTTTACACAGGCTGTTCTGAGGCTCCCAGCACATGTAGCAGAGAACTGCCTTGTCTAGCCTCAGTGGGAGAGAATGTTCCTAATCCTATAGAGACTTGATACCCCAAAGAGAGGGGTATGCTGGGGGAGCACCCTCTCAGAGGTGAAGGGGAGGAGGGATGGGGGAAAAAACTCTGAGAGGGGAGGCCATGTAGGGCAACATTTGGGATATGAATAAATAAGATAATTAATTAATAAAATAAATAAATAAAGGGAAATCCTGACGCTGTACCTTTGAGGAAGTTGTTTTGTTTCCTCTGCATTGACAGCTGATACTTCAGGGCTTTTGAGGAAATCAAAAGTGCTTTTTATCAATTGACTCTGGTAAATAATCCAAAATTTTGTCTTTGTTGTCAGTTCATGGTATCTTTAATTGAATTCCTCTTGAAAAATATTCTGATCATTCAAGTTGATTGAAAAAAAAAGTATATGATGGGAATGCTTTGCAAAAGAGAATGGCATATTGCCTTGTTTATATATAAAGATTTCATATGTAAACCATCTAAAAGAAGAGAAGAGAATAAGTTCTAGAAAACCTTAGAAGAAACGAAAATGTTTTAATATGTTGGATCCTAGAAAAATGCTTAAAGAGATAAAGTCAATAAGAGCACATACAATGTTCATGTGTAAATAAATATATTTATAGTTTTATTTAACACCATAGTTTGCACCCAGCATTTGGTCATTCATACATATGTAACATAAAGATCCAAATAATTTAATGGCATATTTCTATACATTACTGTTGATAATTATAATGATTTCATTGTGTCTTTTTAAAGGGTAGCAGCTCATTAAGACCTGTTCTTCTCTCTGGAGCTCTGTGGCCCTTCTACTGAACAAGATCCTGCCCCAAACACTGAATGATCCTTGGAATGAACTGTAGCTTTCATGAGTGCCTCCTGGACACTCTGCAGTTTGATAAGGTGGGGCTACCATAGGAAGGCAAGAGAAAGGGACCCACAGAGGTTTAGCTCAGGGTAAGGCCTCTTCTTATACCACATACGTCCAACAAACTTCCTTCACTGTGAGATCAATAGCTAAGTTTGTTTATCGGCTTTTAAAGAACATAATTTGCTTCTGTTTCTGTATTACATTCTGTGGTTAGATAAAGGCTGTGCTCCCTTGTTCCATTTGAAGATACCCAGTGTCAACTCCTGGAGTTAATGTGATGAGGAGAGGTTACAAATAATCCAGTTCATCCTTGGGAACTATCCCACTAAAATGAGGTAACAAAGGTTTCATTTCCAGTCTATCTGATGGACATTGAATGTAACATAAATAGCATAAAGTTTATCAACAAAAAAGAAACCCAAATGATATAGATAAGGAGGATAATCAAACAATGTTTACTGCCAAGTGGAATATTACATCTTAGGAATTTGTATATAGAGATTGTCTTTAAATAAAAGTGTATGTTTTCTTATAAAAATACAATAAGTAAAAGCAAACATATGTCCATTGAATCTCCATTAATATTCTGTGGCAATTGTTTAGAAATGCAAAAGAATACAGTGCTTAGGATGAAACAATTTCCGTCTTACACATTCTGCAAGAGAGTTAACAGGATTCAGAGAAAAAATGATTTCACTCAATATTTAAGATGCCAAAGATCAGTGATGAATTATTCGTAGTCAAATGATTGTTAAATCTAGCTTGAAATATATACTGGTTTAAATAAGCCTCCAGTGCATGTAGGATTCCACAGGGCCTTGAAAAGAAGAAAACAAAAAGAAATGAATGGCAAATAACAAAATGAAATGAAATTTTAAATGAAGATATTAAATGTATAAGTACTTAAATAAAAATACAGATTGACATGAAACACTTCTGTTGGTAATTTTATGTCAAATTTTGTTATTAGCATTTACAAAGAATATTTATTTTAGTGATATAAAAGGAAAGAGTGAAACTTTGAAATAAAGTTATATTTTTCCTACTTTCATCCATGTAGAAAATAGTTTCCTTCAACTCTTTATACATTCCCCAAGTGAAAAATAGGCCGATAATATGATAATAGACAAAGTACAAAGTTCTGTTGAAGATTTTGCATACCATAGTTACTTTCTGAGCCTTACACACAAAGGTCTAGGATGATTTCCTTAGTCTACAGCGATTATTACTTTATTCTTTTAGTATGTGATTAATGCTGAAACTTCACATGATCAGAAATTAAAACATTTCAAATATTTCACCTATTTTTGAAGCAAGAAAATCCAATTAGAAAATACTTACTAAAGGAAGTGTAATGTTTAAGAAGTGTAAAATAGTTCACTGTTTGTTAAGGTCAGTAAAAGTTTTGAACAGATATGCATGACACAGGACCAATACTATTGTGTTATGTACCATTTATATCCTATATATATTTATGTGGCATGTGTCAGTCACATACATAAAAGATTTAGTGACATAAGATCTGTAGTACAAGCAGCACTGGAAGATTCTGAAGGGATTCCACACAAAAAGAAACCCATGGAGACACACTGTCTCACGCAAAAGAGTTGCCAGCCTTGAAAGTTCCACTCAAGGTAAATTCTCCATAAAGATAAAAGCATATTTTAATTTTCCCTGCATTTTGTCATCCTTATGTTTATATATATGTTGATTCATGTGTATTTTTTGTGTGTTCTTTTTTTAAATTTTTTTATTGGATATATTCTATATTTACATTTCATTTCCCTTTTTCTGGTTCCCTGCCCCCCAAAGATCCCACAATCATTAATGGACTCCAGCCTTCTATAAAACTTTTACTGTTCCTTTTAACTTTTACATATTCATAATGGTATTTAGCTTTAAAAAATCAAATGAAAAAATACTCTTTTTATAAAAAAAACAATGTTTTAAGTTGAATGTTTTTCTTGTCACTTAATAAATCTTATCAAGACAAAAAAAGAAACCTTCACTTCATAAGAAAACAAACTTATCTACTAACCCAAACCCCTGGGAGCTCTCAGAGTCTAAGCTATCAACCAAAGTGCATACGTGAGCTGGGTCCTGTGCCCTGGCACATATGTAGGAGAAGACTACCTTGTGTGGCCTCAGTGGGACAGAATGTGCCCAATTCTGTCGAGACTTGATGCCCCAGGGAAGGAGAATGCCAGGGGAGTAAGATGGGAAGGAGTGGTGTGAGGAGGCAGGTAGTGGGGGGGGGAGCACACTCTCAGAGGCAAAGGGGATGGAGGTTGAGGTGAAGAACCCTGGGGGTGGGGCCAGGAAAGGTAGCAGCAATTGGTATATAAATGAATAAACAATTAAAAAGAAGAAGAAACCCTCTTATTTGAGTCCACTCCAAGGAGCTTTATAAGAAAATGTGCTGTCACAGAGCAGTGTTTCCAGAGCAGTTCTGTATAAGGACAGAGGGTGGTATTACAAATTCACATAATTAGGAAATGGAAAATATGAACAGTCATGAGATTTAAGGAATTCTGATTTTAATCTCCAAAATTTACTGATATGCAGTGTGAATGTGTGAGGGTGTGTTTCTGTGTGTGAGTGTGTGTGTAATGTAGTGTGTATAGTGTCAAAGTACTATATCTTAATAGCATGTAAGGGGAATTTGTTGTCTCACAGAACACTGCTCATTACTTGGACATGCAGGCTCATTAGTGCATACTGGAAACGAGGCTGCAAGGCTTGAATAGATTTCAAATTAGCACTCTGAGGGCATGGCTTCTTTGGACAGAGGTATACTTCTGAGTGAAGTGGAGAGTAGTTCCCTTTGCCCTGAAAAGAAAGCTCTTTCACTGAAGATACATAACTAGAGAAATGGCCAAAACACCACATTTAGAAACTCACTTCTAAGGTGTATGCTACCATTTGAAGTCCAAGTAAGTCCACCTAAGTTCGGTGCCTTTTATCTCTTCCTTTTTCCATGCAAAGCTTATTAACAGACACATTCAAAAGTAGCTTCCTTGATCTCATCTCTTCTATTTGGGAGCACTAGCATGCTTTCCTTCTCAGGGAAGTGTTCTCTTACCTCCGTTTGGAGTTGTCTATGAATTAGACAGATAAAAGGAGGTACTACATAAGAGATTTATAAGTTGCCTCGACTTATTAATAGTGTAAGGAATCTCTATATGAGTATATTGATATTTCCTCTTCCTTTTTGCTTGGATAGCCATCTATTTGATAATGGACCAGTTTGTTATCAAATAAGCTCTATTAAAGAGTGTTTGTGTTATTTTTCCATCATCATCTGTGACAAGAAATGCCAATGAGGGTATATCTTAGGAGCATATTGTTTGATATGTATATATATGAAAAAATATATATCACATACATATATATGTATATACATGTATGTATAAATATATGGAAATGTATGTGCTGATATATTTTTATAGATACCTTTGATGAGTTTTGCATAACTCCATTGTATTCTCAAAAAACTCTTTACCAGACAGTGTGCATGTGACAAGGTTATTCATTAACAGGATATCTTTTGAAGATACATATAAAAAACCAAAATTTTTATATGATTAAATGACATCTAGTTAAATCATTAAGAAAATCATATTTCACTTTTGTAAAATAGTAATTATTAGATTTAAAATGGCAAAATTTCACATTGTCTGGGCTGTGTATATGATATAAAGATGTGATTCTGTTTATGTGAAAAACAAGGTGATCGAAAAGGCATTCTGAGATGAAAAATGTACACTCACATTAACTAATATTTGCTTATGTTATAATTTACATAAATTTATTTTAGTTTTACATTTCATATTGATATTGTCATGAAATAAGAATAATACTTTTTTTCAGAGTCAATGAATATTTGTAAAACCCCTATTAACTAAAAATTAGTGTTTTAGGCCTGGTGTGGTAGCTCAGGTCTGTTAATGACGCAGAAGTGTTGCCATGAGTTCTTGACCTTCTTACACTAACTACATAGTAAGTTGCAGCTGAGCCTAGGCTAAACAGACCCTATCTCAAAACAGACGGGGAAAAAGGTTTTAGTTGCATTTTTGCAGCCTACTTCACAAAAGCAAAGAGTTGTAAAACATATTTTCAGCTCCACATCAGTTTCAACTTCAGCCTAGAGAATAAACAACTTATCCAGTTCCTGGTTCTCCTTAAAAATTGAAGAAAATGATTAACGTTTTATACTATTTTTCTTCCAGAAAACAATTCTGCATTGGAATATAACATCAATGTGATGGATTAAGTCCAAATCCATAAATCCATTTATAAATATAAAATCTATAAAATAATGATAAATCTGAAATAATTCTGTTATTTATAGAACTGACTCTTTAAGTATTCTGAACGGCAAATTACACTCTTTGGTATAAATTTTCTATATACTAATTCAGCTTCATACATTTAAAATTGTAATTACCATCTTAACATGGCATCACTAAAGAGTATAATTTCCCTGCATTCTTACTTTACAGTGCATAAGGTTAATGATATATGTGGCATGCTTTTAAGAAACTTTCTAATGGAATATTCTAAAATTTCCTGCTCCTGTGCCAGTTCCATATGAATACATTTATGAAACTTTTTCTCTTCATTCTCTAACACTACATTATAAGACCACTTCATATCTTTATTTTTAAATGCGTTCAATCTATCAATTTCAAAGTCTTTTGTCCCCTAAAAAAATCCACTTTAATTTTCTCGCTGGTAAAAGTTACATAAGCTTGAAGACCCTCAAATTCCAGAGGGCAAAGCAAGTGACTAAAATTATCAACCCCCAAATAATGAAGCAATAATTACAGAATGTTTATATTGCATATGGTATTAACTGTGTCCTGGAGATGAGTCCTCACATACACCAGGATATATAGCTCCTGGACCCTTGAGTACTTGAAGATGGTTCTAATGGGGCTCCTGGACAAATCTCTCAGATACTAAGGGGCCAATGTGCTTACTTCAGTTCTTCCCAAGAGAAGGTATGTGGAGGGAGGAGCGGAGGGAAAGGGACTAGAGAAAACACATGCAATTATCAGGATCTATGGTTGCATTTAGCTTTACTCTCTTCTATTATGCCAAGTGGAAACTATGGGGGTTACTACATCCACTATATAGCTGGGTGTGCAGTAAAGGCCTGGGTGGATGGGACATGACAAGTCTGAGTCAATGCTCCCAGGTCGCAGAACGCAGGAAATCTGGGGTCTCTCCCTTCACGTAGGCTTTGTTTCTCTAGTGTCAGTTTCCAGACACAATCTGTTTCCATGGTTATTAACACGGTTCCCTATTTTACGTTAAATGGTCTCTATGATAATCTGTTCATATCCAGTAGCTGACAATGATAACAAAATTCTAACACTGACTAAGACATTCGAAGTGTCTTCAGAAGGATATTATAATAGGATTTTTCAAAGACACTTTCTTTCCTCTTCCAAGGCACAGAGCTCACCCCTATCTGTTTCAGTGTCCCTGTGTAACTCTTCTGACACCATCCATACTCAGCTTCACACACAAACAGCAGCTCTGTCCTGTGTCCCCTCTCTTTTCACAATACACCTAGAACCTTCTTCTGTATTCTATCAATCCTTCATTTGTTATCCTTAACACTACAGATTAAGTAACTATATATGCCATAAGAGAGTATCTGGGGCTTTTCAGTGAAAGTTTCCAGGTAAATAGTGATATTTGTTGAATATGAATTCAAGAGAGTTTCAAAATTATAAGACCAGCAGTATTGAATAAGCCTAGATTCTGTACCACGTGTTTTCTGTTAGCACATTTAACCATTTTTTGAGCATTTAATGAAAATAATATGAAAAACAATTGTTTGATTAAAACAAAGCTCTATAAATCTTTAAATGCATGATTTTATGTGTAGGTATAAACTGAAATACCTGCATTGAGTGCGGATTAATAAAGGGAGCATTTGGAGACAGATGTTATTTTTTGGAGGGGTAACTTCCATGACGTTCTTACTACGAATGATGAAGGCAGCAATGTAGTCTTAATTAATACAATACGGTTGTTAGGAACCAATGGGAATACTGACTTGACAGCTATTCAACAGAGATAATACATCAGCTTGGTAAAAACCATAACCTTACTACTTTAAAATAGGGCTGATCGACAACTGTAGTAAAAGCCAAGCATCTGTAGTATTGTCCCAAATGAAATGGGATAAACTTTTCCAATATATTTCAGGGATGTTTGTACATAACTTCTGGTAGAAGCTCCAAAATGAAATCTAATCAAGCCAGTAAAAGTTTTAAACTACACAGAAAAACAGAACTGAGTTCTCTCAAATTCTGGACTGGGTCAAAAATATGAGTTATTACACAATTCAGCCATTTTTAAATAGTGGAATCAAAACCATTAATAATATATAAACTGATCATAAAAGGTTAATATTTGATGAATTATCTACTAATTACACATTTTAAAAGCAATCAAATATTAAGAATTCAATTGTAGTAAACAATTTCTACAAAAATGCTTAAAACACATAAATGAAAGTAACAGATCTTTTTACTTAAAATTCTAATTATTCTAAATAAAATTAATGTATTAATTGAAATGAAAATTTATACTTAAAATCAATCATAATTTTTTGAATTTCTTTTTTTAATTTTCTATATTCTTTGTTTACATTCCAAATGATTTTCCCTTTCCTGGTTCCCTCTTCCCCATAAGTATCAATCATAATTATTAAAATGCAACCTTTTATAAAACATATCAAGGAAGTAAAACATTTCTTTAAGATATTCAGTTAATGAAGACTTGAATTTTCTCACTGATATTTAAGTCCTTTCCTGCTAAATTTATCTATTCACACTCAAATATTTTAATCAAAACATTATTTGCAGTAACTCTCAAGCTTCAAAATATTTATAGGAAGTCTATTGCTGTGGGGAAACCTTTGTTTACATGATTTATATAATCAGAAGGTTGTCAATTTGTCGATGTGGTCTTAGAGTAAACCCTGTTACATCTCAACTCTAACCATCCATCTTCCATGGGGTATTTCAATACCACAGGTTACACCTAAGAAATTATTGCTTTTAAGAGTCCTAATAGAATAGCTTCATGTAAAAGCTTATTTTAAAAATATTTAGATTAGTCTATGGTGGTCCTATGTTCACATATTTTATTCTGAGTTCATATGGATTCCTTTCTTATACAGCATGTGCAACAAATGTCATGTCCTGAATGCTAAGTAGGACTTGTCCTTTTCTAGTCTGGCACTAGCCCATCTGACACAGGATCACATCTAATCCATAAAGAGCAACTGGTGATTGGTATTGACAGCTTCAAAAACCAGGTAAGGAACCATAAGAACCAAGGATGATATACAAGGTTTCTACAAAACACTTCTTTCTTTCTGGAAATGCTCTAGCAGAATTATGAATAGATGTAACATATGAATCTGTATATAAATTTCTAACATAAAATATTTTTATGAAAAATGTTGAAAAAATATTATAAAGCTAGTAATTTAAATGCATGTGAAAATATTAAAATATTTGCATATAGAAAGCACAATTGATAGATGACACTTCCTGTTCTTTGAGAAGTGTTGGTGAGTTACATGTGTTCTAGTTGTCATGAGATTCATGGTTCTAAATAATTTACAGTATGCCTTTTCCCAGGTTTCCATATAGAAAGTACTCTACAGATTATGCACGTAGCTAAGGACAGCTACTCGCTTAAGGCTCCAGACAGGTATTTATTTGCTGACTCTGCAGATTCTATTATATAACAAGTGATGAAGATATGTTGAGCACATCAATGTGACCAATGCACTGTCATGTGTTATAAACTCCCCCGAACTGTTGCAAGCGCTTGAAGTGGGATACTTTGAGATTTGCTGCCAGAAAGTACTTTGCCTTAGCCTCCGGTAAAGGGCTGATTGAACTTCATCATACAATAAGAACATGAGGACATTACGTCATGTACCTGACTCCTTTTTAACATTTACATTTACATATTTAGAAAACCAAGTACCATGATGAATTGTGACAAAAAGAAAAAGAATGTGATTCATCACAGTGAAGAAGTTCAAAGGAGGTAGCAGGTAGCTTGCTTCTCACCAGCATTCATAGCACAGATTTCACAACACCAAAATGCTTCACCTTCTTGGGGGTAATTCATTTACAAATTGAGTGTTTTGAAGTAGCTGGATTCTAGGCTAACCTGGAGTGCACATGTGCATATTGCAGTGGGGTGCAGATCATGCTTTTATAATTCTTTTTGAAATATATCTGACTGCTAGACTTAAAATACGTAGATTATTATCTAAAATTCATTTTGAAATTACACCTAAGAACTAATACATACTTATACGTTTGAAATGGTTATGTTGGGTGGGGGTCCCTTGAAAGAGATAAACAGTGGGTTACTTGTGTAATCTATCTTAATATTGTAAAACTATTTTTTTCTAAAAAATAAAATTTGCATGAATATAACATATAAAATTGTGCTAGAAATGCTGCTGTAATAATATCAGTATCTGTAGAATATTTAAACATGTGGAAGGAAAACGTTAAGATAAATATTGTGTTAGAAAATGAGAAATACAGAAAATTCTCAGGAAAAGTATAGCTTTTAGAACTTTTAAACTAAAATTCATTTTGACAATACTTTGTACTAGAATTAAAATTGGCTTATTTGGTTAGGTAGGCTTGTGTGGTGGATGAGCCTGTTGCTGTTCTTGGGAAACAATCCCTAATAAATGCAGGAGCCAATCACTGGGCGAGTAGCAGGGACTTCTGGGTTGGATGGAGGAAAAGTGGAAGCAGGATATTGTTATATCCTTTTGGACATGGAGAGTGTGAGGACAAGATGTAATTAGAAGTGCCTCCTAGATTCAATGGCAGATCCATCAGGGTTCGCCACCAAAGGATTTAGATTTAGTAAAGCTTATAGATTAGGATTTTAGTTGCATTGTTGCTGAACTAAGTCTGTGTGACATTTTCCTTCACTCAGCAGTTAGACTGTGTCCAAGAGAGAAAGGTACTGCAGCAAAGCATGGGTTTGCTAGATGTGCACTACAAAGACCGTAAGGGATTTGAAGCGTGGTGCTATTGTGATAGCAACCGGCCAGTGGGAATTTAGCAAGGTGGGTGGAGAGATTTTGGAGCACTGAGTCAGGGCCTCCCCAAGATAAAAAGAGGTTGGCTATTGCCTGCCAGTGCATGGCTGGCCAGACCCCGCAGGGGCTCAGAGTAGCAGGGACAAGTGCAGGCATGTGCTGGTTCGCTTTTTCTTTTAAATATTTCCCGCATGTATGTAGTACATTGTTTAAAATGCTGTGGTAGTTTGCATAGCAACACAAGAATGACATCTACTTTTATGTCAACTATTATCATGAAATACAAATATAAACATATCATCATTACTGTGAAATCTTCACAAAACTTAAATCAGCATCTATCCAATTTCTTATTAGTGCTATCTTACTCATCACTTCTAAGTATAGAAAGTCTCACAATAGATAGGAATGAATAAGAGAATCCCTTTATATTTTAGTATAGGGAGTATAAAGTCATGAACTTCAACAAAACACCAAATTTTGAGCTATGTTTAAGAAAAGATTGTTATTTCAATCTGCTTTGCAAAATCATATTGGGTTTCTATAAGAATTTTGGGTTAAAATACATTTTACAATTCTATCAGCAAGTATTTTACATTAAAAAAATTACTAACTTTTAAATAAATTACTTGCATTGCCTACCCAAAATCTAAAACATTATTGTAAAATTGCTTGTGAAATTGGATGTTTTTTTTGTTTGTTTGTTTGTTTGCTTGTTTATTTCACTTGCCTGCATGTAAAAGTAATGCTTGGCTTTAGGTTATTGCAAACATAATAACTTTATTAAATTGCTAATAAATAAATTAACATTTTCTTTAAAACACATTATCCTATGATTTTTCTGCATGTTTCCATGTTCCTTAAAATTTACTAGCTCAGGAAAATATGTTAGAGATGTTCGCTTAAAAATAATTAATAGGGGTTTGGTATGAAATTGATACCTGGAATTATCCTTCTCAACTCTCCAAGAAGTTTGGGAATTATCTGTGAATAAGCAATGAATTAATTCAGGCAATGCAGGATACCACAGCACAGTATACAAGCTGTGGAAGACTAAACCAAGAAGATAAAACTGGTTTCATATAGCTACTTACATCGCAGCCTAGAAGTTCAGTCTGTGTGGATTTATCTACTCGTGAAGCAAACGCCTTCTGTAAATGCTGTACCTTTTCCTGCAGAGCAAAAAAGAAAGAAAGAAATGATAATAATAGTGAGCCATGTACTTCTATGCTAATAGTTTCGACTGACTAAGACATAATCTCTAATTCTAGAACCGCTGTCTGTGCATGTACATTCAGGTATGGGGGATTTCATTCTTATTCTGGTTTGGTTTTGGTTTGGTGTTTTTTGAGTGAGTGTGTCTACAGCTCAGTTTCCACTTTGCCATCCTTTCATCTCGTCTAGGAGTGACTGTGGTGCTGAGACTGAGTGCTGTGGTAGATGAGAAATGCTCCACATAGTCTCCAGGCATTTCAATATAGTTGTCAAAGTGTGTCTTGTGCAAGGCTGGCAAATTTGTAGGTTAGGATGAAGAATCTACTGACACCTCAGCTACAAACAGAAGGGGGGGTTATTTTGAAGCCAACTTAGAATGGAACTGTGCGTGACATGGAGATTTTCTTGGCTAATAATATTCATAAATAACTGAGGTCAAAGAACTTACTACAATGATGGGCCTAAATGACTACAAGTGTAAAACTGGATAAGACTGAGAAGAGAAAAAATAGTAGAGAATGAAGCCAGTAAATGCCAGGTCAGGTCCAAAGGTACAGATTTGCCAAAGGAGTGTACTAGAGGGACAAGGCCGGACCAGAAAGGACAGAACCCTGCATGATTACATAGTGGTAGCCTTTTTCCTAATACTATTCTATGATTAAAGGCCAGAAACATTAGAGATAAATCCCAGCACACCGATTTCAAATTGTCTGGGGCCTCATATTATATATAAAAAGAATTCAGAGCAAAGTAAGATAGAGAGCAGCATCTGAGGATAAGCAAATGCAAAGTTCTCAGCGACCTGTGCATTGTGCCATCTCCCTAGCCCCTCAGAGTAACCAAACACAATTTCTCTACTCACTTTAGGGGATACTGGGAGGTCAAATTCAGTTTCTTACAGGTCACTTTTACAAATAAATTGGTGAATGTGATTATATAATTGACTTTAGCTGTTCCTTTCCAAGCATTGAACAATTAAATATTTCTTAATTAAAATCCATGTTAGAATTTTTTTTCAAAAAAAAATTTTATTGGATATATTCTATATTTACATTTCATTTCCCTTTTTTTGGTTCCCCACCCTCCTAAGGTCCCACATGCCCTTTTCTCTCCCCCTGCTCCCTCATCCTCCCCTTCCCACTTCCCTGTTCTGGTATTCCCCTACACTGATGCTTTGATCCTTTCTAGCACCAGTGTCCACTCCTTTCTTCTTGTTGGACATCATTTGGTATGTGAATTGTGTCTTTGGTGTCCCAAGATTCTAGGCTAATATCCACTTATCAGTGAGTGCATACCATGGGTATTCTTTTGAGACTGGGTTACCTCACTTAGTATGATGTTCTCCAGTTCCATCCATTTCTCTAAGAATTTCATGAATTCATTGTTTCTAATGGCTGAATAGTATTCCATGTTAGAATTTTTAATTTAAACTTAATGAATCATATGTGTGCATGAATTACAAAAACATGGTAGATTTTGTAGAGTGTCAAAATGAGATGAAAAAGATGTATCATGATTTATATTTGCTGATGATTCAGTTACTAAATGTATATTGGTATTGGGTGCTATGGGCTAATGCTACTTGGTACAAGTGTGGTTGTTTTTGTTGTTTGTTTGATTGTTTTGTTTTGTTTTTCCCTATCTAAATCTCTGAGTGATTAAGTTGCAAATTAGAGGTAATATGACAATGCTAATACAGTAAAAAATAACTTTCATTATAATATATAAATACATATAAGCCAAAGAAATACAGTTTTTGAACTAACAGAAAATGTTAAGCTACATTTACATTTTCTTTGCTACTATAATCTGTACCACTGTAATTACCACTACTTACAGCAGATGCAAATAACTTAACATAGGCTAGATGTCAGGCACCATAGCAAGTAGCATGTCCAACTGATGCATGTAATAGCCATTTTAGAGATTTTGTTGTCATTTTAGAACATGAAATAAAGATCAAATAAGACAGTAAGTAGAACTGAAAATTTAAATCTCCTTCTGTCTTCAACCTTATTGTTTTTATACAAAAAGATATTCCAACTGTGTAAAGCTAGAAAGAAGTGCTTTTATCTCTATGCCATATGTCCAAGAAAAATACTAAATATATCATTTCTGTAGTCACTGTACAACCAGTAATTGTAGTATAGTAATAAACTAGTCTTCAGGTTCACCTGTTTAGATTATTTTTCAGAATTTACTGAATTATGATTTTCTGTGGAAGGAATGTAAGATCACCTCAGATTTGGAAATGCATTTCCAAAAAATTTAAAATTTCACAGAATACCTACTACATCAAATATGATCAGTCATGCATTTTACAGACAGAGTCAGAAGTGAAGGATAAGGTTAATGTTGACTTATTACACAATTTTAAGGGGACAATAAGGAAAAGCAAACGCATGAAAGCCAAATTTTGAGAAAGTACAAAATTTGTTTAATGCCATGATAGCAAATAGCAGAAAAAATTCTAAAATAATATATTTATTCTAAGGGTCATACTCTAGACACAGATATATGTTTGGGTTTGTGTGTGTGTCGCTGTGTACATGTGTAAGTGTGAATGTGTGAGTGACAAAATGGCCTTTAATAGACTCTCCTCCACAATACATGCTATCTATTTAAAATGCTAATTTCACATGCATTTTTCAGGTGAATGAAATGCATATATCATCCCCATATTCCCAGCCTTCGGTTAATTTCCAGCCCTCACATGGTAGTTTAAAATCACCCATAACTCCACTATCAAGGACCTATCCACTCTTCTGACCTATGCAAGCATCCGGAAAGAACAAGGTACACAGACACAGGCACAGGCACAAGTACAGGCACAGATACAGACACAGACACAGACACAGACACAGACACAGACACAGACACGCACACGCATGCACACACACACACACACACATACACACACACACACACACACTCATATGCACAAGATAAATAAATCCAAAAACATTTAAAACAGTTGTTTAAAAAACTAAATGAAACAATATGGTTGCCTACATAATACCTGCTCAATGGCACCAACAGTTGATTGCCAATATAGAATGGGTAATCCAATAAGGACCCATTAATAAATGAAGCGCTACTAGCTACTAGTGATTCTCAGAGAGGGAAAATCGGTCTTCTTTAGTATAATTCCGATCCTTTTTTTAATTAGATTTATTCTTTATTTACATTTCAAATAATTTCAATCCTAAGTGGCCAAACCTAAATATACTATACATAGAACAACAATAAATGACTTCAAACTAGTTGTACTCATGTGTGTGTATGTATGTATGTATGTATATATGTATATATGTACAACATATAATAATTAAAGAAGAAGACATTGTGAATCTGAGAGGGACTTCTGGGGTTCAAAATAGGAATTGTTGGAGGGGGGTAAAGTAGTGAAAAGATACATATTTAAGTCTGATATGTTCCAAAACTAAATTTAAAAAAAATTAATGGAAACTAGTCTAATTTTTACTTTTATATTTTTTGTATTTTAATTTCATACATTGCATATGTCTATTCAATACACAGGGGGAAACACCTACATTGAAATGTATTTCCCCTTTTGCTTATGTACTAATTACAGCATATGCTATTGAAGTAGGGCTGCAAGGAGGCACATGGAATAGAGTAATATAAAGGACAGTAAAACTTTTCTTTAATGAAATTCTAAAACATGAAACTAGACCTGATTCTCCACATGTAAAAAACCTGACACAAAATACATTAAACACTTGGTTCTTGAGGGATGGCTTAGCAATTAAGGACACTGATTGTTCTTCCAGAGGACTAGGGTTTGATTCCCAGTGTTTCACAATCATCTGTAACTCTTCTTGAGTTTCAGAAGATTCCATTCCTTTTTCTGGTCTTGGCAGGCACGAGAAACATGGGCATACATATACATGCAGGAAAAGCATATATATCAAATGGATACACACACACACACACACACACACACATTTGAATAAGGCCTTCAGTGCACAACAAAAGTTAACACAAGGGATGGCGAGATGGATCAGTGGTTAAGAGCACTGACTGCTCTTCCACATGTCCTGAGTTCAATTTCCAGCAACCACATGGTGGCTCACAATCATCTGTAATGGGATCCAATCTCCTTTTCTCATGTGTCTAAAGACAACTTCAGTGTACTCAGATACTTGGAATAAATAGATCTTTAAAAAAAAGTTAATATAGACAAAGAGAATTGTATCACACTAGGAAGTTTTAGAACAATAATGGTGATAGGGCACTTTGGGAGATACATATGCTAGCCACTGCATGCTGTACTATATATCTTTCAAGAGTTTGAAGAACAAAGAAACCACTTTTGTTATCACCAGTTTAAAAAGAATATTTGGTAAGGATAGGTTTAAACAAGGAAGATAGATTTCTACAAACTTCAAAATAATGTGAAGTCTGTCAAGAATATATGAATCTAACATATACCTAGAGGTTATAATGATTGAAACAAAATATTGTTAATAGTTAAATTGAAAGGAGGATAAAAGTTAACTTAAAGTGGAAAAGCAATGTAATTTATTATAAGAAAATTGACACAATGTGGTGGATTAAGCTTAGTCCAAGAATTAAGTGGGTCAAAGGAAATTGAGCATCATCACGTGATGGATTTTTATGTCAATAATAATAATGATCATTTACATAATACAAAAACAAAACTCAAAGAGAAAATCACCGGGCTTGCTTAATGATGCCAAAGCCAGGGAGGCAAAATCAAAACTACACAGCTCACATCGATTATTTTTATTCCTGTTTAATGAGCGTGTACCAGTTAAAACAGCAGCAGAATTAGAAGAATGAGAATAGCAGCCAAAGAAACAAACTTCTTCAAATGAAACTTAAATTTTCTTGAAACTAGCAAGGATACAGGACAACTTTCCAGTGAAATCCAGTCATAAAACAGCAACGTCCTTGACATTCAAACCTGGTCGTGCTGTTTTTGAGCATGAGGGGAACAGACCTCTAGGACTGACCTGCATTGACCTTGCTGACCTAGTGAAACTGATGATCTGGGATGAACAGAACATAATAAGGGCAGGAACAACAAAGCCAGGTACCCATGACTCAGAAGAGGCTGTTGTCAACGATTGTGGGTCAGGATACATCAGGACACCCTAGAACCTCTTGAACTACAAGGTGTCTATGCCTTTGAAGTATGACTACCTACCTGGGACATGATCTTTAACATGACTTTCAACTATAAGCAATGGGCCCTCTATATGTTCTCTTTTCTCTTTCCCAGGCTACTTCAATTACTGTGCTACCCGCTCACTGGGGAATGATGTTGGAAAATCTTTTCTGGGCCCTTGCTAGTATTGTTTTTGTTTGCTTTTGCAGACACAGGCACCCCATGTTTGCTTCTGAGATGTAGAATAGAGAGCCCTGTTCAGTACTTTACCATCCTTTTCCTTTTGAAATGAAAAAGAAAATGTTACAGAAAAATAAGAAGAACCCTTTCACAACCATCAAGAGTGAATAATAGGATTTAAATAAACATTGGTATTAGCTATATCTGTCAATGATTTTACAAATCTATACAGCTCTTTGACTCAGGTGTAAGTATCTTCTGTCTCTCACATGCCTCTGCCAATGTGTAGGGGATTCTGTGAGGCTAAAGAAGGTGGCACAAATGTCATGTGAGTCTTTCCTTATGACTATACCCTAACTACTAAGAACCCTGGGACCATTGCAGTTCAGTATCTGTATTAGTTCTTAGGAGTCAATGTAAAAGGAGTTAGTGACAGAGTGCTGGAAGATTACAGAGCTTACATACTAGTAGGCTGCTCACATATAAATGAGAGAATCCAGTGTATACTAGAATCCAAGGCTGGCCCTCTCTGTGTTGTTAACTTCCTGTACAGAATGCAGTGGTGTAACTTATGGAGTAAGGTAACTGAAACTTGGAAAGGTAAGTATATTATATACTCACATAT
Source organism: Apodemus agrarius (assembly GCA_964023405.1). NCBI lineage: Eukaryota > Metazoa > Chordata > Mammalia > Rodentia > Muridae > Apodemus > Apodemus agrarius. The sequence goes on along the minus strand of OZ030006.1, from coordinate 87,841,401 downwards.
AAGTAGATGTTAGTTGTAAAGGATAACCACGCTACAATCCACAGAAGCAGAGAGGCTAAGTAACAAGTAAAGATCAGGAGGTGGAGGAGTGGAGTATGGATCCCCCTAGGAAGGAGAAATGAAATAGATACCATAGCTGGATGTGGAGGGTGTGTGGGGGTTGAGAGCAGGAAGAGGAGGGATCAGGTGGTCCGAGGATGGAGGGAGAGGGTACTTGGAGAAGAAACTGGAAACATCTCAGAGATGAACTAGAAATCTAGGACAATGGGAACTCTCCGGAATCTAGAGGGTAACCCTAGCTAAGACTCCTAGCAATGGGGGATTACAGAGCCTGAATTAATCATCTCTTGTAACTGGACAAGGATTCAAGTGGAGAAAATGGGAGAGCAATCCAGTCACAAAACCTTTGACCTACACTTTGTCCTGTCTACAAGATCTGCTGAGGTAAAGGTGGGGCAGACACTGGGAGAGTGGCTAACCAATGCCTGGTCCAGCGTGAGACCCCGAAGCAGAGAGCCCACGCTTGCTGCTGCCTGGAGGGCCAGAAGCCTTAGGATACCTAGAATAGAACTAAATAGAACTGGCAGAAAAAGAAGAAAAATATGAGGAAAAGAAAAGAAAGAAAGGAAAGGAAAGGAGGAAAGGAGGAAGGAAGGAAGGAAGGAAGGAAGGAAGGAAGGAAGGAAGGAAGGAAGGAAGAGTCAGTGAAATGATTCTGCCTAGCTCAGTTGTAATCAGAGAGGCTTTACCTAGCAACTAATGTAAACAGATGCAGAGGTCCACAGCCAAACATTAGGTAGAGCTTGGGGGATTCTTCAGAAAAGGGGGTAGAAGAATTACTGCAGTCAGTGGGGTCAAGATTATCACAAGAAAACCCACAGAATCAACTAACCTGGATTCATAGGGGCTCACTGAGACTGAAGATAAACAGAAAGCATGCATGGGTCTGACCCTGGCCCTCTGTGTAGGTTACAGTTGTGTGGTTTGGTCCTCTTGTAGGACTCCTGACCCTGGGAGCCTGCTCTAGGGGCTTTTCTCCTCCTACTGGGTGAACACTAAGGGACGTGACTCATCTACTTCAACTTGATAGGCCATGTTTCACTGATAGCCATGGGAGGCTTATCTTTTTCTGAAAAGAAATGGAGGAGTGATGCCGGGGTGGACAGAAAGAGATGGGGAGGAGAGGAGGCAAAACTGCAGTTGGATGTAATATATGTAAAAGAAGTAAATAAAAGCTTAAATAAAATTTAAAAATCCGTAATTTGAACATGGTTTTTCAAATCATGAGAAAAGTGTCGTTGCCATTATCGGATAGAGTACCATTGATTCATCAGTTTTTAAAAGGTATGGTTTATGAGCCCAGTAACTAGAATTTCATTCTGTGAGCTCCCATGCCTGACGCTAGGCTGGGATTCATACATGCTTGCAGAGATGTTTCAGTTTATACTTTGATAACCAGAAAAGCAGTGCAGAGATTTAACAGGTTAAGAAAGAGAAAAGGATAGGAGTCAGGATTTGTTTTACGTTTTAAGGAAGGGGTTAAAACTATAAAGACAGAGGAAGTATCAGATCAATAAACATCTGAAGAAATTTATTTTCACTGGATCTCATGAAACCTGAATTAAGAAACTTCCGAGATTCCACAACAGTGAGACTGGTTTGTGGTTGATTTTTACCAGAAGTACAGCAGAACACATGGTGCAGCGCATTTGAAAATTGTGAACAGATTGTCTATTCAAGATCACTCACGCTGAAAACACATTTATCTATAAGAAGAGTTCAGTTCACTTCATTTAAGCAGTAGCTTGAACTGTAAGTCAGCAGTGAGGATGGCTAGAGATTACAATGATTATGAATACATGTAGCCCAGATGAACTCATATAATGTTCTAAATGAGAAAGCAGCATAAGATTTTTTATAGGATATCAATCAAAGTTGTGCTCTCTCCTTAGTTCTGACATCATTATTATAAGATGCAAAATTGTTGACTCTGCCTCCACACCTTGCACATTTGTTGCACGTGTTTCATTTGTAATTCCAGAGTCGTTATCCACTTTCTAAATGTAAACAATGAGTGATGGTAGAGAGATATTAGCTGCATTGAGAATACCACATCGTATTTCCATAGCCTCTGGCCTTGATTAAAAGGCATTTACTCAAAATGTCCACCAACCAGGAACCTCTGCATATGACATTATTTGTTACATGAGTGTTGGAAGATACAAACATGTAAAATAAGACTGGTTTTATTAGGATGTCATTAACCTAACATGCTTGGTATCCTTAAAAGACGAAACATTGTGATGTAGGCTTTTGCGTTCTGTGTCTGCTCCACCACAGGGCTTGGCTGCTCAGGGAGGCAGGACCTGGGAGTTGTGACTGTGTTTACCCCTGGCAGGTATTGGGGAGCAGTTTTATGTCCCAGGGAAAGCCAGAGCTGACTTGGGGGGGTTCCTGTGCCGGCAAGGAGGCTGGAGCCATCTGGCTCTCAGGCTCTTGGGTACCCAGACTCCACTGTGAGCTATGGAAGAGCTGAGAACAGAGTGGGGGCCTCTCAGGCTGGATCTAGCCTGGGGCTGAGGGGGGAAAAGGAAGGGAGAACTCCAGTTGGTTCCAGTGGGGATAAGGACTTGGCTTGTCAGCTTGGGCTTGAGCTTGGTGGTGGCTGGGAGTTCAGAGAGGCCTTCTAAGGGAGATTAGACAGTGGCTCTTCAAGCAAAGGCCTTCTGCACTACTCCCAGTGGCAGATCCCAATGAAAAGAGACAGTCCATGGTATCAGAAAGTTGATGATTAAAAAGGTACCTCACTTCTCTGGTGGGGCTGAGGCTGAGGTGAAATACCTTTTGCAGGGAAGAGTGCCTGGGAAGGAGATTATTGGCCAAGTCCTCCAGGCCTTTAGTATCTCATTAAAATGGAGATCTGTCTTGAGGCTATGTGACCACAGGTCACTACCCCTACCTGTGCAGGGGCTTGGGGTATTGCCCTTAGGTGACCAAAGGCCACGAATCTATGGAGGGCTGCAGCCTCCTCGTGCCAGGAGACTGGCCTTCCATCCCTTTAGGGTCACAGGGGTTTCTAGCCTGTGTTCAAAAAGAAAACAAGCTGTCTTTCAGTGTCCTACATTGTGACAGTCTCAGAGAATAGCTGTCAAGAAGGCCACATAAAGGCAGAAGCAGTGGTCACAATAATAGGGACTCTATTAAAAAATACCTAGTTTCCCCCACTTATCTTTCTTTCCAAAATGAGCCAAACCATTTTTTTAAACTTCCAACAATGTGTAACAGCCAGAAGACTCCTTTCCAGAGAGCCTTGGAAAGATGCGGTCCTGAACATGTTAACTCAGACTTCTGGTCTGCATAGAAGAAGCTGTGTGTTAAATCTGCTCTTGGCACTTTGTTATATCAACCCCAGGGAACTAATGCTCCATCCTCCTAACTGGTTCCTGCTTTCACACACATTCCTTTCCAGCTTCTCTGTAAAAACATGTTAGCAATGTAAAAGTATAACTAAATCCCTGTTGTATAGCAATTTCCTTCCAGTTAAAACTGTTCATCCTGTCAAGAAACTATGTAAGACACAAATGTTAAAATGAGGTAAAATAACATGGTGTTCTCAGGGGAAGTAAAAATTTTCAACCTGAAAGGAAGCTTGTTAAACCCAGAAAGTAAATGGTTCAATGGCGTCAGAAAGGACCTAACCATGGAGCACGTGTCTTCATTGCATGCAGGGGAATTCTCTGGGTATATTCCAAGGAGTGGTATGACAGGATCCTTTGGAAGTGTCATGCCCAATTTTCTGAGGAACCGCCAGACTGATTTCCAGAGCGGTTGTACCATCTTGAAATCCCACCAACAGTGGAGAAGTGTTCCTCTTTCTCCACATCCTCTCCAGCACCTGTTGTCTCCTGAGTTTTTAATCTTAGCCATTCTGACTGGTGTGAGGTGAAATCTCAGGGTTGTTTTGATTTGCATTTCCCTGATGACTAATGATGTTGAACATCTCTTAAGGTGCCTTTCAGCCATTCGAATTTCTTCTGGTGAAAATTCCTTCTTTAGCTCTGTACCCCATTTTTTTTTTTTTTGTTTTTTCAAGACAGGGTTTCTCTGTGTGGTCCTGGCTGTCCTGGAACTCTCTCTGTAGACCAGGCTGGCCTCGAACTCAGAAATCCACCTGCCTCTGCCTCACAAGTGCTAGGATTACAGGCGTGCGCCACCATGCCTGGCCCTGTACCCCATTTTTAATAGGGTTATTTGGTTCTTTGGGTTCTAATTTCTTGAGTTCTTTGTATATATTGGATATTAGCCCTCTGTCGGATGTGGGGTTGTTGAAGATCTTTTCCCAATTTGTTGGTTGCCGTTTTGTCCTTCTGACAGTGTCTTTCAGTGTCTTTTGTATTACAGAAACTTTGTAATTTTATGAGGTCATATTTGTCAATTCTTGATCTTAGAGCATAAGCTATTGGTGTTCTGTTCAGGAACTTTCCCCCTGTGCCTAGCAGCCTTATTTATAATAGCCAGAAGCTGGAAGGAGCCCACATATCCTTCAAAGGAGGAATGGATACAGAAAATGTGGTATATTTATACAATGGAATACTACTCAGCAATTAAAAATAATGAATTCATGCAATTTGTAGGCAAATGCTTGGATCTAGAAAATATCATCCTAAGTGAGTTAACCCAATCACAAAAGAATACACATGAAATGCAATCACTGATAAGTGGATATTAATGAGCCCAGAAGCTCTGAATACTCAAGGCACAATTAGCAAATCAAGATTCCCAAGAAGAAGGAATGAGAGGACACTGGGCCAGAAAAGACTGGTTCCAGTTTTGCAGGAGAGTACCAGAACATAGAAAGGGTTGGGGGGTGATTGGGGAATGCACGGGGGGCGGGGGGGGAGGACTTGGTGAGGGGGAAACTGGGAAAGGGGAAAGCCTTTAGAATGTAAACAAAGAATATAGAAAATAAAATTTAAAAAAATAAAAAAATGAATGGCTGAGAAGCAAAAAAAAAAAGAAAGAAAGAAAGAAAGAAAAAAAAAAAGAAAAAAAGAAAAGAAAAGAAAAAAGAACAGACCTAACCACAATCACAATGTCTCTCCCTCCCCAAGTATATATGAGCTATAACCTTCAAGACAAGTTGTTTGAAGATAACAGAGGATAGCACAAATAGTTAGAAGAAGCTCTTAGATCAACTGAAACATTTGGGAAAGATACTCTCCAATATGCCGGGCAGCCTGACGGTGTAGTGTATTCAAAGGATTCCAGCTTTTGTGAGCTGTCACCCATCTGGGTTGACTTTGGTGGCACAATATGTTTTGTCTTACTTACTGTAAGAGTCATGTCTACTCCTGTAAGTAACCCCTCACCTATATTCCTGTAAAGAACACCAATAAAACAGATTGGGTTGCCAAATTGGACTTTGTTATTTGTTATTCTATCTGTCATTCACTAACTATCTAGAGTCAGTAGAAGTTTGCTCCTTTCTTCCCAGGACAGTATCAAGCAACAATCCTATCAATCATCTGCTAAAATCTCCTTAGGACCAATTGGCTCTCCAGGACCAAACAGTTAGTCCTTAAAATAGTCCTGAAATACAAGTAACATTTCTTAGACAGAGAGGTTTCATTTATATATTTTAAAACAAACACACACACACACACACACACACACACACACACACACACAGAAGAATAGCTAATGAAAACAAAAGACAAATTTAAAAGAAAGCAAGGTGAAATTAAAGAGATGAATAAAAGAAAAAGCAAAATTAGATAAACAAGTAAACGATTAAAACTTTACACGGTTAAGAAAAATTAAACAATTTAAAATTCTAATGATCAACACTAGTCCTATGTGACAAGTTAGCTATTGAAAAGTGGCTAATTCAAGCTAGAATTTCTGTTAAGTTACAACATACACTGGCTTTTAAAGGATCTGTACCAAAAATAGCATAAATTAAGTGCTTAGTGAATAATTTTATGGCGTAAAATCATGTTACCTCGGAAATTATTATGCCATTACTAAAATCAACTCTGATGGCTCATCTTATAGCTCTCTGGCCTAGAAAGTAACAACTGTTGGTACTGCATTCTCTGCCATACCTGCTCTCTCTGTGATGTTGACTTCACACATTTTCCATAAGCACACTGGACACACCATATTAATACTCCATTTTGTAGATTTGGCTGTGCCATTATAATCTGGGAAATTCCATTGTCTATGGAAAATCCTTCTTCAAAGATAAAGGGTCCAGTCTATACGTACTTCTATTTCTTAATATCTTTTAACATGGTTTCTCATTTCAATTGTTAACATTTCTCTTAGTTGTTTTGTGTATAATTAGTCTGACTTTTGCCCTCGTATATTAACTCCTTATACAAGGATTCATATATTTTTAGAGCCATGACTGCCTCATAAAGTCTGGACACTTTTTCATTCTTCGGTCTTGCGTTCAATGAAGAAGTGGGAAATGGGTGACAGCAGATGATGTTTGGGTGGCATTGGAGATCAACTGGTGAATCTGACATCTACAGGGGTGTTTACTGGGCATTAAGGCTGTTGAAATGAGAAGCCCTGTAAATTATCTGGCATTTACATGGTACATAAATTTAAGGAACGACAAGTGAGAAATAGAAAATGAGCTCAGTGGCTGGTCTAGGAATATCAGGCTGATAAGTGCCTCGAGACAAAATGAAGAGGAGGGACAGTAGCAGAACACAGGTGAAGAGATTAGAGAATATCCATGAATCACAGTTGTCCCTGAGGAATCACTGATACAAATATGTTTCTTCTTGTGTAAGATTTACTTAGTTTTGGAGATGGTTATATGCTCCAGTTTCCCTCTCGCTTACATTGTGGGGAATTAAAGACATAATGAATGCCTTGACATAGTAAGTCCTAAACATTGACTCACTGTCAGCATCCTTGTCTTAACACACATCTCTATTTGTCAGGATCACAGTCCCATTCTATATCCCTGGTAATCTGTTATGTTATAATATATCTACCTGTAATGTTTTTCACCTAAGAATTTGTGGTTAACATGGGATAAAGAAATTTGCTTTGCTTCCTATTGGCACACGTTTCTGCAAGATGAGTCTCAGTGGCCCGCACACTAGCTTACAGAGTCTTAGCGAGGAGAAGTCTGCAGGCTCCCATTGTGTCAGCAGCTCTACGGAATCCGTTTTTGAGATGAAAGTACTAGAAGCTACAATGGCTGAGCTCAAGTCTTTGTCTAGAACGTTTATGTATGATGTTTTGGTTCACTTTCTCTGAATCTTCTATTTTATATTGAACTCTAAATTCAAGGGCCACAGAAGGACATTTGTTCTCTTTGAAATGTACCCAGACAATGAATGAATCTGAAAGTATCAGGTATGAATACAGTTATTGTGAATACCCAGCAGAGCTGGGCCAATTCAAACAACGCAACAGTTCATAGTTCTGTAATTCAACCTTGACAACATACAAAACCATAAATCACTATAGAGACCTTCCTGCACTGACAGTCCAAAAACATGGCAGAGTCCCCAAGCTTTTTCTTGCTTGATATTTTTATTGAGGAAGATCAGTAAGTAACACTGTGCCAACTTCATCACTAAGCCACCTGTTTTGAAGAAGATTCACTTGAAGGATAGTGAGAATTTCATTGTGTGGTAGAGATTCAGTGACAATGTATATAAAATTTCTAATAATACATTGTGAGGCACACAAAATACTTCAAGGCAGCCATTCCTTGGCAGGGATAAGCTGATGACAGAATCCTGCAAACGTGAGCATATGGGAGATAAGATCACTGAACCCTTGCTGAGTCAGCACTGCCTTATACTTGAGAATAACCAGCAAAAGTGGATGTAATGAATCAAACCTCAGCAGACAAACTGTCTAACACAGATCTGACTGTCCTGGAAGATCCATGGAATTTAAGGCACTGTCTCAGGTTTTTCATCCAGCACACTCATAAGAAAAAGGAACTGCATCCATGTATCCACTAATTATATGAAGACCAACCCAAATATGTTAAAGAATCTAAGAAGATTAAATATTACCATCAGGGGAATTACATACTGGATGTGAGCACTTTTTCATTAATATTTCAAACAGAAGTAGTGAGCAGAGATATTTAAAACTAATAAGCGATCATATTTTTTTTTTTTTTGGTTTTTTCAGACAGGGTTTCTCTGTGTAGTCCTGGCTGTCCTGGAACTCACTCTGTAGTCCAGGCTGGCCTCGAACTCAGAAATCCACCTGCCTCTGCCTCCCAAGTGCTGGGATTACAGGCTTGCACCACCATGCCCGGCCGCGATCATATTATTTTAATGACAGTTAAATATTTTCATAATTCATCCACCAGTAATGGTATTACAATTAACTAGGCAAGTAAAATACTTGCTCATCACTTCTTTGTGAAATTAAGAATAAAATAAAATTTGATTTTGTTTCCTGTGACATTGCTTTATTTTTCTATGCAGATACTACTCTATTATAAATGTTATATCCTAATAAACTCATTGTAAGTTGAAAGCATTCATGTTACAAATCTTTTAGTCTACCTAAGTTGCTAAGAAGCACTGCTTAGCAACACAGCCTGCTGGAGGACATGTATCACTTATACTGGTGACCTTGTGGCTGACTGACCAGGGAACGAAACACTCACAGGTACAATTATGGAGACAAAGTGTGGAGCAGAGATTGAAGGAAATGCCACCCAGAGACTGCCCTACCTGGGAATTCATCCTAAAAGTAGTCACCAAACCCCGACACTATTATGGATGACAAGAAGGGGCCTGTAATGGTTGTCTCTGGAGGGGCCCTGCCAGAGCCTTACAGATGCAGAGAGAGATGCTAGCAGCCAATCATTGGTCTGAGCATGGGGTCCCTAGTGGAGGAGTTGGAGGGCTGACTGGAGGAACCGAAGGGGTTTGCAGCCCCATGGGAAGAACAATGTTGTCAGCCACCCAGACACCTTAGGACTCCCAGGGACTAAACCAGCAACCAAGGGCCACACATGGTTCCAGATAAAAGTGTGGCAGAGGAATGCTGTGTCAGGCATCAGTGGGAGGAGAGGTCCTTGGTCCCGTGAAGGCTCAACAGATGCTCTAGCATATGGAAATCAAGGGGGTGTAGGTGGGAGTGAGTCAGGTGGAGGGGCATAGACTTGGAGGTAGGGGGTGAGAGGAGAGTTTGGGGGTTTTCAGGGAGGGGAGAAGCAGGAAAGGTTTTAGCATTTGAAATGTAAATGAATATATTCAATAAAAAATATTTATTTAAAAAAATATTGCCAGAGCCAAGTATCAAAAGGCTATTGACCTATATGTCAGCAGTAAGAAAAACGGATGGATATTTTAGCAATTTAAATAGAGAGGGTAACACGAATGAGTTAGTGCTTGTGTTGCTTGGGAAAATATTCAAGTATTAAAGTATAAAGGAAAAGGTCATGTCTAAGTGTACTGCAGTAACAAGTGAGCTGTGGTTGTCAGGAGGACAGAAGGAGACGGGGTGGATACGTATCAAAGAGAAGCAGAGACGCGTGAGCAACATCTGAATTTCTCCTTTGAGGTGCCTTGTTTTTTGGTTTGATAAATCATCTCGAGTTTTTGAAAAATTCCCATTTAAAATACAGGAGATGAAAACAGGTTTGTAACGCAAAAATATTCAGTCAAATAGGAAAATGATTTCTAAGAAAGTAAAGATGTACAAGAACTAAAAATAGAGGAATCATTTTCAAGCTCGATCTTCTTTTCTGCTTAAGATGTGGTTTGAGTTTTATATTGACGCATACTATCAGGGATCCAAACCAAGTCTGTAAGTATAAAGGTCGTGCCATCACATCCTTCCTGTGGTGGTGCCGTCCATCGTTTGCCCGTTGGCTGTTCAGTTCATTCACATCATCCACACGTTATTCTGAAGCCAGCTATCTTTCCTAGTATATAACATATCGTTCCATTTCAATTAATACAGATGTGTCAGCCTCGGACCTGGACAACCCAGATGTGAAAGTATCGACTGTGGGTACAAGATCCTCATACAGTTCCACGTTAGCTTCTGGACAGCAATACAATCAGAGGAGAGACTCCTATGATCCTGATTAATTCCGCATACTACACACAACTGTTTCAACAAGTTTTGAGATGCAGAAAACCTTATATGCAATTCCGTGTTTCTTAATTCACCACATTTAGACCTCACTAGAACCCCAATAAAAAAACTTGAAAAAGCAAACAGGCATTCTTGATTTCCCACTCCTACAAATTACAGTTTTCATTGACTTGAATATTACTTAATATTGTTGTTAACTTTCCTAAGAAACATTAATGACTTTAGTGATATAGCTGAAATGTCTAATTTTTAATACATAAAATCTAAATAGTGGCACATAATACATTTATGAAATCTAACTCTTCCTTTGTCTTTATCATTCAAGTTTGAATTTTTATTTGTTATCATTTTATATATTAAACACTTGCTTCATCTTGGTGCACTTGTATGGTTCTACAGTTTTAGTAATCCCTCATTCTTTGCCCTCAAGTGTGATACATGTAAGACGGACATTAGGATATTTGATATGTAAATATTATATATGGAATAAAATGTGTTTTATTTGTCCCATGAAAAATAAAATTTGATTGTTTAATCATTTTGTATGCAAAATTAAAATAGTCTTAGATCTGAGATTTAATTGAAAACATCTCACAGTTTAAGTTCATTCTCCTTTCCATGTATATGGATTTACCATGGGTATATGAAGTAGAAACTTAAGGTTTCTTTAGAACATCAGTTGTATTGGATGGTGTTTTGTTAGAACAAATATATAAAAGAGTGTTTTTTTAAGTGGACGTAGTAAAAGTCTAAGACTGACTTGTGAAGAAAAGTTTCACTGAAACAGACACAGGAGAAAGGATGTTTTACTACAACAAATACTTAAAATTGATGAGAAATGTTTTGTTAATGACATATATGTCATATATATATTGGTTTGTCTTATATAATTGAGTTCTATTCACTGGGACTCTATAGAGAGAAACAAACAAAAAGCTTTTGGTGGCGTGTTATAGTTTTTGTTGCTTCTGTGGTCTCAGGCTGACTGACAGAGTGATGTCAGTTGAGACAGTTGTATATGTTGAAGCAAGGCGCATGGTGAAGCAGGACTTGTGGCAGACATATGATGTTTGGAGGGAGTGCAGCCAGAACTCAGTGGACAATGATGGAGGCAGAGCTAGGCTTTCTTATCAAGCTAGCAGTGCAACACTTTGCAGCTCTTCACTACACTGGGAGAGACACAGCTAGTTTTCCTACTGGTCGCTCCTATTGACTCATGCGAGACTCAGGCCTGACTGTCTTTGTTATGAGTGCTACTGCTACTGACCTGTGTTTCCTATCCAGACTCTACCAGACTAGACTACTGGGATATCCATAAAGTGTTTGTGAGTAGATTGAGCTGTTGCTGCTCGCCTATGCACTGAACTGCTGATTTCCAGCAACACGAATGAGAGTGACTCCAAAGAACCTTTCTAAACAGGTCAATTTCCCCCATATCCTTTTATCCCCGAATATCTCTGATTGGTGGTGGGCTGTAAGAGAAGCTAAAACATTTGAAAATCATCAACAAACATAAGGTTACAAAAAAATAAAAGTTACAGATATATAACACTGTGTTTTTCTAAGGTTACATTAATTTTTGATTCTTGAGGATATTCAAATTAATTTTCAAGCTATGCTGAACATTTTAATGCCTATTTTTCTCTTTGGAAATATTCCTTCGTAAAAACTGAAGAAATAAAGATAATCAAGTAGAGTGTGTGGACCTGGCTGAGCCATTCCTGAGAACCACGGTAAGTGGGCAGAAGCCCTGTCAGGCTGTTCACCACCTCCTGCATCGTTCTTTAGTTCCAGATCATCTCACATCATCATTTGCCTTCCATGGGCACTTGCACTTGCATGCATACTCCCTCACAGATTTTTAAAAATAAATCTTTTTTAGAAAAGAAATAAACAGTCTCCTAAAACATTTATTGTGCATCCTGTATATCATTAAATTGTATTGCAGTACATTAGCAAACAAAATATCACTAGATATGAAGATACACTGCTTTACACTAATGATCCCAGCATTACATTTTTATTTATGAATATTGGTTGAAGTATTAAATATAATGTATTTTTTCAAAGTCACATGTGGCTATTAATTAACAATGGAGGATACACATTGTTAAATTCTGTATGCTGACATTGCTTCTCTTATTTGTCTATTGACTATTTCCCTTCACATCTATTAATTAAAATACTTGTGGCCTGGAGGGACAGGGCCAGGATTAATAGCATGTATCGCTCTTGAAGGAGACTTGAGTTCATCACACCCATCTATGAAATCTGTGGATGACAGATGCTTTAAAATAAAATTTATTTCTAAGAGCAAAATAAAATCTATGATTAAGCAAGTCAAAATCTTAAAAGATAGATAACCATGCCTCCCATTTATGATCTTTGCATTATAAAGCTATCTGTGAGGGCTAATATTGGCTGTGACTTTGATATAACTATGAAGAGGAATCCACAGCTTAAGAATTGTCTCCAGCACATTTACCTTTCAGATTATTATCTACAGGACAGTTTTTGATTATCAATAATTGTGGTACCACCCCTAGGTTGGTGGGCTTGGATTATATGAGGAAGGGTAGCCAAAAGTGAGCCTGGAAGCAAGCCAATAAGCAAAACTCCCCCATGTTTTCTTCTCATTTTCTTCTTTGTGCTCCTGCTTTGAATTCTTTCAGTGATGCATTGTGTCCTGGAAATTTAAGCCAAATAAACCTGTTTCTCCTGAAGTTGTTTTTGGCCATGGTGTTTATCACAGCAACGGAAAGCAAACTTGAACAGCATCCAACTTTTTAAACTAACATTTATCATTTCTGTCAAACTGCAGAGCAGAAATGTCTACTTCAATATCCTCCATGCATCGCCACCTCCGTGCATTCGGAACAGAACTTGTCATCTCTTAACAATCTCCTTATTTCCAGTCTCTCTACCAGTGAAGGATGCTCAAACACTCCCTAATGAAGACCCTCGGAGTCTTCCTGGGTGCTTAGCTTCCTTCATCTTCTATCAATCTATCACACATCCCAGCAACTCTACATCTTAAATAATCCCCACACTTCCCCCTGCCTTGCTACCTTAGTTGTCCTTTTAGAATTTTCTGTGAATTTGCTGGAATAAGTTGGTGAGACTCCTGCCCCTCCAACTCATTGTGATGACTATATGTTTTCGGAACAACAAAACTCCTCTGATCAAAATGAAATGAAAATATGCTTGACTGGCTCCATATAAATTCTAGACAAAGCTGCTTCCATGCTATTTAAATTGTTTTTTGGGGATTTGGTGCCAGACTTTGTATACAGTATGTCGCTTCCTTCAACTCCCACAAATACTACTTTCAAATAAACTAATGAACTGTCGAGGCATCTTAAAAGAAATATCTGACTGAAGCCTAACCAATAGTCTTTTTGCTTCTTCACATGGTTAAAGATCATGATTCAAAATGCCAATCACTTCATGCCATTTGTGTAGTTCTATAAGGAGAACTACTCAGACTCTTACAACTAGAATAGAAATACTTTTCCATTTAGATTGTTACCACTTTATTTACTTATTTGTTGTTTGCTTGTTTATTTTGTGTTGGGAAGAGTCGGGATGTTAGTTATTTATCCCAGACTATGCATATGAAGCTCAGAGAACAACCAACCTGGATATGTCATTCTCTGTTTCTAACATGAGGATTCTAGGAACCAAACTCAGGCTTAGTGTTAAGTGACTCTACTTGATAATCCGTCTTGCCAACTCCAAGTTTTTAGTTTTCAAAGACACAATCATGGAAAATCTTGTGGTAAATTCTTATTTTTAGGAAGAATATCTAATTTAAGTGAAGAAAGTCAGAATTTTTTTTCCAAAAGCCAATCACCAAATATTATTATAATGACAATATGTGCCTATCAAGAGACAACTTTAGATTTGGCTATATTTCTTAAGAAATTTTCTTAGAAAAATACAATTATCTTATATTTTTACTACATATAATGGCATCTATTGATTTTATCATGGAGTATTAAATTTTTGTGTGCTCTATACAAGGGGATACAAGCAATATATTTTAAAGATTTGCTAATTTTATAGATTAAAGTTGTAGACAATTGAATATAATATTATTTGTTTTTAAATACTACTGCCGCATTGTCGCTTTGCTGCCTTTTTAAATTAACCTACAGAGAATGTACAAAGGGGCTAGGCACTCTACTAAATGTGACACACACAACCCTAGAGCTTTCTACTCTATCACCATTAATCTAAGTTCAGTAGTCTATTACTTTCAGTTTAATTTCAAAGCAGTCACAGCATAATTTTAATCAAACCGCACACAAATTGACTTGAACTTGCCATCAATTGCAAGCACTCCCAAGCATAATTACTCATCTGGTGGGAAGCAAAGCTCAGTGTGCAGCACATGGAGAGCATTTAGAGACTGGTAGACACAAGTTGCCAGCATTAGCACTAGCATCAGCCCTGGGAGGTAGTTACACTGCTACTTGACAATGGGGGCGCACAAAGAAAGGAAAAGAGAGATTGTGAGAAAGTGGGAGTAAAGGAATGACAGAACATGAAAACAAATCACAGACAAAAAAAGAAGGGTGAGAAAGACAAAATAAAAAAATTGTGTAGAGAAAGAGAAAGGGGAATATAGAGCTAAGAAATAGAATAGGTACTAATTATATTAGAATACTATGTAAACATAGAATCAGCAACATGACTTACCATTTAGGATTTGCAAGTGCTTTCTCTGTATTTCTAGGACAATGCACTCATATTCGTACTTTCCTGTAGGTCTGTGCATTGTGAACAAACTTAGTCCATCTGTGTTCACTGTGTTACTTACTCTGAAAGTTAGACCTAGCTCTGTGACTCATTGTCAGATTGTACTCAGAATGCACAAGGACTGGTTTTCATTCTAGCAACACAAGACGTAAGTTTGCATAATCCATAAAAAAAGAGTGGCAATTATTTAGGACATTAAACAAGCAATATGTAAAAATGTTATTTGTAGCAACAAAATGTAAAATGGATTTGATTTCAGAAGTCTTATTGCATGATTTTTTAATATGTGAGTTATTTTAATACTGTTTGCAAACATAACTTTTTACAAAGGTGTTTTAACTGGTGTTTGACACCTTAATATGTCACAAAATGTCTTTTCAAAGAACTACTTATAAGGTTAGGTTTTGTAACACCTACTTTCATTGTAGATGGAAATTTTTTCACTGTACCATAAAGAAAAATTGTGAACTATACAATATTTCCAAGGTAGAGAAATATAAACATCATAAAATGAAAATGGTATCAAAGAAGTCAAGTTATACAATAATTATATACCACTAGTTTGATGTTTACAGATACTGCATAGAAATTTTATACAGATATGTTCTCTAAAAATTCTGCTACTTGGAAATTTACTTAGAATGATACCTGCCACCTCTAAAAATGGACATGAAGGTACCATAGGATAGAAAAGAACATTCTAGAAACCAAGAAATTTATTTAAATTGTGTGATCAATTCAGAGCCAGGTTTGAGAAGGAGGATGGATGCAGGAAGCATTGGGAAGACATTTTAAATTCTTCCTTCCTGCTCTCATGTCACTGACTTTGTTCTGTTATGGCATCCTCAGTAACCACTGGGCAAAGGATTTGCTGGATGAGGTAAAAGTAGGCAGGTGCAGACCTGACTAGGATGTTTCTCTCTGTGTTTCTCAGATCTAACTCATAAGATTTGTTGATTGCACTCATATAAGCTTGTTTCTCCTATATTATACCAGATAAAAAGTTAAGGGGTACAATCCAGACTGCCAGGTCCTCCTGAAATTCAGTAGGAAAACAATTATCTGATGGTAGAGAGTATCATGTTACCAACCCCAACCATAAGTTGTCTCTAAAACCAGCAAGCAATTCTAACCCTTTACTAATACCCCTTGGCTCAGAAGGAATGCTTTGTTTTAATTTTTAATTAAAATATAATTATATACCTTCCCAGATTTCCTTTTCTCCTCACAATTCTTTCCATATACTGGCCTTGATGGGTTCTAAATTATGGACTATTTTTCTTTGTTATTGTTTTATACACACACACATACAAATACAGAGAGAGAGAGAGAGAGAGAGAGAGAGAGAGAGAGAGAGAGAGAGAGAGAGCTAAATATGTTAATACAACTTAGTCTGTTTAGTGTAATTTCTACATATATGATTTCAGAAATGGCTACTTGACATAGAAGGAAAGAATTTAAAAGAGATATAGGAAACATCTTTACAACTTTAGGGTTGGAGTGGTGAACAGTAACACAAACATGCTTTTTGAGACTGATCACAAAGGAAATTCTACACTCTGATTCATTTCCCCAACTTGTGAAGCCAATAGTAACTGATGTTGCATAGTTTTATTTAAAATGTAGCTCATCTAATATTAAAAGAGTACATACAAGTTCATTTCACTTTGGCAAAGAAGGCACTGTAGCAAGTGTGTGGCTAATGTTGTGTGACTGTTTTTGGCACCCAGCCTATCCACATTAACCTCTACCTAGCATTTGCGTCTTCAAGGATATGTCAAAAATGATATAGCCAAATAATAGGACTTCACGATAAAGTTTGAAGTTATCGATTAGTGAAAGAATATACCAGCAAAATAACTAAAATCTTATTCACAACCTTTCACTTTCTTTTTCCCATCAGACAGATGAAAGCCACACTTGTAGTTTGGTATCAAAGGAAATGGCTGTGACACAGAGAAAATAAATGTCAGGTGTGGTGGCTGAGCTCATATTTCTTCTTATTAAACTTGCCAGTTGAGAAGAAAAATAGCAGTTTGATTTATAGGCATAGACTGGAGTTCATCTTTAGGAATATTTCAGGTTTAAGGAGAATCTATGCCACTCATCAAAGTTACTTATATCAATGGCTATCTAACAAAGTACAACAGAATGTTTTCAGCTTGCACATAATACTTTGCATATATATGTGATATATTCATATATACATAGAAAAATTTATATATACATATATATATATAGTATTTCTAGTACTACAAACATAGCTTTTAAATTTAATTTGAAAAGCAAATAAAGAACAGGGGCAGCAAGATGACTCAGTGGGCATAGCTTCTTGCTACACAATTCTAAAGAAAGTTGCAAATTGACCTCTGACCTCCATATGCATAGGGTGGATGGGGTCTACACACCACATTCACATAGAATAACATGTACACATAGAATAACAAAAATAAAGTAGATAAAAAACAAAAGACAATGGCTCTCAGTTATTTGACATTGAGATCATATAAATTATTTTATTAGACATTTTTAATATCTGCTTTTAGGTAAGATGAAGATTTCCATGAAGCTATCTTATTAGGAAGTTGTATCAGGAAAGCCAAAGAAGAAAGGAAAGCAGTGAAGGGGAAGAATCATTGGGATGGAGAGACATGTTCAGCACTTGAGAGAGGCACTTTGACTCAATCCTGTAGGAAAGTTCTAGCAGGAGAGAGTGCTGGCACTCTTCTGTCTCTGCCTGGGGAAGGGAGCTGGCTTATGGGTAAGCTTTGCACTGGTCGAATATATGCACATGGTGATGGTGACTGCAGGCAGTGTAGTCCCCTGTTCCTAAAACGAGCACAGCTCCCATGAGTCCCATGGATGGGATCTGACAATAAATGTTCACTGCTAGTGCACAGTCACAATATTACCTATTTGGCATGTATACTGGCAGAGCTCTTAGAGAACATGACAGTTCTGGCTTCGTGTCTACAATTTACATGGAGAAGACACCAAATCTTGGCAGGAGAGAGGACCATTTGCTTAGGATGGGGCATGTAAACGGCCAACATCTCCATTCCCATTCACTTTAATGATAGTGCTCATGTTAAAAAATAACTTTGTTATCTTTATAATCTCTGTTCTGTGCACTTAATATCGCATAATTGCAACAGAGTACTAAAATAAAGCTTACATTAATTTTAATTTAAAATATTAAAAATTTAACATTTAATTTAATATTTAAAACAGTCCTTACAACTGATCAGAAAAATTATTATTTTTCTTATCATGTTATTTACTTTTAACATCATGAATGTTTAAAATATTTGTTACCCTATTTTTTCATATTTTATTTATGATAACTTTATTGTCAGCTGAGATACGTTGTGAGATTCTAGTTCAGTATAAAATAATAATACCAGAAAATAAACAATGGAAAATAGGCAGGGAAAGCATTTAAAATTACTATAGAAATTGATATGATTTGTATATATACCAAAAAGATGCTGGGATTATTTTTTTGAGATATTATAGATATAAAATTATGTGCCTCTTGATTCTTTCCACTCTTTTATTTACACAACACTGACCAGGAAGTATCTTAATTAATTAAATAAAAGTGTGACGATATGAAATATGATAGAGAATTTGAACTAACATGTTTTATGGACTATTTATAAACTTACTAGTAAGATTAAAGTGAAGGCATTAGTGCATTTTTATGCCAACTGGCTCTGTAATGAGGATTAAGCTCAGAAGGAGCTTCAGATACTGATGGTAGGATACTACCAAGTCACACAGTGTGCTCTAAGGCATTTGCTTGCAAGACTTCTTTTCCCATTTGTGCTCTGTGTTCCTTTTCATCAAAGAACATGATTGTCAGTGAAAAAAATATGGTGATCACCAATGTGTTTTTCAACTTGACCAGGAATTTGTTTGTAGTGAGTTTTATTAAATGTTAATCTCATGTGTTTTGCTTTGCCCATACCCTAACTATGCCAGATAATGACGGGTAGGCTGGGCAACGGGATTGCCATATGAAGAAACAGAAGAAAACAAGTCTAGGCGTTCTTCTCTGTGTTTTTACGAAGGAGAAAGCTGCCTGTCCGCTGCACTTTTTCTATTATCATTTATTATCTTTTTGTTCCTGTTCTTGCCCTTTTAAAGTATAACTAAGTCAAAAAGGAACACTTAATCTAGGAGGATAAAGGTTAGAGTGCGCCAGAGACGAGCATTGTACTTAACAAGACATAACATAGTTGCTGGTGCTTTAATCGACACTTCATGTGTTGCTGTGTTTCTTTCTCATCACAAACTAAACGGAAATTCAACTAAAAACCAGAGCTACTCACTACCGTACAAGAGAGCAATAGGTGGAATCAGAGTTGCGTGCTTGTTTATTTTGTTTTTAATATAACTGTAAATCCCACATTTCCCAGGGCCTGTAATTACAGGAGCTCCAGTCACTGCAAACGTTCTTGGCTTTCTTTTCATTTTTTTTTATTCTGCTTCAATTGCTTTTCTCAGTTCTATATGAGTCTTTAAGGGTTTTGATAAGCTCTCTGTCATTGTTGAGTTCTACATAATTGAAAAAGACAAAAAGTGTCTTTTCGGAAAAAAAAAAGCTACACTATGTAACCACTATATAACAAAAATCCAGAATGTTCTAAGAGACTTCAAAAACTTTTTGTCATGGTTTTTCTAAAAGTAGAGTAAAATCTTTCCATAGGTATACTTGTAACCAGTCTAAATCTAGACACCAGCTCTCTAACATGTTTGCCATTAATTTTCCCGGTCATGAGACCACCACTGGAATCATTTGTATAACTCCCTTCATAGTGAAGTGAGAAAAGGATTTGCTTCTCCTGGTATAAGGTCTGACCAGGGCAGAGCAGAGTACAGTTCTCTTCCCAGGACCCTCCTTAAGAATGGCAAAAGAATAACAATGAGGTGACTTCTAATGACATAATGCAATACCACTGCCTGCTGTACTGTTCTCTTGCAGTGATGAAGCTCCATAACCAAAGCAACTAATAGAAGGGAGAACTTAACTGGAGGTTTGCCTGGAGTTTCAAAGAGTCAGTCTATGAGCATCACAGTGGGAAGCTTGAGAGCAAGCAGGCAGACAAGGTGCTAGAGCAGAAGCTAAGAATGACATCTCCTCCAAATGGCCACATCCCCTTGGACCTCTTAAAAAGGTCCACTAACTTGTGACTGCGCATTAAAACATTTGAGGCTGGCAGGAGATACATTTTTAAGCAAAAGAGTATAGATGAACATTGCTCAACTTCATTTGAGAAGTTGCTTGCTGTAGATCACAATTAACATGGAACCCCACAATGGGATGGTGTGTACAGAGCCACAGAGAGGGTGAAAGATTCCATGGAAAACAGTGTCTTATGGAGCCAACAGGTCTGATATAGATATGAACTCAGAAAGACTCTGAAAGAAGCAAGGGCAAGACCTCTACACACAATCCCAACACAGAAAATCTCACCCCTAACCAAGAAGGTACTTCAGCTGATAACTGCTGGGAACAGGGAAATTAGTTTTCTCCAATGGGGTGTCAGTTGGATTATCAAGTATATAGACCAAACTCCTGAGTTTTGTTTTCCTATTCTTTATTATGGGTTTTTATTTGTTTTCCAAGTTGTTTTTTAGAGAGAGAGAGAGAGAGAGAGAGAGAGAGAGAGAGATGAGAGGGAGAGGGAGAGAAAGGTAGACAGGAAGAGGGAGAAAAACAGTAAAAGAGAGAGAGAGAGAGAGAGAGAGAGAGAGAGAGAGAGAGAGAGAGAGAGATGCAGGGAGAGGGAGAGAAAGGTAGACAGGAAGAGGGAGAAAAACAGTAAAATAGGGAAAAAGAGAAATATGAGGAATCTGCCTCAAAGCTGACCCTGTACCACAGCTCCCCATACCCAAACTCGGCTGGGACAGAGCTGGTCTCCCAGGAGTGCTGACACAACTGAGAGCACAGGTAAGACTACCACTTCTGTTCAAATATGTGGACCAAGAGGGACCTGCCCAGAGCCCTCAGGATACAGGAACAGAAGAGCAGCCTGGAACAAGATCCTTCCAGTTTCCATCTGTCCCGGAGCTGACTCTGTGCCACAGCTCTCCATACCCATATCCCACTGGGGGGAAGCTGGTCTCCCAGTAGAGCTGACACACAGGCATACAGGAGGGACAAGCCCCAGTCAGAGACAGCAAGACCAGCTAACACCAGAGAAAGCCACTTGGTGAGAGGCAAGGGCAAGAACATAAGCAACAAAAATCAAGGCTACTTGGCATCATCACAACCTATTTCTCCCACCACAGCAAGATCTGGATACACCAACACACCACAAAAGCAAGACTCAGATCTAAAATCACACTTCATGGTGATATAAAGGACTTTAAGAGGGACAAAAATAACTCCCATAAAGAAATACAGGAGAACATAAGTAAACAGGTAGAAGCCCTTAAAGAGGAAACACAAAAAATCCCTTAACGAATTACAGGAAAAGTACAACCAAACAGGTGAAGAAATTGAACAAAACCATTCAGGATCTAAATATGGAAATAGAAACAATAAAGAAATTGCCACACCAACTCCAGTGGAGTCTATGTGACATGGTGAAAGTCATGCTTTCAGACCTCAGGTGTGTTCCCCGGGACGGAGCCTCCCAGAGTTCCCTAGCATCCTGCTTCTGCAAGCTGTTCCAGTGCACTGATCAAATTCTGTGGATTTGGGTTCTTTGCCTTGTTTTTCTTGATTTTTATGATAATAGTTAACATAATGAAACCTGGCCAGATCTTGATAGATCAAGCACCCAAAGGATGTTCCAGGAAACATTCCTGATAGTGTGATCACTCTAGGGCCTACAACGACTGATGCCAATGAACCTGATGACCAGCACCAGGTAATACCAGACTTGGGTCAAAAGAGATTCATGAACTTTTTAACATAAGATCCCCCATTTTTCCAAGCTTTATTCAGAGTTAAGTGGAAGGAAAATGAGACATTTAGAGATATAATGAATCAGTTACAACAGGAAGAGTTGTTTGTGAAAAATCCAGACATAGTAGATAGTAAAAAGATAAAAGTTCAACAGCTGGTAGGGAAAGACCAGGAAGGTGTGTCAAAAGTTAAGGAGAATAGTCTGGGAATTCCAACAACTATAATATATGGTAGAAAGCGTTATTTACTTAGAAGGTGTTGGTGGGCTCCTCCAGTAAATAAGGAAGCTCCACAAAGGCTCAAGATAACAACTCCAAATTGGCCTGACTGGCCATAAAATATTAATAAAATTTACTAGCTACAGCAAATTTGCTTAGACTACAGCTTGGCAGAATTCTAAGAATAGAGTGACCTCAAGTCTGGGCTGATTAACCACTGTCTAGGTTCCAAAGGTTCCCCCCAAAAAAAAACATTTCCTACTCTGTCCGTTTTTGTTTCAAGTTAAGTTGTAAACATGTAACCCCCATCTGATCATCACCTGATGTAATCCGGCATGAAGTCAAAAAGTAGTTCCTAAATCATGTGTGTATATCTGAGATGTTTACAGAATCTCAGGTGAAGAAAATAACAGAAAACATTGACACAACAGTCAAAGAAAATGCAAAATGCAAAAAGCGCCTAACCCAAAACATCCAGGAAATGGGGGCACAATGAGAAGACCAAACTTAAGGATAATAGGTATAGAAGAGAGTGAAGATTTCCAAATTAAAGGGCCAGTAAATATCTTCAACAAAATTATAGAAGAATATTTTCCTAACCTGAAGAAAGAGCTGCCCATGAACATACAAGAAGCCTAAAGAACTCCAAACAGGTTGAACAAGAAAAGAAATTCCTCACATCACATAATAGTAAAATCGCCAAATGCATAAAACAAAGAAAGAATATTAAAAGAGGTAAGGGGGAAAAGGTCAAGTCACATATAAAGGCAGACCTATCAGAATTATACCAGACTTCTCAACAGAGACAATGAATGATAGAAGATCTTTGGCAGATGTCATACAGTCCCTAAGAGAACACAAATGCCAGCCCAGGCTACAATACCCAGCAAACCTCTCAATTGCCATAAATAGAGAAACCAAGGTATTTCATGACAAAATCAAATGTACACAATATCTTTCTACAAATACAGCCCTACAAAGCATAATAGAGGGAAAACTCCAACACAAGGAGGGAAACTACACCCTAGATAAAGCAAGAAAGTAATCTCAAGAAACCCAAAAGAAGCCAGGCAGTGGTGGCACACGCCTGTAATCCCAGCACTCTGGGAGGCAGAGGCAGGTGGATTTCTGAGTTCTGAGGCCAGCCTGGTCTACAGAGTGAGTTTCAGGACAGCCAGAGCTATACAGAGAAACCCTGTCTCGAAACAAAACAAAACAAAACAAAACAAAACAAAACAAAACAAAACAAAACAAAAAAAATTACCCAATAGAAGACAACCACACAAACATAATTCCACCAATAACAACAACAATAACAGGAAAAAACAATCACTACTCCTTAATATCTCTTAACATCAGTGGACTCAATTCCCCAATAAAACAACATAGACTGCCAGACTGGATTCATAACCAGGACCCAGTAGTTTTCTGTATATAAGAAATGCACATCAGTGACAAAGACAGACACTAACACAGAATAACAATTTTCCAAGCAAATGGTCCCAAGAAACAAGCTGTAGTAGCCATGCTAATCACCTAAAGAAATGTTTATCATCTTTAGTCATCAGGGAATTCAAATCAAAATGACCCTGAGATTCCACCTTACACCAGTCAGAATGGCTAAGATGAAAAACTCAGGTAACAGCAGATGCTGGTGAGGATGTGGAGAAAGAGAAACACTCCTCCATCATTAGTGGGATTGCAAGCTGGTACAATCACTCTGGAAATCAATCTAGTAGTTCCTCAGATAATTTGACATAATACTATCTGAGGACACAGCTATACCACTCCTGGGCATAGACACAGAAGATGGTCCAACATGTAATAAGGACACATGCTACACTATGTTCAATGCAGCCATATTTATAATAGCCAGAAGCTAGAAAGAACCCAAATGTCCCTCAACAGAGGAATGGATACATATAATGTTGTACATTTTCACAATGGAATACTACTCAGCTATTAAAAACAATGACTTCATGAAACTTGTATGCAGATGGAGGCATCTAAAAAATATCATCCTGAGTGAGGTAATTCAATCACAAAAGAACACACATGGTATGTCCTCACTAATAAGTGGATAGTAGGCAAAGATGTGGAATACCCATGATACAACTCACCTACAACATGAAGCCCAAGAGGAAGGAACACCAAAAAGTAGATGCTTCAGTCTGACTTAGAAGGGGGAACAAAATAATCAAGTGGAAGAGACTTAGGAGGAAGAGAAGAGGGGGAGGTAGAAAAAGAGTGGGAAGAATCAGGTATGGGAGGAGAAGGGTCAGGAGACAATGGTGTATAGCAATAAGGGGTGGGGAACTGGTGGCAGTATCAAGTAAGTCCCAGATACCAGGAAAGCAAGAGCCTCCAAGGACCCCATGGGGATGACATTAGCTGAAATACCTTGCGAAGGGGTGGGAGAACCTGTCAAGACCATATCCAGAGGTTAGCTATGGCCCCCTGGTTGAAGGATGTGGCCACCCACCCATCTCCAATATTTCACCCAGAATTGCTCCCATCTAAAGGAAATAGATGTTGACAAAGAGTTGCACTGCGACTGAAGGAAATGCCATCCAGAGACTGCCATATCTGGGGATCCATCCCACATGCAGACTCCAATCCCAGACAGTATTGCTGATGCTAAGAAGTGCTTGGTGACATGAACCTGATACAGCTGTCTCCTGTGAGATTCTGCCAGGTCCTTACCAATACAGATGCAGATGCTCCCAGCCAACCATAGGACTGAGTACAGGGACCCCAATGGAGGAGTTAGGGGAAGGACTGACAGAGCTGAAGGGGTCTTATCTGGCATCAATGGGAGGGGAAGCCCTTGGTCCTGTGAAGGTTTGATGCCCTAGTGTAAAGGAATGCTAAGGTGGTGAGGCAGGAGTTGGTGAGTGAGAGGGAGACCACCCTCACAGAAGCAGGCTAAGGGGGGGGATGAGATAGGAGGTTTGCAGAGGGGAGAACAGGAAAGGGGATAACATTTGAAATGTAAATAAATAAATTATCCAATAAAAAAAAGCCTGAGGCTGAGGTTGGGTGGGAGGGATGTGGGGAGGATTTGAGAGGAGCTAGAGGAGGAGAAAGTCCTTGATCTAAATAAATATATTATATGAAAAATATTTTTTAAGTAACAAAAACAAAATCAGTATCAAACAGAATGACAAAATGAATTTTGTTCTTTCTAAAATATTTTTTTCTTACCTGGGGATTTTTCTGTCAGTCTTTTCTCTAAATGTCCTCACAAGGAAGGAGTGCCCCCACCTGGGGACAACGTCTCTCTCTTGAAGTTACAGAAGAATGTCTATGTATGTGCTAACCTTTGTCCTTAAGGAGCTGCTCCCTCTGAGAGTGAGTAGGTCTGTCCACACACCTCATAGGCCAGCCTAACTAAATGGGGAAGTAGGGATGATATCTTCAGTAGAGGGAAAAAGACTTTCCAAATAAATTTCCCTAGATTTTGTAAGAATTTCCACCTTCTGGGATCACAGTGCATGCTATGGGCAAAAACTGGTCAAAAGGAGTCCTAAACAGCTGAAGTAACAATTTCTAAAGTCATCTTGCAGTTCCGCACAGCAAGGAATGCATTGGCTTTGGACATCCTCTAACATTTCCTAACTTCAATTAGATCATCTTTGCGACACACTTCAGCATTCAAAAGTACAAAATTATAAATTGAGCAACACATTTCTGTGTCCCATTTCTTTCAGCCAGGTCTGTTTCTGGTCTGTGGTAATGACATAGTACTGGGGAGAGTCGTGAACTCCTGGGAACACTTCAGAATACTTAAGTGACGGCCGTGTGGGAAGGAGCTCATGGTCACTGAGTTCCTATTGGGGGAGAAGTGATATGACTTTGCCTTAGTATAATTTCTTGAATGATGTCATCTAAGAGGTGTAACATTTCCCCCTTGGCTCTTTATTATAATTCAGAACTAGACAAAATGAGTTTATGCTTTTAGTGGAGGCAAGCATGTATTAATTTTTTTCATTTTAAGTTTTACCTCTCGTGTAATGAAATTTGAAGGACAAATCCCACAGTATATGGGGATTTTCTTTCTAATTTTTATTTCTTCACTACATTGGTTTCAAGTGCACTCTCTACCTGCCCTTGATGTCAGGCCTGACATGTAGAGGTCATGTGTCTTAGAAGCAGGCTCTGTCTGAGTCCACTCTAAATCTGGTACTCCCTTCTCCTTTCACTCCAGCTTGGCAATTGTTCTTCACAGAGAATCGTATACTTTCTCAAGCCACTCGAGTAAAACTATCACAAATTATTTTAAGCATATTGACATTTACTATTAAAAGTCCTTAATTCTAAAATAGCATATAATTGTATACTCAATAACTAGTTCTTTCTAATGTTAACATACTGGAACAAGGTCTTAGTCCCCTCCCCCCCCCCCGTTTCCTCCAAATACAAAGCAAAACAAAGCAGTAGAATTGAAACCCCCCCCAAATAACCATTTCATTTATCTGTGCAACTAGAATTGACCATTAAAATATTTTGATATTTCTCTGTCCTGGTCACCTTAATTTGCCTATGTGTTTACAAGGACAGATGGTGTTTATATAAATGAGATCATGTCATATTTTTGGGCCTCCCTTCTCTGTGGGTGCTTTGTGTTGCCTTTGAATGTTATTTTGTGAGTTTCTTTGCCCTTCATTTTACAGTAGTTTTATAAAATTTACTATATGCCAGAAAAAAATCATTTTTTTTCTCTGTCACAAAAAATCATTTTTTATTAACTTGAACTGGATTTGTTGACACCTATGTGAGGTACTCCTTGACCCACTGGACCAACCTTTGCTCTCTGCCTTGGACCAGGATATAATAAGATTCCAGACACCTGAAAAGAGACTTATGGTCAGCCCATCCACTGCTGTCATTTCTCTCTGTCTCTTCCTAAGAATTTGTGAGTATCCAAAACATTTTCACATTTCCCTCCGTGGAGTTCTACAGGAGGCCAGCCTAAATTTCACTCTAATTAGCTAGTTATCCTGTGACTTAACTCTTAAAGTCCATTGAATATGTTTTTCTAACACCTGCCTTCCTTCTCTCTGATTAACCTCTGAATGCCCTTGTCAACCTTCAGCGTTATTTCAATCTTGTTATGTTTAATTTTAAGCTATGCCCTTTAGATACAGGCTGTGTGAGAGGAAGGCACTTGCAACAGCTCCACAGTGTGAAGCCATAGCTCCTCACTGTCAGAAGACAGAAGGTCTAACTGGCACCTGTCTCTTCCTCAGCTCTGTGTCTGTTCTCTCCACTTACACGTTCTTCATTAACAACGCAGTATTTTTAGCTCCCTCCATAGATTCGGTTATTTTAGCACTGTGGACAGACTTCCCATGCTTATCTGTCTTCTCTCCATCCTTCAGAGATTCTTTGTTTTTCTGCTTTGCACAACTCCATTTTTTCCTCTTATTTCTCATTTATGCAGAATACTGTTCCTTGAGTATGCCAGTAAATGAATTTTAAGTCAGAAATGAGCTGAATTTAAGCTTTTTGTGAATATGCATATTTTGTGTTTTTTTTTTTAAATAAAACACAGAGAGTATGGCAACTCACTGATAACACAATCATGCTTGTTAGACATGGCTGACATTTTTAATTTCATCCTGTCATTAATTATGCTGGTAGATTAACTCAACTTTTATCTTTGCTCCTTCCGTGACTAGAGATAGGACACAGTACACTGCTAAGAGTCTCGACCGCAGGGGATCTAACTCTGTTCTCACTGTTCTCTGCACTGGTCTTTGCCATCCTGAGTCTCCATCCTCATCAAGCCGTTTGGAATGAATATACATGATGCTTTATGGAGATGTAAACTAAAGCAAAATCATGAAGAAAGCGTACCTCACTGTTTTTGTGCACTTTGTTTCATAAATTCATCACTAGGTTAAATTAACATGTACTTTAGTGAGACATCAGATATCTGCTCTCTAAGGGCTCCAAACTAATTTCAAAGTAGGTGACCAAGGAGACCACTCTGAAGAGTATTGGAAGGCGAACAACCCAGCTACTCAAACTGGGATTAGACAGTTAAGAAGATTTCTAGAGGAAAAGATTTGGAAAAAAAGAAAAAGAAAAAATCAGATGTAAGATTACACATAAAACAGATATATCTGTAATTTATATTTGATAGCAGCTAATGATAGGAATAGGTTAAATACCTTCTCACAGCATTTCCCTGCTCGTGGCAAAATACTAAGAACCCTTAGTTACTGGGGATTAAGAAATCAAAATTATCAATTGATTTCAGCAGAAAGTTTTCCTTTAAAAGGGAAACAGTAAAATATAGTAAGAAAACCAGAGCTCCTCACATGGTGAAACAGCTCATGAACATAAAAATGTATTATGAGAAAGCATAAGACCTTAAAATATCTAATGTTACAATAAACCAAGCTGGGTGTGTTCGCTCACACCTCTAATCCCAGCACTTAGTTAGGATGCTGAGGCAAAAGGATCCCTGCAAGCTGAGTGTTATCCTGGGAAGCCTGGGTAAAAGAGGAAGAACATTTCAGTAACTGTCTACAAATAAACAGAAGTAAAACAACACAAAGATACTAACATTTTCCCAGAAATCATGCATATGACAGACCTCACTTAAAATGTATGAATTATTGAACTGTTAAAGTTGGGTGTGACACCACATAAAATGGAATATGCTTGTTATGATATCATTTTAAAGGGCTTCAAGAAACAAGTGATGGCAGGTGATAAAAAGGCTTGGTTAATGACTTCTGAAGACAATTCTCCTTGGTCCAGAGCTCAAGAGATTTCTATTATGTTATTATTGTGTTGAGTTGCACATCTGAAGCAAGATTGATTGCAGTGATAGCCTGTACTAACGTCATGAGATACCGAATTCCCCACACATGTCTCCACATTAGCCAATCAATGAATGATCCAATTAAAATGAAGAGTGAAGAGAAATTCCTTTGTTAGAAATCACACATCTGGAAATTAGCAATATTATACCAGTGGACGGTTT
Source organism: Apodemus agrarius (assembly GCA_964023405.1). NCBI lineage: Eukaryota > Metazoa > Chordata > Mammalia > Rodentia > Muridae > Apodemus > Apodemus agrarius. The sequence continues at coordinate 87,812,405 of OZ030006.1, read as the reverse complement.
TAAGTAGTAAATGACAAGGCTCATTGTAGAAACACCTTGCCATAATTTTGAGTAATGTCTGGAAGGACTTGAAATGGCTATTTCTATTTTAAGAAAATGCTGGCAATAGTGTGAGTCTATGTGATAACTAATAGGTCATGGGAGTCTGTCAAAAACACAGAAATTGTAAATTTACTTCATCATAATAACTAATATTCCACCTCTCCTATAAAAACCTAACTTCCTGCGAGCCTGGCTATCTTGTTCAGCCTCACAAAAGTTTTAATTTGAAAGGATTGCCTTCTCACCTAGAATACTTTTCTCTGAAGCAAAGGTGCAGCTTCTTGGAGGAACAATTAATAGCATTAGAGAACATTTGGTCTGTGATGGCACAGAGATAGGGCAGATAACAGAAATTTAGATACATTAGGTCATGCATTGAGAACTTTCTCCTTAGGTATTATTCAGTTCATTGTCTCTCATATCCATGAAATCTGAAGGGAAATTTAACACTTTCTGACCTAAAGCAGCATCTTCTGAAGGTGCCTGAGGATGGACTCTCAGGCAGAGGCGAGAATAGAAAAATAATGTTAACAACAATAATATGAAGTAATAAAAGATGTAAAAGTGCAAAACACAGGATCTGACTGGAAGCAGGAATTATGAGGCACTGTGGGTATTTACAAAGGCATCAGACCGATTGTTTGTGAACATGTAGAGGAAGATCTCTGTGCATATATTTTCTAGGTAGCACCCAGCATTCATCAGCTATGAGAAAACATTGAAGATGAGGCATCCAAGACGGTGTGGAGCTGACTTGAACAGTGAGTCGCTGTGGTTTTACAAAATGACAGCATGAGAAAGAAGGTAAAGGACCAAGCCAGCTCATCTGCAGTGGCACAATATCACATGTGAGGTATTCTCAAAGTGTTGAGCCGAAAGCAGTTTTTACTTCCCCGTGTGATTTGAGTGGTAATTATGTTCTTTTCCACCAGTTCTAAAATAGTTCAGGAAAGACTACCTGGAAAACCCACTTTAATGGATACATCTTAGGCCTTTTATTTCCTTTTCTTTCATTTTCAGTGATTCATTGAAAAATACAACTTCAACCTAGAGCACCTGGATACGTACTGCAAGGAAGACATTGTGAAAGAGATTTGGCTCTGTGTCACAAAATCTTTGAGCCAGGCTCATTCTTAGCTTTTGTTTTAGAATTGCCTCTCTTATGCTTATAGTAACACTTAGGAGACACACATGGTTCTCTGCAATTACCAAAAGGCATCTAGCATGCAAACCTAGTAAAAATGCCAAATTCACAGTCAGGCTTTATAGTCAGGATCCCCCACAGTACACACACACAGCATATTTTCACTAGAAATACTTTCCTACAGAGAAAGGCAAGATGAGACAAGGCAGACTTATTTCTGCCTCTAAAACCAACTCCAGAAATACTGATTCACCACAGTAGTGCTGGGAGAAGAGGGTCAGAGTAGGTTCTCTCATTCTTTGGTGGAGGTTTCATTGAACAACCAGATCCAGAACAGTCTAAGTTCTGGACTGATGCAGAGTGAGGCTTATTCACTCAAGTTTGTTGATATGCCTGCAGAGAAGGTCACTAGCAGGTCTTTGATCTCAAAGCTAATACTGACTCATTTTGTTTAATAATGAAACTTCTACAAAATTTGGCTCGTCCATTATCTTAAAAAGGAGACTATTATTGCAAAGAGATAGTTCCTTGATGAGCTGTGAGCATTTCACTCATCTGTGGGTATAATGACAAATATATAAAAGTATAGTTACAGGTTGTGCTGAATTAGTAAACTTGTGGATATGTTTTTTTTTTTCTCCAACAACCATGACTTTACAAGTTGTGGGAAGTTGGTAAGATCCCAGTACACAATCTTCTCTTGTGGAGCCAGTCTCAAGTCCAATTAGAAAGCTGTTGGTTTTGGCTAAGGTATGCATAGCATTGCCATACCTTCGGGGTTATTGTGCATTGTTGAAGTTGAGGAAGAAAGAATGTAAGAGCCAGAGAATGATGGGATTTTCTGTGATACTGCGTGTCTCCTTATATTATCAGAGGCAACACTTATAGTCTCACCAGCCTGACTGAGTAAACATGAACTGAACAAGGACAAGAGAAATCGCAAAGTCAATAGGAGAAAGACCACAGAGCTTGGGACACTGAACAAAGATCTATAGGCAATTAAGGAATTCTGAGAGTGAAAGAAGTCATCTTCTCCAGGAAAGAGGACATTAATTCATTATCCAATGTCAAATGGTCAGCCTTTTGTAAAAGTGACATGATATAGACTATGCAGGTTGTATTTAAAAAAATATGTGTACAGATATATAAATGTAACAGTCAAGGGAAAAGCAGCCGTGAATTTGAAAGAGAACAACAATGATGGGCATCTGGAAGACGTAGAGGGAGGAAGAGAAAGAGACAAATGATGCAAATATAATCTCGAAAAAGAAAAAAAGAAACTATGGGTTCATAATGATTATTTACTTCATGGGAATGTGTGTTTGTGTGTGTGTGTGTGTGTGTGTGTGTGTGTGTTAATTGCATACAGAGAATTATGAGTGAGTTTTTCTAAGGATCTGTTTGTACGGAGATTTGCTCCTCCTGATGACAATATTGATAGTGTTGGGATTTATAAGTTATAGAGAGATGGATCCATTACCAGACTCTTTAAGCCATTGACCTAGTGGGAATGTTCTTACAGGAGTAAGCATGGTCAATCTAATCCTCTTTCTTGTGATTGGGTTACCTCATTTAGGATGATATTTTCCAGATTTCCAACCATTTGCCTAAGAATTTCATGAATGCATTGTTTTTAATTGCCGAGTTGTATTGCATTGTGTAAATATACCATATTTTCTGAATCCATTCCTCCATTGAGGGACATCTGGGTTCTTTCCACCTTCTGGCTATTATAAATAAGGCTGCTATGAACATAGTGGAGCATGTGTCTTTATTACATGCCAGGGAATCCTCTGGGTATATGCCCAAAAGTGGTATAGCAGGATCCTCCCAGAAGTGTCATGCCCAGTTTTCTGAGGAACCACTAGACTGATATCATCATAAGTGAGGTAACCCAAGCACAAAAGAACACACATGGAATGCAGTCACTGATAAGTGGATATTAGCCCAGAAGCTCTGCATACCCAAGACACAATTCACATATCAAATAATTCCCAAGAAGAAGGAAGGAGAGGACCCTGGTCCTGGAAAGGCTTGATACAGCAATGTAGGGGATTACCAGGACAGAGATGTGGGACAGGTTGATTGGGAAATGGGCGGAGGGAAGAGGGCTTATGGGACTTATGGGGAGGGGGGAACTGGGAAAGGGAAAATCATTAGGAATGTAAAGAATATAGAAAAAATCATCTTTCTTTGCTCAGTCTGCCATCCTCTTCCTCACATACACTTGACCCCAATCCTACATCTATGGGGAAACTTTGTCTGAACATCTCTTTGCTGTTTGGCTGTGTGACCACAAAACCGAGAGCTAAATGATCTCCTTTATTGCATTAATGGCCTATTTCACCTGTCTTATTAAAGTCATGAAAACCTAGGTAGAATATGAGCTAAAGAAGAGATGAATAATATACAGATCATATATGCTTACAAACTAGTTGCCAAAGAAAATATAATATGAGACAGAAGGAAGTCTGTAACTAAATTGTCATCAGACAGGGAAGAATATTTGATTTCTTTTTGTTTTGTTTTTTTTTTTTGTTTCTAGACAGGGTTTCTCTGTGTAGACCTGGCTGCCCTGGAACTCGCTCTGTAGACCAGGCTGACCTTAAACTCAGAAATTTGCCTGCCTCTGCCTCCCAAGGGTTGGAATTAAAGGCGTGCGCCACCACCGCCTTGCAGAATATTTGATTTTTTACTGGGAGAATTTAATGAGTCTATGAGGTGTATGAAGTTGTGTTAAGCTTAATGGGAAAATAGTATACATACTTTTGACTAAAGAAAAGGCGCTCACAAATGCACTCCATAATTTTGATTTTGTCATATATAAAAGGGATTAGGTAGGGCTCAAAATCTTACCATGTACAATAGTGACAGCTCTTCTTGAACTGGGACATGCTTAGGTTGTAAAGGAAACTATCAGATAGCTACTGGTTCTCATGTAGTTGTAAAATTATAATGTACCATTACTGATAGGAACTCTTATTTATAAAGTTAAAATTTTAAAATACTATGTAGCCTTAACCCATCACACTTTTTTTTTTGTTGTGTTTTATTTCCAGCCATGATTTAGGAAACTTTATTTTCTGATTTAAGTGACAGTTAATTTACATCATGAACTGCACCAACAATAACTTTTAGAACTAATTGCTGCAGGTTAGAACACCCTTGGAGTTACAATAGTCTTAAAATTGGCTTTTATTATTATGAATGATTATCTTAGCGGTATTACTTTCAACTTCTCAGCTACAGGCTGTTGAATTTCAAAAGGAGTTAGTAGAAAAGATAGCTTTTCTGCTCTCTCAATTGCATAGGTGGGAGGGGGCTGTATTTGTTGGAAGCAAGTGAGAAACTAAAATCACGTTGGTCCTTCTCCAGCTGTGTCCCCTTGAAGATTTGATGATGTCTCCAGTATATATTAAAAAAAAAGGCAAGCAGAGCCATCTATCACAATAGGAGTAAACAACCCCCTCAAAGCACAATGTCCATGATTTTTAAATGTTTTGCTGTGAGAAAAAGAATTCATTCAACGCTTCCCATCAGTGAGACGACATTGCAACGTCTACTCGGGTCTTTTGTTTGGTTACGTTCCATTAAGCATATTCTGCAGAATGCCTTTCAATATGCCCAGAGAAAATTTACAACTGACTAGGCTGCATGTGCACTGACCTTCGCTCCTCCTTTGAGTCGGCAGTATGGCTCGTTTTAGTCAAGCTGTTGAAACATTTGTGGCATAATGCATCAAATTAAAGCAACCAGCTGTGATGTTTAATTTAAGCTAAAAGTTTATGATCTACAACCACACAATACCTTCGAGGATAATTGATATTGTATGTAACTGCACCACGGTGACATGCAAGAATTGTTATGAAATGCCTATAAAATGTCACATACTTCATCGCATTAAAGCCATTTGGACTTCAGGTTTTAAAAGAGCACCATCATTTATACAAAAGTGAAGACCAAAGGATGAATGAATAGACTTCAAAATCACTCTCTAAATATAGATGAGATGTGAAGTCATTTGTTCTCATGTGTCAGAAGAGAGGTCCTTTGTTTTGTAATGAAATTTCCCCATTATTTACAACATTCTAAAACTTGGAAATGTCACTAACCATGAGGCTCCACTCTGTTTATCACATCTCTCATTGTTTAAAAGTTAAGTCATTTAATAGCCACCCAAACAAGATGATTCTCGTTCATCCTGCCCCTTTCTCTCTTCAGCACGATGCAGAACACATAAGTGCCTGAGTGTCACAGCTGAAACTGGCTGTGTCATGACACAGATCATTGAGCACCTCAACAACCTGAGAATATACAAGGTTTGAATAGGTGAGAGGAGAGATGTCGCTAACTGGCCAATGATATATAGCATAATATTGTGTTCACCAAAATGGGCATGCCACTGAGATTTTTTAATAACAACATGATGAACGAAAACCATTTCTTTTCTTTTAAAAAAAAATCATTTAACAGGGATACTAAACTCACTTGTAAACATTTTTTGAATTTATTTTGATGTCACTTTCCTGTTTTTCATTTTCAATTAAGGATTAAAAAATAGTACAATAGAATAACACTGTCAAGGCCTCTCAATGTGGGCAGGGAAATAGTGCAACCCGGAGATGTGTGTGAAACATTTGATGACCTGGTCAAATGTCCCATCTCTGAAGTGGCCTCAAAATAGAAAACTATTTTTTCCTAGGAAGAGAAATCTACCTCTAGGCTTGAAATACATAACTCACTTTGACAAATTTCAGGGGGGAAATAACACTTTAAATACGTTCACAGGTTTGCTGCACAGTCACTGACTTTATATGCTTATTTTAAAGACCTCACATACAAACCCTCTAGTGATTTGTGCTTGTAGATAAAGGATTTATATAATCAAATCATGAGAATATATTTGTTAACTTTAAAAATATCCCCTAAAGCTGTGCCTGGAGATAAGTGGAAGCAAAGGAGAGAAATGCTTCAGCAGCACTTCTCTGTGGAGGAGAGCATCTTTCAGGGCCTAGGTGCGCAGCTCAAGTAAGCAGAAGAGGAATAGAAAACCACAAGTGGAGAATCTTTCACTTTCACCGCACCAGCATTCCTTTGACCTTCAAAGAAGATTAAGAAGGCAAGGTGGGAAGCTAAATCGTTAACACATCTGGAGGCACAGTGTTACATTGTTGGTGTGTGCATAGATTTCTGAAACCAGTTAAAATAAATTCAGTTATTAAAAAGGCATCTTGATAGATGTGAAATATAGGAAGGGCCCGCTGGGACCATGACTGCCATCTGCTCATAGTGTGGGCCAGGAGGATAACACAGAGTGTAAGGTCAAGGCACTCCTGGTTTTCTGTTTCCCAATATAGCTATAAAAATCCATTGCTTTGTTTGTCTATGAAAGTGTACTCACAGATACATACACTCATACACATTTCAGGACATGTTGCTTACTTCTTAGACAGCTGTAGTAAAACAGAATGAGTGGCACACAGCATGTAGAAGAATAACATTGGAACTAAGACATACGAGTGTTCAGCATTAATTAAGGGCAGAACACTACTTCCACTGGCATACATGTAGGTTTTTAATGGTAAATATAATTTGGTTTGCTATTAACAAGATGTGAACATCCAAGACAAAAATCACACACGTATAAAATAAGAGGGCTTTTTTTATTAAGTTTGTGTCATACTGAAGGGTACAGTAATCACAGCAATTCTCTGAAAGAGGGTGTTGTTTGGGTATATGTTACACTTTAGGATTACTAATCCTATTGCTCTGAAGAACTATAGCAAATACCTAGCTGTACTGAAGTGCAGATCCAAGAACTGTTGCTTATACTTTGGAACAATCAAGAACTGAGCTACTGAACAGATACTAGATGTTGTGGGAAAGACAAAATCACATTTACTGTCTGTGCACCTCAGCACTGTTCACTGTGGATGGAGAGGCAAAAATAACAGATGATTTAATCATGATCGGTGTAAATATGGAAACATAAAATGAGTTGCTGAATCCTACAAAAGATATATCAATAGAGGCTGTACTCATTATAGAAGCTTCAGGGAGTGAGGATCACCCCAGTAAATAGTTTTACTTACAAAAATATCAATGCCACAGAAATTGAATACTCTTCTTAATGAAGATCATTCTCAATATTCCATGTGAAAGTGTGTGTCCATTATTACTACAAAGCCTCATTCGCTTTCAAATAAAGTAGAAAAACTGTCAAGCATCATCAATGACCCTCCCTTGAAATGAGAAGTTCCTCAAAGATGCTTTTCTCTCATCTGTCATCACTAAATTCTTATATTGGTCTCATTAAAACTCAAAATTCACATTCAACTTTCCAGTACATAGCAATTATTTCACTGCTTTTAGTGGGGCTATGGTTAAGCGAGGGGGAACTCCTCTTGACCTCAGAGAAGGCTCTCCTGTAGCAATTTTTATGTGCCTCACTTCCTTTCATTAGGATAAGAATCCATTCACAAAAGGATACAGATCGGTCAGACCTCAAAGTCCTAAGGAAGGGCTTAAGGAAAAATGACAGGACAGCTGGAGCTATGGTATCTCTAAAGCCTGTGACTGCCTGTACTTTCTCTTCTATCAGAGGCTAATGCAATAGTCCGTAAATTAAGAAAGGTGAGTGCAGAAATTATATTGTTACATAAACTAAATGTTAACATTTATGAGCAATAACTGCTAGCTGTTTCTTGGTTTAGTTAAATGTTCCCCAAAAGTCTGGCCCCTCCGTTGTGAAGCTTTCCTAAAGTTGAGAGCCTTCAACATGAGGCCTGAGTGTGAAGGAGTTAGAGCACACCATGGCCACCCTCTTTGTGCTCAGACACTCTGTCTTGTCTTTTGTGTTTAAGCTGCTGTCTCCATCACGTGATTCTACCATGATGACATGTGAAAAAGCAATAGAGCCAAAGGCCCACAGGCAGAAAACTTCCATATTGTAAAAGGAAAGAATTGTTTTCTCATTTGGAGTTCACTTTTTTCACGGAGTTCTCTATGATAATTAAATGTCATCCAACATTTATTTACAAATATTCTGACTGCTTTTGCCCAAAGTCATTTCAGGGCCCACTAGAAGGATATAATAACATAATCTAGGACATTCCCATTCCTGTGAAGAATACTTCAAAAATGTGGAATCCTTTTCAATACAGGCACTTTTGAAAGATTTTATATCCCTACAACATAAGTCAAAGACTATTTCTCTCCACATGTACATGAGTGCCTGTGTATATCTGACAAAATCAAACAGAGAGTAAAAGAAATTACCCTAAAGGAACTTCCTGCAGAGAAGCTACCGTCATGGTGCAGTCTCAACCATAGGCAAGCCTATGCAACAGTCCATTTACTAATTAAGTACAGGAGGAGAGCTCTGCTTCTTCCTATCTCATGCTTCTTTCTATATACTTGGTCACTGGCAGGCCTCCATTACAATTGCTTATCTGTAACACAGCACCTGATTTAAATGACTCTTACTTTTGTTAAGCAAAGACCGTACTAAATAAACCAAAATAAGAAATTGTCTACATCAACAAAAAAAAGTTAACATCCTACGTCTCAGCAATTACACACATAAGAACATATGTAGAAGTTAGCTCATGATATTTATCAGCTGTCAAAACTGATTAGAACACAAAAGGACAGTCAGTAGGTCTGTTTGTTAGCATTCTGCCAGCCCAGACACGACAAAGCTAGCGCTCGTAGCCTGCAGAAAGGTCAAAGTCATAAGGTCATTCCAGCTCACCTCTCTACAGGAGCTCAAAGTGGGGTGGCCCTAAACAATCATGAGTTACTTCTGGGAAGAGTGATATCTGAGGATGGAAAAGCAGCTGCTGTGCGTTTTCAGGTTGGGGTCCAACTCTAACCATGTTTCATTGTGTTTTGTTTTCTTTCTGGTATCTCACACCGACCGAAAGAACTGTGCTGATCAGAGAAAAACAAAAAGCAGGGTCATAGTCTTCCAGTGAGGGATCGGGGAAAGGGAATACATTAATCTCACAGAAGTGGGCAAATATTTTGAGAAAACCAAGAGGGAAAAAAAAGAGTTTGAAACATTAATGGGAATAACAGCTGCAAGGGAGGAGAGGTCAAGGAGCAGTTTCCCAGAGCAGGCACTTGGAGACAGAAACAGAAAGTGATGGGCGAGCTCAGCTGTGGGTACAGCAAAGGGTAGAGTGAGGCATGGGTAGGGGAGAAGTCCCTTCAATAATTCCTCTATAAACTGTGAGACTTCCCAAGGACAAGATGTGAAGGTTAGATGTTTATCTAGCCCTGTTTCCTTCCTTTGTCCTTCATTTTCTTCTTCCTGCTTTATTCAATTGTTACAAAAAACTCACTTTTTTACATTTAATTTCATATTTATATATTTTATTTAACTATAATCATACCATTTCCTCCTTCCATTCGCTCCCTCCATTTGCTCCCAAGTCCCTGTCTCGACTTCAATCTCACCACTACTCTCAATATGGTTATCTCTTCTGACACAATTATTATATACACAATTATATATATGAATATATATTTATAAAAATGCATATATATTATATATGCATATATATGGAGAAAGAGAGAGAAATACAACCTATTAACCCTATTTCTGTTGTTGATGTGATATGTGATGTGGTTTCATGATTCACCACTCTGTATTAAACAAGAAAAGGCTGACACTCCCCCCTCAGCAGTAATCAGTGCAACCAGTTAACAGTAGCCCCTTTTCAATCTCAGCCTGTGTATTGTCTGACACATTGGCAAGCATTTATACATTTTTGAGCCCATCTTCATAGACCAAAGCCATACTTTCCACTCTCTGGCACTCCAGCTGGGAAACAACAACTCTTGGGTTTTTCACTGGTATTACCTCTTGTTTCCTACACAGGTGTAAGGAGTATGGAAGCATTTTGTGAAAGTGATGCCACGCTACCCTGATGCTAGCTAGAGATGGCCTATAATGCCAACAAGCTAGGGGAGATCTGATGACGTGCTGTACTGACAGGACCGCATGGTAACTTCTGTTGCTGCTTAGATGCAGAAGTATGAGGTGAGGGAGGGAGCACAAAACCAGAGGCATCTTTACACTAATCTCCACCCCTAAGAAAAAGGGAAGGATTCCAATTTATATGGGATGCAGCCATAATTCTTACTAAAAGGTTTCATTAAAAAGTAACTGACATTCATTTGAAAAGAAGAACCATATGACATGTGGTTTCTGATTTTCAGAATTATCACTCATCTTGGGAAAGTACTTGTAGCTCAGACACTTTAAATACACATGATAACTTACTAATTGCTGACATATAATTTACACTAAAAACCTCTAGAGTCTCTTAATAAATACCAAAATCAACTTCACAAAAAATCTTATAGAGTCCAATTGAGTTTGAAGATGACATATGCTCTGAATATCAAATCTCTTGTCAATAAATTATTCATCTATTTAACTTTTCATTTGTCAGAGTCTCAGCTACCTGCTGATGTGCTATCAAATCTGGGCTAAGGACTCAGTGGTTAAAGCTGACCCCCTCAAGGCCAAAAGCTGAGTTTTATCCTGGACCCACAGAGTAGACAGAGAAAAACTTATACATTTTCTTCTGACTTTCAAATGTGTCCCCCACAAACACACAGTGGGAGTAGGGGAGGGAGGGGGAGAAGGAGGGAGGGAGAGAGAAAGACAGAGAGGTAGACACTTTCTTTCTTTTTTTTTTCTTTTCTTCTTTTGAGACAGGGTTTCTCTGTATAGCCCTGGTTGTCCTGGAACTCACTCTGTAGACCAGGCTGGCCTCGAATTCAGAAATCTGCCTGCCTCTGCCTCTCAAGTGCTGGGATTAAAGGCGTGTGCCACCACCGCCCAGGTAGCCACTTTCTTAAACCAGTACAATTTCTAAACTACATTCTAAATACGTATCTTTATGCCCATGAGTAATTGTAGAACTCATTCCTTCCCAAAGAAGTTTATTTTTACAATGGAAGGAAGCCACTGACCATGGATGCTGAACCCTAACTGTTACATTTACAGTTTTACTCCCACACTCAAGGTTCAGAAAACATCCTCAGAGATTGTAAAAGAAGGAAGTCCAGGAAGTCTGCTATGTGATTGTGCCTTCTAGCTATGACAAGGAAGCTTCACCTACAAAGTCTCAACAGCGTGGATGCATAAATAAGACCTGAACAATTCCAACAGCTGACATTCCAATGCAAAGTCAGGGAACCTCACTGGTCTTCCCTATGTCAGATAAAGATCTACAAGTAATTAGCAACTGTTAAGAGAGGGAGAGGCAAGGATGAGGCCCACTATTGTTTTCCCAACATTCAGTGGTCAGCTTTAGAAACATGCTTGTATCAACACTGAAAGAACCCATCATGTTGTGTTTATATGTTTATTTGTATTTAAAGAACAATGGTTAAAAGAAGGGGGTTCAGACTTGAAAAAGATAGGAGGCATGCGATTAGAGAACTATATTAGAGATTTTGTTTTTATTAAATTGTTTATTATTTTGTCACCAACACCCTCATCAACCTTCTAGCCATAAGTGCTATTGTGTTCAATAGACAATATCCAAACCAAAAAAAAAAAAAAAAAAAAAAAAAAAAAAAAGAAATACTAGCAATAGAAGAAAAAGACCAGAGGAAGAATGAGCATTAAATCACAAAATCCTTGTTTCTTCTCATGACTATCTAAAAATCATCTAACTTTGATTTTGTCTTTGCCAGCTCCTTATCTGAATGCTTAACCTATTTCATAGATTTTGTGAGGATCAGAGGAGACATGCAATTCATAAAGTGCATTAAGCAGTTCAGTGACATATCCATATTGGAAATTCTAAGCTGTTAATAATCTACAAGTTGCCAATGTAATAAAGAAGACAGTTCGCATACTACATTAGTCTGCTCTATTAGATGGAGTTCTTTCACAAATTTTTCTCTACAGAGGGTCATGACTGTGTGTTTGTATAGTTTATATTATAACATGGTACTTGATAGTTGATAAATGATCTAGGTCCTCATTTATCAACTTTATAAGTTTATAAACTTTATAAATTTATAAGTCCTCAGCCTCATGTCTACATCACAGGAACATTATCATATGCCGTGTTACTTGTAAATACAATCCAGGTACTAGAATCAGGAACTAGAAGTCCTTCAGGGACTCAGTTAAACACACATCTCTTTGCTCAGTTTCTCACTCATGTTTTATAACTTCACGTGTTTTGAGGAACAGTCTCTAATAGATTCAGAATCTTAAACCTCATAGTTTTTCATCTCTTTCATTTCCAGCCTGCTCTCCGAACAGATCCTTGTACACTGTCATTGGTCACCATATTTTGGGCTTCTCCAGAGTGGCTTATGTCGCGATTCATAAATACTTTGTGATGATTTTTACTATCATTTATAATAGTTTTATAAAGCCATAATTCATGTGCCATAAAATTTATGCTCCAAAATATCCAGTCCAGTGGATTTTACTGCACTGTGTTCAAACTATCACCACTATGTAATCCCAGAATACTTTCTTCTACCTAAAACTCTGTACCCACTCCCACCTCCTGGCAGTTATTGGCCAATATTTGTCTCTATTGATTTGTATATTCAAGATATTCCATGTCTATTGTGTTATATCTATACATCTAAAGAAACAATGACATGTTCAGAGCAAAGAACTTGCTGCATAGTTGACAAGCTCTGTTCAATCCCCAAGGATACACAGTGGAGGAATCAAATTCCTACATGCGGTTCTCTGACCTACAGGTGTGCTGTTGCACATGCACTCCTATCCCACAAATATGTAACTATAATAAAAACATGGTGATTAGTGTTATTGCTCAGTGGTTAGGGTTCTTGTGTTAACACAGACCCTGGAGTTTGGTGCCCATCTCTAACATTGCAAATTCTCTGTAATTCCAGCCCCAGGGAATCAGATGAATCCTTTGGGAATCTATGTAGTGATCTGCATTCACATGGTATACATGTACACAGTCAGGTGACAAATAACATAAAATAAACACATACTAAATTCTGTAATACAGTGTATGATCATTCCTCCTTTCTAACATATTTTCAAGATGGTTCCATCCACCTTTTAACTGCTTTTCATAGCTATATAATATTTAAGTATGTGAATATACCACATTTGGTTGAACCAACAATAGATAAACATTTGGGTTATTTTCATTTTGCATTATTCTGAATGACATTGTTATGAATATCACATACAGATTTTTGTAAGCACATATTTTCAGGTATTTTGAATACACACACTAGGGAAGGTACTAAGCAAATGTTAATGCCCAAACTGAGTGTTCTAAACTCTTCCCATTATTAAAGTCACACCCGTGGAATGCAGTAGAGGATGTGTTTCCCTTCTAACAGGCAGCAGCTCATTCCTGGCTGTGTGCAGACTCAATCAGCCCATTCTTTAAACTTAGCTGTCCTTTTTTTTTTCATGAGGAAATTTGTTTTCATTCTGATTAAAAACATATCACTTTTACTATTTCAAAAATAATAATCTCTGCCATTCTGCTGGTTGAATGCATGCATGTACATATGTGTTTAGCCAATGGATGTACATATGGGTGTGTGGGCATTCATGTGTGTGCACTTGGAGGCCTGAAGACAACTTCAGGTTTTCTTCATGTCCACATTGTCTTTTTGAGACAGGGTCTTTCACTGGCCAGGAAGTCAGCAGTAGGCTTGGCGGGCCAGCAAGCTTCAGGGACTCTGGTGCCTCAGTCTTTAGAGCTTGGAGATTGCTAAGTTGAATCATCACAATAGCATCTGTCCAGTGGGCTGTGAGAAGGCCATTACTGACTAGCCTGTTTTCCAATCTTAAAGAAACATATTTTTACATATATGTATATAAGATATATTTTAAGTAAACTTGCGTGTTTGAGTAGTTTTCCCCTTTCAAATGAAATTACACATGGTATGACAGAAAAGAGGAACACATGAACTCCACTGAACCATGGAAATTTAAACATGAAGACCAAGGGTAGCTGTGACACCTATGTCTGTCTACATAGCTCTTTCCTGGTCACCATTCATTTCTGCCATTTTAAATATTATTAATATAATAATTATACATTGCTTTTTTCATGTTTCTCCCCTTTTTAAATTGAAGACATAACTTGGGGTGATGGTAGGGTTTACAGGGCAACTAGAAGCCATAATTTTGTCCATAGATGTAATAAATAATTTCATAAGGCCTACATTGTACATGCACATAAGTAATTGCTTTTTTCAGAGTATATGATGGATTTTATAGCTTGTTTCTGATAAAATACAGAAAATGCCCAAAATGATAGGGCTGTGTGTGTGTGTGTGTGTGTGTGTGTGCAGTGTATGTACATCTCTACAGTTGATGTCAGGTGACCTTGTCTTATCTTTTGAAACAGATTCTTTCGCTGAACTTGAACATCACTGATTGTCTGGAGAAGCTTGTGAGTCAGCTTTAAGAGATCAACCTCTCTCTGTCACACTCACACTAAAACTAGGCTTACATATAGACAGTCATATCTGGCACTTTTACATAGCAACTTGAATCTAAACTCATTCTCATATTTGGGCTTCAGGAATTTAACTGACTGGTTGATTTCCAAATCCCTGGGTGTAACGAACACATTCTTCTGTTTTGCTGATGCCATGTAAGTTCTTCTCATGTGCTAGCTTAGAGGAAACAAGTCTGTATTTGTTACACTCCCTATGCTGAAGCTAATGTGACAAGGTCAACAGACAGTGAGGGACTGTGACCTTCATCCAATAGCCAACAGGAAACAATTCTTCCTAGAATCATATGATTAAGCTTGAAATGGCCCTCCAGGTGCTTGAAGACTGGAAGTCTCTCTGCATATAGTTTTATTCAGTCTCAAAAAAAAAAAAAAAAAAAGCTCAGGAAAGAAGCTGCCCCATGTGTGCAGGTTACACATTCACACTACAAAGGCAGAATATAGAATTAGCACTGGAGAAAAGCAAAGAAAGTGGAATAAAGTAGTGCAGTCAGGTGATGTAATAAAATGTGACCAGTGAGCACTGCAAATGCATTGCTATCTCTCTTAATTTTTTTTCTAAATTGTTTATTGTGACATCGGTCTCTAGGTAAATTTGCTGAGAAAATATTGACTGTATAGAGAATGAATGTGCTATTAGCTATGTGATACTGTGAGAAAATAAGATAAACATAAAATGCTGAGTTATATTGTGGCATATGAATCCAGAGGAATAAGAGTCCACCATGGTTGGAATCAGAGCAGCAGGCAGTTGGCACTGAGACAGAAAGAGGGAGCTAAGGGACCATGTCTGTAACTATGCTCACAAAGTAGAAGGAGTAGGCCAGGCTCAGAACTCTTAAAGCCACCCCAATGACATGCACCCCCAGTAAGGCTGTACCCTGCTAAAACTTCCCAAACAGCACAAACCACTGGAAACAACTGTTCAAAAGGCTGAGTACCATTCAGATCATAACAAAGGAGAATCAGGCAAATGTTTAAACTGCCAAAGCTAATAAGTCCTGACATTTCCTAATTTCAAGATACAACTTTCCCCTATATATAAAAGTAGCCCAGCATAATTGTTTCTTATATCATATACTAGCTATGATCAATCAACATTGAATTTATTAAGATGTCAGAACATGAAAGTATTAGGGAAGATAGTGTATAGGTCTATAGGAAAAAAATAAGTTTGCACTAACATTTTTAGTGGTAAAAATCTGGTAAGCAGTAATTTCAAATAAAAATTATTGAAGAACACTATGAATAATGAGTGTCTTACATAAAAAGTGATAAAAATACAGTAGAAGCTAGTTAAACTAAGATTTAATACCAAGTACTTTTTTACCTTTTGCTCCCCTGGCCTAAATTCTTTATACAGCATTTATGGTTAATAGTTCTACATTCATATCCAAAGCAAACCACACTGTAAGAAAGTAAAGGCTTTAAAGTTCATTGAGCAGATTGCTGTAAAGCTCCAAACATCTTTGCCAGACTCAGTGTCCTCTAATAGCTGAGGGAGATAGAAGAAGGAAATCCAGGGCCCTACGTTAGGGCAGTGACACCTACTGGATACCCAATTGTATTGGGATCAGTCAGCCGGTGGCTTACAGACTGCATGCAAGTGAAGGATAAATGTTAAAACTGATAACCAGGAAGAAAATAATGCTACAACATTTGCATGACTAAACTTGACAAAAGAAGTATCTCAATGAAGGGGATATGAGGCATGTACAGATGCTGAAGCCATGAAATTATAGGGAAATGCTCTGAGCTGAAGAATGTAAACAAACACACAAACAAACAAACAAACAAACAAAAATCCCATTTTGCCTCTTGGCAGTATACAGCACACGGGATCCTAAAAATAAATCTTTGTTTACAAAGATTTAATAAATTTAAATATTTAAATAAAATCTTTGTTTACAAATACCAATGTAAACAAAGAGCTCAAGTATATAGAGAACAGTCTCTAGACATGATTGTGTCACTAGCAAACATCAATTCCTTTAATACCTCCTTTCAGAAATTGAAGGAAGCAGCTATTTTTAATCAGAATAATTTAATTTTTTCATTGAGGGGGTCCCTTTCTAGTCTTTGCATACCAGCCAAATTGGGCAATTTCCTGGTTCTTGAACATCTCTATGAACATGTCTGCCAATTAACAGTATTCCCTCCACCTGCCTCTTCTTTTAACGACATCCAAAGACTATCTTCTTTTACAAGGCAAAGTTGTGTTCAACAAATGCACAGAACCCTTCATTATTGTCACATATGATAACTCACTGACAGTTCTGCAGGAACTTAATTATTTCTGTCCCTCTAGGTTCCCTGAAGAGTGTTAATATATGTTTCTGAGAAATAATGGAAAGAAATTTGAAACAAACCAAATTCCAGAGCCTAACCATTCACCTGTCTGAACTTCCCATTCATCAGTGGGGATGATGTAATAAAGGATAAATAATAAGTAAATATTTTACACAAGCAGAATGATAGGGATGAAAACATTCTGTCACTGAATCTTATAACTTTCCTTAAATTTCATGAGTAAATATATTTTCCATAAGCCATTTAAATTAACTTAATTTCATCAATAGTAATGAAACAGTACTGCATGGAGACTACTATATACCAAATAAGACATTAAACACCAGAAGCCAGAAACACCATGTATCATCACTCAGAACTTCACAAAGTACATACAGACTTGCCCAAATGTTTTCAATTTAGAACAATGGTCATTTCCCAGATGCTTCCCTTTTTCTAAGTGATATTTTTAAAAATAGACTCTTTATAGCTCTATTTGCTTATACAGCTAAAAACTTGTTTTTGACATAGAAAGATTAAAACAAAAACAGACAATAAACTCAAGAGGGGCAATGTTGAATGAGATCAGTAACGTTGACCAAAATAATAATTCACTCTTGGCTTAAACATTAAATTACTTTACATGAATTTATTTGCATAAGTTATGAGCAATTGTTTGACTTTTTTTACTTTTATGAATTAGCAAATTATAGCAACAATACTTTGGCTCACTCAGTACCTTTTCTTCTAAGATTTGTTATTTAAATGAAGTTACGTTTTAAAGAATGTCTACTTCTGAAAGGAACAGTGCTATGAGAAAAAAAGAATATGTTGTATGCATAAACTTCCAGGCACCTTTCAAAGACTGCTGAAGCAACCAAAGTATAAGGATATGCCAGATACTGGAGATGGATTCTGGTTTCAAGCATCCATGCATAGTACTTGTGGGATTACGTTGCACAGGTTGAAACCTCGTGCATCTTAGTTCTTTATCTCTTCATACTTCCCAAGGCCATCCTAAACCATGGGACAGCTGCAGTACCTTGGTCTCAAAAGTAGCTTAACCAGGTAGGTATCTAGCTTAGGGCAAATTACAGTGTCTGGCAGAAGTTGAATTGTTCTTCAGGAATGTTGCTAATCTCAGTTTTGTACACAACATTGTCATATCTATCTACAAATTACGTACATTGCAATTTAAGTAAACATACAGTTCTTTGTAGAAAGATTTTAGGTCGTCTCACCCCTCAATTTCAAAATAACACTTCATGTCTTACTCCATAAAAATGGAAGTAAGGCATTAAATAGTCTTTCTTTTTTTTTATTTTATTTTCTATATTCTATGTTTACATTCCAAAGGCTTTCCCTTTTCCCAGTTCCCACCCACCATAGTTCCCATAGTTCCTCTCCCCCCCAACTGTTCCCCAATCATTCCCCCTCCCCCCTCGGTTTCTTTACTAAACTGGATGCAATCTTTACAGGCCCAGGGTCCTCTCCTTTCTTCTTCTTGGGAATCATTTGACTTGCTATTTGTGTCTTGAGTATTTAGGGCTTCTGGGCTCATTAATATCCACTTATCAGTGATTGCATTTCATGTGCATTCTTTTGTGATTGGGTTAATTCACTCAGGATGATATTTTCCAGGTCTAACCATTTACCTACAAATTGCATGAATTCATTATTTTTAATTGCTGAGTAGTATTCCATTGTATAAATATACCACATTTTCTGTATCCATTCCTCCTTTGAAGGATATTTGGGCTCCTTCCAATTTCTGGCTATTATAAACAAGGCTGCTATAAACATAGTGGAGCATGTGTCCTTATTGCATGCAGGGGAATCCTCTGGGTATATGCCCAGGAGTGGTATGCCAGGGTCCTCTGGACGTGACATGCCCAATTTCTTTCTTGCTAGATGAAACAATGTTCTGTTTCATAAATAAAAGAGGCTATAAAAACATTGCACAAAGGAGTTCTCTTCCTTGCTGGAGCACAACAGGCTTTTGTAATGTAAGACCCTGCCCCAGAACCAGGCTCCTGTAGCATCCTAATCTCTGACCTTCCACTGCTATAATACCTGACCATCAGTGGTATTCAGTAACAAGAAACTCCCCACAGGAACCTACTTAGGGTTTTTATGTAGATGAGTGTCTCTACCAAAGGTACACACCTTTCTCTGGATTCCCAAGAACTGAAGGAGGTTCCAACAAGTTCCAGAAGACTGACCGCCCGGAGGTTTGGCCAGCCTCCTCGAATACAGCTTCTCTGCCATCCAGCAACTTTAACTGAATTCTCTCCAGTACTATGTTACCATCAAACTTAGTGTCAATGGATCCTTTTATGATGACTTTATGTCAAATCTAGGAATAATGGCTACTCCTTGTGGATGTCATTTCTACATCGTTTAGAGTTGTATTGTACAACTTGTATATTTTGCTTTGACCATACTAGCTACAGTCTCCCACAAAAGATTTGAAATATTAAAAGTAAAATATATACAAAATAATGTATTTGAAGGTTTGGGGGAAAGGGATTGTCCACTAAAAAGAAGGAAATCATATTAGAATAACATCCTGTGTAGTTTTATGTCAACTTGGCCCAAGGTAGGCACATTCAGGAAAAGGGACTCTCAATTGAGAAAATGTTTCAATAAGGTCTGCCTGTAGGCAAATTTGTAGTAATTTTCTTACTTAGAAATTGCTGTGAAATGGCCCAGCCCACTGTAGGTCCTGGGAATATTAAGAAAAAAAAAACTAAACAAACAAACAAACAAAAAAACAGGCTGAGCCAGCTGTAGAAAGAAAGTCTGTAAACAGAACTTGGCCTCTTCATAACCACCCAGGTTTCTGCATTGATTTCCCATCCTGACTTCTCTAAGTGACAGGGTGTGACCTAAAGGTTGTAAGCTGAAGTAGTCTTTCTATCCCAGCTTACATTTGGTCATGAATTTGGTTCAAAACAGTGGAAAAGCTAATTAAGAGAAACGAAGAGCTGGATACTCATGTATGACTGGATGTATTTTTAGGACAAATTTCAAGATAATTTACAAGAGCAAACAATTAAGGCATAACATATGTAAAAACAAGAAAAATAGGGTAAAACTGAATCCGGACAGTGTTCCTAAAGCTGATGCAGTGGTGCATCCTGTGTCTCTAAGGCTGGGTGCAATTATTATTGTGCACTGTGTCTGTCTTTAAAGCTGGTTGTAGTGATGCACCTTGTGTCTTTAAAGCTGGCTGCAGTGGTGTGCATTCTCTGTGTGTCTTTAAAGCTGGTTGCAGTGCTATGCACTGTGTCTGTCTTTGAAGTCATCTGCAGTGGTGTATGCTGATAGTTTCTGCATGCTGCAATACTGAGATCAGAAGATCAATTTAGTCCTAAAGTTCAAGACCAGTCAAAGAAACACAGTGTCTGAAAACAAGTATATGCAAGTCTACATTTTTAATATAGCCATATATGTGTCATAAGAAAGACTGAGTCTGATAAAACAAGTTATTGTTAATTTATTATTAAAATAGGAATTAGGATAAGAACATCTGCAGCACAAAAATAGAAAATTCAGTTTGAGAAAAATAAGTGGAAGAAGTAAAATCCCATATGTTTTTTATTTGGCAAATGAAATTTCCAGAAAGAGCTATCTATACTGGACCCAGAGGCAGATTTCATAGTTGCTAAGTGGCATAGGCCAGAGTCTCTTATCATACAGGTTTCTTACATGGTTACAGCTTAGCTAGGATGCCACTCTGAAAGCATCCCCAATCAGCCAGTGCTCAGGTCAACATCAGCCTTCTTCACAGTGAACCAAAATACTTGGTCAATCTGTTTTAGTGTGTCACTCAAGAGTTAAGTGTCATGTCCTCATGGAAAGTAAGTACCAAGGAAATGCAATCACTAATTTAAATTGTTTCTAAAAGAATCTGAAGATGTCCCATTTTAAAGTATCCAAATTAACAAAATTAGAAATGAAAAGGGGGATATAACAACAGAAACTGAGGAAATTCAAAAAATCATCAGATCCTACTACAAAAGCCTATACTCAACACAACTGGAGAATCTGGAGGAAATGGACAATTTCCTAGACAGATACCAAATACCAAAATTAAATCAGGATCAATTAGATCAGCTAAACATCCCTATAACCCCTAGAGAAATAGAAGGGGTTATAGAAAGTCTCCCAACCAAAAAAAGTACGAGACCAGATGGTTTTAGTGCAGAATTCTATCAGACCTTCAAAGAAGATCTAACACCAATACTCCTCAAACTATTCCACAAAATAGAAACAGAAGGAACACTGCCCAACTCGTTCTACGAAGCCACAATAATGCTGATACCAAAACCACACAAAGATCCTACAAAGAAAGAGAACTACAGGCCAATTTCCCTTATGAATATTGATGCAAAAATACTAAATAAAATTCTTGCCAACCGAATCCAAGAACACATCAAAACGATCATTCACCATGATCAAGTAGGCTTCATCCCAGAGATGCAGGGATGGTTCAATATATGGAAATCCATCAATGTGATCCAGTACATAAACAAACTAAAAGAAAAAAACCACATGGTCATCTCATTGGATGCTGAAAAAACATTTGACAAAATTCAGCATCCTTTCATGCTGAAGGTCCTGGAAAGATCAGGAATTCAAGGCCCATAAAATATAGTAAAAGCAATATACAGCAAACCAGTAGCCAACATCAAAATAAATGGAGAGAAACTTGAAGCAATCCCACTAAAATCAGGGACTAGACAAGGCTACCCTCTCTCTCCATATCTTTTCAATATAGTACTTAAAGTTCTAGCGAGAGCAATTAGACAACATAAGGAAGTCAGAGGGATACAAATTGGAAAGGAAGAAGTCAAACTATCGTTATTTGCAGATGACATGATAGTTTACTTAAGCGACCCAAAAAACTCCACCAGAGAACTCCTACAGCTGATAAACAACTTCAGCAAAGTAGCTGGTTATAAAATCAACTCAAGCAAATTGGTAGCCTTCCTGTACTCAAAGGACAAGCAGGCTGAGAAAGAAGTTAGGGAATTAAATCTATAGAAGAATAATTCACAAGAATTATATGATTGCTAAATATTTGTTGGTTAAAATATAAACATAGAAACAATACATCTAAAGAGATATTTACCAAAAACCAGTTTTCTGATTAGATAGATCAATGCTTAGGGATTAAAAACTCTCTGCCCACACCTTCTGGGAAAAGGATATTAGTAAACATCTATTGATGTGACAGAAAGAAGCAGCTCTTACACCTCAACTATAATGGAAGTATTGCAGGAAACACACTATGTTGGAGAAAGAATATCTTATGTCTGTAGGGCACTTGTCAGTAATAAATCTGATAGCCCATAGCTGGAGCAGGAAATAGAAGGTAGGATATCCAGGAGTCAGAACGAATTCTGGGATAGAGTTAGACATGGGAAGATTCATGTATTAAGGTGGACACAAGTTTCATGGAGTGCAGGTAAACAGACCCATGGCATAATGTACATTAAAATAATTATGTTGTTAAATTATGAGTTAGTCAGAGTAGAGCCTAGCTGTATGGCCAGGGAATTTGTAAATATATTTTGAGACTAAGTCTAATTTCTGGGAGCATGAGGATGGGAAGAAGAGCCAGACATAACTTCTACACCATGAAGTCTATGTGTTACTATGGCCATAATCCATATTCCATTAATTTTACCAGTTTCAAATGGACAACTTGATTTATTTGAAGCATTTTCATAAAGGCATCCAACTAACCAAGTATCAATAAGTATTTGGATTTAACATAACTGTCAAAATTAATTTCTCTGCTACAAATCCCTGTGACGATACCAATGTAAAAATATATTTTGATGTTGAAAATACTTCTTTTCCATGTTGGTCAAACATGTTTCATAGTGGAAGGAGATTTCCCTAAAAATTCCCGTGGTCCATACACTTCTTTAAGATTCCTAGACTTCATGCTATTCTTCAAGATCTTGACACATATGCATGCATGACTATTTAAATCACATAACCCCATTGTTGGTTATCATTATAGGCATGTTTTGTAAGCTGTGTAAAATTTACCCTGTTATTCAAATGCTGATTTCTCTACCCTCATATCATATTTCATCCAAGCATTGTAATGCTTATACCAAGAATTCCCTGCCTCATGTTTATGTAAACAGTTTTTACCATTTATTCTCTGCCTTGTCAATAAATGTTGATTACCCAATGGCTGGGCAAATTAGAGAATAGGGTGGGGTATCCACTATACAGAGGGAGAAGAGAAGGAAAATAGACACACAGAAGTCCTGGGAGGGTGGAGGCATTAGAGCAGTGAAAAGGCAGCCCCAAGAGCCAGATCAATAATAGTATGCAAGTATCAGGGCCTGGGGCTGGTAGCTAGCCAGATTAGCATAGAAGATAAGGATATATCATTTAATTGCTTAGCTATTAAGGTGCAGTTTTAAATAAATCTTAATTCCTCTGTACAGTTATGGTGGCTTAACATAAGGTCAAGAAACACAGTCACTGTATTAATTCACTGTTTACATTTATATTAATAATTCATTAACAATCAGAGACAGAATATCCAATGCATTTGGGTATTTAAGCCTGAAATGATGAACGGGCCATTTTAGGGTATGTGAGAAACTTTTATAATCTCTTTACTAGAAATCGATGAGTCTATTATAAAAAAAATGCTAGCTTGTTTCCTGAAAAATAATAACCAGTAACACATACAAAGAAATCATTTCATAGACAGACTGAGAACATTGCAAGACTAGTACAGTTTGTAGTAGTTTTAAGTACAGGAAGTAACAGTAATAATACACACCATCGCTCCGTGTTCAAATCTATCTCAAAAGACAAGAAAACCTGACATTCTCACAAGTTATATAAGAAAAAAAGATTGAAGAGGTTTTAAACTTTTCAGAAATATTTTGTATAGGAATTCATTTAAAACAGCAATCACCAAAACTGCCGCCCAGTGTCTGCTTTTCCCTTGGTGCAGCCAGGCCCATTCCTCACTGAGCCGGGCTAAAGGGAGAGCAGCTTAAGTAGGCATGGGTAGGTTCAGTGCAGTTCAGTCAGTGATGAGTGCATTTGCCAAAAAATACATGCGGGAACAGCTTCAGAGAACTATTTCATTCACTGAGGGGAAGAAATGGGCTTTCATGCCCCTGAGGATGTGGCTAGGGTCTCTGTGCCAAGGTTTATGTAGCTATGTACCATTGGCAGCGCAGAGATATTGGAAGATTGGAAGATGCTACACCTGTATACTCAGGAGCGGTAGGGTTGCAGAGAAAGCATATAAGGTTAAACAAGAAGTCTTGATAAGTGTCAGACTAATAAGTTCTTACTGGGGTTGATGGTAGAGCAGCCCACTTTATGGAGTCAGGTTGAGAGGTAGGGGGTAGCTAATGCTGCCATTCTCTCTGAGGTACTGGGGGTTGAATCTCCCTCATCTCTTCCTCATTAATCCTGGGCCATTATGACCCCACACAAAAATTATTTTTGAAATATCTATCTATCTATCTATCTATCTATCTATCCATCCATCCATCCACCCATCTATCTATCTATCTATCTATCTATCTATCTATCTATCCTAATCTATTTAATGTGTATGTATACCCATGCATAACACTTGAGTGCAGGTACCCATGGAGGTCATAAGATACCAAGGAGCTAAGTTAAAGTTGGTGGTTGCAAACCAGCTGATATGGGTGCTAGAATCCAAACATTGTTCTTCCATAGGACCAGCAAGTGCTCTTAACTTCTGAACCATCTCTCTATTTCCCTAAGTATATTTCCTATCAATTCTGAATTCCAGCTTTTCTGGCTTTCTGGTCCAGGCCATTGTGCTCCATGAGAAGGTACTAATAACAGTGGTGCCTAAGTTGTTCATTCCTCTGATAGATTAGAGAACAGTGGATAAAATCTACTGGTTAAAATAGACAAAAACCAAGGGCAGAATAAATATCTTAAACTAATAAACTGTGCACCAATTATAGAGAGATAAAGGAAACAAACTGGAGGTTAATGTTCACATTTTATAAACTTTTAAGTTTAATGTGTATTATATTATTCATTCATTATATATCTGTCTTTACTGTTTGTTATAGACATAGTCTCACATAGATCAGGCTGATGTGGAAGTTGCTACGTAACCAGTTGTGACCTTGAACTTTGGATCATCTTGCCTCTGTCCCTCACATGCTGTGACTATGGCTGCCTGCTGCCAGTATGCTTGGTTATGCAAGGCTGAGGGTGGACATAGGACTTTGTGAATGCTATGCAAATATCCTACCAACTGAGCTACAATCTTAGCCCCTCATCAAATCTTGACAATGAGTCTGTGAAGTACTGTATATTACTAGCTATCTGGAGGCCACAAGGCAAATCCAGCCTTCACTCTGCTGTGAAGTTTTGTTGGACGACAGTCACACTCACTTATATGCTCTCTCTAGCTGACTTCAGTTCAAAAGAGCAAAATTTAATTGTATTGCCAATTACCTGGGATATTTATACTCTATTATTTTTAGGAAATTTTTGTTAACATATTGAATGGGAACTAGAAGTAAAAGTGAGCACATCTAAGTTCTTTGTCCTCTAGAGCATGTTGGCTGTTGTAGACAGATACAAATGAACAAATAAATACCATCAAGATAAGAAGGCAGTAATTACTATATGACCAAGAGAATAGGGTAAGGAGATGAACATAATATGTCTAGGGGCAGACTGAAATATTCTAATGGTGATGGGGAACTGTAGAGAGTGACTTTAGAGCAAATGATTGGAAAGGAGATATACTGATGGTATAGAAAGTTAGGAATAAGAATGTTCTAGTCCAGTGCTTTTCAACCTGAGCTTTGCAACCTGTTTAAGGGTCAAATGACCCTCCCACAGGGGTCTCTTACAACCATCAGAAAGCACAGACTTTTTTATTACAATTTATAACAGTAGAAAAATTGCAGTACTGGAGTCACAAAGAAAATGATTTTACAGCTGGGGGTCATCACAATGCGAGGAACCGTATTAAGGCGTCACAATGTTGGGAAGGGTGAGAACAGCTGTTTAGTCTGGGAAGCTAGTAACAGTCAAGAAGCTCAAGAAAGAAGAGTGGTGTGGTAATGTAGGCGACCTAACAGTGAAGGGGAGGATGGCATGTATTCTTCAGAGCAAACATTTTCTATTGCAGCCTCAAGGGTGTGAGTCAGGGCTTAAGAGTACTGTCATTAACTTGTTAAATGCTGACAATGTATAAGAATCCTGAACAGTTGTACTGCGCTACTAATTTAATAATATTCTATTGCAACATATATCATAATCTGTCTCTGTCTCTGCCTCTGTCTCTCTCATTGCCTCTGCCTCCATCTCTCTCTGTCTCTGCCTATCTCTCTCTGCCTCTGCTCTCTGTCTCTCTCTGTGTGTGTCTCTCTGCCTCTGCCTTGGTCTCTCTTTGTCTCTACCTCTCTCTCTCTCTCTCTCTCTCTCTCTCTCTCTCTCTCTCTCAACAAAGTTATACTGATATTGTTATGGGTTTATCTTTCCACCTGGAGTTGCTATTTGTGAGGGAGTGGTGCTTTTAAGATGGGATTCCTAGTTACAGTAAATAGGTCTCTAGGGCTGCTTTCCTGGGTTCTAGTCTAGTTCTTGATCCACCCAGAGTTCTCAGCTTCCTGGTCTACCACGCTCTATAACAAGTCAGAACAAAAAAGTCACTATATGACCAGCAATAACCTCAAACTTGTGATCTTCTTCCTTCTGCCCCCCACACGTGGTGGTTACAAATGTGTACCACTCAGCTTTCTATTATTCGCTATCTATAGGCCACAAGGCAATGCTACCTTTCACTCTGCCTCCACATGGAGTTCCCAGCTGTAATCCCTTAATCTTAATAGACAATGCCCTGGAACTATGGGGCAAAAAAATCCTCACCTCGGTAAATTACTTCACTCACTGACAAGGACAATAACTAATGCAGGTAGTACTATTTAATAGTTTAGAGGACATTTTATGCATAATAACTTCTGGGTTTTCAAAGTGCTTCAAAATTCATAAGATCTGGTCAGGCTTGGCAAAGCCTCAAGAGTACTAATGTATATAGTAATACATTTTATTTGATTAGCTCTAACATTTAAGAAACTATGCAACACAATTAGACTCAGATTCAACACAATTATAGTAATTGTTAGAGACTACATGAACTCTAGTCAGACAAATGGCTATGAAACAGGATGTTGTTTGTCCTCTCTTAGATTATATTCATATTATTCAACACATAAATTAAAATCTAGAGTTTGAGCATAAAAAGAAAATGACTAACTAATTTCTTTGGAAGAAAAAGCATCAAAATCTTTAACAAAGCTGTCCATTTAGCACACAATAATTAGTTAAAGATAGGAAACTGATTTTGTATTTAAACTGAGTTTACGTAAAATTATCTTAAATAAGATGTTGGTGAGAAGTTAATGGATTATTTTCATAGATGGTAGCAGTATAACCAATTAATTGTTCCAGGCAGGCTCTGATACAAGTCATTAAATTTTTAATAGGGGAAAAAAGAGCATCCTTCAAACTGGCAAACTGTAAGAGAGGAAACACAAAAGAGACAGCAGACAATGCACCAAATGATGAAGGCCTGTACTTGGGACTTGAAGCCCAGATCCATTCACTGGAAGAGGCACAACCAGAAATAGCAAGAAAGTGGCATGCTTTCTGCTTAAGGGTTTGCATGGCTGCTAGGAAGAAGAGTGGAGGTCTGATGCACAACCAGAGTCCCATAATAAATTTACACGGGGCTCTAGAGCCTCATCTTTGCAATGTGACTGATGGTAACACACACTTAAAATTCTAGAAGACCCAAAACATGGGCAAAGGAGAGAATGATGCTAAATAATGAGTCTAATGCAAATTTTTCCTGAACCACATTGAGTCAAAGAAATATGTGAAGCATTCTTATTATCTATTGACGTTCATGCTCATTATCAAACTTGTCCTCAAACATATCCATGATTTCTTGGGAGTTACTGAGTCTCAAATTGCTGTGTTAGTCGTTAAGCCCATTTCTGAGGACGCATGTTGCTCGAGTTTCTGTTAGCTGTAGTGCAGTGAGGTGCTGATCTCATTTGATTTTCAAAATGTTTTTTCATCCAATATATTGTGATCATATTCTTCCTTCCTCAGCTCTTCCCAGATCATCTGCACCTTCCCAATCACCAAATTTCATGTTCCCTCTCTCTCAAACATGAACCCAGGTGTGGAGGGACAAAAAACAAGTAATTTTTAGCACCTACAAAACTGACCTTGGTTTCTAACAACTATTCTTTCTGAACTGCTTCAGATAGTCTGATTCTTATTGAGTCAACCCAATAAACTTTGCCAGTGTTATTTAAATACTGTCCTAAGCATTCATAAAGATTTCACTTGGAGTTACCCATGGCCCCAGATACATCAGCAGCGGAGGATGATCTTGTTGGACACCAAATGGGGGGAGAGGCCCTTGGTCCTGGAAAGACTTGGTACCATAGTGTAGAGGAATACTGGGACAGGGAAGCAGGGGTGGGTTGATTGGGGAAGAGGAGATGGCTTATGGGATTTTCAGGGGAGGGGGGAACTAGGAAAGGAGACAACTTTTGAAATCTAAATAAAGAATATACCTAATTAAAAATATTTGATATTATAATATATAGTATTAACAGTATGAAGAGGTAAAATCCAGAGTCCCTATTATATATATGAAATATATATTCATTTGTTTACTTACGTATATATTTACAGGAGTGAATGGTTGAGTTCACATATAAGCTATGACATGAATACGGGAATTAGCTTGTAGGAATTAGTTCATTCTTTATACTCTGTGGATTCTTGGGATGCACCTAACCGCTTTAGACTTGGTGGCATGCATTTTTATCCACTGAGCTATCCTAGGGGGTGTATTCCAACCATTTTGAAGAGATATAAAATGATAAAGGAATCTCCAGCTGATAGTATGCTGTGGCATATACCAACCTCACTAATGCGCTATACACTACACACAATACACACATACATACACACACACAGCACTATGAGCATGCACACACAAATAACCACCACAACAAGAATGGTATTAATAGAAAAATTGAAGAAGAAAACAGATTTTCAATTCCCTAAAAACTATTATACAAAATTTATAAAAAATAATAGTTTATAAAATTATTCACTATAGATGATTCTTATATGTATTCTGTATCTACTTTTGTTCTTGCACATAGTTGTTCATAAGCTTTGATTACATAGAGAGCAGAAGGAATTCACATGGACTTGGACAGGCTGATCAAATTTATTATGATTGTAACTGTCCTAGACTTAGTCTTCTGAAGATCCATGATTTTAAAATACATTTTAAAGTAAAGTGGACATTAAAAAGGACGAAGGGAGGGAGGGACCTGATTGGGAAAGGGGACAGGGAAGGGAAGAAGGGAACATGATCAGGTCTTGTGGAGACAAGGGGAGGTGAGGAGGATCAGACTGAAGCCCCAAGGGCCAGCAGAAAGAATAGAAATAGGCAACCTCTGGAGGTAGGAGGTGGGGAACCCTTTGGAGTGTGCCAGAGACCTGGGAGGTGAGAGACTCTCAGGACTCAGAGGGAGGGACCTTGGCTGAAATGACCTGCAGTGGGGAGAGGGAACTTGTAGAGCCTACCTCTGGTGGAAGGACAGGGTGAGGACAAGTGAGGGAGGGGGTTGCCATCTCACACTCAAACTCTGGCCCAGAATTGTTCCTGCCTGAAGGAGCTACAGGGTCAAAAATGGAGAAGAGCCTGAGGGAAAGAAGGTTCAAATTAGGATCCAGCTTGAAGAGAGGCCCCAGGGCCTGACACTATTACTGATACTGTGGTGTTCTTACAAACAGGAACCTATCATGACTGCCCATCGAGAGGCCCAGCAAGCAGCTCAAAGAATCAAATGCAGATATTTACACCCAACCAATGGACAGAAGCTGCTGACGTCTGAGGTTAAATTGGGGAAAAACTGGAGGTTGCTGTGTAGGATGGAGAGAAGGCCAGCAGTCTTAAATAACCTGGACCCCTGAGATTGCTCAGGTACTAGGCCACCAATGGGGAAGCACACAGCAGCTGATATGAGGCCCCCAATACACATAAAGAGGGAAATAGCAGAGTCTTGTGTTGGTTCTGAGACCTGTGACGTCATATAGGCGACAATTAGTGCAGCCCCGCAAGCATAGACCTGTTACCAAGGCAAAGGCCACCATGAACACAGAATTCAATGGGCCGACCTTTTTTGCCTGTAATTTAAATTACCACCCATATAAAAGGGTAGCGTTTCTCCCCCTCGCTCTCTTTTTCTCTTCACTCCCTGCCTTCTCCCTACCCCGCTCACCTGTCCCCCTATCTTAAATAAAGCCACGTGGAGTTGTCTGGTCTAGTATTATTGAGGCGGCCACATCTCCTGGCTTCTCTGCCTCGGCCCGTAGCCCAGGCGGGCGGTTCAAGCCGGCTGCAGGTCACAGAACTGCGTGGGAAAAACCAACATCTTGACTCAGTCAAATAGGCTATACCAGACCTTAAAGAGACTTGGGGCCGAAGGTGGTGGGGAGGTGTGGTGGGTTGGGGCTAGGAAGCTACTGGGATGGGGACCTCCTCTTGGAGACTGGGGTGGGGAAGGAAATACGGAATGGTGAACAGTCAGGGGGCAGATCTGGAGGGGATTACAAACTGGACTGTAAAAAAAAACGTTTAAATAATAAAGAAAAATTTAAAAAATATAAAAAGGTCAGATCTAGTGGGATGTCCTATGGAAGGGAGTAATGTAGTTATCATGGCATTCAGGTTAATGCTTAAAAAGCTAGTGGTAAAAGAATAAGACATCCCGTCCTTCTGTGTTCCTTGGCTTCCATCTCAATCTATAAACTCTCTTTTGCATATTCTCAACATCACAAAACCATAGTAATAAATCCCCTCAAAGGATGAGCTCATGCCAGGGACACACCCTTGAACTGATTAGATAAAAAAAAAAAGAAACATATTACATGTTACTCAGCTTCTAAGTCTTGTTATATCCA
This sequence comes from Apodemus agrarius, assembly GCA_964023405.1. Classification (NCBI taxonomy): domain Eukaryota; kingdom Metazoa; phylum Chordata; class Mammalia; order Rodentia; family Muridae; genus Apodemus; species Apodemus agrarius. The sequence goes on along the minus strand of OZ030006.1, from coordinate 87,781,367 downwards.
AGGAAAACAGGCTAATATAAATTATATATATGTAATGTAGTCTGTATATATTATATAGAACATAATGAATATATTATATATATATTATACATATAATATATACTATTTTTTCAGTACCTGGAAATATTATCATCACATCTATATGGATTTTTATTCTTAGAAATATATTCTTGCCTTTGGATAAAAAATGAGAAACAATGACTCTGAGTGTATTCTTGCATGTGGTGTTCTAATGTATCAAGGGGCAAAATATCACTTCATTTAGATCCGGGGTCAAAATAATCTATGTGGATGTTTTTCACTGGACGTGCTAATGAACCTGATGTATAAGGGACAATAAAAACATCCTAATCATTTCTCCCACAAAAAGGTCTCTATTGGGTTTCAGTGGCTGCGTCCATTCCTCCTGTGGGGAGTTAAGGTTATTGCTGCAAGCTGCTGTTCCCTAGGCAGAGTTGTGGTGTTTAACACACACGACATAGGTTCAGAGGTGCAGTCCATGGTTGCTTGGGGTCTAAGCACTTGCAGAGGACACCATGGCAGACAGAATAAGAGGAAGGCATTGTTCTTTACTTCTTGGGTCTCAACTAAATAGGCAGGTACTTAAAGGAGGTAGAATAAAATCTTGAAAGATGTTCTCAGTGGCCTCCAGCTAAGCCAAACATTTAAATTTTCTGCAACCACTCAGAATAGCAATACCAGTTCAAGACTATGTTTAAGCACACAATCCTGTAAGGGACAAAACATATTCAAACCATAACAGTGTCTTATTCTATTTTGTATTGCTATGGGATAATCTCAAAACTGGGTAACATTTACAAACAAAACAAATTCACTTGAGGCATGATTCTGTAGACTAGGAATTCTATAGTTGTGGACTGTGGTAGAAGTTAGCAGCTCGGTCCTGAACGAATCACACCATGTAGCAGGTCTCACATGGGAGGTTTATTGGGAGGGGAAGACAGAGGCAACCACTAGAAGAAGGAAAGAAGGGGAGGGGGCTGAGAGAATGGGTCTTTTATCAGGCCGGTGACATAGGCACATGTGCAAAGGGGCAGGACACATGAGTGACTCTGTTGCCTCTTGGGCCACTAGAAATTATGTATCATATCCCCGGGTCCCTGTGAGCTGGCTGTCCACGGATGTGCCTGACTGCTAACCCGTTTGGACAACAGGCATACTAGTATCTGGTTAAAGCTTCTTCTCAACACTGTCAAATTAGCATTAAGTTTCCAACACAAGTGTAGGACACATTCAGACCATAAAAATGGCATATACTATATTCACAATAAATTTACTTCTTCTGATCTTTGCAACCCTCCTCGAACTGGACATTTATCTGTGAGCCTTGTTTATCTCCAGAAGACAACAAGGGTGAGTCTGAGAGGGCAGAGTAAAGACAGCCCTACAAGCAAAGCCTTTGAATGGGCAAGAGGCAGTGGGCCAGGTGCGGGCTTACACATTTTTTTTTTCAAAGAGACAGTTGTTTATTCATGTACAGTAGCATTATTCACAAAACCTAAAACATGGGAGTCATTACACTGTCCATCAACAGATGAATGGATAAACAAATATTTTGTGCATAAGGTCTCCAAAACAGGTTACTCTGTAGTTTCTGGTATTTAACACCACATTCATCAGAGTGACAGCTCAGAAGGTTATGACAGCCTAAACGCCTGTTCAGTGAGCTTGTTGATGTCGCTTTGGAGCATCAGTACCAGACCAGAAAGAGGCAGTAAAGACACTTCTGCATTTACCTTGTTTTATCTATCATGTTTCATCTATCCATATACATGTATATGTATATGTATATGTACATGTATATGTATGGAAGCCAAAATGAGGTTTCCTCCAAATCTTGAAATCATGTTGTCTGGATAAGAACAATTTTTAAAAATGCAGAAAGTCTTTCACAGTATTCTACCCCCTAGTGAGTAACAGGAAATCACTAGAAAATTAAAAAATATGTCCAATTATGTCCCAGACCTTGTGTTGCCTGTAATAAGGCAAACACTTCAAAGTGGCACAAGACGCTCCACACGGAAACACAAGCCTCCCAGACGTCTTGCCAAAAATTAAAACAATCTGGTAGAACCTACTTTAACGTCACCAAATTAAAACGATATTGTACTAGGATATGTCTCCCTGGAAAAGTTTAGATTTCCAAAACTGATGTTTAATGAGAGTACTAGGCACCACTGACTGAGACTTAGAAGTTAGCAATGATGTATAGAGAAAGAAAAGAAAATGTCTTTCAATAAGATTTAAATTAAATAGGCTCAAGGGGCAAAACCTACGTATCAAAGTGTAGTAACTCTATGAGTGTCGCTGGAGCGAGACTGTAGTCTTACTAGGTGGTCCCATGGCTCCAAGGAAATAGAGCACGCTTTAACAAATGATCTGAGCGAGGAATGCCAAGAGTGTGTAGTGTCACCATCGTGCCCTGCTCAAACATGAAGCTGTAAGCGTCTACATTACTTTAGAAAGCCATAAAATAAAATACTAAAAACTAAAAAGCAGATAAGAAGTGAAGTAGAAAAGTTAAAATACATAATATACGCAATTGAAAAAGGCATATATAGTATACCCACAGTTACTGTGTTGATAATCAAAGTCTGAAAATTGTCTATTACCAGAGCAGACAAAATGTATTTTTTCCTTCTGTTCTGTTATTCTCCAAGGAATCTTAAAAGGAGAGCAGATTATATTGCAACTATTAATGCAAGTGGTACCTCACATTAATGTGGTGTTAGTATTAATTATTCACTCAGTGTGCTGAGATATTTTTGGAAAGCACATGTGGAATTCTAAAGGCTTAATAAGTTAATTCTTAGCAAGCTAGCAGTGATTTATTTGGGGGATTGTCATTATCATTAGTTTGATGTGGATACTAAGAAGAGAAATGAACCACAGAGACTTCTGTGAGGATATGAATGAGGATTTTAAAGACAATTTATTCAAAGAAACATCATGGACAATCCCGTAAAGCACAGTTCATTGAAGAGATTATTTGTTGTCCCATCTGATAGATGAGGATCACATTTTAAGTACTAAAAATAAGATTAATTTACTCGTTAAACACATATGTGAATACTGATAGGTTAGACAATGGCGCTTTTATGGACTACATGGTTCTGAGTAAATAAAATATAACTTAGGGTTTCCAAAGGACCTTTACACAAGTCTTTTAAAATGTATATGTTGTTCTATTTTACTTTATTACTTTGTCTTACTTTACATGCATAGACTTCCCCTGTCTGTATGTGCATGCATGGTGCCCTTAGAGGCCAGACGAGGGCATAAGAGTCCATGAAAGTAGAAATGTACATGGTTCTGAGTCAGCTTCTCAGTGCAGGAAATCAAATGTGGATCCTTTAGAAGAGCAGAAAATGCTCTTAAACACTAAGCCAACACGTAAGTCTTTTCTTGTTGTTGTTACTGTGTGTGTATATATAAATATATGTGTATATATGAAAGAGTAATGAAAGAGTAAGCGTTACAAACAACACCAGTAAAATTGGATATATATATATATATATATATATGTATGTATATATATATGTGTGTATATATATATATATATATATATATATATATATATATATATGACAGTCTGAAGAATTAGAAATGACATACCAGTCAGAATAGCTAAGATTAAAAACTCAGGAGTCAGCAGGTGTTGGTGAGGATGTGGAGAAAGAGGACCACTCCTCCACTGCTGGTGGGATTGCAAACTAGTACAACCACTCTGGAAATCAGTCTGGTGGTTCCTCGGAAAACTGGGCACGACACTTCCAGAGGACCCTGCTATACCACTCCTGGGAATATACCCAAAGGGTTCCCCAGCATGTAATAAGGATACATGCTCCACTATGTTCATAGCAGCCCTATTTATAATAGCCAGAAGCTGGAAAGATCCCAGATGTCCCTCAACGGAGGAATGGATACAAAAAAATGTGGTATATATACAATGGAGTACTATTCAGCCATTAGAAACAATGAATTCATGAAATTCTTAGAGAAATGGATGGAGCTGGAGAACATCATACTAAGTGAGGTAACCCAGTCTCAAAAGAACACTCATGGTATGCACTCACTGATAAGTGGATATTAACCTAGAATCTTGGCATACCCAAGACACAATCAACATATCAAATGATGTCCAAGAAGAAGGAAGGCGTGGCCCCTGGTTCTGGAAAGACTCATTGCATCAGTATAGGGGAATACCAGAACAGGCAAGTGAGAAGGGGTGGATGGGGGGTCGGGGGGGGGTGGAAGGGCTTATGGGAACTTCGGGGAGCAGGGAGCCAGGAAAGGGGAAATCATTTGAAATGTAAATAAAGAATATATCGAATAAAAAATGAAAAAAAAAGAGCATTGCTAGACATTTCTATAATATCAGGAGTTAATTGATACTTTCCTTGGATTACAGAGAAATGAGTATCTTAGGGTCATTTAAACCCTATCTTTAACAAAGATAGACACATGTAGAATCATACTGTAAGTTTCCTTCTCCTTGCAGTATAGTGTCAGTATAGTGAGATGCAGTTAGTCTGTTGGGGAGTCCTAATCTTATTTACCTAGAGCAGTGCTTCTCAACCTTCCTAATATTGCAATCCTTTAATACAGTTCCTCACTTTGTGGTGACCCCTACAACCATAAAATTATGTTCCTTGCAACTTCCTAACTATAATTTTCTGCTATAAATTGTATTGTAAATATATTTGGAGATAAAAGTTTGCCAAAGGAGTCACAACCCACAGGTTGCTAACTACTGACCCATAGGCAATGTTTAAAATCAGACTTGCATTTTATCTATGGTTGCTATGAATAAGTAACACCTTTATGAATACATAAACATCTGTTGCTAAAGGGAAAATTTAGGAAAGGCTAAGAGGGTTTGTCTTAGCTATAACTTTTAGGGTTGAGTTGTACTAGTTCAATGCTTCTGAGTAAAAATTTCTTTACAATAGTTAAAAATGAGTACTTCAGTGATCATAGTTTACTTAATAATAATAATAATAATAATAATAATAATAATAATAGGCTGGAAAGGATCAAAACATCAGTGTAGGGGAATACCAGAACAGGGAAGTGGGAAGGGGTGGATGGGGGAACAGGGTGGGGGGGAGGGGTGGGAGGGAAAAGGGCAGGTGAGACCTTTGGGGGGTGGGGGACCAGAAAAAGGGAAATGAAATGTAAATATAGAATATATCCAATAAATAAAAAAAAAGAGAGAGAGAGAGCTTGGTAAAAAAAAAAAAAGAAAGAAATAATTGGTGTGAAATCCAATAGGAGACATTCACCACCTGAAATTAACATCCTTACATTCAGTTGTCAATGCTACAGATGCATGCTATTTCCTAAAAGTATTCATGCATTTATTCATCCATCCACTCTATATGTAGCATCGCCATCTGCTGTAGATTAGAAAAAAATAAGCAGCTTTCACTTATATTTACTAAGTGTTTATATGTCCCTATTATTTGTATTTATAGCTAATAATAGAAACTTCAATTGAAAAAAAACATCATTTCATTCATAGATATTTCTAATGAAAGAGTAAGCTTTACAAACAACAGCACTAAAATTGAATTTATTTTTAAAAGAAACACATTTAATACGAACTTGCTGTTGTAGATGTTTTATTGGACTGATAATTTTGGGAAATATGGGAACTTTGATGCTGTGTAGTAGGAATTTAATTTCAGTAGCCCTATTAATTCTATGGACAAAAGATAATTTATTTAACAACAACAACAACAAAAATTCATCACTGAAGCTATGTTTGACACGTGCCTAAGAAAAGGTAAGTATCATGGAGTTATTTTTTACTTCATTTAAACAACAACAACAACAACAACAACAACAACAACAACAACATTGTCCCTTAATATGTCCAGGAGTTGTTGTATGAAAGCAGTAAATCTGATGCTGTATCTTCTGCTACTGAACATTTTTTATTTACAATAGTATTCTAACAATCCAAGATAAACTTTAATAGTAAAGAAGATGTTTCTCAAAACATACTCTCCACTTATGATATGAAAATGAGGAACCTTCTTTAAGGGTTTGTTGTCGTGGTGGTTAACATAATGACAGTCATGCTCATAAGGTCTCAAGGGTAAAAGAAAGTGTTACTCTTCAGCCTTCCTTTCAGTTACAATGGAACGGGGTGACAAGGTTCTGTGTTTCGCAGTGGGTTGGAGATAACTCAAATTATGCAGGTGATTGTGAGTACTGCAGCAGGCACTGTCCTCCTTCTTGCACTTTATCTGTTCTTACTGAAAACAAATATACACCTAGCTCATATTTGTGACAAATTTCATAGAATGGGCAGACTCCCCCTTCAGCAATGATAGCCCTCTTTAGTGACATATTACAGGAAAGCCTGTTTTGAGTGAAGGCAGGCCAGTGCCAATTGAAAGCACCTGGCAAGCATTCTCTCACTGCCTGGAAGGCTGAGTCCAGGACTCTCCAATCCTGGAAGCCTCTCCATCCTAATTCTAGTAAACGCTGTTTGGGCCGGTGATGAACCTTAAGGTGTGTGGAATGTTAGGATTAGAAATGTAATGAAGGCAATCAGACTATTGTGTCTAGGGAATTATAAGAGGCTTAAGAATCTCGTATTTTACAGTCTTCCAACTTGTGCAGTTTTGCAACAGCATCCACAACAGCAGGACACAGTTGTGGGCAGAGGTCTCAGTAGTGTGGCGTTCCACTACTCACAGCAAATACAGTGAAATTTACACAGATTACTTAAAAGACACCTAATAATTCTCTAGGTTTAGGAACTAATAGCTCAGCTTCAGTTTCCTCCATTATGAAAGAAATATGACAGGATGCAACCATCAGTTGCATAAGTACACTGACTTATGTAGTGATGGATAATACAATCATCTATTGGTTCTGGGTATTTCTCAGTCTCTCATAGTTCCATTAAGTGTATTTGTGCATGCTTGTATATATATATATATATATGATACACACATATGTATATAGTGAAATATTTCTTGCTAAAGTACTATTTATTTCTACTATCAATTGCTCACAATTCAAATGCTCTTAGATGGTATTATATATAGATTAAACGCCCCACAAACATAAGGGATATTAAATGAAAATGCAGTCCTTGATTGAATATTTTCTTACAGATTGCCTTAGTCAGGTTTTGTCTTCACAGTAATAGAAAATTAACCAAGACTCACCTACACATAAAAACAAACAAAACTTTGAAAACAGTGAATACTGCATTACATCATTAAATGCTTGGCTCATAAAAAAGATAAACAGATGCCATGATATTAACAAGTGTCTTTTTCCAGTCACACTTTCATAATGTTGTTCATTGGTTTTCTTTGATGTGTAACATGCTTTATCTGAGTTAGTTGATTCTGACTTAGCTTTTTCTCTGTTTCCATAGCATGTAGCCTGTCTTCCCCTCACGCCTTGGGCTTCCTTTTCTCTAAGACCTGCATTGTTCATAGTGACATCAGCTTACATCTCAGCTTCCTGTTTTCATGGTTGCTGACAAGTGTGCTCTCCAGATACTTCTCAGAACTATCCTCCAAAATCAATCCCCTTTCCCCCCCCGTTTCTCTTCCTATTAAATATTTGGATGTTCTGTTTTTCTTGCCAGTTTTCCCCTAAAAGTTTTAAAAACTGCATGAGTCGGGATGCAAATTCTAAACATCTCCTCAGTGTAGACTAACAGCTCACACTGCTGCTGAGCACACCACGTGCCTAGGTCCCATTGTCAGAGAATTTATCACTGAGAAGAAAGCTAATTAAGGCAAAACAATGTGCTTTTGAAATAAAACATTCAGGAAGGCCAATTAAACCCAAGCTTTTGGAGGGGAATTATAGGTGATCAGTTTATACTTTTCCTGTCAATCCGTTATAGAATATACAACAATCCAAGGACCATCTCAGTGAAAAGAGATGAAATGCAAGTCTGACTTACTCTCTACCTGTGTACAGGTGAGGGAGACATCTGAACACATACATGCTGTTTGTTTAGGATTAAAATCCATGCTCATTTTCACAACTCCTGTCACATCACGGGGTCACTTGCGAGCGAGGTGGGGTAGATGAGTTTGTATGTGCTATGATGCAGTTATACAGAGACAGAATGTTTTCAGACAGTCTGGTGAGGATGAAATCTCCTATACCCGATTCTAACATAGGAGGATTGCAAGCCCCAGACCAGCTGAAGGAGCATGGCAAAGAAGAGCACATAATAAACAACAGAGCATCGCTTTCTAAGCCAATGTAGTTCAGCAACAAGACACTAAAACTAAGCGCCTCGGTAAATTGTTGCTTCTTTACTCAAAGTTCTTGGGGTTCAGTGGAATGCAAGAAGTGATTTGTCACAGATCACTTCTTCTGCCTAGACATTATTCTACCAGATGTGACACTACAGGTATATAGTCTGGTGAGAATTAAATCTTCTCCTAGGAGAATAATGCTAAAGTCAGTGTGGTAACATAAACCAGCTGTTCTTCTAAGGACCTATCCATCCTTCCCTCTAGCCATTTCATCTCCATAGCCATATCCTTCCTCCTCACTCCTTTATATGATGAGTATATACAGCCTTATATTAGTTATGTTATTGGACATGCATCATTTGCCATTCATGTCCCTGTTTGGGTAATACATTTTTTTTGGTTTGTTTGTTTGTTTGTTTGTTTGTTTTTCAAGACAGGGTTTCACTGTGTAGTCCTGGCTGTCCTGGAACTCACTCTGTAGATCAGGCTGGCCTTGAACTCAGAAATCCGCCTGCCTCTGCCTCCCAAGTGCTGGGATTACAGGCGTATGCCACCACCGCGTGGCAGGGGTAATACATTTTTAATCCCTTTATCCGCATGTCGATCTGCTCGGCCTCAGTTTATTTCTTACATTCAAGTAAGGATCCCAAATGTCCCTCCTCCACAACTCAGTTTACTCTTGGTTTATTCTTCATTTTTCTGACAATCCTAAACCATGACCTTTCAAGTGCTATTTTTTTAATTTTGTTTTTGATAAATCTAGGCACTTACTATTTAGTACATACACATTTTAAAGAGAGGCAGCATTGATGTTTAAGTTACATTCATCATTGCAATGGGATATGCATGATCAGAATATACGCTGTGAGTGAACTAGCTGCTCTGAAGTGAGTTTATTCAGTTACCCCCGGGTTGGAAGTTGTGAGAGCTCTGGTATACTGCCACCAGGCACTGGGACAATCCACACAGAAAAACTACTATATTTCATCACAGTGTTTATATAAAAAATTGAATTGTTTCCTATTTAATATTAATTTTAACTTTAGAAATCTGTTTGGAGATTATATTCAGAGGCTGATAAAAATTGTTATTTTTTTTAATCCTGACTCAATTTTATAATATAGACTTGATATCCTTACATCTTTCTGAACTTGTTTTATTATGGAAAACTGAAAGTACTAACACTTTTCAACTTGATTGTAAAGATTATATGCACTTGTAAGTTTTAAACATTAACAATAGTATATACCAAATAGCAGGTATTCACCAATTAATCATTATCTGTTTACATCAATCCTCTGAATTTAACATTTCCTTATAATGGCATCTCTGGCCTCAAAGTGATTGTTCAAAGTGACTTCCAATTTTCAAAAAATAATCAATTGCAACATATAATATTTACACATAAATACTATTAATTAAAAAAGATCATTGTTTTTTATTGAGTTCCTGAAGAAGGTAAACTGAGATACTCACAGTAAACTTACTCTTAGCTAAACTGAAATAATGTTTTTATTTGACCTTTAAAGAGAGATGATTTCACCTTCCAACTCTTACCAAATACTCCATTTTACGATTTTGACCTTTTTACCTTTAATTATTACACACACACACACACACACACACACACACACACACACACGAGAGAGAGAGAGAGAGAGAGAGAGAGAGAGAGAGAGAGAGAGAGATACACATAAAATCTGCTCAGTCTACTTAGTTTTGTTTACTAGTGACTGATTTGACTTGAATATCCTTATAGAGGGGTAGTCCCTGGGGAAGAGTATCTTTTCTTCAGTCACTAATTTATCTAGCTGTAGGAGCTTGTGATATTTCTTCCACACACAGAGGCATGCCAATTGGTATTACCATTGCACAGGTCTTATTTAAGTGACAAAATATTGAGATTTTGTGGGTATAAGTTCCCTTTCATATAGAGAAGACCATATTTTATAGTAGATAATATTAGTACTCCAGCTCTTATAATCTTCACATCCCCTCTTCTGCATTTTCTTAATGAGCATTATGTAGAGACATTGTGTTGGAGATATATCCAGTGGGGCTGGTATTTTCTTCATTTTTTCTGTATTGATCTTTATAGTCTGAAAAAAGTAGTATGATGATGTTTGTATAAGGATGAGTTTTATAATGCAGTTAGGAATTATACTGGTTTAGGAAAGAGGCTGTGGTAGCTTCTTTATTGGGGTCAATGACATCACCAGCCACCAATGGGTAGTTTGTCTAGGTTTACAGTTGCCAGACATGCATTCTCTTCTAGTGACTGGTATTTCATTCTAATTGTACAGCTGCTTGTTACCCCAAGATATAGGAACCACCACTGAACCCCTGTGAATATCAGGCTATCTTAGTCATTGCTGTGGTTTATAGGATTTACAGCTCAGCAAGACTCTTAACTGCTTTTCTCCCTTGGAAGTTTACATTATCACCTTTGTATACCAGTGGGCTGTTCCTCCTGGAGAAGACTTTTATGTCAATTACAGCTTGATTCCTCGAAGGTGTGAGTCCATCACTTTACAGGGAAGTAATCTGAAGTAACCAGCAGACTTTTTAAATTGTATTGTTTCCTTCTCATCATAAGTTAACCCTGCAAAATCTATGAGAGGAGCTTTTTTTCTCTAAATCTTCAAATGAGATTCAAGTCTGATCTGTTAATTTCTAATATCAATTTGATCTTAAAATTTGTTATAATTTTCATCAAATCATAAACATTTTAACATATAAATATTTCCATTGTATTATTTTCTGCTACAATTCAATAATTATGGTTTTTCTAACTATGTGTTTGTGTAGTTTATGACCTGCTTATCTAATTGGCTATATTTTATAAATTTTGCACTAAGATTTGGAACATGTATTGGTATGGAAATTTAAAAGTATAGGATTTATATTTTATTTTTCTTTGCAGAGAGGAGAAAATGTGGGAAGCTGCAGGACACACTTGATAGAAGAAGTTGAGAAAGCATCAACATAGTCAACTGTTTCAATTTACATTTGCATTCAGTCCTGCTAAGTGCCCCACTTGCTCATTGCAGCCACACACTCCTTTTATGCTCTCTCCATGACTTCAAAGTAAACTCTTGACCTTTTGCCATTAAACTAGGCAACAATTGTTTCTCTGTATCTGTGACATACTGCACTATGACAACACTCTGTGATAAAGACTTAAACAAGTATTCGGGATTGCTACAACAAATGCTGTGGAATATTAAAGATTGTATCTTTTGGCAGCTCTTCATCAGGGTACTGGAGTGTGCAAGGAACCAGACACTAATCCCCATTATGTATCACAGGATATTGTCAGATTCATATTCTACATCTGTCTCACAGTGCTGACTAGGAGAGTAATTGCTGCTGAGATAAGCCCTTTCTGGAATATGTGCAATTAATTCTCCTGGAAAAAGAACGAAAGTAGCCTGACACTTTAATAATGTTTAAGTACACCTAATCTATTTCTTTTCTGTCCCTAATGTTTCCTAAATATGAAAAAGAAAGAGGATTTGAAAGTACTTACAGCTGCCTGTTCTTATGTAAATCTTCCATGGACCTGTAATATTCTATCTTAAAATGACTGGCATGAAATAATACTATAAATTATAATAGCACGAGGTACAAGTGGGGAATTACTTTCAAGCTGAATTCAAGATGTGATTTTTTTTAAATGGGGAATGGATGTTTCTCTTATAAAGTAGGAATTATTCTGTTATTAAATCTTCAAGGGTGTACAATTTCAATCAATTTGAATTTTGAATATATATTTAAACAAAATGAAATCATTCTTCTGTCCAGATTCTTGATGAAATGTTATTCACCATATGCATTTCTTGGACTTTTATTTCTAGCACTCTTTATGTTTCTAACTCTTCATGCTATAGGTAGTAAGCTGATTACACAGGTTGCTATACTTTCAATGCCTTCAGGTTTCCAAAAATTCTACGTCTAAGGCTCCTAAGCATTCCATGCATTGCTATGCTAGTGCAAACATATCATCCTCAACCTTGGCCAGAATTCTATGAACTGCCTCTCAGAGACCTGAAAGTAAGTGCCTGTTGTTTATTTTACATTAAAGTGAGAACACCATTTTGATGTTTATTTTGAATAAGAGGAAGAAAGCATAATAAAACTTGAGATTCTTTTGCTAACTCCTTCATTTTCCTTAACTTCCTAGAGTTGATTTTTATCACGAGGAAAAAGTGTTCACCTCAGTGAACTATTGTGTTGAATGCCAAACCAGTATTTTAATATCCTCTTTTCTGTAAGAAAAGCTTACGATTAGATAATGTACATTATATTAAATAAATATTATCCATGGCCAGAAGAGAAACAGAACTAACCAATACTTTTTTGAACTTTGTAAATATGTTTGAAAAATAGGAAATTTAATAAGCATATTTTTTGAAAGGACAGGAGTCACTGGGAACAACTGAATCTTCTCTATGGTGTGCAGAATATGTCTCCTTAGTGAGAGTATTTATATATATATATATATATATATATATATATATATATATAATATATATATATAATATGTCCAAGGAGAAACATAAAAAAGTTTTGGAGATATGAAAATGCACTAGGATAGTTTTCTTTTTATTGGATATTTCCTTTATTTACATTTCAAATGTTATCCCCTTTCTCAGGCCCTGCCCCACTCCCGCCCCTGAATGTTCCTATTCCATCCCCTCCCCTTGCTTCTATGAGTATGTTCCTACACACACAAACCAACTCCTGTCTCCCTGCCCTCAAATTCTCCTACACTGGGGCATCAAGCCTTCACAGGACCAAGGGCCTCTCCTCCCAATGATGCTAGACAAGACCATCCTCTGCTACATATTCAACTGGAGCCATGAATCCCTTCATGTGTACTCCTTGGTTGGTAGTTTAGTCCCTGGGAGCTTTGGGGGGGTCTGGTTTATTGATATTGTTGTTCTTCCCATGAGATTGCAAACTACTTCAGCTCCTTCAGTCCTTTCTCTAACTCCTCCATTGGGGACCCAGTGCTCAGTCCAATAGTTGACTGTGAGCATCTGAGTATCTGCCTCTGTATTTATCAGGCTCTGGCAGAACCTCTCAGGTGACAGCTGTATCAGGCTCCTGTCAGCATGCACTTCTTGGCATCTTCAATATTGTCTACATTTAGTGATTGTATGTGCAATGGATCCCTAGGTGGGGCAGTCTCTGGATGTCCTTCCCTTCAGTCTCTGCTCTACACTTTGTTTCCCATGAGTATTTTATTTCTCCTTGTAAGAAGGACCAAAGCACCCACACTTTGGACTTCCTTCTTCTTGAGCTTCATGTGGTCTGTGAATTGTATCTTGGGCATTATGAGCTTTGGGGATAATATCCACTTATCAGTGAGTGTATACCATGTGTGTTCTTTTGTAATTGGAATACCTCACTCAGGATAGTTAATGCATGAATTCAAATTTTCATGCATTACCTAAATGACTTAACTGTTATTGGCTATTACATTGTTTAATTTTAAATACACTTACTTATTTATGTGACATGTGTGCAAACATTTAAAATGTAAAATGCAATGGCTGCATGGCTGCATGTGTGTAGGTTGATCACATCTCTTTTGATCATATGCATTTTGGAAAACTAGGTCAAGCAGTCAGGCCTGGCAACAGACACTTTTACCCACTGACCTGTGTCACCAACTTACATCTTAACTTTAAACAAATACCCCAAACAGTTCCACTAAGCAGTGGGGGTCAGTAAGTGAAATTCCATACCTTGAATCTATAGCTGATCTAGTCTTCCTTAGCCCCACCTAGTTTATAAATTATATTGAAGTTAGCTGTGTCTGCACAGTTATATCAGCTACAAGGGAAATATACAACAGATTTTGTTTGTGTGTTCTATCTTTGTAACTGGAAGTCTTCCTAGCTAGCTTTTATTTTAAAATGTATTATACATTAAAAGTAAGTGACATGTATATGTTATGTTGTGTATGTATAATATAAATCTAGAATTAGTAGAAATGAGATTGCATGTACACACAGATGCTTCTAGGAGGATTCATCACTGATCCGTTTAGAAGTTTAATAGAAAGAAACAGTAAATACAGATGACTTTTAGACAATTATGTTATTATTTCCATACTGTATATTCAGTGTATTTTCTTGCTGTTCAATGCTGAAATGTGTTGTAGCTGACTTAGAAACTGATGGTTTTTGGGTTTCTTTTCTTTTTTCTTTTTTTTTTTTTTGGTATCTCAGATAGTATAAATATGACACAATAATCACAAGCTCTTTATTCACTCATGGGATGAAAAACTTCTAATTTGGTAGCTTTGATGGTTAATCTTCATTGCCAACTTGACTAGAAATAACCTAAGACATTTCTACCTCAGCCCCAGGTAAAGCTGAGGACAAAGAGCAATTCTGAATGTGGGCTGGACAGGGAGGTCTCATGGCCTGAAGTCCCAGGTGGAAAAAAATAGGAAAAGAGGGCATTTTGCTGAGCATGTCATTTGCCTCTTTAATCTCCATCATGGGCACCCAGTGGCACACCTCCATGCACTCACTCTCCATGTGGCGGAACACACTTCCAGATTCACAAGCTCAAACAAAACCCCATCTCTTAAGCTGCTTGTTGTCGAGTGTCAGATGCAAAGATATGAAATGTAATCAATGCAGAATGGCAAGCACTCATTTTCCTGATGACCAGAAATTAATTTTTTGAAATGTAAAAATGGCAGAAAGGCTGCACTGAACACTTGTAAGTCTATGGGGTAGGAGATGAGTGGAAAATCTTCCCCATAGAACATGTGAAAATTCAGAATCTTGAGATATGTTTATAACTTGATTTTGCTTTTAAAATTATTTATATATACTCATTTGATATTTTACTGAGTATAAACAGTATGTGTCTAAATTACTACTAAAAACCCAAGTGCATACATCACAGACCAACACAAATGAGGACACTTCTGTTCTCCTCTTCAGAGTAAAAAAAATTTCTTTATAAGTACTTAAAATAATTTGAATTAATTTAAAGGTGAATGGTTATTACAGATTATTTTATTTTTATATCGTATAAAACACACTCTTCACCACAAATCTGAAATCATTTATGAGAATTCTGCAGCTACTTACATGATTAATAGGTATCTACAAGAATATATCTATTCCCTAAAACACAAGGCTACATTTTACCACCAATGTTCATGACAGATCTCACAGATTTACTGAGATTTACATGAAGATAAAGTTTGTACTGTCCTTCAATTTCACACTGGTAATAAAAATAAAATTACAGGCGATTCTTCAGCAAGTTCTTTGCTCAATATATGAGAAAGAGGTTAAAACTTTCCACAAGCAAGAAAAATATTTGCATTTTATAATAGTTTTATAAAATTAAATTTATATAAACATATAAATAGATAATCTTATTATAATTGATTCTGATTAGTGTGCATATTCAGCTATTGTATATAGACTTGGTTCTAATATATTATATTCTGTATATACTGCATATAATGTATACAATACATACCATATATGCATAATGTATATAATGTATAGTGTATTCATTAAATAATTGAATAAATGAGTAAGATACTAAAATCTAGGTTCTGAGTTAGAGTTATTGTTTCAATATATACAATATCCAATATACACTACAGAGAATATCCTCACATTTAAATACACTTGAATATCATTCAGTATAAGAACCCTTCCAAACACTCATGACTCTGCATCTTGTCTCTGTTATAGACTCTCAGCTACCTAGCATCCTCTTCAGTCCTGATGATGCCGAACATATACTGAGGCGTAAGGTTGTGCCTTCCCCTCCTGCCCACCTCCTCTTTGTCCAATTTAATGGCCCATAATAATTATCAAAAATCATTCTGTCTATATTGGTTATTTAATTTTATGTTGTAGAAATTTATCAAGTAAAATATCATATAAAACAACAATAAAATTGGGCTTTTATTATTCAGCTAGTAGGGAGTGTGAAAATCCAAAATCCCTCTCATGATTTTACTGCCTCCTTCCTTATAGACAATGGGAATGAAAAACACAAAAATTTTCTAAAATCTCAATTTATGTATCAAAATAAGTATCTGGGTTTTTATTAATCATTCAAATGAAGCATTAAGCCAAGTGGAATACAGAATACCACTAAGTGCAAAGTCAGATTACTAGAGCTTAGATTCCTGGTTGAGGCAGGGGCAATAGTGCTTTGTACATTCACAGCATGTGGGAAGCAGAGTCAGGAAAACCATGAAGCCAAGTAAAACCTAGGCTGCATAGCAAATGCCTATAAAGCCTGGGATGCAAATGAAGACCATACCTCAGATACAAGCAGACAGATAAAAACAGCACAGGCTGGGTGGTTAAATCCAGGATTTTAGTTACAGTTCTGGACGTTCCAATTGAGACCATGTAGCTAGCAGAGTTGGGTTTTTATGAGTGTCATTTCCTGGCTCACAACTGCATTCTCTGGGCATGTGCATATGGTCTTTGCAGAGAATAGGGTTTTAGATGGATATAAGAAGATATAGATAGAGAGGAGAGGGCAAGAAGGTCAGAACGAAAGAGACAGACAGATCTGGAGTCAAGATCTACTTCACATAGGCCACCTAACCTCGTGGTCAACACAAAACACTGTTACTTAAGAAGCCAGAATGGAGCGACAGCCTTGCCCTTCCCAGTGATGTGCTTCTGGTAAAGCATGATGGTTCTGCTGTGGGGTGAGACAGATGGAAATAGGTGCTCCCATGGCCACCCAGTTTGTTTCTGCACTAACAGAAGAAACTATAGTGCGTAACTCCCTTTTTCCTTCCAATTTGTTGCCCTATAGTGTATATAACCTCAGTAAAAGCTGATATTGTACTATTTAATGTTCCCTTGGACATCATAAAACCATGTAAATCATCACTTTTATCTGTCAAAAACCAATAAAGCTCATAAAATTAAGTAATGCATGAAAATTTCATAGGCGTTAATATCAGACTCCTTGAAATTGATCCTGAGAGAACTAATTGCTTATTGCCTCGCTTTTTACACAGAAAATGATAAATTGAAAGTTTAGATAGGAAACGTCCTCTCATTAGGAAATCAGTTCATAGATGTGATGTTCTTCTCAAACAGTATAAATGTATAACATAAAATCTAATGATTATTCTGAATTTTGTAGCATCTTCATAGTTTATAAAGTCTACCAACTCAGGAAGCAGGAAGTGCAGAACTATGGTAATAATTCTGAAATTATGGAGAAGAGAAATGATGATACTTTTTGAAATATTTAGTAGAACTTGCTGATTGCAATGCTTCTTGATTATTAACAATAAGCAAGCAGGACCATAACCTAGGATCTCTGATCAGAACTGTATACTCCATGACTCACACAGTAGGTCCCCTTGGAAGAGGAAACGTTGGGAGGTGGCTTTAATTAGATGACATCCCTGGATTGGGCCCTTTTTTGGCTTAGATTAAGAGACCACAGAACTCCCTATCCCCCTCTTACACTGTATGTAATGAAAAGATGGCCAGCTATCAAACAGTTACAGTCCTCATTGGCACCCACCCAAGCTGGTACTCCAATCTCACACTCCCTACCAGACAGAACAACCAATGAGCTTTCTCACACTTCACTATAACATATAGAAAAGGCCTATCTCTTCTGTCGGCTTCCTGTTCCTTAGTATCCATATGCATATGCTGATCTTATATGGTTTCACTGATAGACTGGAATTTTTATGTGTTTATATGTTACCTCTAAAGAAATTGTGCTTGAATGGGAAGACTTTTAGATATATTAGGTATCTAGTAATTTATGTAGGCTGCTCCTAATATCTACTGTGGAAGTGGAAGATGCTATTGAAACCCTATCACACGCAGAACAGACAATTACTCTACCATGATCATAGTATTTTTGAGGTGACATTGAAAAGATGCCTATTGGAAATGACTGAAAAAGAAACATTTACAATTTTCTTTTCTGTACCAACAATAACTGACCACTGATTCACTATATACAATGGATAAAACTATCAAGGGAGATGTTCCAAATAATCTTGATCATCAATAGTATATTAAAAGAAAGCTGGGACACTAGTGAAGTGTATTGGTAGGTGTATCTGAAGGCTTTTCTAAGTATTATACCATGCTAGGCAGAACTACCTCAGTGGCAGGCAGATGCAGAGAAAGAGAGCAATGGGAGAGCAATGTTGAAGGGTGTGTCTTTCTTTCATCCATGGTGTTTTGCCTTGCAATATGCTTAAAACAATGAAACCAGCTGAGCAGGGACTGAAAACAAAATAGAAGCAATAAGCAAAAATCTTTCTTCCTTAAATTTTTTTCCCCGCTCAGGTATCTGTTACAGGAATGAAAATTCTGAATAGCAGTGTTCAACTAAATAAATGTAATTATAAAAGAAAGCATTCTTAATATATGCTTTTAATGAAATAATTACTCTGAATAATAAAAATAATTATTCTGAAATATATGGGTAGATGAATTTGCTTATAATAATATTAATGGTCAAGAATTAAAAAGACCTGTTCAATAACTTATAAAGCATTATGTTGTTAATCTGTATGATAATAAATAGCTGCTAACTGCTCCCTGATCTTTATTTTAGAATTATCAAATGTCACAAACTAGCCTGAATGGCTAACACCTGTAATGTCTATTCTCGGGACACTACAGCATGGTAATTTCATGAGTTCAAGGTCAGCCAAACAAACTAATGCCAACTGAAAACAAAACAGTTGCTTGTGTTCAGAACCAGAATGACTTTGGCTCATAGCTTCCATTGATTGCCACAGTTTGTATAGTCCAGTGTGTTTGGCTTTGGCTCCTGGGTCCAGGGACTGAGGTACGCATTTTACATATTAGAACAGACCTGGCCTCCAGGTTCTTCCTCAGTCCTTACCTGGCGTATCCTGCTCTCCTCCCAGAGGCTCCTTCTTATATAATCCACATATTTTGTGCTCCCCTCTCCCCTCCTCTTCTCTCTCTGCTTTCTCTTCCCCCTCCCCTTCCTCCACTTGTTGATTCCCCTGAACTCAGTTCTGTGGCCAGTGAACCCAAGAGCAGTTTCACAATAAAATGGCCTTTAATATAATTTAACCTGGTTTGAACTGGCTCATTTCACTGGCAGTGGATAAATAACTCATCAGTGGGTACTTGGGTACCTCATGAATTCTTCAGATCTAATTTGAATTGTTTTTCTGTTTAACATGTTTCCCTAAATTATCACAACTTCTTCTGTACCTTTGGAAAGTCCTTTTACCAAAACAAATTTCACTGCAAAAGGTAACATCATTATTTTGCTAAAACATTCTGCATGTTTATGCAAACTGTGCAGCCCAGACATTGAAATGGTGCCATGATTATTACTTTGAAAAATTTCAAGGATAAGTAGACAATTTAGACAAGACCAGTTTTTGGAGGGAGGGGCACTGAATTATTGTAATCACAGTTGTAGAATTGGCTGTGGAAGCAATGATTTTCTTTCTCATTTCACTGAACAAAGAAAGGTCTGTTTTTTGGTCATTCTATGTCTTAAATCTGATCAAACTGATGTTAAGAAGAAAAACGAACAAACCACTTTTCTGAGTTAATTATTGAAAATAAGTGCTCCCGGTCAAAGTGACTGAGCAGATAATCTTAACAGATAATAGCTAATAACATCTAATAACAGATCTTGTTATTTAAGATTGGTTACTCTGTTTGATTATAGATATTCATACTTGATATTTGCCAAATGCAGACATTTTTCTATGTCCTGCAAACAAACTTGGTTACAATATAGGCATAGAGCAGTAGGTCTCAACCTGTGAGTTTTGATTGCTACAGGGATCACACATCAGATATCTTGCATATCAAATACTTATGTCATAATTCATAACAGCAGCAAAATTATAGTTATGAGATAGCAACAAAAATTTTTATGACTTGGGGTGACTCATGAGGAAGTGTATTAAAGAGTCACAGAAATAGGAAGGTTGAGAACCACTGATACTTTTGTATTATGCAGTAGATACTGTCTGTACTATTAATATTCTGCTGATCTTTTACATGGGATACTTCTTACAGTACGGAAAATGCTCCTCTTGTCTGCTAATGGTCCTCTATTTTTAAGAAGGAAGTTAGACGTTTGTGAAGTCATATGCACATGCCGACCCCTATTCTCAATAAGGGTCAAGGATCAGTAAAAAGATTGCCAGCTGCTTAGATCCATAAAATGTGCTGTGAATGTGACATGGAGCTGCTATTCAAGTAGTACTCAGAAGCATGTTGGTCTGTGACTCAGTTATGCCATTAAATTGCATTTTATAACACCCCAACATTGATATAGTCAACTGTTAAATCATCTTACATTATGTTTTTAACTAGTACTTATTTTGTAACACTGATAATGTGTCAGTATGTTTTCTACAGTATCATATTTATTTTGCTGGTATCTTAAGAATTCTTGATGGATTAACATCCTCCTTTAATTCATATTTTATGATTTATGATTTTTATTTATATCCAGAGTACTAATACTAATTTTAAACTGTTTCTTCTAATGTATATAAATTAAAACATCTAGAAAAGCAATCCCCATTGTTCTACATAGGAAACATATTATGTTCTAAAGATTTGATTCTTAATATCTTTATGATAACCTCACCACCAAAATAAACTGTAGATATTTTGTATTTTGTGAGGGTTGTGCATTAATTGAAAACTTACAATAGATTGACAAAAAGGTACAGTTTGTGATTGTGAAAATGAATGTAAAACCTGCTTAGTTTTCGAGAATAATAAATGCCTTCTTTTATATTGTGAAGTTTTCTCTAGGCATTTCAGTGAAGATGTGAATCACAAAGTATACAAAATGTAATGTGGCCTTAACCTTTATGATTATATACACAACTCAAAGATTTCGCCATTTTCTAGAAGTATGTAGGGTTATTGTACATGTAAAATGCCATTTCTTTTCTGTCACCAGAGAACTATAGCTTTTGTCACTAAAGGATGATAAAATTGACAGTCATATTAAATTACTCATCAAACATAAATAAATAAATCAGTGTCAACAGATAAAGGTTTATAGCAAATAACCCTGAAAGCAAGTACCTGCCTCAGCCAGTCACTTACCAGCTCTGCCTGAAGCTGAGAAATGAGCTCATCCCTGTCCTTCAGCTGCAGCCGCAGGATCGAGCACTCGTCCCTCGTTACATCCTACAAAACATCGGAGGTCAGCTTCACACGGGGAAATAACTGTCTGTGACCAATGAAACTCAGCTTTATCTATGATGTGGCGTTCCCTTTCATACTTCTAAATTGCAAAAGAAAAAAAGCCTACGTTACTCTGCTGTAGACATCATGTTTATTTCTCCATATACATTTTAAAGAAGTTCAAAGTTTTCTTTTTGGAACATATTTGCCAACACTGAGGTGCTGAAGAAGAAGCAGGGACATTATTATTATTTCTTTCATCTTTCTGGGTACACACAATCAATGCACTAATATTAATTATATTCTCCAAGAGTTGCTTTTGTTCTCTTGCTATAATTTAATGTTAATTCTTAAACCACAGCCATGCTACACTCTCATCATCAATGGTGGGCCTAGGATACTTCACTAATCTCTTTTACCAGGATTCATTGTGAAAGGGTTAACACAGAAACTTTGGAAAAGTCATGGAACACTTGCCCCTCCCAGAAGGGAGAGGCTAAATTACATTTTTCAGACAACAGGGGGTCTCTGTGACTAGGAAAGGCCCAGAGTTATTCCAGAGACTGTTGACCACCTACCTCATCCCCTAACAACCAATTTGTTTAGAGGTAACACGGTTCTGCCAATCACATAGGGCCTAATGGTGGATGCCCTGAGGACTGTATAAAGGTCGGTGCAGCCCAGCACGCACAGTCGTTCTCTCTCCATGTGCAGGGCGACCCCAGCATGCTTATTATTAAATTAAATTCCTCTTGTGTTTTGCATGAATTCCCACCTCCATGTCATTCACTCAGTGTCTCCAGTAAGTTCACGCGCTTCAGAGTCTTACAATTGTAGTTTTGATATTTTCAACATGAAAGCACATTCAGGTTCGAGTTCCATATCCAGCGTAACTGTAATTTTGTGTTAGTTTTCAGATCCAACCACCTCACAAATACACCTTATACCCGATCAAAATCTCAGCCTGGTCTGTGGATATGCCAGCTTCTCATTCGGTCAGCATTCTTGCCTAGACTCATCATCCTCAGTGTCCTAAGAGGACACACTTCAGTGCTATAGTATCTACTCACTGAACCAAACTTAGTACTAATTCTCTATTCTTTGCTTACTTAATATTTCTGACTTGATTGTGTCTAAGCTGTCCATGGTGGTTTGAATAAAAATAGTCTTCATAGGGCCACAGGGTGTGGAACTATTAGGACTTGTGGACTCGGAATGCGTGTGGCATTGCTGGAAGAAGTGTATCTCAGTCACTTTTGCTGCCTGTGGATGCAGAGGTGGAACTCTCAGCTCCTTCTCCAGCACTGTGTCTCTGCATAAAATGCTTCAGGAGGAAGTTTTTCTCATGATGGCTGAACAAGGCTGATTTATGTGTGTAGCAAAATATAAATAAGAGTAATTTTATAGCTACATTGTTTGTTTGTTTTTCTTCTGTGTTTCGATCAGTATTATTTTGTTTTACCCTAGGTCCATGGACTATACAGTTTCAGATACTTGATCACTGAAATTGTGACTGATATATGTTCCATCCCATGGAGTAGGTTTTGAGTCAAATCAGATATTGGTTGGTCACTCCCACAAGTTTGTATCACCATTATCCTAGAATAAATTCCAGGTAGGACACCATTGTCAGTAACATTTACTCCTTCATATTTACATTTCTCTTTTGATAGCATATAGACTACCTTCCTGAAACAAAGATGCTGAAACATACAGGTTAAAGCTCTAATGTAGGCACCAGGTCAACTATTCCCTGTTTAGTTAGTTGTATGAGTGTTGACTTCAGTAATGGGTTATGGCGGTTAGTTTGTGGAGAGAAACTGATAGTCTTGGTAATAGTCTAGTCGCTTTTGGAAATTCCCCTGGAACCCCACTGGCCAAGAAACCAACTAGATATAACCTGATCCAAGTACTGGAAACTTCATTTGGTGAGGGATAGTCACTTGTGACTGTATCCCCTCCATTCTTTGAAGGTTTAATTTAGATCAGTTTTATATGTGTATATATTTTAGGAAGTTCCTACTGTATTACTTTTGTCTTTCTCACAGAAAATCAAGCCCTCTAGCACAGCATGCTGCATTCTTTGATGTCATCTGCATATTTGAGAATATTCAAGGTTTGGATTTCCAGCCACCCTAAAAATGCTTCTTCAAACTAAACTGAAATATAATACACATGTTGTGGGATTTTACTCCCTTCAACTCCCATCAACATCCCTGTCCCTCACAATATTTACTATTAAACGAAAAATCTTGAAAACTACTTCTTTTCTTTTTTTCTTTTTTTTTATTGTATATATTCTATATTTACAATTCATTTCCCTTTTTCTGGTTCCCCACCCCCAAAGGTCCCACATGTCCTTTTCCCTCCCCCTGCTCCCGCATCCACCCCCTCCCACTTTACTGTTCTTGTACTCTCCCACAATGATGTTTTAGATGAAGTCTTCTGCATCCGTATCTAAACCATATGTCCTCTCATATGAAACCTCAAATGTGAACTTGTTTCCCACCCTCCTTGGACTTTCCATTTGCTTCAATGCCTCAGTGTATAACTAGCTCATTAGTGTGTCATTAGCACCAAGCATAGTGTTTGACACTTATAACATGCTCAATTCATGTTTCCTTCTTATAAAGATGGAAAACAAACACAATATGCATTAGGAGTATACCTGTTTTCCCTTGCTCTATATCTGACCTAACAAGAAAATATCTAAGGGACAAAATGAAATAGAATTTTGTTATTCTATGATGAATTTTACTTTCTCTACAGTGAGAAATGCTATATAATTCTAATTTATTCACATGCCTTGCTTTTTCTGATGACTACTGTTAATAGCTTCCTTTGTATTGCTGTAATAAATACTGGGGACTTGGGGAAGAAAAGGTTTACTCCAATTACGATTTACAGTTTATGAGCAAGGAAAACCAAGCAGGATGCGGAATGTTAGAACTGAAAGAGACCCATGGAGGAATGCTGCCTGCTGTTTTGCTCCCCATGGTGTCCTCAATTTGCTTTCTTACAAATGCCAAGACCACTTGCCCAGGTATATCAACACCAACAGTGGGCTGAGCCACCTCACATCCATCATTAATAAACAGAATACACCATCCACATCCCCACAAGCCAGTCTGCTGGAATCATTCCTCAGATGATGTTTCCCCTTCCCAGGTGACTCTAGATTGTATCAAGTTAACAAACCTCCCCAGTATCACCATGTTAACTAATAGAGCCATATTACCAAGTATAGCCATGTTAACTAGAGATGCTGTGATCTTCTAAGTCTGCCACACAACTGTGTTTCATAGACTGAGTTTATTCTCATTCATTTTAAAATTACATGTATATAGTACTCTCAGGAGCAGGAATTTCAAGTTGTTTCACATTACAGTGGAAAAGTTAACACTCAGGAGCATGTAAAACAGCAATCATGATTTTTTACAGTCAAATAAATGGAAGGTCAAATACTTGACACCTGGTCCCAGATCATGCAAATAGTTATGTATTTTTGTATCTAGTAGTTAACATATCTTAACTCTATGTAAATCCCTGTGGGTGTTGAAAATCACACTGGGCTAGAAACTCTATGGGGGTCAAACACTGTATTATTACTACTTACCCTTATCAAACTTGAATACTATTACATCTAAAGGAAGTTAAGGCTCTGCAGAAAATAATAAACTATCACATTTTCTTTTCTGGAACTAAATACTGAGATGAATTTTAAGCATGCTAAAGGTTTAATAGAGAAGGGGAAAGGGTAGCTGAGAAGAAGTGGAAGAGTAAAGACAGGAGAAAATAGCACAGCCATTTTTCACACTGAAAATCCATCAGCTAGCTACTACCTTCTGAACTCTGTTAGCATGTGACAGGAATTATCCACTGAGGCCAGCAGGTTGACTCTTGTTCAGTCGGTGCTTGGAGAGTGCCTGAAGCAGAACTAGAGCACAGCCACTACACTCTGAGTTTAGTCTTTGTTTTAGACTATCTAGTGATGACCTTGGATATCACTGAGAGCCCACGAGATTCTAATGAGATAATGGTTAAATGGAGTCAACTGAACAAAGGCCTTGCAGCTCTCAATAAGTCTTCTGGGATTCAGCATGTTTCTATTTTAATTTTGTGATGGTGTTGATGATCAACAGTAGCTTTTAGAAATTAATTAGCATTTCATAGATTAATTATTTGAATATTGTAGGTTTGTCTCTGTTTTGCTTTCTGAAAGTTATAAAGAACTTTGTCTTTTCAAAGACATGCTCTTGTCAAAATGCCTCAGACTTTATTCTGGTGGAAATATCTTAGTTCTTTATAGAATCACAACTTTAAAACTGATGAATATAATGGTTCAATTTAGAGGAAATAGATATACAATATGAGTTAGAAATCATACGGATGGATAGAGTGATTGGACTTAGTATTCTTAGTTACTCATCAATATTGAATACAGTGTGGTATCCTTTACTGGCAACATCACCAAGGAAGCTTGGTCTCACAGTGCTTGGATTCTCCTAGGTGTTATTGACTTGCTTGCCCAATTGAATAAGTTGTGAGTGGTACAGTCATGACTAGCTCAAGAAAAGTCTGTTTCCATAGTGATCTTTTAAAAGTCTTCCTCTCATATGGTATAAAGAATTGAATTGAAAGGCCATTCAGAGAATGCCCTAACTGGGGATACATCCCATCTTCAGTCACCAGACATAGACATTATTGTGGATGCCAAGAAGTACATGGTGACAGATAGCTGACTTCCGAGAGGCTCTGCCAGAGCCTGACAAATACAGAGGCAAATGCTCACAGCCAACCATTGGACTGAGCACTGGGATCCCAATGGAAGAGTTAGAGAAAGGACTGAAGGAGCTGAAGGGGTTTGCAATCCCATGGGAAGAACAACAAAATCAACCAACTAGACCCCCAAGAGCTCCCAGGAACTAAAGCACCAACCAAGGAGTACACATGGAGAGACCCATGGCTCCAGCTGCATATGTGGCAGAAGATGGCCTTGTCTGGCATCAATGGGAGGAGAGCCCCTTGGTCCTGTGAAGCTTGATGCCCCAGTGTAGGGGAATTTGAGAGTAGTGGGAGGAGGAACGGGTGGGTTGGTAGGGGAGCACTCTCATAGAAGTAGGGGGAAAGGGGATAGGATTGGGGATTTCCATGGGGAGGGGACAAGAAAGGGGCTATTTAAAATATAAATAAATTATCAAATAGAAAAATATTTGAGTAGTTATGAGTAGATAAATGGAGATGGGTGAAGTTCTTCCACCTACAGTAGGTGAGTTGCCAAAGAATAACCTGCACCAAATATGAACTATAACACCTCAAGCCAGAGAAAATCTCGTGGGTTTGCAGCCCAAGTTCATCTCTGCCTGAGAAACCTAAGCTACACTTGTCCATTAAATCACTCTCTATCTGCAGTTCTGAAACTGGGGGTCATGCTCCTTTGGGGGTACTCTCAGATATCCTGTATATCAGATATTTGCATTACAATTCATAATGGCAGTACAATTACAATTATGAAGTAGCAACAACAAAATAAAATTTTTTGTGTGTGGGTCACCACAATATGAGAAACTGTATTAAAGGGTCACGGTATTAAGAATGTTGAGAACCATTACTCTAAATGGTTTAATTGTAAAATTATGAACAAACAAAATTACATTTTTAGCCACTAAGTTTTAAGAACATCTATTATTATTATTATTATTATTATTATTATTATTACTATTATTTAGAGTTAAGCAAAAGGCAAAGGCAGGCAAACTTTCAATAGTCATATTGAATGGTGACTCATGGCTGTACAACAATACATGCTGTAAGTATTAAAAGCAAAACTATGGTGTGGTTTAAGCTTTTATTTTTTTGATTTAATTTACCTCTATCCTTTTTTTTTTCATAAAATTGCAAACAAAGCTATAATATTAGAAATTTGGAAAATGTCTTAAATTAAGTTTTGAGTTGAGTCTTATACATTATATATTCTTTTTTTTTAATTGGATATATTCTATATTTACAATTCATTTCCCTTTTTCTGGTTCCCCACCCCCCAAAGGTCCCACATGCCCTTTTCCCTCCCCCTGCTTCCTCACCCACCCCTTCCCACTTCCCTGTTCTTGTATTCCCCTACACTGATGCTTTGATCCTTTCCAGCACCAATGTCCACTCCTTTCTTCTTATCAGACATCATTTGTTATGTGAATTATGTCTTTGGTGTCCCAAGATTCTAGGCTAATATCCACTTATCAGTGAGTGAATACCATGGGTATTCTTTTGAGACTGGATTACCTCACTTAGTATGATGTTCTCCAGCTCCATCCATTTCTCTAAGAATTTCATGAATTCATTGTTTCTAATGGCTGAATAGTACTCCATTGTGTATATATACCACATTTTTTGTATCCATTCCTCCGTTGAGGGACATCTGGGTTCTTTCCAGCTTCTGGCTATGATATATAAGGCCGCTATGAACATAGTGGAGCATGTATCCTTACTGCATGCTGGGGAATCTTCTGGGTATATTCCCAGGAGTGGTATGGCTGGGTCCTCCAGAAGTATCATGTCCAGTTTTCTGAGGAACCACCAGACTGATTTCCAGAGTGGTTGTACCAGCTTGCAGTCCCACCAGCAGTGGAGGAGTGTTCCTCTTTCTCCACATCCTCGCCAACACCTGATGTCTTCTGAGTTTTTAATCTTAGCCATTCTGACTGGTGTGAGGTGAAAGCCCAGGGTTGTTTTGATTTGCATTTCTCTAATGACTAATGATGTAGAACATTTTTTAAGGTGTTTCTCAGCCATCCGAATTTCTTCAGGTGAAAAGTCTTTGTTTAGCTCTGTACCCCACTTTTGGATAGGGTTATTTGGTTTTCTGGGGTCTAACTTCTTGAGTTCTTTGTATACATTGGATATTAGCCCTCTGTCGAATGTGGGGTTGGTGAAGATTTTTTCCCAATTTGTTGGTTGCCGATTTGTCCTTTTGACAGTGTCTTTTGCCTTACAGAAACTTTGTAATTTTATGAGGTCCCATTTGTCTATTCTTGCTCTTAGAACATAAGCAATTGGTGTTCTGTTCAGGAATTTTCCCCCTGAGCCAATGTCCTCAAGGGTCTTCCCCAGTTTCTTTTCTATTAGTTTTAGTGTGTCTGGTTGTATGTGGAGGTCTTTGATCCACTTGGAGTTGAGCTTAGTGCAAGGAGATAAGAGTGGATCAATTCTCATTCTTCTGCATGTTGACCTCCAGTTGAGCCAGTACCATTTGTTGAAAAGGCTATCTTTTTTCCACTGGATGTTTTCGACTCCTTTTTCGAAGATCAATTGGCCATATATGTGTGGGTTCAATTCTGGGTCTTCCGATCTGATTCCATTGATCTGCCTCCCTGTCACTGTACCAATACCATGCAGTTTTTAACACTACTGCTCTGTAGTATTGCTTGAGGTCCGGGATATTGATTCCCGTAGAAGTTCTTTTACTGTTGATGATAGTTTTAGCTATCCTGGGTTTTTTGTTATTCTAGATGAATTTGAGAATTGCTCTTTCTAACTCTATGAAGAACTGAGTTGGGATTTTGATGGGGATTGCGTTGAATCTGTATCTTGCTTTTGGCAAGATTGCCATTTTAACTATATTAATCCTGCCAACCCACGAGCATGGAAGATTTTTCCATTTTCTGATGTCTTCTTCAATTTCCCTCTTCAGAGACCTGAAGTTTTTGTCATATAAATCTTTCACTTGTTTGGTTAGAGTCACACCAAGATACTTTATATTGTTTGTGGCTATTGTGAAGGGTGTCATTTCCCTAATTTCTTTCTCAGCCTGCTTGTCCTTTGAGTATAGGAAGGCTACTGATTTACTTGAGTTGATTTTATAACCAGCCACTTTGCTGAAGTTGTTTGTCAGTTGTAGGAGTTCTCTGGTGGAGTTTTTTTGGGTCACTTAAGTATACTATCATATCATCTGCAAATAGTGATAGTTTGACTTCTTCCTTTCTGATTTGTATCCCTTTGACTTCCTTATGTTGTCGAATTGCTCTAGCTAGTACCTCAAGTACTATATTGAAGAGATATGGTGAGAGGGGGCAGCCTTGTCCAGTCCCCGATTTTAGTGGGATTGCTTCAAGTTTCTCTCAGTTTACCTTGATGTTGGCTACTGGTCTGCTTATATATTCTCGACTACTATTAGAAACCCCTAAAATTTTAATACTTATAGAAAATCATGCAAACAAAAAATTGTTTCAAAAAGCAAAAGGTAAGAAACTTAAGTCCTCTTTAAACTGGTCTGGTGCTAACATTAAAAATTCAAACAAATAAATTGGATAATTTGCAATTCCCACAATTCCCTATGATGATTCTTCAGGTAAATATTTGCGCAAAATTGTTTTCTAGAAGTTAAAATACTACTTCAGGTTTGTATGCATTAACCTGATATGTTTATATATAAACATCATGTCTTCTGTACAGGTTTTATTTTATAGCATACAAGTCTTTTTCTCCATTGTAACAAGGAGGTCAAAAGACAAAATAAATATACTAATGGCACAGACAATTTCATTGATCTAATGGAAACAGAATGTTATGAACAAGTGAAAAATATAGAAACAACAGAAATATGCCAGGGAGTGGATCAAGCATGAGATTTGAGAATATAAAAACATGCAGGGGACTTGGCTGGAATTCTCTCTGCTCTCTCTTGGGTCTACTGTCCTGTAGGGCTGCATTCGTGCTTCCCCAGTGAGGTCACTAGTGAAAGAAAGTGTTAAGAGCAGTTATCCTGCATCTATAGGAACACTTCCTCAGACATGGAAGCTGGGGAAGAAAAAAAAAACAAACAAAACCTCAACATTTAACACTTGACTAATTTTAAATAATTATAATCAGTATTAAATTTACTTTAGTACTAGTAATCAGTATGTGATCACAAAAATTCAAAAATTAAGAAATTGCTGTTTTACATTTTTGAAGTGATGATCTAATAGTCAGAATGTGTGATTCTTTGAGTTCTTTTTCATAAAAATGTGAAAATAAAAGGCATGTTTTATATTTTCATGAGTATATTAAACTTTGATCACATTTAACCTAATAATCTGAAGTCTTAAATGCTAAAAAATAAAAATAAAAATTTTTTATAATACAATAGAAAAATTCCACACCTGACCACAAAGGTGTATTTACTTTGACACCCAAAGCTACCCTAGGAGTGTGCACAAGGTCATATGAAATAGAAATGTGCTTTGTGTTTAAACTCGGTCTCATCCCGCAGATATCTCTTTGTAAACATGCAAATAAAAATATAAAAATATCATCCAAGGTCACCAAAAATACATCTTGCTTTTTTCTTATTTGTTTCAAATTTTTTACAAACTGATTCTAAAGGTCAGTCTACTGTGAATCACCACTGGCATCCAGTCACTTACAGCTCATATGCCATGATTAAATGGTGGGATCCCCTAACTAATACATGAAATGGTCTCTACCCCATCTTAATATGGGGGTGAGGTTCTTCCTGTGTTTTCTCACAAAAAGAAGAGACAGACCCCCATGGCTGCCTGAAAGATTGGTCTGTCAAGTGGACACAGATCCTGAGTTTTCTAGTAAGTATGATTCCAGTTATGAAGATGACTCAAAATCCCTATCAGCCAGAGTCAGCAGAGTTAACTTGGAGCATAGTCTCCACTCTTACCTGAGAAGTAACAATTTTCTGTTAATTCTCAAAGCCACCTCCCACACACTGGGAGGCACCGACTTTGTGCCTGATTGTTGCCAATTTGCAAATGAATTAAATACTTCTTAATTTTATGAGGTACCAATTGTCAGTTCTTGATCTGCATGTGTCATTGCATGCAGGAGAATCCTCCTGGTATATGCCCAGAAGTGGTATTAGCAGAGTCCTCCAGAAGTGTCATGCCCAGATTTCTGAGGAACTGCCAGATCGATTTCGGAGTGTTTTTACCAACTTGCAATCCTTCCTCTTTCTCCATATCCTTGCAACCTGGTGTCTCCTGTGTTTTTTATCTTAGCCATTCTGACTGGTGTGAGGTGAAATCAAGGGTTGTTTTGATTTGCATTTCCCTAATGACTAAAGATGTTGAACATTTCTTAAGGTACTTCTCAGCCATTTGACATTCTTCAGGTGAAAAAAACCTTTGCTTAGCTCTGAACCCCATTTTTAATAGGGTTATATGATTCTCTGAAGTCTAACTTCTTGAGTTCTTTGTTAATATTGGATATTAGCCCTCTGTTGGATGTAGGGTTGGTGAAGATCTTTTTCTAATTTGTTGGTTGTCATTTAGTCCTTTTGACAGTGTCCTTTGCCTTACAGAAATAGCCTTATTTATAATAGCCAGAAGCTGGAAAGAACCCAGATGTCCCTCAATGGAGGAATAGATACAGAAAATGTGGTATATTTACACAATGGAATACTACTCAACAATTAAAAACAATGAATTCATGAAATTCTTAGGCAAATGGTTGGAACTAGAAAATATCATCCTAAGTGAGGTAACTCATTCACAAAAGAACACACATGGAATGCAGTCACTGGTAAGTGTATATTAACCCAAAGCTCTGAATATCCAAGACACAACTCACATATCAAATCATTCCCAAGAAGGAAGGAAGGAGAGGGCCCTGGTCCTGGAAAGGCCTGATGCAACATTGTAGGGGAATGCTAAGACAGAGAAATGGGAGGGGGTTGATTGGAGAAAGGGCGGAGGGAAGAGGGCTTATGGGACTTATGGGGAGTGGGGCACCGGGAAAGGGAAAATTATTTGGAATGTAAACAAAGAATATAGAAAAAAGAAAGAAAGAAAGAAAGAAAGAAAGAAAGAAAGAAAGAAAGAAAGGAAGAAAGAGAGAAAGAAAGAAAGAAAGAAATACATTCTTGCAGACAACCTTAATCCTGTTTGCTCTTAACTTTTGAATTTGTATCTTAAACAGATTGCTTGTCTTCACACAGGACAGTAAAGCTCAGCAAAGCTCAGTTATTCACCAAGGAAATTATTCACCAATATGAAAAAGTACATTGACTACATATTCATATGTCCTTCATGACTTTGGTCTGAATGGGAAAAGGTGTGCTAATGAAGGCCGATATCCAGAGACAGACAACTGGGGTTGTAGAGCTCCTAACAACCTAAGAGAGAGGCAATGCCAAAAGGTCTCTTTTGGTCATAAGACAAAAAGACTGTGTTTGTTAAAATAAACACAAACAAGCTGCACGTGTCCTTAAAGATGGGTAAAAAGGAGTGTAGAACCAGACCTAAGACAGACCACCATATATCCCAGATGAGCTCATAGAGCATAAGTAAATCTTGTGCTTCCTACCCTGCTCATCTTTAAAAAATAAAAGAAGGGGGAATTGCGCCTATCCCCTGTTGGACCCCCTTTTGGGGACCTCTACCTAATCTCGGGATGGCGCTTCCCCAAGAAACTCTAGAGACCAGCTTGATGCAATTGCATGAGGTAGTTTTAATATTGGAGCTCTGGGAAGACTCGTATCTCACACAGGAGACAGAGGAGTCGACCGCGAGGCTCAGAAGTTAGGGGTTTATATAGGAAAAGTAGGGGGGTTGGCGTGGCTATACATGATAGGTTAATTCATACAGTGGTGGGCTATTTTTGGTGTGAAATTACATCACCATGTAATACGTGTTAGTTTACATTTCAGTAATGTGGTTAACCTTGAAGGAAAAGGAAAAGGGGGGATGTAGGCTATTCCAGATGGTCCATGGCCTTGTGGAGATTGTCTATCCGGGCGGTCATGTTAACCTTGAAGGACCAAGGAAAAAGGGGGGTGTAGGCTATTCCAGATGGTCCATGACCTTGTGGAGTTTGTCTATCCGACACGGCCAGCAAAGCATCAAAGCTTCTTTGATGATTTGGCAGCCTTGATTTAATTTTTGGCCCAGGCCTGCTTGGACATGCACAGGCCTGTCCTGAATCTCTTCCTCTTTGTCTGCCTGACTATAGATCCTGGACACTTAAATTTTAACCCTTCACCCCCAGTCTTGAGCTGGCAAAACCTCAGATAGTTTTTACAACTGTCAGTGACTGGCCTTGATGCATTTGCATCTACCTGCCTGAGCTTTAAAGAGCTGACCACCTACCGAGCTTGCTTTGCAACTCAATCCAAGGGAAACAAAGAATAGGTCTTTGGGTTTTGCCTATAAAAACAAAGAGCTGAAAATTAAACTTCTTTAGAGCCTTGATCAGAACCGTTTGTCTTGGCTTCATTCCTCTCGTCCATCTGTCCTGTTCCATCCCAGAGCTCTCCATTTGCGATTTCACCAAGGCCCCTAGATGGCTACAACTAATCCTAACCGTAAATCTAGCCAAGGAGAGCACCTGGAGATTAAGGGTGGAAGCTATATTTACAGAGACACGGTGATGCTAAATTCACTGAAAGAGTGTTCTCTGATTCTTTTACACAAAACATTACCAAATATAATCAATCATTATTTTAAATATTATTGTTTTTTATTTGAACAAATGTTTGTCAGATTATGATCATGGCAATGTACTATGATCTTTATAAGAGACTACATTTCATAAACAAAATGAAAAATATAGTAGAGTTGACTTATAGAAAGAAAATAGTATTATTAATTTTGACACTGAACCTATTATTAACTTCATTTCAAAAGGTGTTATATTTGAAACATTGACGTTTGTCTGTAAATCAATCCTGGAAACAATAGGGCTTTTAGAACAATGGTGTATAGGACATTCCGTAGTTGAAGAAGAATATTGGGATACTGACATTTTTTTTTAATTTACAAAAGGTTCCTTTAGAAATAAATTAATTCTTAGCTATTTTCATCTTCTAAAAGCCCACAGTACATTGCATTTGTGTGGATGTTCTGCAATTCATAAATACTTGATGTAGAGTCACTTTTACTCTAGTAATCTTTTTTAACATGCTATTTCAGTAAACAGTAAATTTCTGGGATAAAGGAGGCATTGGCACAAAAATTGAAAAGACAACTTCAGTAAATACTAAATATGATGAAAACAAAATACTGAGAACCCGAAAATGTGTCCACTAGCCTCTAAACCTGACTTATTTACACTCCTATTTTGATTTAGTTTTTTCTGAAAAAAATGTTAAGATCGTTGTAGGAGATGTAGACTTATTATTTCTAAAATGTGGTCAATATGTATTTTGAATATAGGTTTTTACATAAACAATAATGAAAATGAACTCATTGAACTTAAAATAATATACTCTAGCTACTCATTTTCTCTTTTTATAAAGTGGAGAGAGTATTTTACCCTAACCAATAGTTTATATCAAAATTGCTGCTAAATACTTTTACCACTGTATTTTTTGTTTCATTTAATATTTTTTGTAAAGACAAAATTTTAAAGGTAAATGTGATATTAGAAGTCCCCAAAGACATCTAAAATTGGCTGTATTTTATGACAGAAGGAATATGAACAAAGTTTTCAGAAAACCAGTACAAGTTATTAGACATGCCAAGTTAGTTTCTTCTCTTTTAAAAGCCCATGGGTATCATCAAGGTCAATTTAAAACTATACCAAGACAAGTCTGTGAACCCAAGAGCAATAAGCTTCTCAACAGATTGCTATCAAGAGGTTCATATTTATTCATATTGTCCTACTGAAATTGCTTAGTAGGAGTTCTTGGGGCAGAAAATACCCCCAAGCATCTTGGATTGTCTGACACTATCATTATTTTCTCAGACAAATAGGATTAAAATTTTACTGTTTAAGTCACGTGAACAACTTCCCATGTAATACCCCTTCCCATGATGTCGACTAAATGAGGAAAAAATAAAACACCATTCTAAAAGTTTCTATCTGTTATCAAGTGTGAATTGAATGGTCCAGAATGTAGGTAGGTCAGGGAAAATATATGCCCTGTATAAACTGCTAAGTGGTTAAAGTTTGTGATTACACAGGGTTAAAGTGTTTCAGACTATAGTCAAATATATCCTGGGCTATTTTGGTCCCTTAGAAAGCTGTTCACTGCCCACCCATTAAAAACGTGTTTTTAGAAAAACCAATGGCTTCTATCAATCTAAAATATAAGAATGCCATCAGATAGAATCTGTATCCTACATCTAAGTTTACCACTTTGTTAAACTTCCCAGATATCCTCACCAAAGCATTTACTAAGTGCCTAAATACATTCAGTAGCTGATAAGATTGAATATAATCATGTGCACAGTAGAACACTGCATTAGAGACTACCTGAAAATGTTTCGACCCCATTTTTTCTCACATTTTAAATAAAGGGAATCTTCTTTATTTACATTGTGGCATTAGTAAGAAATTGAAGAGTACATTAAACGTATATGCTCCTATGGAAAGGAGAAAAAGTAATCAAAGAATGAAACTTGTCCCTATTCTTCCAAACTACCATATAGCACACTTGTTTCATGATTTGTCAAACACAACCTAGAATTCATGGTGAGTCCAGTGAGTGTCCTTGTATAGATTCTAACTAACATCAAACTTTGTCAATTTTGTTAGTCTGTCACTAACCTGCAGGCCCTTCATATACCAACCTTTCCAGCATGCAGCCCCACAAGTATACCTCACGTCTGCCTCCATACCAAACACTGGGCAGCCAGTCCTATCTCTGAGAGCTAACAAGCATTCCAATTATCCAATCCATGAGTCTTCTGTGAAACCCACGTTAACATCATCTTCCTTGCTATGGCAGGCTGAATCCTCCATCTTCTGCCTGTTACCACACTTTCTCAGGCAGACCTTGGCAAGCCCCTGCAGGGCAGCCTTTGCTTGTTGGAGCAGTAACAGAGTTCTGGGTTTTACCTCTCAGTGTGACATGTCAGTGTCCTATGTTCTACCATCAAAAGAATCTTCAAGTTTCATTTTTAATAAAAATGCCAGTAGGAGATTGGCTGCATGGTTGTGGCACCTCTATCATCTCCCTACAACAGGAAAGTGAAGGCATCTCTCTTGGCTCTTGAGCATTTATATCACCATCAGACATAAAGAAAATCTAAAGAAAGCATGTGTGTGTGTGTGTGTGTGTGTGTGTGTGTGTGTGTATTGATATTTAAAAAGCACAGGTGAGAGTCATGCCCTTCTGAATTTGTCTATCAAGAAAGGAGACTAAAAGCCATAGAGACTATGCTATTTTAAACAGATCTTAAAATATTCATAGTATCCTGCTCCATAGCATACTGATTTATGAACCTGATAAAAAATATAAACCTAAGCAATGCTTTAGTTGAGTTTCAAAGACTTTTTCATAATTATAGAATTTAGGAGATATCAAATAACTGAAAGCTCATCATTGTGCTGTACAAGAATTCCAGACACTGTGACACAATTTATGTGGTAGTTTCCATAAGTCTGAGAGGTCAGGCAATAAACAACCCAAAGGCAATGAACATTAGCCAAATTATCAATTACAGACACAAAACAAAAAACAGAGTTCCACCGTGGGAAGGGAAATAAAGGTCATGCTTTGGTCTCTTCAGAGACAGTAATGGGCAGCAGTAGCACACACGAGTGTTTGGTACTCATATTTATATATGCCAGAAATCTTAAATCTTACTTAAAAATACATATATATATATATATATATATATATATATATATATATGTATATATATATACACACACACACACACACACACATATATATATATATATATATCTTCAGCCTATCATGTATACTATGAATGAATGCTTATGTAGTGGACTGCTGCACACTTTGTATAATGAACTTACACTTAAAGAGGTTGTAAGTTAAAATGTAATAAGTGAGAAATCTTAAATGATTAATAATTATTAAGGTATCCTGCATCATCCAGGATAGAAGAAAATCTACAAAAACTCATAAATACCCGTCATTGCTCTTAGGCTGGCAGAGATGACTCATTTGATTCTCTAGGATGATATATGGCAGCTGCTCTATAAGACTTGGAATAAAGTAGTTACCACTAACAATCTAAAATTTATCGAAATATAACAGTAACATTCAGATATACTGCCTTCAAGTGTCTGAGGTAAAAATGAAGTGATGATTTAAGAATTATCTACAAATTGAAAATTCAAAAAAAAATTGAAGTACCAGTATATCAACACAGTAAAACAAAGTAAGAACCTGTGAATCTGTGGAGGATAATATCATAACAAATAGAGAATCAGGAGTGCTATAATCACATGAGAGATGAGGCAGGAAATAAACATTACAGGAAGGTTTGGGGTGTGTGTTTGTGATAAATTTAAACAAAATAGAGGTGAAAATAAGACTGGATAGTTGATTTGCTGATCACAAGCATCAGTCACTACTAACATCAACAAAGCACTGCCTGGTGGGAAGAAAAATCCATATTACAGGTTGCCCTAAAATGTACTGGAAATAAACTAGTGAGCTACCAATAGTACAGTTAGTAACACGCAAGCTTCCTTCAAGAAATACGTAAATAGCAGACATGAGAAACATTAGCTTTCTTAGTGCATCTTCAGTTTCCATGACAACTTATATGAAACTAGATACTTGTAAAGAAAATAAATTTAGTTCAGTTCTGAAGGATAAAGAACAAGGTCCCAGCACATTCTATATTTAGATAATTGTCTTGGCATAATGGCAACACATTGTTGGGAGAATGTATAGAACAATATGGTAAACAAGAAACTAGGGAGGGAAGTCTTTCTTTATTATCAAGTGTTCATGGGAACTAATCTACACCTACCGGCCTGGCAAGCCATTCAAGAGAGAAAAGTCTTTATAATAGTCTAATTATATTTCACCAGGCTAAACTGTCAGTAGCCAAGCTCTTGATACTATGATACAAGGCACTGTGACTTCAGTACATTAATTCCTATAAAAAAACCATACCTAAAACTGTTAATGAATTTTAGCACTGAGATGGAA
This sequence comes from Apodemus agrarius, assembly GCA_964023405.1. Taxonomy (NCBI): domain Eukaryota; kingdom Metazoa; phylum Chordata; class Mammalia; order Rodentia; family Muridae; genus Apodemus; species Apodemus agrarius. Next base: position 87,743,037 of record OZ030006.1, on the reverse strand, counting down.
ACATTCTGCTATTGCTGCTGGTGCTGATGGTGTGTTTATGATGAGGAGGATGATGGTCAGGATGGTGATGGTGACGATAAGGATGAGGATGAAGCAGGGGAGGAGTGCATATTTTATAAAAGTTTAAAATTATTCATAGGTTCATGGAAATATTGTAGGAAATTAAAATGCAAGTGAAAGAAAATTATTAAGGAAATTTTTCTTCAAATGCTAGGAAGAAAGTAGGTCCAATACAATATGTAGAAAAAGTTATTAGCTTTAGTAGAGGAGTATCTGTAAGCAAAAAATGATAATAGTATTCATCAATGGTTGATTAATGCTAAATTTCTGCTTTCCAAAGAACTTTGCAATATTATAGTGTTAAGAATGTACATTTTCCTTCCAAAATTCACACTTTGTAAACTTTATGCTCAGGATCATGTGCTACCTTATTTGGAGTAAAGTTACTGCAGACAAAATTGGATAAAATGAAGAAATATTGGAGTGGAGACAGAGAGGTAGGGAGGAGGTATGGGATGTGGAACAGTCAGAGGGTGGACAGGGAATTGGGGAATAAAATATGGAGTGTAAAAAATTAATAAATAAAAAATTATATAACAATTGAAATCTTTAAAAAGTTAGGGAATCTGTGCTAAAGAAGACAAATATAGATAACTGCTTGTTATGACTTTGCTATCACAGACCTCAGAACAACTGGAAGATAAAAGTGGGACCAGAGAGAGGGGGTTCTAGGAGAATGAGAGGCAGAATCAAAGACATAAATAGAGAAAGACAAGAGAGAGAGGTGTGAAGGGAGGGAGGGAGGGAGGGAGGGAGGGAGGGAGGGAAGGTGGGAGTGAAGGAAGGAGGGAGAGAAAGAGGTCAGGATGGAGGGAAAGAGAGAGATTATTGCTTTTATAAGGAGCATAGTCTATCAACATTTTGGGCTTAGAACTCTAATCTCCAGAATTCTGATCTGTTATACTTTGTGGCATCTTATAGATATGGTGCAGAACCATATGACAGACACATACATAATTTCCAACTGTTGCACCTTATAGATTTTGTGTAAGTAGTTGAATTGATACAATACCTATGTTTAATGACTGATGAACAAAGAAAAAAAGAAAAGGTGGGAAAAATCATACATAAACTATGATAACCTAACATATGATTCTTCTATTTCCAAAGTTCTCCCAGCATTTACTGTTAGTTTTAACGAAGCGAGAAGTTAGCTATGGATGTGCTTGCTATAATTAGCCTTTTTTCTTACTTCTGTCTCTGCATATTGAGTCACGTCTTAATTCTTGTACAGTCATCTACTTTAGACTGTTTGAGACATGTGACTTGATATGTCCCCCTAAACCACACTATGTTAAATATTCACTTGAAGTGGAACATAGCAGCGATGTGCTTTATGCAATAATATTCTGACAATAGTATAAAAAATATATAGAAAACAAAATCTTTGCCCCAAAAGATTTGGCAATCACGAAACATACTGCCCAGAATACATATAAAAATAAGCTTAAAATAATCCTACATTCCAAAAGAAATATTGCAGTATTTAAAACCTCTCAACAGAGACCCTCAGCTGTCCACCTGGACATCATTATCAGAACATATCATTCGGCCGTCTTACTCTCATCCCCTTGACTCGCTCGGTCTCTCTCATTCCTCTTCTAAGTGCCTTCCTCTCTGTCTTTTCTACTGTTCTGCATCATAAGAGCCATGGAGAATGGACAGAACACAGAACCCTCCCAGCAGAGACCTTGAGAAACAGCAGAGTTAAGGACCACAGGGAGTTGGATACAAGGTAGAGAAAGAAGTTTAGAAATAACATTATGTAAGTACCATTCACCAACTCCATAAATTCAAACTATATGCGTATTCAATGCACAACCAGCATGCAGGTTGTAGAAGTTACATTACTAGAACCAGCAGTAAAACCATTGATGTCTTTCATTCACAAAGGCACTGAAAACTTTATAAATTTATAGTAATACTACACTTTTTAGAAACTAAACTTAAGAAAACACATATTTCTAAAAACGGATATTATAGTAAATTTAATAAAGCTTTAGGATTAGAAAGAAAATGATGACGTTTTAAAAATTATCGACTTAACATACCTTGTAAATAGTATGGGCAGAGGTTAATTTGTAAAGGTCAACATTTCATAAAGGTCAACAGCACCCTATTTCTGTCAATAATTGTCAAATTATTTGACTTTAAAACAGAAACTGTATTTATAACTCATGAAGTCTTTATGTTATTTTGAAAACAACATATTTCTGCTCACACTGACTATGAATTTGAATTTGAATCTAAGGCTATTACTGCTTCTGTGACTGTATCCAGCTGTGCAAAATCTTGCATCACAGATAAATTACAAGATTATAACACAACAAAAAATTAAATAATTCTGTAGGTTGCAGGAATGAAGTTCTGCAGACCCAGGACACTCATCTAGGATGTGCGAGGACCCAAGGTCCATCCTCCTGTAAAGGGAAGAGCACAAGCGGTGAAGTAAACCAATATTACAGGGAGCTTTCCGGAGGCTGAGGTGGGTGAGAACATTACTAAACCATCTGGCAGGCATTTCATGGTGATGTAGTCCCCTCCACACCCCCAGGTTCTCAAGAACTAACTGGAAATGTAAATGGGAACTCTCTACTACCATCAGCACATCATAATCTCACTTTTTAGAAAACAGTTTCCGGAACAATTATAGAAGCCAATTACAGAAGTTTGTAAGATGAGCATCTGCACTTTACAACTAGTGTGATATTTGCGTGTTGTAATCACAGTGGGTCATAAACTGTTCTCATGTGGAAAATGCTTTCTATTATCTGGAATGATGTTGCAGAGATATGATTCTCAAGAATTGTTCAGGGAACCAGTGTTTGTGAAATCTATGGCAGTTAAGACTCAATCAAGGTTAAGCACTGGCTCACCAATGGTCAAAATACTAGTGCAGAAAGACCATTCTTGAAAGTTGCATAACTTTCAGCTTAATTCTTTTCAATTTAGCTATCTGAATTTTTCAGGTGACTTTTCTTCATCACACATGATAACAGCAATAGCAACACATAATTGTGATATGTATGAACCTGATTTACATTCCTGATTCTTATTTCAATAATGAGATGCTACTCTTATAAACACAAAGAAAGAACAAGGAAAAGAAAATTGACTTTTACATTTATATGTGTGCATGTATGTCTATGTATACAAACATGTAGATGTCCAGGAACACCAGAGGATGGCATCTGAAGGAAGGGTACAAGAGGCCTGGGTGGTCCTGAGTACACATGTGTGATGGGACACAAACGTGGGCTATGTTCATAGGATCTGTGTCCTCATTTACCGTTTCATATCAAAATTTAATAGCAGACAATTGTTTAATCTTCTTGTCTCTGAAAGATGGTTTCCTGACTAGTCACTTAATTGAAATTTCATCAGTGTTAATTAGAAAATTATTTTTAGTCTTCAGGTCAATCTCTGCTTTTGATTCTGTCTTACAAAGATTCCTTTAGATATTTCTCACTCCCAGGTTTCCACCCTTCAAACTCTTTGACACTTTGTTGTCTTTTCACTGTTCTATAAAAGATTCACATTTCCCAGGCTTTGGTTTCAAGCCCTCCTCCACCTCCTGTTCAAATCTTCCTTGGTTTCTTACACAGCAACTATCTATAAATTAACAATTGAATAATATGTTTCATGAATTTTCAACATGTAAATCCCTATGTCAAATATCAAGGTACTTCCCATGTGTCAAACTTAAAGTTAAGCAGCTTGGCAGCTCAACATTTTTCTTCCAGTGTGCTTGCAGACAGCACCATCCCTTCTCCCCGGTCAAAAAGGCTGAAGAACCCTGTCTTCCCTTAACCTTGTAAATATCTGCCTCTAGAGTGTGTATGGCAGGCATAGCTGGGAAAGTTTTTGTGTCTTTAGTTCTCTGTACATCAAGCCATTTTCTTCCTTTGATTTCTTCCAGGATTTTCTCTTTATTTATTTATTTTGGTGGTTATTTTATTTATTTACATTTCAAATGTTTTCCCCTTTCCCAGTTAACCCCCTATTGCCTCTCTCCTATCCCCCTGCTTCTATGAGGGTGCTCCCCTACCTACCCAGTCCCTCCTGCCTCAGTGCTCTCCTCAGGACCAAGGGGATCCCTCTCATTGATGCCTGATAAGGTAATCCTCTTGTACATATGCAGCTGGATCCATGGGTCCCTACACATGTACTTTGTGGTTGGTGGTTTTGTGCCTGGGAGCTTTGGGGCTCTGGTTGGTGGATATTGCTGCTCTTCCAGGGTTGCTAAACCCTTCAGCTCCTTGAGTCCTTCTCCTAGCTCCTCCATCGGGGTCCCCACTTTCAGTCTGATAGTTGGTTTCATGTGCCCGCATCTATATTGGCCAGGCTCTGACACAGCCTCTCAGTGGAGAGCTATACCAGGCTCCTGTCTGCAAGCACTACTTGGCATCAACAATAGTGCCTGGCTTTGGTGTCTGCAGATGGGATAGATTCCCTAGGTGGGTCAGTCTCTGGATGGCCTTTCTTTCAGTCTCTGATCTACTCTTTGTACCTATATTTCCTCACTCAAGATGTTATTTTATAGTTCTATCCATTTGACTGTGATTTTCATGACGTTCTTATTTTTAATAGCTGAGTAGTACTCCATTGAGTAAATGAACCACATTTTCTGTAGCCATTCCTCTGTTGCAGGAGCTCTGGGTTGTGTCCAGCTTCTAGCTATTATTATAAATAAGACAGCAATGAACATAGTGGAGCATGTGTCCTTGTTATATATTTGAGTATCTTTTGGGTATATGCTCTTGACCTCATAAAATTGAAAAGCAAAGGCAAAGGACAAAATGGCAACCCACAGACTGGGAAAAGATCTTTACCAACACTATATCCATTTGAGGGCTAATATCCAAAATATACAAAGAACTCAAGAAGTTAGACTCCAGAGAACAAAATATCCCTATTAAAAATGGGGTGCAGAGCTAAACAAAGAATTTTTCAACTGAAGAACATTGAATGACTGTGAAGTACCTAAAGAAAGGTTCAACATCCTTAGACATGAGGGAAATGCAAATCAAAACAATTTTGAGATTCCATCTCATACCAGTCAGAATGTCTATGATTAAAAAACTCAGATGACAGCAGATGCTGGCAAGGATGTGCAGAAAGAGACTCCTCCATTGTTGGTGGAGTTCGAAGCTGGCACAACTACTCTGAAAAATCAGTCTGACGGTTCCTCAGAGAATTACATATAGTACGACCTCAGGATTTTCTCTTAGTCTTTGGTCTTCCGCTTCTTTAATGCAATATGTGTACATTGTACAGTGAACTTGTATGTTCTGTACCACACTTAGGATGCTCTCTGCTTTTAGGATATGTGATTGTGACTAATAATGGAAAATGATTGGTCAACATGACCAACATTCAAGCATTTGTCTCATCCTTCTGTATGTGATCTCTGCTTATTCTTTTGCAGTGGTCTTTAAAGTTACCCAAAAATCTGTATTGTTTGCTAATTTGTCATAATTCTCCCTCTTGTATTTCAATGGCAAGCCTTTTGTAGACATATCTTTAAATTCTCTGTCTAGTTCACAAGTTTTTAAAATGTATTCATAGTTTCAGTTACAGCTGTTAATTTCTAATATTTGGTTTTGATTTTTCTTAGGGTTTGCATTTTTCTCTTTCCATTTTATTTCTTTCTATTAGAGTCTTGTGGATTGCTGTCTATATGCAGGTGAGGACAGGCACAAGATAGGGTGAGACCCTGTGATTGGATAGTGGAAAAAGAAGGTGGTATGAGAATTTTAGAGACAAGTACAGAGAGTATACAGAGACAGAGAAGAAGGGAAGGAGGGAAATCGATAGGATGGAATCTATAGGGGAGAAAAAGGAGCTTGAACCACACAGTGGAGCTATAAGTATTGGAGATTTCTTAGACAGATGGTTAAATAATAAGTAGGGCGCATTTGTCCCATCCAGGGATGAAGTTTTTGTGTATGCCAATTGAGTTTTAAGCTCATTGTACAGATGTTTTGTGGGCTGAGAATATAAATCTGACTGATAAATCACAAGCCTCTAGAGTTTTTATCTTACCAGGTTACAATCCACAGCAAGAGAACTTCAAGATGGGCAGTTGCTGCATGGGGCTAGCCGGGGAGGTGGAAAGACCACTGGGGCCAGAGAGTAGCCAGTACTAGCGTGGGATTGTGTCATTAGCTACGGAGACAAAGTGTGGAGCAGAGACGGAAGGAAAGACCATCCAGAGACTGCCCTACCTGGGGATCCATCCCATGTAAAGTCACCAAACCCAGACACTATTGTGGATGTCAACAAGCGCTTGCTGACAGGAGCCTGCTATAGCTGTCTCCTGAGAGGCTCTGCCAGTGCCTGACAAATGCAGAGGTGGATGCTCTCAGCCAACCATTGGACTGAGCACAAGGTCCCTAATGAAAGAGCTAGAGAAAGGACTGAAGGAGCTGGCAGTCCAATAGGAGGAACAACAATATGAACCAAGCATTACTCCCAGAGCTCCCAGGGACTAAACCACAAACCAAAGAGTACACATGGAGGGACCCATGGCTCCAGCTGCTTATGTAGCAGAGGATGGTCTTGTTGGACATCAAAAGGAGGAGAGGCCCTTGGTCCTGAGAAGGCTCGATGCCCCAGTATAGGGGAATGCCAGGACAGGGAAGCAGGAGTGGGTGGGTTGGTGAGCAGGAAGAGAAGGGATGGGATAGCTTGTTTTCAGAGGGGAAACCAGGAATGGGGATAACATTTGAAATGTAAGTAAACAAAATATCTTGTAAAATATTTCATGCGACAAAGTCCTAAATATATTAGCTCTGGATATTTATTTTAGCATCCATGCTTGATATATCTAAGAGTCTGTGTCATGCAGTTCTTTTAGCTGTGGTCCTGTGATGGGTGAATAAAGAGTTATGAAGGGCAATTTTATAAACTTCTGATTAAATCATAGGGTTTTAATGGGCCCATAGTCTTCCCAGCAGTATTAAATTGGCACATATCCTTTATCATGCTTATTTTGACTTGCCCTCTCAATGGAGAGGGGAAAGTTAGGTAAAAGTGAAAATTTGGGAAGGATCCTTTCTCCTAAGGTAGACAGAAATTGTGTGGCCAACGATTTTCTACTGCAAAGCAGTCCTCTATAAAAAGAATGTGCTGGACAGATCACAAGTGATCACTGTCACAATCCTTATCACCAAGAGAACTCTCTGTGATGTCTGGAGGGAAGACTCATGGGAACAATGAGTTTCCCCAGGGATGTACTTTAAGAAGCTTCTAACTCTCCAAATAGATATACTCCAGCTGCCAGCAACTCAGCCTCTAGCAACCCATTAGCATTATCAGTGTCAAAGCTCAGCATCTAAGCCCAAAGTTCAGGTTTATGGTACCGGTAGCTAAGTGCTTTCTTCTGTGATGTTTGAGTTTTATCTCCAGGGTGGGTGTCTTATCTCCAGATTGTAGCTGACAATTTATTCTGTAGACTTATGTTTCTCATAAGCTCCAATATATGTGTTGATACCCTGTTAGTTCAGCTTTTCTCTTGTTTCATGGGCAGAAATGATGGCTTTCAAGGCATTAATTTCTCATACTCAAACATTTGAAAAAATGTTTTTCATTTGGAAAGCATTCTTAAAAGACTCATAATCACTTTATTTGCCTTGGTCTCAAAATCTTCACCGGAATTTCATCAGTCATCATATATATATATACACATATACACATATATATGTATATATACACACATACATATTTTATGTAGACATTGCATACATATTTAATATATACAACCACATACATATATATGTGATTATATATTACATATTGTGTATATATTTAAAATCATATATAATCTATTACTAAATAATAGATTCCAGTATGAGAGGTATAAGCTGCTTATCCATTGTGTATAATCCACTAATGTTCACAGATGAAGACTTTAATGACAATCAAATATACAGATGAATGTGTGTGTAATCTGCTATCAAATGTGCCCTTGATATGTTAGATGAAAAGTTAGGATGACATTTGAAGTTAAAATTATTTTTGATATCCTTAGGTTGGGTAGAGAAATTCCTCTAAGGGAAAATATTTTATACACAAATATAATCCATCAATGATGCCAATAGCTGCCTCCTGGTGCTATTCAAATTAACAATTCAGTGAAGACAGCACGGGAAATGTGCTGTATAATCAACACCACCATCCGTGAGTACTCAGGAAATGCATTATTGGAAATGACTTTACTGCTCTCCATAATACAAAGACAACTTCGGAGGATATTTTGTAATGGAAACCTTTACACTTTATATTATTCTATCTGCAGTTTAACACATATTTTTGATTTTCATCATTTTTTCAAAAATGATTTTCTTTTTATATTTTATATCACAATCATTATCAGTCTATTTCATAAATAAATTGAAATAGTGACTTTCATAAGTAAGTTGATAAGTGAGTCATTCAAGACAGTCATAGAAGTGATTCAAACAGCTCCAATAAAAGATAATATTTCAATATCAACAGTAAAACTTTGTATTAAAGCTTTTTTTTTTAAGACAGATTTTGTTATTTTCAGTAATAGCCGCAGCCTGGACTATATAATTAAATAAAGTTATGTTTCTAAGAAATACAGAAGTGCACCAAACACCACACTGTTTTAGCCTCAGAAGGAGCACAAATAATTGAACTCATTTCATATTCTGTTAAAAAAACACTTTTTAGGTTTAATTTTTAGCCAAATAAGAGTGGACTATCCATTTAGTCATGGAACAATGAAATAGAACTAGAGACACTGATATTGTCAAGGATCAATCACTAGGTGAGGTCTTTATTCTGAATTGAGAGTACAGATTACCTTTGATGATGCTGTCCTAGAACAATGCCTTATAGGCTTAGGACAAAGTTGAACAACAGGCATGAACTGAATCATTTACAAAGATAACCCAGAGTTCAAATGGATCATTCACTGACATTTTACAAAGATGAACTACAGCTCTAAATAGAACAATATTAGATCCAACCGCTAGAGAAATTTTAATTGAACCTTTAACTTTTGAAAATGCTAATCTTGAATGCAAAAAAGGCTAATTCTATACCTCCTTAGGTATAGTTTAATGCTATTCAGTTATGATTGGACAATAATTACAGTACAAAAAGGCCTTGCTATGGCTGTGAAACATCAAGTAATTTTCTAAAGTATTGTAAACAAATAGTTTCTAAGGTTACATTTTTCTATAATGATGATGATGATGATGATGATGATGATGATGACGATGATAATAATTATTACTTGGAGAGAAAGCTTCCTATAAAATGGATTAAGTGTGGAAGGAATGATGATATGGCTCATCAATTTAAGTTATCCAAACTTCATATACAAGGCATTTCTTAAAACAATGCTTTTGCTTTTTCTAGAGGTAATGCAAAATGAAGGGCCCAGCTTTCTGGAATGTGCAGCAGATGTGGCAAAGGCCACTGAACTAACGAGTAAAGATCAACAGAAGACAAACAAGGTAACCTCTTGTTGGGAAGTACCCCTAGAGGTCCTGATATCAAATTCAAATTAAACATTGCATATGAGCAGTGGAAAAACCCATGTGCAAAAAATTAAGCAACAATGCTTCAAAACTAGACTTTGATAAACCCAGATATCAAAACCAGAGCAGCTTCAATAGCTGAAACAAAATCTCAAGAGAGACCAAAGGCTTAATAGATAAAGAAACAGATGTAAGAAAGAGGTACTTAATATACAGAAAGGGATAAAAAGTACCACCAGAGATTGGTTAGATAGTGCTTTATTGACTTTACATTTCTTGAATGCTAATGAACAAAAAATAACAGCTGCTGAGAGACATTGGACTACAGAAAAATTTCTAAACTAAATTGGCCTGTGTATATATTAAGGATGTCTTTAATTCCAAATGGAAGCAAAGAAATATATGGTGTTGGGTCAAAGCTTTATATATTTGTCTACAGAAGAGAAACTGGAATCAAACCAAATTAATAAAAATCTTATGTGACAGGGGGAGACCTGCCTGAAGATGTTGGCTACAGACAGAGAGAAAGAAATTAGCAAGATTAACAAAACAGGCAATGTATATGCTGACACCTTTATATAAGAACAGCTCTGAGACTGTCTGAGAAATGAATGTCTATGTGTAGCCAATAATTCTTGTTGGCTATAGAGTCCTCATGACTCATCCATACATGTGCTCTTTCATATTGCATGGATGAGGATTTATATTGCAGTTTAGTACAATCCATAGTAGCTTATTTTTAAAAAAAGACATAGCTTTTACCTGCTCAAACTAAGAGCAAAGTATCATCTTTAAATGATCTGTGTATATTGTACCTATCATATGTATGTAATTGCAGAAATGTATATTACTTGTGAGAGTTTAAATGTTTACAGAACAAAAGGACCAGACACCAGTAGAGTGGATGTAGTCTTGAGTAGATTTGTCCTCCAGGATGTTGAGATGCTAAAATATAGTGATTCCCTGCATCCTTCTTGTTCCAGCCTCACAGGGAGAAAACCAGGCATAAGAGGTAGGCTCAGGGATTTCTCTCCTTTTACTTTTTGGTATCCTTGATTTAGTTTTATAGAGGGGAGAATTGTTAAAAAGAGAAGAGGGGGAATATAGGAATAATATAGAAATGATAGGAAAAAATGATAGATTGAATTTACTTTTAAACCAAAACACAGTCTAAAAGCCAATAATGTTACACTGGTAAGGATCTTTATAGATTGATAGAAAAAAGTAAAGTTATTTTACTACAACCTACTATATATTACATTTCAATTCTTATATAAGGTATTGGATCTATGCAGCACATTAAAAAATACAACATTTAATTTAAGTCCTTTATAAGGGTCTATTACAAACTGTTTAAGATAGTTAAATAATGCCAGTTAATAGCTAGTTAATCAAGCTAATGGTCATGTTAGATACTATACTAGTTTACCACAAAAATAGCCTTACTAGGTTGAACAGATATCAATTAGCTGTAAACAAGCAACATTTGCCTATTTAGATGTGGAATAGATAGATAGATAGATAGATAGATAGATAGATAGATAGATAGATAGTTTTGAAAACCCTCAGAGACCTACAGAATTTGGCATTTACAGATGTAACGATATTTTAATGCTTTACTGACAATGATATATGTATTTTTCTGGCAGCACCCCCAATTGACTTCAAAGATAATGAAGAAACTCCTTATTGAGTGTTCTTCAAATGTGGCAAGCTAACATTTTGCAAGAAACTGCCCCTGCTTAAAATGCTGACAGTATGCTGCCCAAGACAGATAAACATGGTCTCAGGGAAGTCAATTCTTAATCTCTACAAGGACAAAATAGGCAAATCATTCATAATTCCTCCTTCACAGAAAGGTTGATTAGAGACTTCAAGCAGACATTAATATAACAGAACAGTTTTTAACACTACTGCTCTGTAGTATTGCTTGAGGTCCAGGATACTGATTCCCCCAGAAGTTCTTTTACTGTTGATGATAGTTTTAGCTATCCTGGGTTTTTTGTTATTCCAGATGAATTTGAGAATTGCTCTTTTTAACTATATGAAGAACTGAGTTGGGATTTTGATGGGGATTGCATTGAATCTGTATATTGCTTTTGGCAAGATTGCCATTTTAACTATATTAATCCGGCCAACCCATGAGCCTAGAAGATTTTTTCCATTTTCTGAGGTCGTCTTCCATTTCCTTCTTCAGAGACCTCAAGATTTTGTCATATAAATCTTTCACTTGTTTGGTTAGAGTCTCACCAAGATACATTATATTGTTTGTGGCTATTGTGAAGGGTGTCATTTCTCTAATTTCTTTCTCAGCCTGCTTATCCTTTGAGTATAGGAAGGCTACTGATTTGCTTGAGTTGATTTTATAACCAGCCACTTTGCTGAAGTTGTTTATCAGTTGTAGGAGTTCTCTGGTGGTTTTTTGGGTCACTTAAGTATACTATCATATCATCTGCAAATAATGATAGTTTGACTTCTTCCTTTCCAATTTGTATCCCTTTGACTACCTTATGGTGTCAAATTGCTCTAGCTAGTACCTCAAATACTATATTGAAAAGATATGGTGAGAGGGGGAAGTCTTGTCTAGTCCCTGATTTTAGTGGGATTGCTTCAAGTTTCTCTCCATTTACTTTGATGTTGGCTACCGGTCTGCTGTAAATTGCTTTTATTATGTTTAGGTATGGGCCTTGAATTCCAGTTCTTTCCAAGACTTTTAGCATGAAAGGATGCTGAATTTTGTCGAATGCTTTTTCAGCATCCAATGACATGACCATGTGGTTTTTTTCTTTGAGTTTGTGTATGTAGTGGATTAAGTTGATGAATTTCCATATATTGAAACATCCCTGCATTCCTGGGATAAAGCCAACTTGATCATGGTGAATGATCATTGTGATGTGTTCTTGGATTCAGTTGGCAAGAATTTTATTGAGTATTTTTGCATAAATGTTCATAAGGGAAATTGGTCTGAAGTTCTTTTTCATAGTTGGATCTTTGTGTGGTTTTGGTATCAGGGTAAGTGTGGCTTCATAGAATGAGTTGGGTAGTGTTCCTTCTGTTTCTATTTTGTGGAATAGTTTGAAGAGTATTGTTATTAGGCCTTCTTTGGAGGTCTGAAAATTCTGCATTAAAACCATCTGGTCCTGGGCTTTTTTTGGTTGGAAGACTTTCTATGACCCCTTCTATTTCTTTGGGGGTTATGGGACTATTTAGACAATCTATTTGATCCTGCATGGTATTGGCACAGTGACAGGGAGGTGGATCAATGGAATAGGATTGAAAACCCAGAATTGAGCCCACATATCTATGGCCAACTGATCTTCGACAAAGGAGTCGAAAACATCCAGTGGAAAAAAGATAGCCTTTCAACTAACAGTGCTGGCTCAACTGGAGGTTAACATGTAGAAGAATGAGAATTGATCCACTCTTATCTCCTTGTACTAAGATCAACTCTAACGGGGACCAAAGACCTCCACATAAAACCAGACACTAAAATTAATAGAAAAGAAACTGGGGAAGACCCTTGAGGACATTGGCTCAGGGGGAAAGTTCCTGAACAGAACACCAATAGCTTATGCTCTAAGAGTAAGAATAGACAAATGGGACCTCATAAAATTACAAAGTTTCTGTAAGGCAAAAGACACTCTCAAAAGGACAAATCGGCACCCAACAAATTGGGAAAAGATCTTCACCAGCCCTACATCTGACAGAGGGCTAATATCCAATGTATACAAAGAACTCCAGAAGTTAGACACCAGAAAACCAAATAACCCTATCAAAAAATGGGGTACAGAACTAAACAAAGACTTTTCACCTGAAGAAATTCAGTTGGCTGAGAAACACCTTTAAAAATGTTCAACATCATTAGTCAGTAGGGAAATGCAAATCAGAACAACCCTGAGCTTTCACCTCACACCAGTCAGAATGGCTAAGATTAAAATCTCAGGAAACAGCAGATGTTGGCAAGGATGTGGAGAAAAAGGAACACTCCTCCACTGCTGGTGGGATTGCAAGCTGGTACAACCACTCTGGAAATCAGTCTGGTGGTTCCTCAGAAAACTGGACACGATACTTCTGGAAGACCCAGCCATACCACTCCTGGTATATATACCCAGAAGATTCCCTAGCATGCAATAAGGATACATGCTCCACTATGTTCATAGCAGCCTTATTTATAATTGCCAGAAGCTGGAAAGAACCCAGATGTCCCTCAACGGAAGAATGGATACAAAAAATGTGGTATATACACATAATGGAGTACTATTCAGCCATTAGAAACAATGAATTCATGAAATTCTTAGAGAAATGGATGGAGCTGGAGAACATCATACTAAATGAGGTAACCCAGTCTCAAAAGAATACCCATGGTATGCATTCACTGATAAGTGGATATTAGCCTAGAATCTTGGGATACCAAAAGACACAATCCACATACCAAATAATGTCCAACAAGAAGGAAGGAGTAGACCCTGGTTCTGGAAAGTCTCAAAGCATCAGTGTAAGGAAAAACCAGAACAGGGAAGTGGGAATGGGTGAATGGGGGAACATGGGGAGGGAAAAGCACATGTGGGACCTTCCGGTGGGGTAGGGAAACATTAAAAGGGAAATGAAATGTAAATATTATATATATCCAATAAAAATATAACAGAACAATTATGTTCTATAGATTTGTTCTAAAGGATTAGTATGATACAGTAGTGGTAAAAGGAAAGGTATGCTACAGTAGTAAAAGAAGAAAGCATTAAACAATGGCTATCTTGTGAAAAGCATAAAGGATATTCAAGGAAAGAGAAAGATGCTTAGTGTAGAATAAGTAACTCTCACAATGCACAACACTGCAGGGCCCAGCCCGTCCATCTGCAAGGTAATGAATACAGGGTGGGAAGGAAGGGCAATAAAACTGCCACCAAAGAAAAGAGAAGGCCCCGAGGAGAAGGCAATACTGGAGTAAAGAAGTGACCTTATCAAAGTCCATTTACATAGGCTGAGAGTTCTGACTCTACATGACTGATTTATGGGCACAAGGACTCTAGAAAAATACCCTACTAAGCTGACATTTTATGTTATTAATATGCCTGGTTTTGAATGACATAAGATCGAATATGTTAGTTAGCTTCCTATCACCATAAAAAAAATACCCGAATTAACTTATTGTCAGTCTAGAGTCAAGACTAAGTCACAGGATCCCACTTGGGCTTCCAGAAAGTGACATCCATTTTTCATCTGGTGGATTCAGTAATAATGGAGAGGTTAAAGTAGAGAATCCAAGGGAGCAGGAGAGAAGGCTGACTTGGTGTGTGCTGCAGGCCTGCTGTCCTGTTAGGCCTGGTGATCAGCACACCACTTGTGTTAAAGGCCAGCCTTGAAACTTGGGAGTGGGGTATGGAAACACTAACACTAGACTGTCACAATTTCTTTGAGCCCTTGTTTTCAATGACCTAAAAACTTTCCTCTAGGTACCAACTTAGGAAGAGTCACCACCTGCCAAGAGTGTCATAAGGCTAAGGACCACACTTTTGGCATGTGTCCCCTCAGTGGCAACTCCATCTCTAACTACATAGCAAATTAATTTAATGTAGCTTAATAAATAGCTTTTAACAGCCAACCAAAAAGGTCTACTTACTTTTTAGGGACTAAAAATCTGAAGAGAAGGAGGCTTTTTCCAGCTTATAGCACCCCCTGCAGGCCACTTTCTTCCCTGCAGATACTGTCCCCTCCTTAACACACAGAAGGGTATAGGAAGATAAGTCATCTGGAATATTCCTTTAGAAAATGATATATTTTGTTTTTAATATACATGCCCTTTGGTTCTTCTGGTCTTCGGTAGATGCTAATAACATTGCAATTTGGTGGTGAGCTCAAGTACAATAAATTTTGCCTCATGCAAATGTTCATAGCAAAGTTTTCTAGCAGTCTTCCTTCACTAATGCACAGCTTGCTTTCAAATTTGTGTTCTATGACATACTTTCGATGCGTGACTTGGACTTCTGTGTATTCAGACACTTCTGTAAAAGGATACAGTGCACATTTTCTCCCTATAATAGTCTTCAAATTGCCATTGGTCTCTAAAACATAGATTCAACAAATTAACTTTTGTTAGGCCTGAATTTACCTTGCTTTCAGTAGTAACCTTAAGCAGAATGATAAAATTTTAGCTATCGAGTTCTCAGGCAAAAATAGTGGTTATAGATTTGAGAGAAGTACATGAAAACAGTTCAATAAATGCGTTCAGTCAGGAGGAAATGACCGCTTTTCTTTCAAATTGCCAGATACTAAATTAAATGGAAAAGAGAAAATTTAAAGGAAAAATAAAATAGTTTTAAATGGATCAACTTAATATTCATTTGATTTTATTCTATGTAAGATATTTTAGATGGATTATTTTATTAATCCCCAATTAACCCGGGTAATGAAAATGTATTTTGTGATTAAGTATTGAGAACTTAATGTTGTAAATGTACAAAGATTGCATCCAATCATTAAGAACTCTGGAATACTAAGTCTATATGTGTATGGTGTCTAACTAATCCAATATGATATAGTGCTAATTTTATTCCATATCAGCAATATGCAAGTATTCTTAAATGTTTAAAGATGTTTTAGTTTAGAGTTAGAACAAGATTACAGGTTACCTACACATTGGTATGTATTTTGTACAAATATGAATGCCAAAACTAGATGAAGAAAAGCACACAAGGATCTGACCCAAGTAAAAGAATATAGGGGAATGAGGAAAGCTTGGAACAGAAGACATAGTCTTCCCAGGGGAAAACACACCAACTGGTTGTTCAGTGTCCAATTGTGAGCTCTGAAAATATACACAGAGGTAGAATTACATGTACTAAATAAGATACATTTACATATATAGATATGCATACATATGTGTATATACATATATTATACTGTATACATGTATAAGTCATACATACATGTATGTATATGCATGCAATAGCAATTACTTTTTAAAAATGTGGCCATGTTTTTGAAGGAGAACATGGAGCTCTTTACGAGAGCCTTTTGTGAGGAAGGACAGAATGGTAGAAATGTAATTACATTATAATCTCAAAAAGTAAAAAAAGGCAAAACTCTCAGAAATAGAACCACTTCTACAAAAAATAGCCCAGTAAAGTCTTATGCATAGGGAAACAATAATATTTCCATTTGAACCTGTGTCAATGACATCAAAGCCCAGTATTCTAACTCTATGTGGTGAATGTTGAAATAGCTGCTCACAGTCAGCAAACTGAGAGAAAGCAACAGGAAGGGCTTAGGTGTGAGTGTCAAGAGTTCATTAAGTCATGCTTACAGGAAATTGTAAGCCTGCCAATTTTATTACACAAATCAATTAAATTTTTTCTTAAAGTTATTCACAGGTATTTTTGAATGCCTATCTTCTGCCAGATAATGGAGATAAATTGTTTAAATAATTGACACTGGAAGGACTAAATGTCCTAAGGATTATGAAGATAAGAGGATGGAGAACAAAGAATAATGAAGATGATGGGGGGTGGTGGTGATAATGATGCTGATGAGACAATGATGACAAAGGTGACAATGACAAATACACATGGTTACAGATAGTAACAGGATGAACAAATGCTCTTTTGCCAGATTTCTATGTCTGTTCAATGTTTATTCCTATTTTATGAACAAGCTATGACCATTTACATGAGTACAGAAAAGTCAGCATATTAAGGAAGCTAGAAGGATCCCTGAACTCCAAGAGTTTTAGTTTTAGCAAGTACAGGTTCTTCAGTCTTCAGTAAGTGTTGGGTATAGTAAGGATGAATATAGCTTCTCTTGTAAAATCAGGTGTGTGTATTTTTATTTTATGTGTACGTTTGACTGTTTGTATTTACCAGATGCATACCTGGTACCTAGAGAAACTAGAAAACAGCACTCAATTCCCTACAACTGGAGTCAAAGATATTTGTGAGTTGCCACATGGAATATGGGAACTGAATCCCTGTTCTCTGCAAGAGAACCAAATGTTCTTAACCACTGAGCCATGTCTCTAAACCAGGATTTTAACACTGAATACTATTGCCAATATTTCCCCATTACATAGTAGCTGTGTGTGTGTGTGTGTGTGTGTGTGTGAGAGAGAGAGAGAGAGAGAGAGAGAGAGAGAGAGAAAGAGAGCACTAGTATATACTTTTTCAAATATAGTAATTTTTGTTAAATAATCATTCAACACAAGCTCACCATGAACTCAGAAAACTCCAAAGGCTTTTGTATAATTTCCTATTATATTTGAGATATAATTTGCTTCTAATAGGAAGAATAACATCCTTCAGTCTTCTGCTCAGCATTATGCCATTACTGCTTCTTAGCAACAAAGAGATGGTGTGTCGAGTTCAGAGAGTGAAGCTGGTTAGTGATAAGTTAGCAGCAAGAATTTGTGGCACAAAAAATATCTCTTTAATTTCAAAGACTTGGTCTATACTAAAATTATAAGGAGACATTACTTCTCTACATAATACAAAATTGTTAAGTTTTGTATTCAATATCTTTCTAATACAAAATTTACTGTCAGAGGTACTTTCATCATTCTGTAACAGATCACTCGAGACTGACTGACTTCCCCAGTTTTTAAATACTTTCAGTGCATTAAATTTTCTGTGAACTACTCTCTCAGTGGAATAGAGATCAATGCCAAGTAGGCCTGTGCTGAAGGCTGGCCCTTAGTTGTCCACATGAATAAGAAACTTACCATCACAGGCAGGGAAAACTGGTGGCCTTACATTGAGTGATATGTGGCAGAATTATTAAGCACATATTAATCATAAAATAGAAAATATTAAGAATGAAACATTGGCCAAAATTCAGTTATATTCATAATTTGTTGATATTATGTACATCAACAAGCGAGACTACCTTATGTCAGAAATATCTAATCCCAATATGAATATTGGATACCATGAGACAAATGTCACGGGCATTTTAAGTAGGTGCATGGGCAATAGCAAAAATACGTGGTGTTTCCTTAGAAAGGCGGGGGTTGGGGGCTTACCTAACAGTCAGGACAAAATCAAATTCATCAAAGCACAACAGATTTGGTTGAGCTCAAATTACTGTCAAGAACGTCAGGCATATCCCCAGTGAAAATTGCATCAAGACATGGTCCTAAGGTTCCACACTCCTCTTCTGGTTTTAGGCATTGGATAGATCAGGGACAAATTTGGGCTTGTTCTCCAGATGTATGCTGTAGTCAGGTCACCTGAATCTATGTATACCCCTTGGTAGGTAACTCATTACCACTGTTTTCTGCTAATTTTGAAATGTATGTATGCATAATCCACTTCTACCGGAAGAAATTCAAGATATGTCATAATGGTAGTGATCATCTTCCTAAACTGTCAGCTTCTGAAAATTTTAATTATAATGAATGCAAACTCGAAATCATAGGTTACAAGTTTTCTTACCATATTTAACATTTAAACAATCAAATCTCTTTGACTGTAAAACTATCTTTAGAATATTGTTATACATTGCAAAACTATTGGCAATTGAATGTAACAACAATACTTATTATGCTTTATGATAAGGTACCTGAAAGAGGTATAGAAACATTAATGAAAATTATCATTATATTTCAGCATTTTAGAAGACACTGCACTTTCTCTGGAGAAGAAAGAGGCTGCATTTTTACCACTTCATCTCAAGTACTCAATCATCATCTTTATCATGATCTCTGGGAGAGATATGAGTGGGCCCACTCAATTTTAGTCTTTGAGATACTTAAGCCATTTCATAATGAATCATTTTTCTTCATAAAATCAAGTATAACAAAAAAATGAAATAGAAAATGATAAATAATCTGAGAGGAGTATGGAAGCTTCACATTTTATTTAAGACACTGATAGTTATAGCAATCTGTAACTTTGAGATTGAGCCTGTAGTCATTTTGAATCTGTGATTGTTTTAAGCTGAGAATCTTGCTTTTACAATCCCTATCAATGGACATTTTGGAATAAAAGTGAGTGAGATTGATGAACTTATTATAATTCATTATAAAGTGGTATGTGGCTGACTGTCTACTTTAATTAGTTTTATGACTGTAGGAAATTGTATCATATGCCAGACTCATCACCAGGCATGCCTGGAAAACATCAGAGCAGTAATCACACTTGATTTAAGAAACTTTTCATTAACCAGTGTAAGTAAAAGTGCTTGTACACAACAGAGAGGGAAGTGAAGAGATGGACACGGTGGCATCCTGCAGAGAGCAATTTATCAGGTCAACTTATTGTGTGGAGGACTATGCAAAATGTAATATGACATCACGTTGTGGTGTACTGGGTATAAATCTATAATTATACAGCAAAGTGTTCAATGTGTGTTGTTTATTCATAAATGTCGACATAAAATTTTCAATGATTCCAACAAGTATTTTCATAAAATGATAATTAATCTGCTTAACAAAAAATTCTTCTGAAGGCAGTTCTTACCCACCAATACTCTCAAAGATAAGACACCCATGCAAATCTCCAAAAAGATAAGAACCATCAAGGTGGCAATTTCTACAAAGTCAATCCACATAGGAAGCCAGATGAGATGAGAGACAGAGGAAATGCCTCATGTATCACAGGGAAATTGGCCATGTCCTTCCTTCCAATATTATTAGTGTTTTATTACATAAGGCCAGAAAAATAATCTTACATTTAAAAGATTGATTAAGGCTTCCAGATATTACTATACCATGAAGATTTTACTATTAAGAATGATTAAGACACATATCACCACTTCACTGATCAAGAAACAATGTCATTGACTTTTTTCATATATGGAAAAATTGTTGGAATCCCCAGATCTCAGATTAAAATTCACTTCTGTGAGTACATCCTTTCTACATTTAGCTATCCTTCTGATTATGCAAAATATAAAAGAATGCTTTCATTTTACTTTGCTCTTAACCAAATAATGCTATTGTATTTTTAGGTAAGAATTGCAATTTCTGACCTCCCATATTCTGCAAAACTAATTAAATTCTAAGTTATCATTAAGTAGCAGATAAAAATATCTGCAATTCTTTTTCCATTGAGCATATATACATACACATGTGAGTGTATATCTATGTATCTATCTATATCTATATCTATATCTAATCTATATCTATATCTATATCTATATCTATATCTATATCTATATCTATCTATCTATCTATATATATATATATATATATAGGCATATGTGAGTGTGTACATGTATACACATGTGGATATGTGCACATACACAACACATATCTTTGAGTGGTCTGGAAAAACAACAAAGGAACCTAAGCAGGATGTGCTCAACAGCTTCAACAAATATGCCTCAGTTCAGAACCTTAAATATTGAGTTCCTCCAATGTTCCTTGTGTAGAGTTTCCTATCATCTTCTAAAATTACATGTAGGTTCGCAATTCCAGTACCTGAGAGTCAGTGACAAAAGGATTTCAGCTTGAGAACAGCTGGACTACACAGGTAGACATTTAACTGGAAAGAAAAACATTCAACGAAAAACAACCATAAACAACTACCAGAGGACACACTGAAGTATCATAATGTACTGTCCATCCTTCAAGGATCACCATGGTTGCCCACCATGAATTGCTTTTGCTGCAGGGAATCATACAGCCCAGATGACTCACATTAGGACACGGATGAGCACCGCCACTTCTGTTTGTCCATTTCGTATTTGTTTTAAATGTTATTCCTTCCAGGTTAGGCTTCCTTTTATTATCTATTTGGATTATGGATCACTTGATAAAACATGATATAAAAATTGAGAGGAAAAGAACTTTTTTTTTTACTTTTTTGTCATAAAAGAAAATGATATTCTGAAGAAATGACACTTAATAGATAAAAATCATTTTTAACACAATAAGGAAAGCCTGTTTTTCTTTAAGAGGAAATCAATTTCCACAGACAAGTCACAGTAATTCTGCCAGAATGTTCTTGAGATTGCAAGATGATTTGAGGCTTCAATTTATTGGTTACGCCACAGCTCCAGTGTCTGAATACAACAGTAGCTTAAACCCATGCATGAAAATGTTTTCCAGTGGAGAGCAATCAGATGATTGATTGATATCCCTTGGAAAGTTCTATTTCATTTTCAGTCTCACAGAAACACAGAATTATTTGCCTATTGTTCCAGCAGAGTCTGAGTTACACGAGTCATTTATCCAAAGAAAGTTTAGATACATCATGTGGAGGATTGTCATCTGTAATAATAAACATCTCAAGCATATCCTTCATCCACCACTTACCAATACCTCATTTATATTGTAATAAATATTAATTAACCTGAGTTTAATCACATTTTCTAACTCATTTTATGACAGTTTTAAATATACTATGATATATAGTTTTTAAAAATCTATCTAATTTGAAACTTGTGTTTTCATAGATGTCCTTAAATAATATCCAATACATTATAAACATTATCTAAGAATTTATTGATAATTTGACATTTTATTATACTATATACTTTCCTATCAACCTATTTGTCTAAATAAAAGCTACATTTCTTATTTTAGAGTAGATTTTATGAGAGATCAAAACTGGTTGTATAAACAGGGCTGGAAAAATTCTTGCCATAGACTGAGAACAGTTGATACTGAGTCAGACCTCATAACTAGCAGGACATGCAGTCATGCTTAATACCTACTGTATGCACACTTCAGCCCTATGCATGAGCCACAGCAATACACTAAAGCACCAGCATCAGTAATGACATCAATTTCAGCTATGGCAATAATGAAATAATAGCCAGAATTAATTGAAGCCATCACATGCTGCACAAGAAGAAAATCAAAGAGTCTCCTGGGTTGAAAGAGAAAACCTAATTCCCAAACCAACACCAGAAACAACAAAATTGCTATGGAATTGCATTTCTTCAGCTTAAGCAAGCATCTCATGAAGTAGGGCTCATCTCCACACACTTGAGCTCACTTTCTATCACTCTGGTGTCTTCTAAAAATTCATGTTGTTCTGCTTCTCTATTTTTTTACTTAAAGGAAATTTCTACACATACTTTTTGTTCAGTGACACGGTTTTAGTGTCTCTGTAGTTGGAGGAAAAAGTAATGAAATAATACTTCAAACTCCTAATATGAGTTTAAAACTGATAAATGAGTACAGTTATTCAATGAAAATATTTTAATAAGCATTTGGTAATAAAAACCTCTGAAAACACTTCCAGAAGAACAGACATGACTCTCAGATCACTAATAACACAGATACCACTTAACATACATAAAAAATAATAAATTAAAGCAAATATACTTCATTTCTGTAAACATTTCTTGATAAATTTAAGAAATGAAACTATGTTGATTTGCATTTCCCTGATAACTAAGGATGCTGAACATTTCTTTAGGTGTTTTACAGCCATTTGGGTTTCCTCAGTTGAGAATTCCCTGTTTAGCTCTGTACTCCATTTTTAATAGGGTTATTTGACTCTCTGGAGACTAACTTCTTGAGTTCTTTATATACATTGGATATTAGCCCTTTATTGGATGTAGAGTTAGTAAAGATCTTTTCCCAATTTTTTGGTTGCCATTTTGTCCTATTGACTGTGCCCTTTGCCTTATAGAAGCTTTGCAGTTTTATGAGGTCCCATTTGTCAATTCTTGTTCTTAGAGCATAAGCCATTGGTGTTCTGTTCAGGAACTTTCCCCTGTGCCCATGTGTTCAAGATTCGTCCCCTCTTTCTCTTCTATAAGCTTCAGTGTGTCTGATTTTTATGTGTAGATCCTTGATCCATTTGGACTTGAGCTTTGTACAAGGACATACAAATTGGTCGATTTGCATTTTTCTGCATGCAGACCTCCAGTTGATCCAGCACCATTTGTTAAAAATGCTGTCTTTTTTCCACTGAATGTTTTTAGCTCCTTTGTCAAATATCAAGTGACCATATGTGTGCGGGTTCTTTTCTGGGTCTTCAATTCTATTCCATTGATCTTCCTGTCTGTCTCCTTAAGAATACCAAACAGTTTTTTTTACTATTGCTCTGTAGTAGAGCTTGAGGTCAGGGATAGTGATTCCCCAAGAAGTTCTCTTGTTGTAGAGAATAGATTTTGCTATCCTGTTTTTTTGTTTGTTTGTTTGTTTTTGTTGTTGTTATTCCAGATGAATTTGAGAATTGCTCTTTCTAGATCTATGAAGAATTGATTTGGGATTTTGATGGGGATTAAATTGAATCTGTAGATTGCTTTTGGCAAGATGGCCATTTTTACTATATTGATCCTGCCAATCCATGAACATGGGAGATCTTTCCACCTTCTGAGACTTTCTTCGATTTCATCTTTCAGAGGCTTAAAGTTCTTGTCATATAGATCTTTCACTTGCTTCATTAGGGTCATACCTAGGGATGAAATATTATTTGGGACTATTGTGAAGGGTGTCATTTCCCTAATTTCTTTCTCTCCTTTGAGTAGAGGAAGGCTACTGATTTGCTTGAGTTAATTTTATGTTCAGCCACTTTGCTGAAGTTGTTTATCAACTTTAGGAGTTCTCTGGTGGAAGTCTTGGGGTTGTTTAAGTATACTATCATATCATCTGCAAATAGTGATATTTTGACTTCTTCCTTTCCAAATTGTATACCTTTGACCTCCTTTTACTGCCTGATTCCACCTTACACCAGTCAGAATGGCTAAGATGAAAAAGTCAGGGGACAGCAGATGCTAGAGAGGATGTGGGGGAAAAGGAACATTTCTCCATTGTTGGTGGAATTGCAAGCTGGTAAAAACACTCTGGAAATCAGTTTGGCAATTCCTCAGAAAATTAGACATAGTACTACCTGCAGACCCAGCTATACCACTCCTGGACATATACCCAGAAGATGCTCCTACATGTAATAAGGATACATGCTCCACTATGTTCATAGCTGCCTTATTTATAATAGCTCGAAGATGGAAAGAACCCTGATGTCCCTCAACAGAGGAATGGATACAGAAACTATGGTATATATACACAATGGAGTACTATTCAGCTATTAAAAACAATGAATTCATGAAATTCTTAGGCAAATGGATGGAACTAGAAAGTGTCATCCTGAGTGAGGCAACCCAATCACAAAAGAACACACATGGTATACACTCACTAATAAGTGGATGTTAGCCCAAAAGCTCAAAATAAACAAGTTACAATTCACCCAGCACATGAAGCTCAAGAAGAAGGAGGACTTAAGTGAGGGTGCTTTGGTTTCTCTAAGAAAGGGAACAGAATACTCACAGGAGCAACAAGGGAGACAATGTGTGGAGCAGAGACTGAAGAAAAGGCCACCCAGAGACTGCCCTACCTGGAGATTCATCCTATAAACAGTCACAGGACTCTGACACTACTATGGATGACAAGAAGTGTATACCAAAAGGAGCATACCATGGTTTTCTCCAGAGGGGCCCTGCCAGAGACTTACAGATACAGAGGCAGATGCTAGCAACCAACTATTGTACTGGGCATGGGGCCCCCAATGGAGGACCTGAAGGGGTTTATACCCCCATGGGAAGAACAATGATTTTGGCCACCCAGATGGCCCAAGATTCCTAGGGACTGAACCATCAACCAAGGGGCACACATGGTTCCAGGAAAAAATGTGGCAGTGGAAGTCCTTGTTTGGCATCAGTGGGAGGAATGGTCCTTGGTCAGGTAAAGGCTCAACAGAGGCCCCAACAAAGGGAAACTGAGGTGGTGGAGGTGGGAGTGTGTTGGGTGGAGGGGCATATAAGTTAAGGCAGGGAGAGGGAGGAGGGGTTGGGGGTCTAAGGGGAGGGAGGAAATCGGGAAAGGTTTTACCATTGGCAATGTAAATGAAGACGATATTCAATTTTAAAAATGAAAAAAAAGAAATGAAACTATTAGCCTTAGAGTAAAAATGTTACAGATAAGATACCTTTATAAATTAAAAATATTTCAACTTCACTATCAGGAAGCAAAGCTCTAGTGAAAACATGGATCAAAAGGCTATAATACTGGGCTGGCCAAAATAGCTGTGGTTGCTGCCATGCACTGGACTGTTCGAAGGGCTTAATTCCTGGGCATGACTAGGTGCAGAGGACCAGAAAGTTTGCTGTGAGCTTGTGCATCCTAGAAATGACATGGATATTTCATCCCAGACATAAAACAAATGGAAGGGGAATGATAATAATTTACATAAATATTAACAGAGTGGATACTTTAAGACAGCCATATTAAAGGTTGAATACATTTAATTTTAATAGCTGTATCTAAGTAGCAAAAATAGCTTTGGATTAAAAGATAGTTCGTACTTGAAAGTTAATCATGAATTCTGAATATACTGAAAAACAAATAACTTTATTGGTATTCATTTAGGAAATAAATAAAAATCATCAAAAGTGTTCTTTCATTAGTATAAGAAAGATTTCATTTATATGTCAAGTGGTGTGCTTAATTCACTCTTACTATACTACTGAGTATAGAGTTCTGTTTGGCCCTATAATTTTGGTTATATCAGTAACTCAGACTTGTTTCTTTTGTCATTGACATGTCTTTGTACTGTGACAAGTGTATATATGTGTGAAAGAAAAATGATGTTGTGAAGAGAAATAAAAACGAAGCAACAGAGTGTGAGAGCAAATGTTAATAACTGTTCTAGGAAAATAGAAGCAGGGAGCCCAGCAGTGAGGGAGAAGTGAGGACAATGCTTAGTGCAGCACATGGCACATACCACAGGTCCATATGGCTGATATAAGACACATAACTTGATTTCAGCTTTCCCCACACTTAAGTATACCATCAAAGTATTGTCCAGTAGCTCATTCTTTTATTATATTATATTATTTTATTATATTAGAGTTGAGCTATTGATCTAATTATCCCTGACTCAGACTCAAAAATAGAAGCCTTACATATACACTTTATTTTTAACTTTTGCCTTTCTTTTTATTTTTTTAGAATATAATATAATTACAAAACTTTTCTCCCTTTCATTTCCTTCCTCCACATTTCTCATATAGTTCTCTTTGCTTTTTATCAAATGCAGGGCCTTGTATTTAATTGTATACATATACACATTTTATATATATATATATATATATATATATATGTATGTATGTATATATATATATTCTTAAATATAAGGTGCTCAGTCTATATTTATATACAGCTGTTTGCATGTTTTCAGGGTTGACCATGTCATATTGGATAACTAATTGCTATGCTCTTCCCTGGGAAAGGTTATTTCCTCACTCTGCATTCCTTAGTTGCTTGTCGTTCCTTACATAATGTTGAGACCTCAAAGGCTTTTCTCCATTTGCTTTGGCAAATATCTAAATATCCTTCAAGCAACAAACAGGTAATGAATATGTGATGCATATACACTATAAAATACTATTCAGTTTAAAAAAAAATCAAATAATGACCTTTGCAGGTAAATTGATGGAACTAGAAAATATTATATTGATTAAGGTAACTCAGCCCAAATGACAAATGTTTGATGATCTCTCTCACAGGAGGCTTCAAGCTTCAAATCTTCAATGGTAAATACATAAATGGAGTAGATGCAGAAATCAAGAAAGTATGAGACCTGTTTTCAATTTTTAACTGTTTTCATTTTAACATATTATTCATATATATTTTTGTAGCATACATTTGATGAGTGGTAGACTAATTATCAGTCTGTATAATAAGTTAGAACACAAATTTGCACTCATACAACTTCTACATGGCTGAGATATTAGAACTTAAGGAACTAAGGATATAATTAAACATTGAGGGAGTGTGATAGCCTTCTTTCCTATAGATTACATTAAGCTAAAAGTTCTTTTTGCAAGCTGAAATACTAGGTTCATCACAGTGTCATTCAAAGTGAAAGCAGCTCTCTCCCAAAATCAGTCATTCAATAAAGTATGGAAGACGAAAACCTCAGCCTTTTCCAACCTAATCCAGAAGTGACATACATCACTTCTGGTGTAGCCAGTCCATTAGAAACAAGTCAACATATGTAACACTTACTCAAAGTCCTACACTGAGGCATAATTTAAGGTCACCACACAGCTACTGGTCTCCAACGTCTGACAGCTCTTTATACACAAAACACGTCAATTCCCACATTCCCCTAAAGATTAACATTTCAGTGTTTTCTCAAAGAGCTTAGTCTCATTGTTCTAGTCAAGTCCAATCATAGTTGTGAGATCTGGAATATTTTCATCTCATATTGAATAGAAATTTTTTGGTTGGTCTGGAGTAAATAACGATTTGGTCTCTAAACACCCTACACACAATAAAGTAATACAGATGATGCAAACATCCAGAAGCCACTGGGCTGCAGCAACTCAGATGTCCTACTACACAATATTGCATACAAGCTGAAGAAGATGAAGCAGGTTGCTTTTGGTAAAATGGTCATTTTGGGGGCTGGAGATATGGCTCAGCAGTTAAGAACACTGACTGCTCCAGAGGTCCTGAATTCAAATTCTAATAACCACCGGGTGGCTTAAAACCATCAGTAGTAAGAATTGATATCCTTTTCTAGTGTGTCTGAAGACAGCTACAGTGTACTTATATATAATAAAATAAATCTTTAAAAAAATTGATCATTTTCACTACGTTAATTCTACTGATCTATGAGCATGGTAGATCTTTCCATCTTCTAATATCTTCTTCAGTTTCTTTCTTTAAGGCCTTGAAGTTCTTGCTGTACAGATTTTTCCCTTGCTTGGCTAGAGTTATACCAAGATATTATTCATGGCTATTATAAATGGTGACATCAAGATATTTTATAGTATTCATAACTAGTGTAAAGGGTGTTGTTTGCCTAATTTCTTCCTCAGCCTGCTTATCATTTGTATAAAGGAGGGCTGCTGATTGCTCCACTTTGCTGAAGGTATTTATCATCTGTTGGGAGTTCTTTGTTAGAATTTTGGTGGTATCTTATATATACTATCATGTTATTTACAAATAATGATCATTTGACTTCTTCTTTTCTGACCTATCCTTAATCTCCTTTAGTTGTCTTATTTCTCTGGATACAACTTCAAGCACTATATTGAATAGATATGGATAGGGTGGGCAGCCTTGTCTTGTCCCTGATTTAGTGGAATTGCTTCAAGTTTCTCTCCATTTAGTTTGATGTTGGCTACTGGCTTGCTGTATATTGCTTTGATTATGTTTAGGTATGTGCCTTGTATTTCTGATCTCTCTAATCATCTCCTTTAACATGAAAGGATGTTGGATTTCATCAAAGGCTTTTTTCAACATCTAATGAGATGAACATATCCCTTAACTGGAGAATGGATAAATAACATGTGGTACATCTACACAGTATAATACTATTCAGCTATTAAAAACAAAGACATCATGAATTTACATCAAGTTATAAATGACTGTAACTTGAGAATATCATCCTGACTGAGGTAACCCAGTCCTCAAAGGACATGTATCATATATATTCCATCAAAAGTGGATATTAGACATAAAATAAAGGATACACATGCTACATTCCACAGACCCAAAGAAGCTAAACAAGAAGGAAGGTACAAGCAAGAATGCTTGAATCTCACTTAAAGGAGGGAATTAAATAGTCATAAGAGGAAGATGGTGGGAAGAAACTGGGTGGGAGAAGGGATGGGGAGGGAATGGGACAGTCAGGATAAGGAGTGGGAAGAGACAGGAGAGATGGACAGGTATCTATAAGAACGAATGGAACTGCAACTGATGTGGGTGGGGAGGTGCGGAGCATCTCTGGGTTAAGACTGAGATCTGAGATAGGGGAGGTGCCAATGAATCAATGGGGTGTCCTTAGGTGTAACTCACAACATTGGGGATATAGAATCTGAAGAGGCCACTTACTGTAGCCATGAAGAAATCCCAGTGTAATGGTAGGGACACCAACCCACCCATAAAATTTTGACCCAAATTTTATCCTGTCTACACGAAATGCAGGGATGGAGGATAGAGCAAAGATTGAAGGAATGGCCAGCCAGTAACTGGCCAAATTTGAGACCCATACCAATCTTTGACAACATTAAATAACACTCTGCTATGTTTGCAGACAGGAGTCTAGCATGGCTGTCTTCTGAGAGGCTTCTCCTAGCAACTGACTCAGACAGATGCAATCAGCACATCCAAACAGCCAATGGAGCTTGGGCACTCTTAGGGAAAAGTAGGGGAAATATTTTGGGTCCTGAGGGTAATAGGGATTTTACAGGAAGACCAACAGAGTCAACTAACCTGGACCCTAGGGCCTCTCAGAGACTGAACTACCAATCAAAGGACATACATGTGCTAGACCTAGGCCTCCCTACCCATATGAGGCTGATTTCCAGTTTGATCTTGCGGGTCCTGAACAACTGGAATGGGAGCTACTCCAAAAACCATTTTTGCCTGTACCTGTATGTGAGATATGTTCTTCTATCTGGGCTGCCTTGTCTGGCCTCAGTGGGAAGTGATGCATCTAGCTTGGCAGAGTCTTGATGTGACACTGATGAGGGCATAGCCAGGGGGCACTGCCAGCTCAGAGGGGAAAGGTAGGGAGGATTGTGGGAAGGATTGTGAGAGGGGTTAATCAGGACAGAAGCAGTGAGTGAGATGTAAAGTGAATATTTTTTTTAAAAAAATTACATTGCAAAAAGAAGAAGAAGAAGAAGAAGAAGAAGGAGGAGGAGGAGGAGGAGGAGGAGGAGGAGGAGGAGGAGGAGGAGGAGGAGGAGAAGGAGAAGGAGAAGGAGAAGGAGAAGGAGAAGGAGAAGGAGAAGGAGAAGGAGAAGGAGAAGGAGAAGAAGAAGAAGAAGAAGAAGAAGAAGAAGAAGAAGAAGAAAAGAAGAAGAAGAAGAAGAAGAAGAAGAAGAAGAAGAAGAAGAAGAAGAAGAAGAAGAAGAAGAAGAAGAAGAAGAAGAAGAAGAAGAAGAAAGCAGAATTTCTGTAGCTGTCGGTTTACCTGCTGAGCTAGGACTCTGCACTCTGAGTCATTACTCCCCTGCCTAGCTCCCCCGGCTCTTCAGCAGAACTCAGGGTAGGGGTGCTCTCTAATTTCAGTTGTTTCCATTCCCCTCTGTCAATGTGCAGTTCTGCAAATATAACCTTTAAGCATTCCATAAGTCTCTTAGAGATCATCATGGAATTTATGTCAGTTCACAAAAGCTACATTCATGAGTCTATAGAGATAAACTCTTCTCTATCCTGGGATCCCACATTCATTGCTAAACCAGTAAGTAATGCCCTAAAGCTATCCTGAAGCTATAATGAAATTTCAGAGGTCATGCTGGTATGTGGGCAGTAGGGAGTAGGGTGGGGGTGGAGTGTCTGTTCTTCAGTTTTGTGAGGGCTTTGGGCTGCCAGCATTTTTTAATGAGGGCTTAATGAAAAGTTTTATCGTCTCATCTCTGCTTTCATCTTTATATTTCTTGGAAGCAATTTGGATGTGATCTTTGCTTGCAGCCAATTCTCAAACATCATAGATTCCTAGAGAAGCAATCGCCATTACCAAATCCTTTATGCTTAACAATTCTTCCTCTAAATTTCCTCCTTATTCCTGGATTCTACAGCACAGTACTAGGAGAAACCAGGTGGTATCTTCTTGACTCTGCTGAGACATCTTTTTAAGTATATCATCTAGTCTGTTGAGCATTCTTTTTTCATTTCTCTTCCACCAACGACACTATTAAAATTCATTATGAAGTATACGGTGAAATAAGGGTTTTTTTTCATTCTATACTTTCAAATATGACATACTTAACATTTATACAAGACCCGAACTGCAGTCTATTGAAGACTATAATGGATCTAGCAACAGTTTATTTAAGGCACAATACACTTTAACTAGAATTCTCTTAAAAATCTGCCCACAGCCTATACGAACCCTCCTGTTAGACTTTTGCTGTAGCAGACCCCACACTTAGAAACAAAATCTATTGGGTATACAGCGTTGCTTGAAATGTGTTTCCAAACCCAGTAAATTTTAAATGCTTCAGTTCCGTGGATCAGAGCTCTAGGCAGAGTTTATACAGGTGTCTTCATCACATAGTGTCTCTGAATGATATTTTGCCACTCCTGCAAAAAATAAACCCACCCCAAGCTACTGATAAAGGGTACTTTCACAATGCTACTTGTGAGCCACAGAAGATACAGTCATCACTTGGACCTTTTTAAAGACCTGCCCCATGGCAGGCTTCTCCCAAAGTAAGCAAGCCTGATTATAAGTCAGAAGTTATACTCAAAAAGATAATCTTGGAAGAAATAGAACATTAATAGATCATGTATTTTATTCATGGAAAGGTAAGTTAATAAGAGAGAAACTCTAAAGAAGTAAGGGTAAACAGAGGTGATCACAAGCATGATTTTAAGTCAGCCTGCTACAAGTGCCTGTTGCGACTACATGATCTAGCCCTTGCTCTGGTTTCAATATTCCCCAAAGGACATGTGTTGGGAGCTCAGTCTTCTACTTCTTGCAGTTAACAAATGGAAGGAGAATCTTAGCCAATGATAAGAAAGAGATGACATCATGAGAGTTGAGGTTCCAAGTAGTAGCTTGGGCCTCACAGGGATAAACACGAAATGGCCTTAGTGTTCTACATTACCCTGGGATGCCTCTGCTGTTGTATAGGGAGAAGTCTCTCCCAGAAAGCCTCCAGACTGAGGCTTTCTGATTAAGGAATTTTTAAACATTTTTCCCCATTAATTTATTTATATATTTACTTTACAACCTGATAAGAGCACTTCTCTCCTGTCCTCAAATTCCAATCCCAAACATCCCCCATCCCTCAGAAAAGAAGATGCCCCCCAGTGGGTACCAACCCACCCCAGCACATCCAGTCCTAGCAGGACTAACTGCATCCTCTCCTACTACAGCCAGACAAGGCAGCCTTACTAATTATAGTAAAGGGATCCAAAGTTTGTCCTACCTACAAGAAGTGTAGGGATAAAAATGAAGCAGAGATCAAGGGGATGGGCTCCCAGTGACTGACCCAGCTTGAGTCCTACCCCATGGGAGAGAGCCAGTCCCTGACACTATTACAGATACTCTGCTATGCTTGCAGAGTAGCATGCCTAGCATAACTTTCTTCTGAGAGGCTTCATCCAGAATCTGATGGAAACAAATGCAAAGACACACAGCCGGACATTAGGTGGAGCTCAGGGGGATCTTTGGACGAGTTGGGAGGAGGATTACGGGAGCCAGAATGGTTAAGGACACCACAAAAAGACCTTCTCAGTAAACTACCCATGGTCTATGAGAACTCTCAGAGACCACCAAAGAGCTTGCAGGGGCCCCTACACAGATTTAGCAAATGTGCAGCTTGTTTTCCATGTGTGTCCCCCTAACAATTAGAGTGGGGCTGTTGTTGATTCTCTTACCTGCCTTTGGATCCCTTCCCCAAACCTGTGCTTTCTGACTCCACAATTTTAAGAAATGACTGTATTTTCTTGAGACTACCCCTACTACATTGTAAAATAAAATGAAAATAGAATAAGACAACTAGTATGTTACCTGCTAAGACTATTCTCTTTTCATTAGCCACAATAATAAAAAGCAAGCTGGAAAATGATCAGATTTCTCATTTAGAAACATATAAATTATATTTTCCCAGAGATAGTCAAATAGCTGATGATACCCACAACTTCAATGATTCTTAGTCACATTTGCTTATGAAGCTGGGACAGCTGCTTGGTTGAAGGAAGACTCAGTAACCACGAAGGCAACTGGTTTGCAGAGAGGAAGAAAATGTTATAGACGAAGATGAAATTATAGCACCTGTTAAAACTATAAAACATTTAGACCATCAAGGAATCAACAGTTCCTCAGTTTATCCTGGGTATATCCAGCAACATCATGGTACCTTCCAAGAAAAAATATATATTCTACATTTCCACTCGCCATTGTACAGGTGTGAAGTGCTGTTCCTGTTGATAACCTTCTCATATTAATTTATGTCACATAGAAATTAAGTCAACCCTTGAGTGAAGCACAATGAAACGACCATATTTTTCTATAAATATTCACCATTCAATCAACACAGAAGGTTGTCTACTAGGGAAATAAGGTGATTTTGGAATAATGACTATCCTATGAATTTTTCCAAATTTGAACGACACACAGAGTGTCAGAGAGGCAGGTTAGCAGCAGACAGATGGCATCAGCTTGTTTAACTAGACAGTCATACTGGACAGACATTTCACTTAACGTGAACTGGGAGCTGAGGTGCGATGGATGTCACACTTAGGCTGCACAGCACAGATCACAGCTCATACAGCTGTCTACAAGCCACAATGACCCTTAGAACTCAGGTATCATTTGTATCTTTGTCTTTGCATTATCCCTACTACTTACTCCATCACTTAGGGAAGCAGAGTGACTGCACAAATGTGTGAACACAAAGAAAAGATATTTTAAAACCCATAATAATTATGCAGACATATAATATTAAATTGAATATTGGTTGACATTTTTCCTATAATAACAAGATTATGCTACTTATTATTTGTGATATTCTTTGAGTGTTTGCATTGTCTGGATAACATATTCAGACAAGTCGATCTATTTCTTTCTGCATGAGCATTCAGCTATTTTATGAAGCTTTTTAATTGTACCTTATGTTACTTAACAGTCATGAGCCTAAAATCTTCAGTTGCACTAAAACTGCTTCATAAAAAATTCTACACAAACTGGAAATTATGCTTGTATAACTTTCAGGAAGTTACTTTAATAAGTAGAAAATATCTGTAACACAAAGCTGTGTTGTCTGCTGTGTTCAAACATGAGGAGATTGCATGATTTAGGTTATTTTTTTTTTCACGGTATCCTATGAGCCTTCAATTTTTGAATACCATGTGCCAAAAGAAAGAAAAATCAGTGCATGTTAGTGTGGGGTTTAGGAAGTTCAGAATGGATGTGGTAGTGACATAACCACCACAGTGCCTCAGATCCTTGAGAAAGGTGAGACCTTCAGACTGGACTCTGAATGGCATGGATGTCTTCCCTTGGTTCTACATGAATCTTTGTATGCAGAGACTATCCCATAACTCCCAACCCCCAAAGGAATGCAGTCTGATGATGCTCTCCTACGGTCTGTCTACTGAGATTAGCTAGTTGCCTCCTACTAGCGTATGATGTATATAATAAACATGCTGAGTTTCAATGCTGCTGCTGCAATGCAATGTCGCTTCTTTGTATTTCCCCAATCAGGTTAAACCAAAAGTTAAGCAGATCATTGAAGATTATATATGCTTTTTTCCTTCCCAGGATGCATCTCCAACCCAAGTGCAGTCTCCAACAGAACAATCTCATATTGCCTTGTAACCTGGAAAACTTTTCGGGATTACTCAGAAAAGCACAATCTATCGTCTGTCTATCTTGTTGCTAAGCATGCTTTCCACACAGTTGGAGCTTCACCCTTTCTCTAAGCCCTTCACCCCACCATGTGGCTGCCGGCCACCACCAGGCCAACATCCATGAAGTATTAGACCAAATAAACTCTCCATAAGCTTCATCTGGGCACCTGCCTAGATTTCCAGCTTGCCTTCCATGAGGGTTTCTTTTAAACTTTCCTAAACTTATCCTGGAACTTCAAAATGTGATGATGATGATGATGATGATGATGATGATGATGATATATCATCATCAATAGTATATATCAATAGCATATATGTATGTATTTATACTATTATACATTTTATTGTGCAAAATACATATTTTTTCTTCATAAATATCTTCAATGGACTTATCTCCCTTTCTCTAACACAACTCGTACAGTATTTCCCACAATTGACAATTATCATTCTCTCTCTCATTGTTCCTTAAAATAATATTCCTTTCCACACACCTTTCCTTTTTTGTCTACTCATAACAGCCTTCACTGATCTAGGAAAATCTGAGTCATTGTTTATAAATTAGTTTAGCTTTTACAGTGAAATCTTAATGTCCTGCCCTTATATTCACTTAAAAATGTATAATACCAATTACTAATCTATCTTTGTATTTTATAATCAAACACAGCACACAGATGTACACCCTGCCCCATCCACACACATCCAACCTTTATTTTTCCTCATAGTTCACTAAATTGAATACTCCTGGAAGAAAGCAAATATGTTTAATTTACTTTGCAAGCTCACCTACAAATAGAAAATGTTTAAAATAGAGGGGAAAATCTGAATGGAGAGATGGAAAGCGGAGATAAAGGGGAGATATTTTCTTATATCTGTTTATACTTCAGATCCTAACAACTAAGAACAGCAACCAAACACATGACTTCAGGCTATCCTCCATGTGCCTACCCTTGAGGGAGGCTTGAATAAGACACAGCTACATTGAGGAATTAGGTGTTCATGGTCAGGAATGCAGAAACAACATCCTCAGCAGGACACGACATGCTTTGGTAAGTGTTGGGGATTGTGTGTAGTGATTTAGAATATTTTAAGGAGTTCCAAGATTACCTTAGAATTTACTTTTATTTAAAAAATAAAACAACCACTCAAACAACATGAAAATCAACACATTTCTCAAGTTTTATTTTTGCCTAGGTTAGGACTGTCACCGTTGTGATGAAACAACATGAGCAAAGCAAGCTGGGGAGGAAAGGGCTTCCTTATAAGGCTAATGCTTCCAGGTCCCTCTTCATCACTGAAGATGGTTAGGAGAAGAAGTTAAATAGGGCAGAAAGCTGGAGGCAGGAGCTGATAGAGAGGCCATAGAGGGGTGCTATCTGCTGCCTTGCTCCTCATGGCTTGCTCATCCTGCTTTCTTATTGATGGAACCCAGGACCACCAGCACTAGTATACCACTTCCACCATGATCTGGGCCCTCCCAAATTAATTAAAATTGAGAAAATAAAATGCCCTATGAGCTTTTTCTTCTCCATTTTTTTTATGTCTAGAGTGGATGTACATCCTAGTAAACTCAGTGCTTTTGTCACGGAGATCCATAGATTCCTGAAGCTCACTGATCA
Source organism: Apodemus agrarius (assembly GCA_964023405.1). Classification (NCBI taxonomy): domain Eukaryota; kingdom Metazoa; phylum Chordata; class Mammalia; order Rodentia; family Muridae; genus Apodemus; species Apodemus agrarius. The sequence continues at coordinate 87,706,585 of OZ030006.1, read as the reverse complement.
ACTGTCTAGTTAAATCCATGAGCCCCAGGCTCAGAGACACTACCTCAAAAACTAAGGTGAAGAAACAATTAAGATGTCACCTGATGTTGAAGTCTGGCCTCTATACATGAGCAAGTACACTTACACATGGATGTACATTACACAAACACATTAACACACACCCCCACACAATCAAATGTGCACAAAGAGACATACACACTCACAAGCACACATACTCACATACATGAATGTTCACAGGGCCATGATGTGGAGTAGTAGTGAGGGTGATGGGTGGGAAGGGATGGGGGAATCAAGAAAGCTGTTACATTACAAACACTGTGACAATGAAAGGATGCAACGATATATAAGTTCCCACCATGCTAGGGTCCCTACCATACTAGAGAGATTCACAGCCATCTGTTTCCCTATTGTAGCAAACAAATAGTGTGTTAAAGTTCTCTCTCTCTCTCTCTCTCTCTCTCTCTCTCTCTCTCTCTCTCTCTCTCTGTGTGTGTGTGTGTGTGTGTGTGTGTGTGTAATGTACACCTGTATGTAGGTGTATGTGCACATTTATGAAGGCCTGAAATTAACATCAGGTGACTTCCTTTCTAAGCATTGCTGATGCCAGCTGGTTACAAGCCATGTGCAAACACTAAATGCAACTATTAAAATGCAATCACACAAATGCAACTGTAAGTGAAGCCATTAGGTGCCAGAGAAGGGCATACCTTGAAACTGTAACTATGATAAATCCCAATAGCATTATCTTCCACTTCTCAGTGCTGGCCATTTGACAAGACTGTGCTACGGGCTTTACACACATCATCTCCTTTGAATTTTAGAATCCTGTGAAGTGTATATGCTTATTGTCATCATACACGCTGATTCTGACACATAATATCTATTTCCCTTCACCTGTCAATATGAACAACACTTCCCTAAGGTCTTTCTGATGCTGAAACCCAGTCAGCAGTTCCTTTGCCTCTGCCCCATACTCACCTTTGTCTCCGTCCACACTAGGGTGTCAATGCCTGTATTCACACCTACATGTGCAGAGGCTCCATAAGGAATGCAGGCCCGGATTTTTTTTTTTTTTTTTTTTTTTTTTTTTTTTTTTTGCATTACAGACAGCACAATGGGTGGCTCAGTAGCAAAAAGGAAATAGGATAAAAAAAACCAGCATGGACCTAATCTGAGTCTGTTCAGTTGCTTTGAAAATCAATACACAATTTAGTTCCTTAAGAACAAGCACATTTCCGTTTTCATCAATAATTTTTTGTACGTTAAAAATTCAAATATTTTTCCAGTGTCCTATTCTCAGTAGCTCAATAGCAATTAAGAGAAGGTAATATAATAACTAATATCAGATTTACTTTTTGTTAGATTTTTTTTAAATGGGTGTGTGTGCACATGTGTTGGGAAGAGTGTGTGCACATTTGTGTTAACTTGCATATAAAGGCAAGAGGACAGTGTTCTGTTATTCAGATTCCTGGTTGCTTTCCCTGTTACATTTTTAAGACTAGGCATCCCACTGAACATGAAGTTCATCGATTTGTCCATTGAGTGGCTGGACCAGGAGTTTCTCTGTAACACTGTTAGCCCTGGAACCTCTGGGAAAACTTTCAATTCCAGCTAGTCACTTGGTTCTGGGGACTCGATCTCAGTCCTCATATGTATTTGGTAGAAAACATCATCATATACAGCTTGTCACATGGTGCTAGGGACTCAAACTCATTCTCCATCGATGTGTGGTAGGCACTTGATTTTACCTCCTGTACATCTCTCTAGCCATTCTGTTAATTATAAACTATCTATAGATAACAATATCTTAATTTTGAGCTAGAGTAATAAGTTGTATGCTATGAAGGACCTAAAGTGCTAGTTAAAAATGCAAAGTTTTGAAGATGACTGCAGATTTCACAGGGGAGGAAAGGAAAATGAGCTCATTTCTACTCTGCTAAAGGTAACGATAAAAGATCAATAGTGGCATCAATCACAAGTTAAAAAGAATAAAGTTAAATATTTATAGCCAAAGGGAACATAATAGCAGAGTTTGAGTGTTTTTAAAAATAATTTATTGATTGAATTAATCTTTACTTTTCAATCTAAAAATAGCATATTTAATTTCACTGACTCATCTATTTTATACTACATTTTTTATTCTAAATAAGCAAAATTTATGATTTTACATTGGTCCAATTGTGGTGAACTAAAAATCATTAAAATATTCATATTATAAAAAGTTTTGTATTTTTATTAGATATATTCTTTATTTACATTTCAATGATTTCCCCTTTCTTGGTTCCTCTCTCCCTGAAAGTCCCATAAGCCCTCTTCCCTCCTACTGTTCCCTGATCAACCCCCTCCTGCTTCCTATCCTGGTATTCCCCTAACAATGCTGCATCAAGCCTTTCCAGGACCAGGGGCCTCTCCTTCCTTCTTCTTGGACATCATTTGATATGTGAATTGTGTCTGGGGTATTCTGAGCTTCTGGGCTAAAATCAGTTTATCAGTGAGTACATACCATGTATCTTCTTTTGTAATTGTGTTACCTCACTTAGGATATTTTCCAGTTCCACCCATTTGCTTAAGAATTTCATGAATTCATTGTTTTTAATAGCTGAGTAGTATACCATAGTGTAAATATACCACATTTTCTGTATCCATTCCTCCATTGAGGGACATCTGGGTTCTTTCCAGGTTCTGGCTATTATAAATAAGGCTGCTATGAACATAGTGGAGCATGTGTCCTTATTACATGCTGGCGAATCTTCAGGGTATATGCCCAGGAGTGGTATAACAGTGTCCGCCAGTAGTATCATGCCCAGTTTTCTGAGGAACCGCCAGACTGATTTCCAGAGTGGTTGTACCAGCTTGCAATCCTACCAGCAGTGGAGGAGTGTTACTCTTTCTCCACATCCTAGCCAGTACCTGCTGTCTCCTGAGTTTTTGATCTTAGCCATTCTGACTGGTTTGAGGTGAAATCTCAGGGTTGTTTTGATTTGCATTTCTCTGATGACTAAGGATGTTGAACATTTCTTTAGGTGCTTCTCAGACTTTCGATATTCCTCAGGTGAAAATTCTTTGTTTAGCTCTATAACCCATTTTTAATAGGCTTACTTGTTTCTCTGGAGTATAACTTCTTGAGTTCTTTGTATATATTGGATATTAGCCCTCTGTTAGATATAGGGTTGGTAAAGATCTTTTCCTAATCTGTTGGTTTTCATTTTGTCCTTTTGACAGTGTCCTTTGCCTTACAGAAACTTTGTAATTTTATAAGGTCCCATTTGTCACTTCTTGATCTTAGATCCTAAGATACTGGTGTTCTGTTCAGGAACTTTTCCCATGTGCTCAAGGTTCTTCCCCAGTTTCTTTTCTATGAGTTTCAGTGTGTCCGGTTTTATGTGGAGGTCCTTGATCCATTTGGAGTTGAGCTTAGTACAAGAAGATAAGCTTTCTTCTGCATGCTGACCTCCAGTTGAACCAGCACCACTGGTTGAAAAGGCTATTTTCTATCCACTGGATGGTTTTAGCTCCTTTGTCAAAGATCAAGTGACCATAGGTGTGTGGGTTCATTTCTGTGTCTTCAATTCTATTCCATTTATCTACCTGCCGGTCACTACTATGCAGTGTGACTCTAACCAAACAAGTGAAAGATCTATATGACAAGAACTTCAAGCCTCTGAAGAAAGAAAAGAAAGACCTCAGAAGATTGAAAAATCTTCCATGCTCGTGGATTGGCAGGATTAATATAGTAAAAATGGCCATCTTGCCAAAAGCAATATACATATTCAATGCAATCACCATTAAAAGTCCAACTCAATTCTTCATAGAGTTAGAAAGAGCAATTCTCAAATTCATCTGGAATAACAAAAATCTCAGGATAGCTAAAATTATTCTCAACAGTAAAAGAACTTCTGGGGGGATCAGTATCACGGACCTCAAGCAGTACTACAAAGCAATAGTGTTAAAAACTGCATGGTACAAAAAGTTTTAATGTAATATTTTTCACTCATAATCACAATGTTAAAATATATTGGTTTTTAGAAACTATTGACAATTTATAGCTACTTTTGTTTTATATATATATATATATACATATATATGTATATATATGTATATATATGTGTGTGTATATATATACATATACATATACATATACATATACATATACATACATATGTACCTCAAATTGAGTTTTTAAAATGTTATAACATCTGGAAAACTGAAAATATTTTTTTATTTGGATATCTTTTTTTGGTTGTTTTGTTTTAAAACTACTGATGTAGGAATGAGTGAAGAAAGCTGAAAATAATTCATATATATATATATATATAAATGTACATACATAGAGGGAAAGGGAAAGAGAATACAAGTTTCTAGTATTTAGTTTTATATTTTCTGAGGTACGTTCACACATATATATCATATAGTTGTACATTTCTAAGTGAACTATTGAGTTTATAATTTCTGTATGAAGTAAACTTAAAGGCAGGATTTGTATATTTTAGTATTTATGATCATGTGATCATGGGCTTACTAGTCTGGTGTATTTAGCAAGGACAGCAAGACTCAAATGAGGTAGAAAAGTGAGTGACTATCTCAGCATTATCCCTGACCCTGACATGTGTGCAGTGGTGTGCATGCATCATCAATCACACACTAGAAATACATACACACTCAAAAAATTCAAAAGAATTTTGTAGAAATTAATATACTAGAATCTCAACTATTTGTAAAAAGATACACATATCTTTGTCCTTGCCCATAGTGTAATCATTCCTAAGGTCCTCTGTCAAAGAAAGGATCCAGATGTACAGAAAATTATCAGCGGGCTTGCCATTCTCCTAGGTGTATTTTATTGGTGGGTGTTTACCATATAAGGAGACTCTCAGATGTTTACCATAGCTGAGAGGATGGTGGCAAAGCTAGCCCCAAGGCCACCTGAAAATAGCCTTAAAGGAGCTTACTAAGGGGAACATAATCTCAGTGTTTTATCCTAGACAATAGAGTGCTACTTAAATACAAACTTTTCAGTTTTGAATATCAGCCACCTCTTAGGGCTGTGGAAAGGCAGACAGCAGGCATCATTCAGCAACAAAGCATGGACACAGCAGTTCAGCAAAGGCAGAATGTGGAGGGGTGATGGGATGCCATTCCTGAGCAGAAGTTTTCAGAAAAGACAGTGGAGAGAAGCAGCTGTTTCCATAACAATGCATTCTATGACTTGGCTTGGTGGTTTGTAATCAGCCATATGTTTCAGGGATGCCACAGAAGTTGCCCAACAAATCACCCTGTGTTTTCTTTAAATTGGTAAGCCTTAAGCATGTGTTCTGCTTCTTCTAAGACCTGTGGTTTGAATGTTAAATGTCTCTCGGAAGTTCATAAGCTAAAGAATTTGTCTCCAGCCTGAGGCGCTGTGATTAAGGTTATATTGACAGTGCCAAGGGGAAGCACAGGAAAAGGATAATGTTCACTTCTTGAGAAGAACTGTTGATGCCCAGAAGTGTTGCTCAATGACTGACAGAACCTTTAAAGGACTAGGCCTAGTGGGTTGAAATTAGGTTAATGTCAGTAGTAGCCTTTCCTGTATGTCCGTCTTCATTTCCCATAAATAAGGTAAAGAATTTTGCCCTACCACATTCTCTTTGAAATGAGGTTATCTCCTCACAGGTTCAAAGGCAATGGAGCTAATTAACCGTGAACTGAGTCCTCTGCAATGTTAAAACAAAACAGATGTTTCCATCTTTAAGTTTATTTTTTTTTTTTTTTTTTTGGCTTGGGATTTTTTTTCTTTTTTTTATTTTCTATATTTTTTGTTTACATTCCAAAGGCTTTCCCCTTTCCCAGTTACCCCCCACCATATGTCCCATAATTCCTCTCCCCCCATGCTATTCCCCACTCTTCCCCCCCCCCCACGATTTCTCTGTTCTGGGTCTACAATACTGGATCCAATCTTTACAGGCCCAGGGTCCTCTCCTTTTTTTCTTCTTGAGAGTATTTTGACTTGCTAATTGTGCCTTGAGTATTTAGGGCTTCTGGGCTCATTAATATCCACTTATCAGTGATTGCATTTCCTGTGTATTCTTTTGTGATTGGGTTACCTCACTTAGGATGATAGTTTCCAGATCTAACCATTTACCTACAAATTGCATGAATTCATTATTTTTAATTGCTGAGTAGTACTCCATTGTATAAATATAGCACATTTTCTGTATCCATTCCTCTTTTGAGGGATATCTGGGCTCCTTCCAATTTCTGGCTATTATAAACAAGGCTGCTATAAACATAGTGGAGCATGTGTCTTTGTTGTATGCAGAGGAGTCCTCTGGGTATATGCCCAGGAGTGGTATGCCAGGGTCCTCTGGGAGTGGCATGCCCAATTTTTTGAGGAACCACCACACTGATTTCCAGAGCGGTTTTACCATTTTGCAATCCCACCAACAGTGGAGGAGTGTTCCTCTTTCTCCACATCCTCGCCAGCACTTGTTGTCTCTCGAGTTTTTAATCTTAGCCATTCTGACTGGAGTGAGGTGGAATCTCAGGGTTGTTTTGATTTGCATTTCCCTGATGACTAATGATGTTGAACATCTCTTAAGGTGTTTCTCAGCCATCCGAATTTCTTCTGGTGAAAATTCTTTGTTTAGCTCTGTACCCCATTTTTTGATAGGGTTATTTGGTTCTTTGGGGTCTAACTTCTTGAGTTCTTTGTATATATTGGATATTAGCCCTCTGTCGGATGTGGGGTTGGTGAAGATCATTTCCCAATATGTTGGTTGCTGTCTCGTCCTTCTGACGGTGTCCTTTTCCTTACAGAAACTTTGTAATTTTATGAGGTCCCATTTGTCAATTCTTGATCTTAGAGCATAAGCTATTGGTGTTCTGTTCAGGAACTTTACCCCTGTGCCCATGTCCTCCAGGGTCTTCCCAAGTTTCTTTTCTAATAGTTTCAGTGTGTCTGGTTTTATGTGGAGGTCCTTGATCCACTTGGAGTTGATCTTAGTACAAGGAGATAAGAGTGGGTCAATTCACATTCTTCTGCATGTTGATCTCCAGTTGAACCAGCACCATTTGTTGAAAAGGCTATCTTTTTTCCACTGGATGGTTGTGGCTCCTTTATCAAAGATCAAGTGACCATAAGTCTGTGGGTTCATTTCTGGGTCTTCAATCCTATTCCATTGATCTACCTGCCTGTTGCTGTACCAATACCATGCAGTTTTTAACACAATTGCTTTGTAGTACTGCTTGAGGTCAGGGATATTGATTCCCCCAGAAGTCCTTTTATTGTTGAGAATAGTTTTAGCTATCCTGGGTTTTTTGTTGCTCCAGATGAATTTGAGAATTGCTCTTTCTATATCTATGAAGAATTGGTTTGGGATTTTGATGGGGATTGCATTGAATCTATAGATTGCTTTTGGCAAGATGGCCATTTTTACTATATTGATCCTGCCAATCCAGGAGCAAGAAATATTTTTCCATCTTCGGAGGTCTTCTTCGATTTCTTTCTTCAGGGACTTGAAGTTCCTGTCATACAGTTCTTTCACTTGTTTGGTTAGAGTTACGCCAAGGTACTTTATGTTGTTTGTGGCTATTGTGAAGGGTGTTATTTCCCTAACTTCTTTCTCAGCCTGCTTGTCCTTTGAGTACAAGAAGGCTACTGATTTGCTTGAGTTAATTTTATAACCAGCCACTTTGCTGAAGTTGTTTATCAGCTGTAGAAGTTCTCTGGTGGAGTTTTTTGGATCGCTTAAGTAGACTATCATATCATCTGCAAATAATGATACTTTGACTTCTTCCTTTCCAATTTGTATCCCTTTGACTTCCTTATGTTGTCTAATTGCTCTTGCTAGAACTTCAAGTACTATATTGAAAAGATATGGAGAGAGAGGGCAGCCTTGTCTAGTTCCTGATTTTAGTGGGATTGCTTCAAGTTTCTCTCCATTTATTTTGATGTTGGCTACTGGTTTGCTGTAGATTGCTTTTACTATGTTTAGGTATGGGCCTTGAATTCCTGCTCTTTCCAAGACTTTTAGCATGAAAGGATGCTGAATTTTGTCAAATGCTTTTTCAGCATCTAATGAGATGACCATGTGGTTTTTTTCTTTTAGTTTGCTTATGTAGTGGATTACATTGATGGATTTCCGTATATTGAACCATCCCTGCATCCCTGGAATGAAGCCTACTTGATCATGGTGAATGATCGTTTTGTCACTGTAGAGAAGAGCTAAATAAGACAAGTCAATGAAAACAAACCAACAATCAAAAAACCCACATAGCTCTCATGTTAAAGGGACTAAGTGATAGTTTATTCTGGAAACATCATGGCACAGGAACAAAGACTTATATTACCACTCAGTGGAAGCAGCTTCATGTGGTTGGTTTTTATTTTATTTTATTTTTTCAGTTTTACAGAACAAAGAAAGCCTTAAATCAAGGCAAGTTTAGAAGACATTGGTGAGTAAGTACATCAGAGAAACAGTTACTGCAAGATGGAGGGAAATAGGCTGTAAGATTAAGATACTATCTGATTACATTCTTAGCTCTTGAACTGGAAGAAGCTAGCATTCGTGTAAGTCAATAGATAGTAAAAAGTTTATACATATTGTCACAAAATGCTAGTTTTAATATGGCTGGGTGCAAGGAATGGCTGTTCTGGAGGGCTAAATCTAGCCCAAGATAGGGAAATTAGTCTTTGGACCTAAAATACTCCAATCTCTCCACAAAACTGAAATTCTAACCAGTGGACCATTCTCTGAAGATAAGGCTTCTTTTCAGGAGTTTGTGTTTAATTTAATTCCTCTTTAGTTTAATTTAATTCCTCTTTAGTTCTTCCTAATGATATAGTCATTTTCCTGAGGTACTTTGTGGGGGTTTTGGTTGTTCATTTGTTTGCTTTGTTTGTTGCATCTCTAACTCCTTAACAAAATGGATACAGTTTTCAAGGTTTCTTCTCCATTCACTGAGAATAATTGAAAATACATCACTGATAATCTATCACAGACAATGAAATAAAACTTATACAGTGATAAATCAAATAGGACACATTTAAATGTGTCCAGTCTTCTGGGAAAACACTATGAAAACAACAATCCCAGGTATCCTTTTCTTTACCATTAAGTTACGAATACCGAACATGTGGACAAAAGAAAGTAACTGTTCACCATTTGAAGAAAAGTACTGGTATCTGGAAGTGTTGTTCAGTTACTTAATAATAGAGGTTTGTAGTTAACCATGACAAATCTTTGGTATTACAGGTGTTAGGAGAAAATATAAAGTATTCATGAGGAGAGAGAAAATATTTATGAAAAATTATTTAGAAGAAAATTATAGGGTCCTACTAAAAGGGTAAATGAACATAGTCTCACCCCTAACCAAGAAAATATTTGCAATTAATATCTGCTAAAGAGGGAAGAGTCAGTGTTTTCCAGTGGAGTGACACTGGCTATAGCAACCACACACCAGGGTGGGACCCATGTTCAGGAGGAACTGGATGAAACACAAAACAAAACAAAACAAAACAAAACAAAACAAAACACTCAACAAAACAAAACAAAACAAAACAAAAAAACCCACCATAATTTTTTGTTGGTAGTGGTTGGAAGGTTGTTTGGTTTTGATTTTTGTGCTTTTGTTTTGGTTCAGTTTGGTTTGGTAGCTTTGCCTTATTGGCTTTTTTTTTTCTTGTTGTTTTTGTTGTTGATGATGATGTTGTTCTTTTTTGAGAAAGAGAGAGGAAATGAAAGTTGGATGGGTAGGGAGGTGGAGAGGATCTGGTAGGAACTAAGGTACATGAAAATACAATCAAAATATATTGTAGGAAAAAATTAATTATAACAATAATAAGACACAAATAATGCCAAAATATGGGAATGTAAGTCAAAATACCCTGAAATATTACGTTCATTTTTCCCTACTGATGCTCCTTAACCATAGCGTGAAACAACTGAACTGCTCTGGCACACTAGCATACTCTTCTCACTACAGTGTCTGACATTTTCCAGTATAACACACATTTTATTCGCTTTGAGAGCAAGATCTATGCCTTACTCATGTTCATAGTGCTTCAGGATCTTACATGATACCCTCTCTGTGGAAGGATTAAGTAGATATTCATAACTTAAACATACTAGTGCAATCTCATTGATCACATGCTGGAAAACACATTTAAATTCCCTTGGTTCAGTATAATATTGAAATCTTTATAATATTTTTCATTTCTTGTTTCAGGATATTTCATCATACCCTGATACGAACCCCAAGATTGTGTTATTTACTGAAAAAAAAATCTAATTATAGTGTGGCTAAGCCCTTAGCACACACCTCAATTCCTTTGGCTGGAATACAGACACACCCTTTTTGCACACCTTTCATCCCAAACAATGATTGGAAAGTTAGTTTGTAGAGCAAAGCACCCGTGTTTCAAAATGATGTCTAATTGAGTGGCAGACAAAGTGGCAAATCAGAGAAAGATTTGACAGAATAGGATGTACCCAATTCTCAAAAGAAGAAGAGATGAGAAAAGAAGCTCCCTAGGAGAGCAGTGCAGAGAGAGAGCAAGAGCAAGCCAGAGAGAGGGGGAAGGGGAGCGGAAGGGAAGGGAGAGAGAGAAGGAGAGGGAGGGGCAGTTTTACTGGGACAGTTATATAGAGACAGGTTGCAGAAAGAGAATAAACTAGATCCAGGTGAAGATAGAACAAGCAAGGAAATGAGAAGGAGTTAGAAGATAGAACATATGGCCAAAGTTAACATGAGGCCAAGCAGAGCAATTCAGAAGCTGAAAGAAGTGAGAATCCATTATCTTAGGGAGGAGATTTGAGCCAGAACAGCTCAGCTGATCAGCCAGTCATAGGTCAGTAAGAACAAGGAAGGGATGAGCTCATTCAGCAGCAACTCTAAGAGGCTAAAAACATTCTAGTCCTAGATTAGATTTTATGGAGGCTCCATCTTCCAGGAAAAGATCTAATTTAGGAGATTGAAGCAGTAAACCTTGGAGATGACGATTACTACAGGTAAATTAAAGATACATTAACAATTATTTTGTTATCACATGTCATTCAGTTTTCCTCCTCCTCCTCCTCCTCCTCCTCCTCCTGAGAGCAAAGGGTTTCTGGTAATAGTTCACTACTTTCAATCAGTTCACTATACTTCTTTCCCAAATCCAATTCTACCTGCTCTATGGTTGAACGGCATTTAGACAGAAAAGGAAGTACTAAGATCTCAAAGGAAGAACCCAGCAGTAGAGACCTCTACTGCTCAGATTAATACTATGAAACCTGAACAGCAAACTTGAGTAGCCAGACTCTTGTTTATGGGATCACAGACTCCCCTGTAGTTGCTTAATACTCAAAGTCAATATGGATCCATTTCCTAATAAGAATCTGACTCTTTCCTGCTCCCCTGCTTCCTTGATGACTAACTTTCTAGAGCCAATCAGCTTTTGGGCATTACCATTTACATAATTTCACATAGAAGGAAAGACAACCTATGAAAAACCCTTGTAAATGTTCTTATATAAAATGGACTTTTCTTAATAATGGGAGGAAAACTGTTGCCCTGAAATTACTTTAATTTTTAAGTCTGAGTTTTAATAAGTTTGTTTTTTAGTTTACATAATATATTCATATTCACGTCCTAGGAGAAGTACATACAGGGATCTTTTGCATTCCACATTTCATTGTTTTAGCTAATACTCAGTGAGAAACACTTAAGGAAACTTAAGGAGTGCTTATATTTCAATGAGTGATTAATGAAAATCTAAACCATCCAGAGCACTTTGCTAGGTGATTTTAGAGAATACAGCGCACACACACACACACACACACACACACACACAGTGGTTTTTGGTGGTGGGGAACAGAGATAGTGACAAGACATAGAAAAGAGAGGTAGCCAGAGAGCTGTGCAAACATACACTAGTTGCAGTTCACAACTTGATATTACAAGTACTAGGAAATGGTTTTCATAGTTTTCCCAGTCTTAAGAGAAAATTGTCAAGCCAACAAGTTTGTTCTCTAGAAGCATTTCAACATTGCCATTTAAAACTACTTAATGCATTACATAAAACTCTTGAGAAGAACAGAAATACAAACTGCTCAAGTAGGACAGGGACCCTGAGGCAGCAGATCTCAGAATATCTTGATGGAGTCCAGGAATGCAAAAGAGAGTTCTGCTTCCATTGCTTTGTTATCTCCTAATTAAGCCCCTCAGCCTAAAAGCTACTCCTGATTAATGACTGAGACAGAGAGGAAGCAATTGACACTTGAATGGGCCAAATGGACCATCCCACTCCCTTTCTTCCTTCACCATAGTTACTGTCATGAGTCCTGTCAAAAACGCCAAGAGAATTTTTCTCTCCTATATTGTGGAACTGCTCTTGACACATGGGAACTCTGCCCACCACTGTCTATCTCACTATGTATCTTTACCTTTATAGGTAAAAAATCTGTTTGTGATATGCTCTATTGTTCACAAACTTCATATTTTAAATTTGTGAGATAAGAACCTAAAAGGCATTCTTAGGGTAGATTTGTAAGCTGTATAGTTTCTGGGACTGTGGATACCTGAATAAGACTCTGTGGTTCTCAAAGCAGCCCAATATCCCCTATGACTTAGGAATAATATTCAGGCATATTACATGACATAATCTGTAAGTGATGGAAACTCAAGTCCCAAAAGCAAGCCTTTCTATAGTAGCTAATGTCAACATGAAAACACAACTCTTATCTAAAAGGTTACTAGAGATCATTTGTTCTGGAGTCAAATAGGAGTGACTGTGGCCTGGGGATACAAATTTATATTACCTCAATTTCATGTTTAAACATGGATGCAGTTTTATGAATTTTTTATAGTGAGACAAGAAAGAAAATCAGAAATTAATCCACTTTTCAAATACAGCAGTGGTGTAGAGAGGAATCTCAGCTATAGGCTCAGACGGTATCTGATAACTCACTCTTTCGATTGGCTAAAACTAGGGTCTTATTAGTTAACACATTTCAATAGGTTTCTACTTTTTAGTAACAGGATGTTAGGTGATACTCAGAAGTGAGCACGTACATAACTATAAAAGATGCTTAAGGCAGAAAAATATTAGCCCCCGAACCTGCCACATTCTGAAATCCCCACAGCCACTGACATTTTAATCCATCAACCAGTCTTTGCAGAGACAGACTTGTTCCAAGAATTCTCCCTCACACTAACTTCAACTTTAAATTTTAAATTATATTAATATATCTCATTATTGAGTAATTGGCCATATAATGTTGGAAAGTGCTTATGATTTTGTAGATAACAATTAAATATGAGATAAAAGTCTTATTATGAATCATTACAAAGTTGTAGCAGACCATAGCAATGCTATTTAATATTTAGAAAGGAATCAATCCATAACACATTAAATATTTTTATGTTATAAAATCTTGGCTTGTAGGTAAGATGAAAACACTGTGTCAAACAGGAAGCATATTATAGAAACATCAACTTCTTTTTGCATATAATTTGCCAAAGTAATAACAATAATCAGCTCTTTCTCCCCCTGTTTAATTGTATAAGGGAAATCAATGGACCTTTCATAAATAACATCCTTTTAAGTGGTTAAACCTCTTGATTGTTTTATTAAGCAAAAACTAGACTTAACTCTTTCTACATCTAGTGCTCATTTTCCAAAATCTGTTGGCATTTTAAAGGAGTTTTGTTTCAAATTTAATAGTACAATTTGGGAACCTACTTTTAAGAGTACAGAAGTAAATATACTGTGTGCATTTTTTCTATTTTTTATATTATCTTCAGAAGTGCCACGTGCTTCCTTTACTTTGAGCATCTCCCAGTAAGGAATGTTAATGAAACCAAGCTAATGTATTTCCATCATTTGAATCCAACCATAACAAGACTTTACTATTTTGTGACAGATAGTAAAAGATGGGTAAGCTAATAAAGTGGAGAATAATATGGTGGGAGTGGTATAAATAAAGCATGCCTCCATATCCTGACAGGATTACTGATGCTATGTCGTGCGTGCAGACAAGAGCCTAGTATGACTGTCCTCTGAGATGTTCTACTAGCAGATACTTAAAGCCAGTCATTGGACTGAGATCAGGGACCCCTATGGAAGTATTAGGGGAAGGACTGAAGGAGCCGAAGGCTATGGCAACCCCATAGGAAGAACAACAGTATCAACTAACATGGACCCTGGGAGCTCCCAGAGACTGAGCCATCAGTCAAAGAGCATACATGAGCTGATCTGTGTCTGACTTCCGACATATATGTATCAGAAGACTGCCTTGTCTGTCCTCAGTAAGAAGATATGCCTAATCAGGTCAGGACTTGATACCCCTAGGAAAGGGGGATACTGAGGTAGTGAGATGTGAGTGGTGGATAGGTAGGTAGGGTGTAACCTCTCAGAGGCAAAAGGGAAGAGAGAAGAGGTGAAGAACTCTGGGAGGGTAGACAGGGAAGGGTGGCAACATTTGGAATGTAAATAAATAAAATAATTTAATTTTTAAAAATCTAAACAAAAAAATAAAGTGTGACTAAATGAGAACATGACAATGAACTGGAACAGTGGTTGGATGCATGGATGCAGTGGTAAGAGTCTGTTATTCCTGGCGTCACTGATCATTGTTCATCTGACACCTCTGGATTAGCTACCAACTTGTTGTTTGTTAGAGCAGCAGTGTGTAGAGTCAATATGTTGCATCCTTTTCCAGACTTTAGTGAGATGAAAGTAGCAAAACACCAGAAGAGGTCTGTATGTGTCTGCAGAGCTATTTATCTTAAGAAACTCGGTTGGAGAGGTGGCTCAGCAGTTAAGAGCACCAACTGCTCTTCTGAAGGCCCTAAGTTCAAACCCCAGCAACCACATGGTGGCTCACAACCATCCATAATGATTTCTGACGCCCTCTTCTGGAGTGTCTGAAGACAGCTACAGTGTGCTTACATATAATAAATAAATCCTTAAAAATATGAAGGAAACTGGTTAAGTTAGCAAAGGCATTTCCACTTTTCTTTGTGCTTCTTTCTTATTACCTGAAACACTGGTGTGATGGTAAGAAATCCAGTATCTACATGAGACTTTCAGTGGCAACTGACAGAGAAGCTGGAGATGAGAACAGAACACAGTGGAAGTCAGGCCAACACAAGACATCCAGAGCAAGCCAGCCCTCTAGACCATCTAGTTTCAGAATGATTTTATGTGTGAGATGTAATCAAGAGATTAAATTTCTTTTATTTTATGTTGGTACAGTTTTCCTTGTCTGTTTTTTACAGGTGAATGGATTATCTAACTAAAACAAGTGACTGAAATGTCATCAAGATGTTATATCAGAGAAAAGATTAAATGCATTTGAGTAGAAAATTTAATACAAAATGGAAAAGATGGCTTTGGGATGAGTGTTCAGTGACCTCATTGGGGTGGGTCATGGGTTACAGCAAAGAAAACTCAGTACAATTTTTTTTCTGAAGCAAAATATACTTGGTCTACATGAAATTTTCTAGGTTACTCTTCTATGTCTTTATTTTTTGTAATCCTGGAGATAGAACCTAAGGCCTTTACCCTCAGTCAACTACCATGTGATAATTCCAGTCTTCTCTGGATAATTCAGGAAACCAGGTCAGGTATTGCTGAGTCCCCTAACATTTTTGTGGGTCTTCAAAGGAGTTGTGATGAGAGAAAGGGGCATAATTGTCTTGACCTCAAAGAAAGCGACCGATTTCTTTCCTGGCTAAATGTGAGAAATGTGCTTAGCCTTGACTTTGCCCTAGGTCCAAAGGTGCCAGAAAGGCAAACAAACGTGTCTTTTTCTTTCTCTCAGACTGAGGCTGAGGATGCCGGGAAGGAGAGCTGGGTTTGTTTGTTTAGTTTTGCTTATCTGTTTTACCTCATTTTCTGTCCTGGAAACCATATGGAAGATATGACTCACCTCCAGGATCTCAGTGGGCTGACCACCTCCTCAACATTTCTTTCTTTCTTTTTTTTTTTTAATCCAGTCCAGCTTTATGTACTCCCTAGGAGTAGGGCAGTGAAGCACAATGCCGCCCTGCTCCTAGGAGACCCATCTTTCTTGCAGTAGGTCTGCGTTTGCATTATCTCACTTAATTTTCCTATGATAAAACTTTCTAAAACTCAATTGAACTAAAGTGTTAAAGAAAAATACCTTATATTTTTCAATTAAAAAGTCCGTTTTGTGACTCCTAATGATATTCTGTATGCTCACAGATTAGTGCCTTCCTCAGCTCTCAACAGAACAGTTTCCTCCTTTAGCAGATGGTAACAAATATGGAGACTCACAGTCAGAGATTATGCAGAGTGAGAGACCTTGGGACACAGCCCTTAAAGGGATTTGTCTATCAAATTCCTCCTCTCACAGTTCAGCGAGCGCCATTGAAGATGAGGCAGAAATGTTGAAGAGCTAGAGGGATAAAGGATGAGGAAAGAGGGCCTTCTAAGCCCAGCGGGACTGATGAACTAATGAACTTACAGAGACTGGAGCAGCACTGCAGAGGGCCTGCAGGAGTCCACAGCAGGGCTTCTGCATGTATGCAATGGCTTCCTATTTAGTATTTTTATGGGAATCCTGAGCGTGTGGGTCTTTGATTCTTGCACCTAATCAAGGGCTCTTTTTATTCTATTGGTTTGTTCTGTCCAACTTCTATGTGATCGAATTAAAACTAACCACTAGGGTAAAGGTTAACAACAGAACTGACATTTATAACTTCTGGGAAAGGGAAAGTTAGTTTTCTCCAATAGTGTGACATTGGGTACATCAACCCACTTGACAACAGACATCATGTTCAGGAATAGTTGACCAACATAGAGTGGAGTCCACATTTTTTAAAAATGTTTTTTATTTCGATATGGCTTGGTGGGGCTTTTGGTTTGTATGGTTTTTGTTTGTTTTCTTTCCTTTTTGGGGTATTGTTTTATTTTTTGTTTTTTGTTTTTGGTTTAGTTCTTAGAGTGGGTGTTGTTGTTGTTGTTGCTGCTGTTGTTGTTGTTCTGATAAAGAACCTAAACTTGGTTAGGAAGGGGGAATGTTGGGGATTGGTTATAATGTTTTGTCTTAGTTTGGCTCCCAGAATTACATGGAATTCTGTGCATTCAGATACTAAAGGCACCCTGACCCTAGTTGGCTCTGATTAGAAAATAAAGTTGCCAATGGTTGTGCAGGGTGAAAGAGGTGGGACTTTTACATTTCTCAGGCAAGGAACTGAGTGAAGCAAATCACTATGACTCAGAAGCAGAGGGATTAGATGTAAGAGCTGTAGGAAAGAAAGCAACCAGCCAGGTAAAAATTCAGGAAAACATGCCTGGGGCCACTCCCCCAATTGCATCTAGGGTAGCAGAGATGAAATGTGGATTTCGCTAGTTGACTCAGGAAAATTAGAGGGGAGAATGTATGCTAGCCGAGGGGAGGATTAGAAATGCCCAACCAATGAACTAGCCAAGATATATCAAAATTAGCACTCTCTCTCTCTTTCCCTCTCTCTCTCTCTCTCTCTCTCTCTCTCTCTCTCTCTCTCTCTGTGTGTGTGTGTGTGTGTGTGTGTGTGTGTGTGTGTGTGTGTGTTATTTGTGGATCCAGAGAGCACTTGGGAAAGGGGGCATAGCATGCCTGAAACCCTCTGGGAGCCAAAGAGATTTAACTAATTGGCCACTGCATAAAGAGGATCTGGAAAGACTTGGGGGGCGGGGGTGGGGGGAAGAATGTGACTAAAATGCATTTAGATTTAATATATTTAAAAATAATAAAAATTTAATAAAAAGAAAATAACTAAAAGTTTTTTTAAAAATCTATTTAGCTCTGTATGAAACTGCGATGCCTCAAATATAGATGTGAGATAATGCTTTGCATTATAAAAAGAGAACCACATAGCTCCAAATAAAACTAAAGGTTAACAATGAAGTCTCAAAACTGTATTACTCAAAATGAGCATGATTCCCTGATGCCAGCAGCAAGCAAATGACTGAAAACTCAATCAGTGCATCAATAATTCAATAAAAAACATCAAATTCTTCAATATCTACTTAACAGTCTATTAACTACAACTAATTGTTTATTTTTCCCTGGATCCTTAAAGCATTATTTATAGTGCTGCTTTGGTATTATTTTTTTCCCTTCAAGGAGCTCTTGAGAAAAATGTAAACACCATATGTTACACTGTGTTAGGACAAAATTATAATTACTTACTCAAGTCAATAGGTAATTTAAGTCAGGATAAATATAAAGTCGTTTTAGAAGCAGCTGCTCTCAAACTGTTTTTACCACTTAGAAATGTATTAAACGATGTGGCCTGTGCCTTAATGATACAATGTGAATACATTGAAAAAATTAATTTTTTGTTGGAAAAATAATTTTTTTTGCTAAGACATTGAAACTGACTTATAAAACTGAATATAATGACATTTAACCATGGTCTTATGGAAGTCTGTCTCTACTCTGTATGCATATATCTTTTAGAAGTAACTTTAGAGCAACATGTGAACGTATTGACATATGTGAGAATGTAGCCAATTTTTTTTTCTGGATTTCCTAAAATCTTTGCATTTAGCATATGAAGTAGAATTAAGCAGATTCACTCCAGAATATTTCCCATTAGAAATGATTCCTGACAAAAATCTAATAGTTTTCCATTGTGCAGTGTTTTATCCATATTTGTCACCCATTCTGTCAGAAAAAGTTGTTATTGTCACAAAGAAATAGTTAAAATTAAATTCTTACTGCTAACTGACATTTGGCCCTGTCAAAAGAGACAGATACACCCAATTATCTTTTACCAATAGTCATGCAACATTGAATATTTACATTTATTACATTTTACAAATATGTGTCCAGAGATGAGGTTGGTTTCAAGATGGAATTACTATTCAAATAATTTTTAATTGAATATAAATGTCTCCCTAGACAGAAAAAGACAGTACTTAGATCTCAAGAAAAAGTAGGTGGGGTATTTGCCCCTGGTTCTACATAAAGTATTTAAGTTCTTTAAGAGTAGACAGCAGCTGATGGCACACCTGGACGGCAGACAAAACCCTGTGATCTAGCTCTGAAGCATACACACCCCTGTCCATACTCTCGCTGCCCCAACTCTCCCCTGGACAGAAAAACAAAACAAGCAAACACAAACAAACAAAGCTAGGCATGCAGAAGCTCAGGGAAGGTGTGGCTGACACAGGAATAGACTCCAGGCAAAATTTCTTTTTCAAGTAGGAGACTAGAAGCTTTCAGAAAGAAAGTAGATGGATAACAATCGAAAACAACCAACCAATCAAACAAACAAAACTGGCAAAACTTAGGTATAGACAATTGAAAGCATGTAAATTAGACTAAGTCTACACAGAGTCACAGTGGGAAATCCCCAGCCTCAGTAGCCACTGTGTTCTCTGTCTCTGCACCTCAACTTGCCTCTTCAGGCAGCAGTCACTCCAGGATTTTGTTCTTTCAGTTTCTTTGTTTGAACTATCTTTCTTTGTATGACTATCCAAGATTTTCTGTAGACTACCAAATAACCCACAGTGAAATCTCATCGATCAAATTATTTGAGCCAAACTTTATTCCAGGTAACTCTCGTTTGACAATTTCAAAGGCTGTTCAGATGAGGTTTGTTAACAAAAGAAACACTTATGATACACAGAACCAAATCTCAAAGCAAGCTTTCTTTCTGGTCTGATGATCTGGTCATCTGTTTACATTCATATTGACCTCATATCACTTACAGATACCTCATAAACAATAAGAAATAGGGTTACCAGAAAAGCACTGCAGACCCACAGAACAGCTGAGACAGATTTTGCGCTCAGCAGTGCGCTGAGCACTGGGACCTCTAGTCAGTTCTGCTAATGATCTGAAGGCTTCGATTTCCTGATTTTTAAAATGAGACAATAATCCTCTGTCTTACGGATTAGTGACTGAAAGTAGTATAGCATACAGTTTTCAGTTTCCACAATTTGGAAAAACAAGTCTGTAGCTAAAACTTACAGTTCTTGTCTAGAAAAAAAACCAAACACAACAACAACAATAAAACTCAGAAGAAATAGTGAAGGTTTAGTCAGCACAGATGCAGCTTTCATGCAGACATTGCTTATCTGTACAGAGCCATATTGGGGTGTCATGCCACTTGGTAGGAACTTGACATTGATCAAGGTGAAGTTTCTTTCCCAGCCTTTGTTGAGGAGCCAGGATTGTGCTCCACCTGGGGTGGGGGGCACTCAGAGTGAAGGTGAAATTCATTGTTCCTCCAGGTCTATGAATTGCTGAATTAAGCAGGTGACCCACCCAGCTGCCTGAGCAGTGAAGCCAATGCCCAAAGAACAGCCAGACCAATTCCCCTGGAACACACCCCAGAGTTTGGAGGGGAGGGACTCGCCCAAACCCTTGAGATGCCCATTAAACGTTGAGCCTAGTGAGCAATTGAGTTGTCCTGGCCTTCTTTCCTTCTGCTGTGCCCCCTCCCCCATCTATCCCCAGCTTCTCTTCTAGGAACCCAGTTCACTGTGGCTGTGGACAGTTATACTTATGAAATCAGTATTAGGAAGGCAGCAGAGTTTCTACAACACAAGATGAGATCCCGACAGAGAACAAGAGAACAAGAGTGTGACATGGGATTCCCTTGCGCTGAGTGCAGCACCTGTAGTTAGCTTTTGCTGATCCAGCCTGCAAGCTTCAGAAGGAGGAATAAGGTGGAGAAAGTTTGGTAGCTGACATTCATTGTAAAAAAAATATATTATCTCAGTGTTATGGGGAGGATGAGTAGAAGGGACACAACTAGAAATCACTGACTCATTCAACTGGCTGTGTGTTGTGCATTTGCTCTATAATAATGATGCAAAGAACCTAAACATCTGTATCTATGAGGAAGGACCTAAAATAAAAAATA
Source organism: Apodemus agrarius (assembly GCA_964023405.1). Lineage (NCBI taxonomy): Eukaryota > Metazoa > Chordata > Mammalia > Rodentia > Muridae > Apodemus > Apodemus agrarius. The sequence goes on along the minus strand of OZ030006.1, from coordinate 87,685,738 downwards.
ATATAATTCCATTTTCTCTATTAAAAATATGTCAGGTATCACAGGAATTTGGGGGAGCTCTTCACACAAGAGTTGAAATGTGTTTGGACATTAAGTGAAGAGTATAAGTTAGCCAGACAGAAATGACAGGGAGTGTATATCACGGTTAAATAGCAGGCCATTGAAATTATGCATTTTGCATTAGTTAATATTTTGGTTTTATTTTATTATTTGTGCTAATTAAGTAATTAATGCCTTTGTGCTGATTAATTAATAATTATAGGGATAATTAATACACTTTCCCCAAATTATATATAATTGCTCAAACATGTATGAAAAGAATGACAATTCCCCAGTAAGTAATAGAATAAGATTTTACACATATGATATTGCTGGCTGTTGTAAGCAGAATATTACCTATTGTCTCCATCTTGCAAGAACTGGAAGTGCAAATGAAATCAAGGTTGCTAATCAGTGAACCTTAAAATTGGCTAACTGGATTGGAGAGGAAACGGAGGTCCTCAGATGTCAGAAAGAGAGAAGTAGAGGACGGAATAATTACACAAAGAAAACTTCCCCAAAGGTTAATGTAAAATGCTGCTGGAGATTTACATTAGTTCAAAAAATCCTCTATAATTATGATTTTAATATGAATACAGAGAGATTCTATTCTATTTGGAACATATGCAGATACAAAATCAACAATTACATATAGTATAAACATATCTGCATATCTTTTACATTTTACTTGATCAGGTCTACTTGATATTTTCATAAGAGACACATTTCAAATAAAGCTGAGACGCTATTCTGTGGGATTTATGCTTGAGAAGCATTTACAATTTTATTTATTTTGAGACTTACATTTGGTTCTTTTGCCTGCCTTATACACCTTACTTAGGCATAAGGAGGCCTAGCTTACATGAAATATAGATCATCTTCCTCAGCATGTAACACATCATAGAATGCTACTTGACTTTTTATCTTCATGTCTACCTTGACACTTGGTTTGGCTTCTGATATGTGTCTCCATATCTAGTTGGAACACTGCAGTTTTCCAGGCTCAAGTCAAACCAGTACCACGATTTCCTGCAGCTTTCTATAATTAGAATAAAATATTCCCACTTCTGTTACTAGATCTTACACATTTTAAGACTCAACATATATTTGTTAATTGTTATGACATGGGTGGTGAGAAAAGGGGACAATCCCTGACTATGGTCAGAAGAAAATAAAGAAGAGAAAACACGGTTAAGTGCAAGTTAGAGGATAGCTAATTCCTTTACGCTGTAGATCTTACTGCCAAATGCAACCCACTCAATTTTTTTTTTCCAGTGCACTGCCTGTGTCTGATGGGACACAGAGATGTCTCATCTCTGGAGGAGACATGTCACAAGAACAGTGAGTTGAACTCCTCTATCTTTAGTTATGCTGTTCAACTGGTTAAAAACTAATTAGCTCCCGTGAAGTTGCAATGTGTTTTTTTTTTTTTTTAAGCAAGACCTAGCTACACTGTAGGTATATTCTTAAAACTGTACAACATAAGTTTAACATAATTGTACATACATTGTGCACTATTATTTTCCATCCACCTTCCAGTCTTGACTCCATCTATCTGTCTTTCCTCACGGGCATCCTACTGAGCCCTTAGAAGTTTTAATATTTTTGTGCAATGTTAGTTACCAAAAGAAAAAAAAAACCAGTCATTTCCAAGTTATTTCACTTAAGATCTAATTAACTACACTCAATTCCCTATTCCTTGAAACATTGTTCCAGCATTATCATAGTCTGCATTGACTGCTGTAAAAGTATACCACGAAGTAAGTGGCCTATGAGTATTAAAAATGTGTCTTGAGTTCTAAAAGCTAAGAGGTTGAAGGTTGGTTGCTGCTTGTTTCTGGATTCCAAGACATAAGTTTTTACAAACTGTAATATGGTAAAAGAGAGGGCAAGCCCTATGGACTTTGTTATAAAATTTTTCATGTGATTCTCCCAGAGCCTCATAGATTGGCATGTGCTACCAACAAATGGGTCTTTCTGAGTTCATATTATGATAACATCATTTGAAGCTGGTGAAATATTAAAGGGGAGCAGTGGTTGAAGGGCTTGAGTCACTGGGTGTGTTCTTAGAGGGTGCATCTTATCCTGATCTTGTGAGCAGCATCCCCAAACATGCTTCTGCTGCTATGGCATCCTACCTCACCATGGGCCCCATCCCAGCTGATTGAAGGATTGTGGATGTGAAAGTATGAAAAATACAGCCTAACTCTCAAATGAACCCAAGAAATCAGAAATTTAGAAATGCATCTCATTCCTAAGAAGCCCTAAATACCTTAAATTCCAGACCCTGTTCTTTGTTAGAAACTAGGTGAAAGGTCACATTCCTTGAGCCTGCTCTTTGTTAGGAACTAGGCAAAAGGGCCTTGAGTATGTGATCCTTGCCCCTTAAGGTAACAGGAAATGAGCTAACTAGTTGTTTATCTGGCTTCTGTAATCTGCTTACGCCATCACTCACACCTCTCAATGCTAAGGAATGATTGGTTTATGATGAGCTTTATTGTAAACTTATAAAAGCTCTCCCGATTCTGCACAGGGTTCCACAGTCCTCTACCCCTGCTTGGTGTATGACCGGGAACCCCAGAGCCTCTGGAATAAAAATCCTCTTGTTGTTGCATCAAGAACATTTCTCCTGAGTGATTTGGGTGTTGCTTTCTGAGGCATGGTGGTCCTAGTTTTTTCAGGTTTTTACAGATGGACACTTCTGAAACTGTGATGCTAGGAACTCCTTCTTCCCTTAACTTACTTCTAGGGATTTTGTCTCAGAAAGATAACAAGCGTAAGTATTAATACTGCCTCTGAGGTCTCAGCTCAGGTAAGAAAAAAAACCCTGTATAATAAATAATATGCAATAATAGATCAAGCCTAATTATAATATGGTGTTAATAACATCACATTAGAGAAAAACATTTTAAGCTTTGAAATTTGAGAGGGCACCAAATTTCACTTTGCAGACCTTATAACAGTTTGATTTAATTTTTAATATTCATCTGGTATTTATGGAGAGAATACTAAGCCATGATAAACATAAATAACTCCAGATAAATTAATTTCACATTTGGTAGCTTTTCAATGTCACAGTCTGTCAAGTGAGTATTCTATTAAGTCACAATCTTCCCATTGTATCTTGGCTGTTATAAATTAAAGAGAAGATGTAACACTATGTTTTACATATATATATATGTATAGATACATATATGTGTGTGTGTGTGTGTGTGTGTGTATGAGTGTGTGTGTGTATAAAATTGTGAAATAATGGGATTATTAGGATTAATCCCAGTTACATTCATTTTCCTGCCGATACCTTAAATTTGCTCTTCTTGTGTCAAGTGGTTTTTGATGTCTCACATCTGCATTGATACTTGAAACATTTTACTATGAAAGCTTATGTCCACAACACTGACCAGCAGTTCCTGCTTTTCATAACGAAGCTTCTCTTGGAGACAAGAGATGCTGTGGAACGGAGGCCCAGTGAATCATCCAGTGTTGAGTCCTGTGGTTCTTGGATAAAGTGTTCATGCCATGGGCAGACAGAACACATGCTGATCTATTCTGAAATTGGGTCCCAAAGCAAGAATGAGGTGACAATGGTTGTATCTTACAACTTTTCATTCCTTCAAAAATCATTTGAACATCCTGGTTTTTTTCCTATTTTTAAAGCCTTTACTGGCATTAGTATTTTGCTTATAGCAATTTAATATTCTGTCTTTTTCACACAGATAGAGTATTCAATTAAATGCAGTATTCAAAAATATCTAACATTCAGTACATAAAATCCATTGCATTCAAATTTCTATAAAATCCACAATCTAGCTCTGTGCAACATATTCTAAATATTTGTATCAGATCACTCTTTAAGGTTCTATTTGCCTAACTGACAAAAAAACAGAACCTTGAATTTATTTTTTCAAGATCATGTTTTAACAAAATCTTTTCAGATGATATCCTAATATTTCATTACAGATACAGAAACAAGCCACATGTCTAAAGCATGCTAAACAAATCTGTGCACAGAGGAGCTTCTTCATGTACCACTTGAGGCACTCAAAAAATTCAGACAAAATCTCAGACACCAAGATGGATAAAGAGAAACAAACTCAATGAAATTTAAATGAGAAGAAAATCAAGTGTATGAGTTCTAGATGACAAGGGCATGCTATTATGTTTAGAATATATTAATATGGACAAGTTCTTTATCTTGTAGGTAGCTACCTGAAACAGTGTAGAGGAAGTTGGAGAATGTAGAGGAAGAATTTGGACAGTAATAAAAGTTAGTGTATAGCACTTACTTTTCCCATTAAAATCTCTCCCCAGAGATCTACTATGTCTGAACGATATTACATATCTTTTAGCATAAATTAAGTACACTTCATTTTGGCTTAATTTATGTATTTTTCTTACTAGGATATAAACCATTATCCTCTGAAAATATGAAGGATCATATATTATACAGTACCACTGCTGTCTGTATAGGTCAAATAACAAGTAAATTATTCTAAACTTATGACAGAATGAGAAAGGAAAAATAAGCATAAAATAATATGAGAGACAGATTGCAGAGGATAATGCTGGTAGTTGTTATTTCAACTTATACTAAGTATTTCATTCTGTGTAGTATTCAAGATTTGTCAGATACTTAGTTCAAATTCTGTGACATGAAGGATTTTTTGACTTTAAGTTAAACTAGTTAAATTAATGGAAATTGAAATGACTATAGAACTTATTTATAGTCATTAGTATACTAATAAGGACAAATATTAATTCTGTCTGTATTTTCAGAACCCAAATTCCTATGCTTGCTAAGAACATAATGGTACTAGCAAACTGCCTTAATGAGAGACTATCATATCCATACAAGTAGAATAATGATAGTTTCAATTATTTCTTTGTCATTTCTGTCAAAACTGTAATTTCTCTTATGTTTCAGCAAAGGTCTCCCCTGTTTGAATCCACATAAGTTATGCTGCCTACTTGTTCCAGCATGGATTGTGTTGCCATGCACCAATAAAATTACCAATATAACCATATCTAGAGACAAGGTATTTGAAGAAGGATAGCTGTGAAGTAGAAGTTGTTGCTGATCACATTGGCAATGAGGAGAAAATATGAAGGGTTCATTCATGCAGGGCATACTAAGACAGTGGCCTTTGTAAAGCCATGGAGACATCAAAGATGTAGAAACCAAAAAAGACTGAGTATTTAAGATAGCCTCTCCAGAACTCTTAGAAAACAAACTCCTATTGTTTGAGCTATCTGGTGCATGGCAATATCTGGTGCATGATATAATAGCCCTAGGGAATTATTATATTCCTCCTGGTAAGGCATTCCTATAAAACTGTCAATTGGTTGCATCTTTTGGCTTATCTTATCGCCAGTATCCTACACCAAGCTTCCATGATGGCAAGAATGGTTCCCAGCTGCTGAAATGCTTGTACAAACAACACAGCTTATTTTGGACACCTTATTTCTCTTTTAGAAGTTTGGGATTTTTGTGATTCTGGGTATAGCATTCCCACATGACAAATTGCAATGGAATCCTCAGTGGTGAGTTTCTAGTGGGCATCACTGAAAAAAATATCACATGTACACCCCTGGATTTTCTTGTGATTAGCAGTACTTAATCCTGGTGGAGTTCTGGCATAAGAACTATACTTTCTTATAGAACATTTACTCTAGTTTCCCTCAATCATCCATACTTTCCAATAACCTAAGTCTATGGAAAGTTTGAAATGTGTCAGGCAGCAACTGTATCAAAAGTCTAACAGTTTTACTCACACCCTGGGTACTGGACCAGGGTAAACTTCAACATTTATCTCCTTTTATATTTAAATAGTATATTAAGATAATATAAATAGCACCTTCAATGTAAATCTAATTGCACTTAATTTAAAATCTCATACAAAGTCTACCCAGAATGATTGAGTCACATATCTCATTAAGGAACTGTCTCCGAGGGCTGACAAAAATTTTAAGTGTTTACTACATAGACATACATAAACAAACCCATCATTTTACTTTATAATAATGAGAGATAGCTTCTTAAAATAATTACATTATAGAAAATAGATATATCTTAAAATTATATAGTCATTAGAAAAACAGTGACTGTTTTCATTTGAAATTATGTTCATAATGGCTTCAGGTTGCAAAGGTCCTCCAAAACTCATGTTAAAACTTAATTTCCACTGTAAAGCCTTTAAAAACCAAGTGCTAAGTGGCACCCAGGCCATGGGGACTCTGCCTCAGTGGAAGATTAACACCACCATGGTGAGAGTGCCAGATTTACTGTGGGGCTGGTATCCCATGTGATGGAGGATTTGACCTTGTTCATCTGTCTTCAATGTGCTCACCCGTGTATTACCCATGATCAGTGTAGCAAGACTCAGTTCCTTGCAGACTCAGTTGTCATGCTCTAAGGTTCTTAATACACAAAAGTGTAAGCCATAGGGCAGAAAGGATTTATTTGGCTTACACTTCCACATCACAACCCATCCCTGAAGGAAGTCAGGACAGGAACTCCAACAGGGCAGGAACTGGAGGCAGGAGCTGATGTCGAAGCCATTGGAAGAGTCCTGTTTATTGACTTGCTCCTCATGACTTATTCAGCCTGCTTTCTCAGAGAACCCCAGACTAATAACCCAAAGACAGCTGGGCCCTCCCCATCAATCATTAATTAAGAAAATGTCCTACAGTCCTATCCCATGGAGGCATTTTCTCAACTGAGGATCCCTCCTCTCAGATGACTTCAGCTTGTGTCAAGTTGACATAAACTAGTCAGCACAAGACACATAGTAATCTACCCTGTGGGCAAAGCTAAGGAGTGTAAAATGATGGTCTAGGCCCTTCACTGTAGTGCAGCTGATGTTGAGTGAAAGAATAAGCCCAAGGTGGAGTACAACCTATGTGCTGGCCAAGCAGTGTTAGTCAGGGGAATGCAAGCTAGAAAGCAGGCTATGCATAAACAGTCCAAACTGTATCTCTGACAGAGTCCCTCCGCTTCCCCATCTCCTGTATTTGGAGGACCCAACCTAGAAATCTCAGAGACACTCAAAAGTCCTCTTTCACTTTCAAACTCAGTGCTATTGTGTAAACACGTCCCCATTTTACTTTGTAAGCAGTCACTGGAACGCTCTTTGGTGTCATACCCATTGACCTTCCAAGACTGGCTTTGAGCCTCGCACTCACTTCCACGGCATGCTTCATGGCTACTTAGCACCTAACCTTGCTACACTCAAAATTCTACTGCCAAGACTCGGCACACCTAGAAAACTGGGGTAGGCTGTGCTTCTAAATCAGCGTCTCAGAACAGACCTAGTGGTCTTGATACTCTATTGGTCATGTTTGAATGGCTCCTTCTGAGTGTCTACTCTCGACTTCCTTCTTATTCCAAGATCAATATAAATGTGTAATTAGAAACGTATACACCCCAGACCAGACACTTGTGAGATATTCAATGCCTATTTCAGACGCAGTTATCCACCCACTCACCCATCCATCCACCCATCCATCCACCCACATTATTAGCTTCTGACCATCTTTCTACGTAAATTCTCTCACCCATATTCTGAGTTGAGAGAATTGGTTTTCTTTTCTAGTACAGAAGTGCTAGCTAGGTACATCTGATGCTGTTCCTTCAGGTCTGGGAGCATGAGGGAGAACTAGGAGAGGGAAATTATTTGGAATGTAAACAAAGAATATAGAAAATAAAAAATAGTACTGTAAAGAGAAAGAAAAATCAAAAATAAAGCATGCTAGTTAAGTTGGCGAAGTGAGGGACGGGAGGACTCAGCTGTGAGATGGACCCTAGTGGCTCAGGTTGGGGCTTCCACATGGACTTCTGCACCAGCCCTTCCTACTGGTCTTAAAGCAGATGCTAATGAGGACCCTGAGTACCTGACCTTCCATTCCCATCCCCATCTCCACCCCATCAGCAGAATGAAAGGCAGCACAAGAGTCCCAAACAAACTTCTGTGTTGGTATTTTAGAAAATACATTTTCATTCTGTTAGGGCAGAGGAAAACAGATTAAGGCAAGAATAATGCCACTTTATATTCATATTATATTCAATATACCTTGAGAATTTTGTCTTCTTACTTCTCCTAATAAATATGGATGAATGGTATATTTCCCCTACAAATATTGACTTATCATAAATAATATCAAATTCCATTATATCTAATTCTATATGTATACTTTACAGTTGCTTGAGAGAAAAAAAGACCACCAGGAATTAATGGCAATTGTAAGACTGCATAATATTCCTTACAAAACCAATGTTTTCTTCCAGCTCACACCTACCCTTTTTTCCTCACGTTCACTAAAACATACCACCAAAGCAAACAAAACTCCATAAATCTCTACATCATTTAAATATTGCAACACGATAAAAGTGATTAAGACAAAAATTGGAGTATATGTTAGGGATTAGAATTATTAATTGTTCTTTTTATTTTTAGATGATCCTGGGTGAGGTTGGATATCAAAATTTGTTCCTGATACATTCAGAATGACTAACTAGCTATCAGGATTTCAGACTTTATAATCCACTTAAGACTACCATAATCCATATACCACAGGATCCTCTTCTGTCTTCTTCTGCCAGCTCCATTGATTATATTAACAGAGAAGACAAAGTAATAAGTTTAACTGAAACAATAAACTCTTGTTTGGGTTTTACTCTAAATATTCCAATGTGTTTCTCTCACATGTGAAAGAAGATCCTACGTCTATAACCCAGCCTACTGACTGCATGGCCTTCTTTGGCATTCTCTCTCTCTCTCTCTCTCTCTCTCTCTCTCTCTCTCTCTCTCTCTCTCTCAATCTCTCTCTCCCTCTCCTTCCCCTACCCCTGTCGTCATAACCCTGCCCTACCTGAGTCCTCATTCATCCCACGTTAGTCCCCAGGACAATGCATGAGGAGCCAGTCATCTTCATGCCTCGCAGCCCTTCTATCTTCTGTACTTTAGACTCTTCCCTCAGAGGCAGGTTTTTCTCCAGTGTTCATTATGCCTCTGCTAAAATACCCCTGTCTGGAGTAAGCTGCATTTAGCCTCTCCCCACTCCCTGTTTTATTGAAAGTGACATTTTGTCACCTAATGTATCCTAACTATGGCTTTCTCTTCCTCTACTTCTCCCAGGTCCTTTCCTCTTCCCATCTGTATCCACCCCTTTTTGTCTCTCATTAGGAAACAGCCTTCCCAAGGATTATAATATAATAATAAATATACTATAACATAATTTGGTAAAGGAAATGCATAACACATCTCAATAGAACAATAATAACAAAATAGACAACAACAGCAACAAAATAACACAAGGAAAGATCCCCATAAAAGCACAAGAAACAGATACAGACACAGAGACTTGCTCCTTCAGCCTTCCTTTTGAAATGAGATGTTACAGCTTCTCTTTCTTTTCCTGAAATCCTGCTTCATTCTTCTCATAATACTAATCACCACTAGATGATATTTTTCCTTTGGTTTTCATGAGAACTTAGACACCATGACATCAGGGATTTTGCTTATTATTTACATTGAGACATGAATGTCTTAGAACACTATTAAACAGTTGATCAATAAATGGATTCATTAGAAAATTAATGAGTTAATAGATAAAGGAAGCAATGGTGCAGAACTATAACATAGTGGACTCTTACTGAGAGAGCAAAAAGTGATTTCAAATATTAAGAGGGACCACTAATTTCCAAAAGTGAAAAACAACTGTAATAAAATCTCACTCTCCACACGAAGTACATAGAATGGATGATTCTGTAATGGCCTTGCTACAATGGACTCCTCTTAAGGTCTCAAAGTGAATTACTTTCCACTATGATACTTCTAGACAAAATAACTTGAAGCTAGGTTGATATCAGGACATTTGAAAGGGTAAATTATCAACCTTTCTTTGTTTAAAATAAGAATTTTTTACCATAGTATTCTGATGGAGTTGGATGGATTCCTGCAATGGAAGCCATGAATTTAGGATGTTATTTGGTTTCCTTGCTATGTGAATTTAGAGAATTAACAAAAGATACTATGTCATACTTTTGATGTAAGAAGTTCCATACACCTATGGAACAGAAACCATCTTGTATCTTCTCTGCTGATGGTTTTATTATATTTATCAGTTTACCCTCACAAAGTACATATTTATTTTTTCTCCTTCACAAGCATAAGATTCTTGTTAATAAGTTTTTATAAAAATACCGTTAGGTGATAGTGTAAAATACATAACATAACTGTGAATATCAAACACTAATATTCAAAGTAAAATATGCTTTTCAGATTTGAAAATTAGGTAAAAAAAATATATAGTTTAAAAGTGCTTTTTATCCCTCCACTGGGGACTTCTTTTCCTTAAGGTGGAGCTTCTGTCTCGGTGACAATGAAAGCCGTAGCACTCAGTGGCTGTTTCTCTGTGTGCCTTGTGGGCCCCTTCTACATAGCCATGCCTCAGCCTTGCTTTGACTGTCTTGTGAAGTAACTGTACTTCTTTTTGCTTTGTAGAAGCCTCCATTAAGAAGCAAAGAAACTGCCTTGTGGTAAAAATGGGAAGAAAATGGCAAAATTAGGCTTAATCTCAGAAGTTGTCTATAATGGTACAAACACCATTATTGTAGAAACTGTGTGCTGTGTTTTCTTTAAAAATGTACACTAGCTGGCAGTGGTAATGCATACCTTTAATCCCAGCACTTGGATGGCAGAGGCAGGTGGATGCCTGAATTCAAAGCCAGCCTGGTCTATAAACAGGGGTCTAGAGCAGCCAAGGCTACACAGAGAAACCCTGTCTCAAAACTTATCCCCCAAAACTATACACTCCTGATTTTTACAATGTTTCATTGTGTGATGTATTAGACTATCATAAAGGGCAGAAAGTATCGGGTTCATTTTATTTAGTGGAACTATTTTAATTTTTTACCTCTTAAGACTACTTTATATTGAAAGTAACATTCCATGAATAAACTTCAGTTTCTCTATCAGTGCTCCTATGACACTTTTCACAGTCCATAAACAGAAGGACTTAAAATTAATGACACAAACCTCTAAACGCTAAAAGGCTGCCAGAGGAAAAGAGCACCTGCATAACCAATTCAGAGATGTTCACGTGAGGCGTTGCTCAGGTTGTTCATCAGAATTTACCTTTGTGAATTAAAGACTTATATCATATCGTAAGACATAGGCTAATCTGAATTTGTAAGCACATTTACAATTGCATTTCAAGATATTAAGTTCTAAAGTTAGTGGAAACTAACATTCAGCTCCTGTATATACATCTGCTATCCACAAAGCAGGATTCTAGTCTCCCTCCCAGATGCAGCAAATTAGACTTGTGTTTTAAACCCCCACTCTAGTTAATATTTATGTACATTAAAGTTTGGGAAGTGGTGGTAACCAAATTCTTTCCATTTTGTCTACAATATCAAGGCTTGGTAGGAGCAGAGATCCTAACCTTCCCTTGAAAGTAGGCAAGATTTAGGGCAGTGGTTCTCAATCTTCTTGATGCTATAAGCTTTCAATACAGTTTCTCGTGTTGCAGTGACCCCTGTCCAAAAAATTATTTAATCCCTTCTTATAATGTCACTACTGTTATGAATCATAACATAAATATCTCATAAGTACAATAGCTAATATGTTACCCCTGTGAAAGGATCTTTTGATCCCAGTGAGAACCACTGTTTTAGGGTATTCTCAAATGAAGTGAATGGTTTGTGTATTTGTATTTTAGAAGAGAAAAATAATCTATGTGATGTATAACCTACCTCAAAGAAACTCCAAGAACTTGAACATAACAAGGCAGGAATGTATTTTTCAGAAAAGATAGTACACTATGTTTGATGAGAGATTAGTGAATGGAGGTGTTTCTTCAGTGTCTTTGTGCACCTTAGAAGCAGAGGGTAAGTATAATATATTGGATTTATTACAGGACAAGAGTAAGAATCTATCGTATTATAACATGAATTTGATACATAAAATCAAAATGATTATTGACAGCAAAGAGACTGAGCTACAGACATCACGATTCATGGAGGGACAGACAAATTCATAAAGATCATGATGCATGATAGTGAAGGACTAGAAGTCTCCTGGCATGCAGATAGGAAAGGAGCTCCACTCAGATTAAAGAGTGTTCTACTTAAATGCTTAAAGATAACTGACTCCCTGCTTCTCCCTCACCAAGGCAAAAAGAAACTTTCAGTTCTCCCACAAATTCCATTGGTTCCTCTGGTGGGAACCAATCAGTTTTCTTCATCTGGATTATCCAATCACCATGAAATAACACAAAACCAGTCAATTCTAAGGAAAAAGGGAACTCATCCAATCCCCAAGCATATAAAAGTGTTGCAGAGTTTCCATTTCCTGATTCCCCTCCTCCTGGGGAATCTGTCTCTCTGTGTGCCTTGTGTGTGTGTGTGTGTGTGTGTGTGTGTGTGTGTGTGTGTGTGTGTGTGTGTGTGTGTGTGTGTGTGTGTGTGTGTGAGAGAGAGAGAGAGAGAGAGAGAGAGAGAGAGAGAGAGAGAGAGACCTGATATAGACATATACCACTATTTTATTTGTCACTTCTATTTGCAAGGAAAGGCAGAATCTTCAGACTTGCCAGTTGTTTAAGGCAAGCCTGGATGAATTTTCAAACACTATAGCTATCTTCAGAATATTATCTAGTTTTTGAAACATTAATTTACTATATCTTACTGTGGACCATTCCTAACAACACTTAGTTTCTCAGCAAACATGCATTTTAAAATAAAGACACAGGAGTAGCAAGGGGATAAGGAAGGTTAGAACTTGAATATATGAATATAGACCTCCTCTAAGAAGTTCTCAAAATAAATAAATGAGAAATAATGACACAGATATTAATAGGGCTATAATTATTGGACATTAACATAATTTTCAATTTGTCTTTATTTTATATGTTATGTGTTAAAACCAATTTAGGCAGAATGTCATTCTGAAGATATTTAAAAGAAATGCCATTCCCATAGCATACTTTAGCAGACAAAAGTCATCTTGTTTTAAGCCCAACTGCCCTAGATTAATGCTAAATAGGCAGGAGCAACAGAAGGAGGTGATTTCTCTTGCTTATGTAACTACTTGCGCGAAAAGAGAGAAGTAAACTCTTCCATCCACTGCAATGCCCTGTGCCTCAGAGATGCAGTGCCTTTGTTTACCGGATGTCACCTTTGGTTCTGTGATCACTATGGTTTAGTTCAGGAAGCTAGCAGTACACCTGAATGATAGTGTGATTGGATTAACAGACATCTAGGCTGCTAGTAAAACCTTTGGGAGTGCAAATGAGGGCTCTGGCCTAGCCAACTATAAAACTGCAGACTAACAGAAGGGTGCATCTGTAGAAGAAAGGCAGGAACTAGTTACATGAAATTGGCAGCTGAGGATGTAATTTTTTTTATGATTTATTTATTTAATGTATGGGAGCGCTCTGTGTGCCTGTACAACTGCAAGCAGGAACAGAAGAGGGCATCAAATCCCACGGTCTTGAGCCACCATGTGGCTGTTTAAAATTGAACTCAGGACCTCTGGAAGAGCTGCCAGAGTTCTCCAACTCTGAGCCATCTCTCCAACCCCTGAGGGTGTGCCTTTATAGGGTATATCTTGTTCCTACTTGTGTCACACCATAACACAAAAGACATGAAGCCAGCTACAACAGACTAACAAAAGTGAAACCATGAGTCCACGTACATCATTTCTTTTCTTAAGTGTGTCCCTCAAAGAGTTGTCATTGAGACAAAAACAGGAAAAAACAAAACAAAACAAAACAAAACAAAACAAAACAAAACCAAAGACTGTAACCCACTCGGATTTTCCAGTTCTGAAAGCTGCATTGCTGACTGAAGGAGGGCATTGTTTGTTTTTATTTTTGTTTTATCTCTTTTATGCTGGGGGCTCATTAAGTAGTAAAGAAAATCAATTGCTTCTACTGAATAAATACTTCCATATTATATAAATATATTTAGGCGCGTCCTGGTGCATGCCCTCATACACATTCTGGTATATACTTGTGTGTATCATATGTTTATGTTAGTGAATGCTGATTCATTGTATGTGTGTGTGTGTGTGTGTGTGTGTGTGTGTGTGTGTGCGCGTGCGTGTGTGTGTGTGTGTGTGTGTGTGTGTGTGTGAGAGAGAGAGAGAGAGAGAGAGAGAGAGAGAGAGAGAGAGCTTGCATGTATGCATTTGCATGTGGAGCCCTGAAGACATCGATGGATACCATGCCCCAGGCAATATCTACCTATTTTGCTTTGAGACAAGGTCTCTCTTTACTCTAGAACTGTACAAGTAGGCTAGGCCGATTACCTACTAATCCCTAGGAATTCTTCTGTCTCAGCCTGCACAGCTCTGCACAGCTCTGCAATATAAATCTATTGTCCTGCTTCTGGCATCTCCGAACTAATTTTTACTTTTAATTCACTTTACATCACTATTCTAGCCCCTTCCTGCTCCCCTCTCAGTCCTACTCTTGCAAGTCCCACCCCCAGTGTCCTTACCCTTCTCTGAGGAGAAGGGGGCCCTCATTGGGTACCACACCACCATGGTGCATCTAGTCCTAGGAGGACTAGGCACATCCTTTCCCATTGGTACCCAACAGGCAGTCTAGGTAAGGGGAAGGGGATCCAATGGCAGGCACCAGAGATGGACACAGGCCCAGCCCTGGCTCCACTTATTAGAACCCACTTGAAGACCAAGCTTCACATTTGCTGCAAATGTATACATTGTTTTTATAAAGTAAGTTCTGAGACTGAATCCTGGCAAGAATTTTAGTGACTGTTTTCTCCTCAGTCTAATATTATGATTTTGAATAAAGTTAGAGACTTAATATCTATCAAGTCTATAATATCAGGGTTTTCTTCTTTTAACGATTATAAGAGTACCTAAATGCCCTCTGACTCTTAATAATAAATGTTTGAAAATGTAAATATTATATCATCAAAGTACTGTTCCAGACATTTTAAATTTTTTGTTCATATAAGAATAAATAATTGATATTTTTATCATCTATACAATATCAATTGTATAAATGACATTTATACAGTGTTAATTGTATAAAATATATCAATTGTATAAAATGAGCTAATGGAGTTTTACTGTATTTTGAAAAGATTAAATTTTAGATAATTTTAAATAGTAATGAGATGGTCTTTTAGGTGTGAAAATTTTTGAAGACTATAAACCATATTTTTTGAATGATAAGTAAAATAGTATGAACTTTGAGTACATTAGACACTCAAAGCCAGTGCTGCATATTTCAGCCTCTTGAAAGCCTTAATTGCTTTCGAGAACCACTTACACACATTAGCTCAAAAACAGTATTGATCTCTTATAACCAGTGAAATAGTCCAACAAAATAATTGTACTTACATTAGTTTTATATCTGCAGATTCTAGAATATAAATGACTCATTTTAACCTTTGGTAAAAACACATTCACTTTTAGCATTGCAATTTATCCATATATTAAGAAGACAAAATGTTTTTGGTGACACTCTGAAAATTCAATTAAGGTCTTTGTAAAGGTGGGTTTTTCTATGACCTCTGTCCCACATAGTATGAAATATATTCCACTTGATACTAAACTTTGAATCACAAAATGTATGGCCTGATTTTGTCATATCCTTTATACCCCCAATAGACGCCATGTAGGAGTTACCAATACTTTAATATATACATGAGATTTTCACAATTTTACTAAGTCTATCATTAATCATGAAACAACTCAGGTAAGGATAGGACCTAAATATCCTTAGGGGACAGCATTTGGAAGACTTATCTAAGTGATACCATATGGTGATTAAAAGAAGCCCTAGCAATCACTGTACTCCCTATATGTAGTATGAGTTGTAATAACATAAATCCTTGTATGAAAAAGTACAAAACCCCAAATAATAATTTTATATGTAACTATCATGAACTGAAGTATATGTTACTCTGAGTTTAAAACAAACCACAAAAAAATAACATTTAAACTTAAGTACACTATCCTAATATTCTATTTTTTCATCCAGACTACTGTAGACCTTTTAAAATAACAATATCAATGATTGGTACAGTTCATTTTCATGATGTAACTAAAAACCTTAACCCTGGCAGACAACAAGTAAATTTCCCAATTTGTAGTATTGACCTTCAGTTTGGAGAATCTGTTTAAGAGACTGAATTTTTATTTTTATTTTGTAACAGTTGCACTATGGAGTAGTGTTGCTAAAAAAATGTAAGTAGAATAAATACTACAGATTCTTCCGTGAAAACCAACTTGTGATGTAAAACTCTCTGTATAGACCAAAAGGTTATAATACACCTCCCATGTCCTACACGGTGGAGGCAATGGCTCCTAGTATATTTCAACCTGCAGCCTTGAGGTAGTAACAGAACCATGAACCAAAACAACACTTCAAATAATGTATCTTAAGAAAAGTGGGATCACAGGAATCAACCAGCCTTAATCTTAACACTAAAGGGGCTGAAATGTTATCCTACTTCATGGCTAACAAAGTAAGCAAAAGGTAACCAAGCAGTTAAGTTGAGAGAAAAACAAACAAACAAACAAACAAAAAAACAGATCACCTCACATCTATGGATAACTATAAAGAAGAGAAAGTTTGCTAAGTTTAAAATACTGAAAAGCATTTTGGGGAGGATGATTATCTTTTACCTTGAAAGGCAACGGCTCTTCAGTCAGAGGACTGATGGGAAGTGACGTGGTACTGCTGGAAGGGCTCACATCACTCTGCAAAGAAAGGACCCTCGTGTTAAAAACTTCATAGGTGAAACCATTTTCAACATTTCCAATCCCAAACCTTGTTGGGACAAACAAGTAAATATGTAGAAAGTAAAATTTAATTTGGATTATGTAGAAAATTATATGGAAATTAAACAATATTCATGTATATTTAAATTAATGGCTACCTTTTCTGCTAGGCAATATGTAACATTTTCACTTAATTTATAGATTTACTTCTTCTCTGAAGATAAAACTGTAATGAATCATTATGACATCATGAAAATGGTTTTCTGTCTGACATTTAACCATGAATTACATTTTTGTCCCTTTGTAGAGATTTAAACTATTGTGTATACTTTAAGCACATTATATAAAACACATGCAATTAATAGAATTGTAAATACAGAAGTAGAATTTTTAGACTTCCTCTTCTAGACCCTGACATGTATAGATTTCTTTTAGTTGGCATCCTTTATTAAATATAATATTTTATTAAATACTTGAGAGTTTCATGCATGTACACACTGTACTTGATGATGTTTGCCACTCACATTTCCCACTAACATTCCATGTTCACCCCCACTCTCCCTAACAACATTATGTTTTTCCCTTTTATTTTATTTTTATAATCCATGGAATCACACCTGTGGTTCCAATATATTCAAGGGTGTTTGACCATCCACTGAAGTGTACCCAACCTACTAGGGGCCAAAGTCATAACAAATAGACTCTAAATCTCCAAGTAGCTATCAAATATCATTAGCTCCTCAGCTCTGGGACCTTCTGAATCCCTTGCTAGAATGTTGACCAGAGCTATGAGTGCAGTGACTTTATCATCTTTGGAAGATACTCTTTCACAACGGCTTTCCCCAAACCTCTGCCTTCTATAATCTTTTAATGCCTCTTCCATAATTATCCTTGAGCTTTGAAAAAAGGAGAGTACAAAATCCTATTTGTCACTGAGTCCACCATCGATACACTTACACTTATTCCCTTCACTTTTACCAACTAGTTTCTGCTTTAACCTATATTCACTGCTCAATGAAAAATCTGCTATGATTCAAATCTGCACTAATCTCACTGGAGATAGATATGGAGATATGAATTTAGAAGTCTTTAATATTATGTCTGTTTAGCAGAATTATAGAAAAAGGTTCAATCCTGGGGGCTATGAGCTCCTAGCCATACATTCTTGGACAGCTATGCCGCATGAACTACTCATGAGTTTCCTCCTCTATAACAGATTTTAAACTTAACCAGAAAGTGATTCATTACCCATGCAATATTGTGCCACTATCGCATACATGAGCATGCCTTTCAGCCTGATTATTACTATGGCTTGAATGGATTACTTGTAGGTAAGACTGTTGATGATTTGTTTTCCCAGCAGTTTGAATAGCATGCTTTAATACTGTGAGAGCTAGTTAGCAGGGACGAAGCTGGCCAGTTTCAGCGTTAGTTCCCCAGGTCCTGGTACTGAAGTGTGAGGTATTTTCAACAACATAATAATAGTACCATTAAGTTTGGTTGGAAAACCAAGAGTAATGACAGTAGCTGCGTTATATGGAGGGTCTTAGGATATTTCTAACTAACAATAGGAAAGGAGGGATCTCATAGGTGGTACTAGGCATTTTACTTGGCAATCTATGACTTAATCCCATTGTAGGCTAACTTCAATTATCCTTTTAATATGTTTATATAGTTATATAAACATATTTACATATAAAGCTTATAAAATTAAAGGTATCTAGTTTGCTTTTACAAACATCTCTAATTCTAGTTATTTCTTCTGAAAACCATCTCCGTCTCCATCACACTTGCCCCACACCCAATGCCAAAGGCTTTATGGGCAAATCTTGCTATTTCTGAAAGTGAAATTGAATTGGAAGACACGTTCCCCTACCCCAGTGGTGCTTTTAATTTGAACGGTGAGGTCAGAAAAGAATTATCCTTCAAAAGAGAAAAAATAGGGAAGCTATGTAACAGGCATTGACTGGAACAGGAGACTATTTGGACCCTAAGGTACAATTAAGGATATTAAAAGAGAATTTGGGGGTTACCTCAAACCTTGGCTCTACTGGAAAGAGGAAGTGACCCTCTTTTGCTGTGGCAGAGATCTGCCAGAGTAGAATCCATCCTTACACTGAGTATTGCCTTGTCTAAAGGTGCAATCACAAAAATAATTTCTAATGAAGATGTGGCAAATATATTGTTGAGGCAATTACCTTACAAAAACTCCAATAAAACCTGCAGAGACCTGCTTAGGCCTGCACGGCATTGTGGAAATATTACAGATTTTTTTTTCTGCCTCTGTGGTAGCTTAGAGCCATTCCACATTCAGTATCTAAAGTTACATCCAGAGCCTTTGAATTCTCTGGGCTTTATCTCTCCCATGATGTAGCCATGTTTTGTCAGGGGTGATTGCCCTTCTCAGCAAGATTTATTTATAGAGGCTTTACATGGGGCTACCTTGCCTCACAAGAGATCTAAATGATTAGTTGCAGTCTTGATATTAGAAAATCACACCCTTAATAAGTGTGATTTCAGCCGGGCGTGGTGGCGCATGCATGTAATCCCAGCACTCTGGGAGGCAGAGGCAGGTGGATTTCTGGGTTCGAGGCCAGCCTGGTCTACAGAGTGATTTCCAGGACAGCCAGGACTACACAGAGAAACCCTGTCTCAAAAAAAAATAGGTGTGATTTCTAGTTTTGTCTTATCCAGTATATCCGTAGTTAAATAAATTTACATAGCATATGATGTAGGTCAGTTATCCAAATATGTGTAAACAGTACTCATGATTCAGTAGAATATTGACAGGGAACTTCAGGATAGGGCCAATTCTTTAGAAGAAGCAGTTCTATTTATGGGAAATCAAATTCAAAATTTAGGATCAGGCTCTCAGTGCAATGCCATTAACTATTCTGTTGGATCAGCTTAACTCCCTTAGAGTATAATACCTCTGAATATCACTGGTCTAATATTTAATCTCAATTAAAGGGGTTTTAGAAAAATTCTCAGTTGGCTTTGGATATGGATTCCTTATATCCTAAGATCATTCATGTTAGTAACTGTAGAGTGGGATCTAATTCCATTGAGAAAGTATATGTAGCTTTTACCATTGCTGTGCCTGAATACACTTTTTGGTCTCCCTGGATGAATTTGAGGATAATTGCAATTGGTTTATTCTGATTGGTTTTGTTTCTCCTTGAAGTCTGTATCAATCAATTTAAGAGTTCAGTAACTACTAATGGTCAACATTTCCACTCTCAAACTGAAACAAAATTAGAGAAATGCTGAATCTTGCTTGGTCAAATAAAAGACAGAATGACATGGTTCTGTCCTCTGGAACAGAGCCATAAGGGCATGGGCCTGCATGAGTGGTGATGGTTGTTATGGTTGCAAGGCTAGTTTGTATAAAAATGTACATATGTCAGTTTTCCTCCATTGAGGAATGGCCTCTCTGCAAAGGTTAATGATTACATGATAATCAGATAGTATGTGTTCAAATCTAGGAGGTGAAGGTATGTCTAATGTCTCAGTAAAATGATAGAACACTGTGAACTTCAAGACAGTCCTTAAGGCTATGGGAAAGAACACTGAAAATATGAGTTCAAAAAAATATATAATATCTTAACTGTGCAAAATACACAGATGCAATTTAATTGCATAAGGAGTTTCACAGGTCTAAAGGAACAGAGGCAGCTGCATTATGAGCAAGCTTGTCAGAAAGATACAAAGGAAGGAGATTAAGAGATTAATGTGAACAACAGAAACTGAGGAAATTCAAAAGATCATCAGATCCTACTACAAAGGTCTATACTCAAAACACTGGAGAATCTGGAGGAAATGGACAATTTCCTAGACAGATACTAAATACCAAAATTAAATCAGCATCAAATAGATCAGCTAAATAGTCCCATAACCCCTAAAGAAATAGAAGGGGTCATAGAAAGCCTCCCAACCAAGAAAAGTACAGGACCAGATGGTTTTAGTGCAGAATTCTACCAGACCTTCAAAGAAGACTTAACACCAATACTTCTCAAACTATTCCACAAAATAGAGACAGAAGGGATACTGCCCAACTCATTCTTTGAAGCCACAATTACACGAATACCTAAACCACAAAAAGATCCAACAAAGAAAGAGAACTACAGGCCAATTTCTCTTATGAATATTGATGCAAAAATACTAAATAAAATTCTTGCCAACCGAATCCAAGAGTACATCAAAACAATCATTCACCATGATCAAGTAGGCTTCATCCCAGAGATGCAGGGATGGTTCAATATACAGAAATCCATCAATGTAATCCACTACATAAACAAACTAAAAGAAAAAAACCACATGGTCATCTCATTAGATGTTGAAAAAGCATTTGACAAAATTCAGCATCCTTTCATGCTAAAAGTCTTGGAAAGAACAGGAATTCAAGGCCCATACCTAAACATAGTAAAAGCAATCTACAGCAAACCAGTAGCCAAATAAATGGAGAGAAACTTGAAGCAATCCCACTAAAATCAGGGACTAGACAAGGCTGCCCTCTCTCTCCATATCTTTTCAATATAGTACTTGAAGTTCTAGCGAAAGCAATTAGACAATATAAAGAAGTCAAAGGGATACAAATTGGAAAGGAAGAAGTCAAACTATCATTATTTGCAGATGATATGATAGTTTACTTAAGTGACCCAAAAAACTCCACCAGAGAACTTCTACAGCTGATAAACAACTTCAGCAAAGTGGCTGGTTATAAAATTAACTCAAGCAAATCAGTAGCCTTCTTGCACTCAAAGGACAAGCAGGCTGAGAAAGAAGTTAAGGAAATAAAACCCTTCACAAGAGCCACAAACAACATAAAGAACCTTGGCGTAACTCTAACCAAACAAGCGAAAGATCTGTATGACAGAAACTTCAAGTCCTTGAAGAAAGAAATCGAAGAAGACCTCAGAAGATGGAAAAATATTTCTTGCTCCTGGATTGGCAGGATCAATATAGTAAAAATGGCCATCTTGCCAAAAGCAATATACAGATTCAATGTGATCCCCATCAAAATCCCAACTCAATTCTTTATAGATCTAGAAAGAGCAATTCTCAAGTTCATCTGGAGCAACAAAAAACCCAGGATAGCTAAAACTATTCTCAACAATAAAAGGACTTCTGGGGGAATCAATATCCCTGACCTTAAACAGTACTACAGAGCAATTATGTTAAAAACTGCATGGTATTGGTACAGCAACATGCAAGTGGATCAATGGAATAGGATTGAAGACCCAGAAATTAACCCACAGACTTATGGTCACTTGATCTTTGATAAAGGAGCCACAACCATCCAGTTGAATAAAGATAGCCTCTTCAACAAATGGTGCTGTTTCAACTGTAGGTCAACATGCAGAAGAATGCGAATTGACCCACTCTTATCTCTTTGCACTAAGATCAACTCCAAGTGGATCAAGGACCTCCACATAAAACCAGACACACTGAAACTATTAGAAAAGAAACTTGGGAAGACCCTGGAGGACATAGGCACAGGGGGAAAGTTCCTGAACAGAACACCAATAGCTTATGCACTAATATCAAGAATTGACAAATGGGACCTCATAAAATTACAAAGTTTCTGCAAGGTAAAGGACACTGTCAGAAGGACAAAACGACAACCAACAAAGTGGGAAAAGATCTTCACCAACCCCACATCTGACAGAGGGCTAATATCCAATATATACAAAGAACTCAAGAAGTTAGACCGCAAAGAAACAAATAACCCTATCAAAAAATGGGGTACAGAGCTAAAGAAAGAATTTTCACCAGAAGAAATTCGGATGGCCTAGAAACACCTTAAGAGATGTTCAACATCATTAGTCATCAGAGAAATGCAAATCAAAACAACCCTGAGATTCCACCTCACATCAGTCAGAATGGCTAAGATTAAAAACTCAAGAGACAACAAGTGCTGGCGAGGATGTGGAGAAAGAGGAACACTCCTCCACTGTTGGTGGGATTGCAAATTGGTAAAACCGCTCTGGAAATCAGTGTGGCGGTTCCTCAGGTGGTGGTGGCACATGCCTTTAATCCCAGCATTTGAGAGGCAGAGGCAGGCAGATTTCTGAGTTTGAGGCCAGCCTGCTCTATATAGTGAGTTCCAGGACAGCCAGGGCTACACAGAGAAACCCTGTCTCAGAAAAAAAAATCGAGAGAGAGAGAGAGAGAGAGAGAGAGAGAGAGAGAGAGAGACAGAGACAGAGACAGAGACAGAGACAGAGAGACAGAGAGAGACAGAGAAAGGGGGAGAGAGGGAGAGAGAGAGAGAGAGAAAAAGGGGGGAGAGAGGGAGAGAGAGAATTTAATGTAGTGGCGATTGACGATTATAACCAGTTTTTGTTTGTTTGTATGTTTATGTATAAAAAGACAGGCATATTCCTGAGTTCAAGGTCATCCTGGAGCAGGAGTTTAGGCACAGGCCCAGGCAAGGTAGAAATAATCATTTCACATTGGGGTCACACCCAGCTATCTTATTGTTTATGCTAATGCTTGCTGTCTCTTTCTAAGAATCAAGGGCCTGGGGTCATAGGATGCTGAGTCTATTATGGGATCAAGAGATTTTGGGGTAATGGCTGAATAGACATGTAAGTAAAAGACTGAGCTTTTGATCTGCAAGAGAGGAGCTATCCAGAGAGTTTTTAGACTAGCAAGAAAAAGTTGTCTCCAGCAGAATTTGTACACACAGGACACATACACACACATACACACACACACACACACACACACACACAGAGAGAGAGAGAGAGAGAGAGAGAGAGAGACAGAGAGACAGAGAGTGAGAGAGAGACAGAGAGACAGAGAGACAGAGAGAGAGAGAGACAGAGAGGCAGAGAGAGAGACAGAGAGAGACAGAGAGAGAAAGAGTCAGAGACAGAAAGAGAAACAGAGAGTTCGGAAAAGCTGCTTTGAACAGATTATAGGCCATCAGCTTGTAAATCAGGATTAGACTTTGAGTTATTGGCTTCATTGTTTCCAGACACTCTTTCCTCATAACCCTTCTTAAAGCTGGTCCTTGGCATTTTCCCAACCATCTCTTCATTTAGATTTCCCTCTCCATTATCCTTTCTCCAGGTGTAACATTACCTGTAGTCTATTAGATTTCCCCTAAGATATTTCCTTCCCCTTCCCTACCAATGGCTCTTTTATAGTCCTCCCCAAATAAAATCAAACAATTATACAAAATTAGAGCACAAGTGAAATGTTTTAGTATTATAATAATCCTTTTAAAACATAATTAAATAAATGTCCTTGAACTGTTTTTAAAAGACATATGAGTTAGGAGTTACCATTAATTCACTTTGCTAAAAGCAAGAATAAGTAATTGAGAATAGCCAGTAACAGAAAAATGTGTCAATATATTCTTAGAGCATTTTCTCAGAGAAACCCTTCCTGAGAGAGATAAGCAAATAAAATGCAAAGAATTCATGCCTATTTTCTTAGTCTGCTTCCTTTTGTTGCAATAAGAGACTGACCAAAAGAAACATGAAGAATGGGAAGACTTATTTGGCTTATAGGTTACAGTCCATCATGAGAAAAGCTAAGGCAGGAACTGCATGCAGGAAATTAAGCAGAGGCTGTGGGTGAGCACATCTGAAGTTAAACTTTGCTGATTTCTTGCTTATGATTAATCATGAATGGGTCCGCCAACATTTGTCTTTGTTTTAGTTAAGACAAAAATTATATCCTGCCAAGTTCATTCACTTATGCAAACATCCTTGTGAGATTGTTCAAGCTTGAAGGAAATGGGCTTAGTTAAGCATATATCCTATATACCACAAACTCACCACATAAGCATTTGTGGTCATTCTTTAACTTCCTGCTCTTTATCATACTCTTTTTTGGTTGCCTTTAAAAGACACTGAGAAAATACATTTGCTGCTGTCATGGTATTGGCCAGCAGTCCTCCCATATCTGTCTCTTGCACCTTCTTTCTGCCTCTCCTATAATCATCCTCACTCTCCCAGTTTTTGTATTGACTGACCAGCAGACTCTGGTAAGAGGTCATGGCCATGACAGTATACTGCTTAGAGGTTTGGTTCCTCTGGCTTACTCAACTTCCATTTTTTTATGCAGTCCAGGCACATTTGTGCAGGGACTATTCTATCCACATTGTGCTTCATCTCCTACAACAATTGTCAGTTGAGTTAATGTCCCACAGACATAGCCATAGGCCATTCTGATTGAGGCAATTCTGCAACTGAAGTCAAATCAACTAGGCAGTTCATGTTGAAAGCCAAGATTACCATGAAATCTACAATTCTCAATTTGATTATCAAATATAGATGTACAAAAATGCAGAGAAACATAAAAAATAATAAAGCAAAAGCTCAATTAACATTGTTTGATGAACAATAATGGCTTTAGTTCACAGTACCAATATTCCAAATAGTAGATGCATCACTTTTTTAGACTTTCTATTTAAAGGCACTTTAATTCACTTGTACCAAAGTGGGTACATTGTAAATAGAGCTTAAAATTATACTTCTGCTGTCTTTTTTCTAAAAACCAAGGAAAAGAAGTATTAACATTAACTGGGACTTTAGCATCACTTTATGAAAAGCACACTGCACTTAGTAAGTTAAATGACTCAGAAGGACTTTATGTAAAAACTGAACAACACATATAAAAGTTTGGAAAATATCACTTAGTGGCTATTTGTAATTTCTAATTTTATTCAAATCTGATAAGCTACTTATCAATCAAAATCCAGGAAATATTAATCCAAAAGTCATGAGACTATAGGAAAGCACAGGAAATAGTATGAATTACAAATCATTGTGATTCTATTCCATGATAGAAACGTTTCTTCTATCCAATTCACTTCATAATTCAAACATGAGAAATGAAAAAGAATTTTAGAGAATTTGATTTTAAAATGTTATGAAAAATGTGACTCTAAGCTGCTAGAACAGCATGTAGAAAGTTGAATTGCTGATGCTGGTGAGGGTCTGTAATTGTAAAGTGTTATGCCCCTAGAAATAGCTGTGAGAATGGAGATTTCGATACACCATGCACATAGTTTTTATGCTCCTGTAAGACAGCAAACTGAGAATCAAGTCCTGTAGCAGACTGTTTTTAAGGAATGAAGGCTCACAGGCTTTGTCTTACATAAGTTAAAAATGCTTAACTCTCAGAGGCTGGCTCAGAGCTTTTTGTCAGAGTTATTAGAATTTCATTAGAATGCCATTCTAGTGAAAGAGTTGTTCTGGTTTAACTATAAACTCAATTTGTATGGTGGTACTTTAGTTCTGTTACTCTTAGAAACTTTTGGCATAACTGTTAGAAGCAAGTAATCAATCTTACATGAAAAGATCAGATGAACAACTATACACAAACATGAACATGTGAAAAACAAAATACAACAAAAGTCAAAGAAAAGTGTTTTCACTTTTACCTTACTGCTTGTGCAATTATCTCCAGTGACTAACAATTCATGTGTTTTCTGGGCATGTTTATTCGTCTAAGTAAAATTTCAACAAAATCTCTGAAGATAAATATTATCACTACTTCAAATCTTAATTAACTTGTCCTTTTATTCAAACGGTTTAATATTAACACAATTGCTTAGCCTGATACATATTCACAAAATTAAAAAACACGCTGCTTTGTACATTTTTGAAAGGTGACAACATATATTAACAAAAAATGTTGTTATAAAAATAGTTTGTTAGAATTAGGACTTCATATGCTTTGGTTGTATTTTAGACTTTGGAAATATCTCAGGAATACCATGGAAATATAAAGGAGGTATAGTACCAGAGAAGAAAATATCCCCACCCACTGGATCTCCTTCGTTTCATGCAACACATTACTGGTCCCTTAAGCACCAGGGATAGCTCTAGATGTGACAGATTATAAGAAACCTTTCCTACTTTTAACAGGTGTCTTTCACTTGCATGTCCAGTTTTAAGTCCAATAGGTAACACACTCTTTCCAACACCAACAAAAGTTCATATTAAAAAAAATTTCCTGCCTTTAGATTATTTTATCAAAAATCTCCCCTTTCTACTTCTGCCTCAAACAGGTGATCTTAATTGCTTTACTTATATAGTGGGTCTCATGTTATATGTGATATTAGTATTTAGTGATGTTAGTGAAGTATTTGCTAACTGCAAGTTGACTAGTTTTCCCTGAAACAATTTGTACACATTCTGGACATAGTAACTTTTACTCATGCATTCTTTCAGGGAGATGTTAGGCTACTCAGTTAATGCAGTTTTTAGAATATAGATAACCTTAACTGAGGACTCTACAAATGTGAAGGTTTATACTGTTTGCATTAATTTTGCAACTAGCTTGTATATGGTATTTGGCTACGATGAGACACCCATTATTCAGTAAACCCTCATATCATTCAGCAGGCACATATTAAACAGCATTGTTGTTGGTGTTAAATGGGGGAATGTATTCCTTCATTATACATGGGGCCTTTTGTAACAAATTCTTGATATTAAATTAAATGTGCCTTGAAAAAAAACACAGATCCCCTAAATTATGATGTGGAGATATACTACCTGTTACTCATGCTCCTCAATGTCTGATGCTTTGGGGAAGTAGTGAATACTTTCATAGGTAGGTCCTTGGTAGAATTCTAGTCGCATGGAGCCACACTGTTGGGTTGGGTATTGTGACCTGCTCCTGTTCCTTCTTTCTTTTGCTCCCCACCCTCTAAGTAGTGAGCTCTGACCTATAGCATACTTCCATCGTGATAAACTGTTGGGAGTTGAAAACTCCCAGACAGTAAGCCAAATAAACTTTTGTCTTTAAGTTGATTGACCTATATATTTTTGTTATAAGAGAAACATTAATTTGTAAATTTTCTGCAGAACATTTTCAACAGTTCGTGCTGTATCTTCATTCACCTGTGCATCTGGATAGGAGACATTGTTTGTTACCATTGGCTTTTTTATTGTTTCATCCCATGTAACATACATTTTTAGGGCAGACTTTACTTGGTTTTATCCTATGTCTCACGTTTTAGAACAGTTTATTAAAGAGAAGTAGGTTTTTGTCCCATTTTGTATGTATTTTCAAGTTACTTCTTAAGGCTTATACGGTGACTGTTGCAGTTATAAGTCTTATTCTAACTGTAGTTCACAAAAATGTATAGTCTCTTTTCTTTTTTAAATTTTATTGACTTTTCATTTGAAAGATTATGGTATTAGTAAATACAGTAAACACTTTTGGACATGTTTTTCTGGTCTTTATGTGTACTAAAAGTGAGTGACATGAAACTTTATATTATACAAATTCTAGACCAATATTTTCACAGATTAATTTGTATTTTAACAAATATTCTTAGATAGTATATCAATTTTCCTCATCATACATCTTAATCCTGCTTTATGTGTAACAATTTAAATAGTGAATATAGGGTTGGCTTATGGTTGTATTAAAGTAGGGAAGGGGTCTAAGCTAAACTATTAAAATTACTTTAAAAAAGAGAAGCATCTCCTTATTTTGGAAACTCCTGAGCAGATGGTATGCAAAAGGGAAAATCTGAAGTAGGCAGAAACAGGGGAGAAGCAAAGGTTACAGGACAAACAATGTGTCTGTGTCTCACAGACTGGGTCTTTTGCACAGACATATTGACATGCTTTTGCAATTAAAGACACAAAACAGAAAAGGATATTTAATATAATTGTAAGAGAGAGGTAGGAAATATTCTCTTCTTGAATGCTTTTGATACAATAAAAATCCAATTTAAGCACTTATAGTTTTGTTTTTTGTTTTTATTTAAAATATATTTTGGTATATTAGAGCTAGCTCCCCTACAAGCAAAGCAGATATCAGCAGGTATTAATGAAAGTGTGTGATTATGGAAAAACAATGAGGAGAAACTGATTATATCTTCTCCTGTATCATGAGGCATATTCTATAATGTGCACAGAAGATATATAAGGCCAGACAATGTGTCAAGCTATTTTGGACTCCAAAGATGTCTCATTGGGTAAGAGCATGTCACAGAATGTCATGGTATGACATTACTTTCTGGGACACGTGGTAGAGAGAATTAAATAGTTATTTTCTGACATTTAAATACATGTCATGGTCTATGTATTCCAGTGATTACAAACATGCACATACACATCTGGTGAACATATACTAATAACAAAGATTTTCTTTTTAATAGTGGCTAAGTAGGTATGTGAACTTTCTGAGTCCTAACTCTAACATACCATCTTAAGAATTATACCTCTCATCCTAAAACCTGCTCTGTTGACCAGGAAAGAAGGCAGGCATACTACAGCTATCCATATAGGCAAGAAAACCCAACTATACATGCACTATGTGAATATGTTAAACTAAAGCTTGCTTAACAAATCAAAATATAAAAGAAATAAATAAAACCAATTTGGGGATTGAAGGATACATCTAGAATCTGAGTAGTGTTCTCTGGAAGCTGAGGCAGAAGTATAAGTTGAAGATCAGTCTAAGCAATTCGCAGAGAATATTTCTAAATATACAACAGCAGAAAAGAACAGTAAAATGTTTGCTTTGCAGATTCTAATGAAACATGAACATTAAAGAAGAATTTTCCCTATAATATATTTTCCAATTTTAATATGAGAATATGCATTGAGAAATGCTATACCCTGTATTCTGATAGAGAGTTAAAATGTTTGCCATTAAGTCAGTCCTGTTCAACTGCATTGCCTACTTGATATTAGGCAAAAGAAAGTAGAGAGTGCTTGCTGACCCCCAGTACCATTCACTAATATAGCAGGAGTTTAAAGGAAAAGACACATGACAGACTACACCAGAAAACTGTACTGACTTTTGAACATTACAGCATTTTGCTATTCTATGTATGAGGAACATAAACATGAACTCACTTAAATAGGATTGAGAAACACAATGTTCTTCTATTCTTTTTTATAGTGATATCTGTTAGCTGATTCACAAGTGTTTATTTCTTGATCCTATCAGTAGAGAAAGTATAACATTTCGCAATCAGCTATTTGTATAACACAATATGAAAATTTATGGTAATTCTAGTTGAAATATTTTTATTTCTCAAATAAAGTACTTTTGATTCACTCTAAATATGGCCATTTTTGCAAGTATTATAATTTAACATTTTCCTAATATCACAGAATTCCTAAATTTTGGTTTGTTCTGTGAAAAGAATAAGGGCTTCCTAGAGAAACTAATAACTTGGTCAAGATATGGCCTGGAATGCATAAGAAACTTCTAGAAATGCATCTGTTAGAAAGTAAGGGAGTGATCATAAAACAAAATGGTCAGAGCGAAGCAAAGAGAAATTAGCCAACATGAAATGGCTTCCAAAGGGCAAAGACGGAACGAACTGAATGATAAGCAACACAGTGTTGGCATATACTCAAAATAATTCAAACTATTACTACATACAGAAAAAACAAATGCTCATAAAGGAATATCATAAATAATTTATGTACATAACACTTCTTATTCAAGGGGTAGGGCTTAGTACCACATGGCCATATTCAGCATGCCTTCATGGATGGCTTTCAAAAAGAAAAAAAGACTGATTTCCAGAGCAGTTGTACCATCTTGCAATCCCACCAATAGTGGAGTAGTGTTCCTCTTTCTCCACATCCTCGCCAGCACCTGTTGTCTCTTGAGTTTTTTTTCCTTTTTTTTCTTTTTTTTATTTATTGTATATATTCTATATTTACAATTCATTTCCCTTTTTCTGGTTCCCCACCCCCAAAGGTCCCACATGTCCTTTTCCCTCCCCCTGCTCCCGCATCCACCCCCTCCCACCTTACTGTTCTTGTACTCTCCCACAATGATGTTTTGGTCCATTCTAGCACCAGTGTCCACTCCTTTCTTCTTGTGAGACATCACTTGATATGTGATTTGTGTCTTTGGTGTTCCAAGCTTCTAGGCTAATATCCACTTATCAGTGACTGTATACCATGGGTATTCTTTTGAGACTGGGTCACCTCACTTAGTATCTTAGCCATTCTGACTGGTGTGAGGTGAAATCTCAGGGTTGTTTTGATTTGCATTTCCCTGACGACTAAGGATGTTGAACATCTCTTAAGTTGCTTCTCAGCCATCTGAATTTCTTCTGGTGACAATTCCTTGTTTAGCTCTGTACCCCATTTTTAATAGGGTTATTTGGTTCTTTGGGGTCTAACTTCTTGAGTTCTTTGTATATATTGGATATTAGTCCTCTGTCGGATGTGGGGTTGGTGAAGATCTTTTTCCAATTTGTTGGTTGCTGTTTTGTCCTTCTGACAGTGTCTTTTGCCTTACAGAAATGGTGGTTCCTCAGAAAATTGGACATGACACTTCCAGAGGACCCTGTCATACCACTCCTGGGCATATACCCAGAGGATTCCCCTGCATGCAATAAAGATCCATGCTCCACTATGTTCATAGCACCCTTATTTATAATAGCCAGAAGCTAGAAAGAACCCAGATGTCCCTCAATGGAGGAATGGATACAGAAAATGTGGTATATTTATACAATGGAATACTACTCAGCAATTAAAAATAATGAATTCATGCAATTTGTAGGCAAATGGTTGGATCTGAAAAATATCATCCTAAGTGAGGCAACCCAATCACAAAGGAATTCACATGAATTTCAATCACTGATTAGTGGATATTAATGAGCGCAGAAGCTCTGAATACTCAAGACAATTAGCTAAGCAAAAGATTCCCAAGAAAAGGGATGGAGAGGACCCTGGTCCAGAAAAGACTAAATCCAGTTTTGTAGGAGAGTACCAGAACAAAGAAATGGTGGGGAGGGGGGATGATTGTGGAATGGGGGGGAGAGGACTTATAGGACATATGGTGAGGGGGGGAACTGGAAAGGGGAAAGCCTTTGGAATGTAAACAAAGAATATAGAAAATAATAAAAATAAACAAAAAGAAAAAAAGAAAAGAAAAAACACAAGGAGAAGGAACAGTGATCTGTTAATGCAGGAACCTGGAGAGGCATTTCTTTGTCAAGTGATGGTATACACTCTTGATAAGTGAGAAAATGGTAGTCATAACTTAAACATAATAAACTCATATAATCATAAAAATTAAAAAAACAAGACCCTGCCCCAAGCTCTATGATGAAAACTCTCCTTAAGGCACAAACTACAATCTTAAAATCAACCCAATCCTGTGGCCTCCATTTTCTGTCCCACAATTCTGTCCACATTCCCAGAACTCAGGCCCTGGTCTTATTAGAGACTGCAGAGGAAATACTGGCACCCAAATATCCAGAGGTTATACAGGCCACAAAAACAATAGAAGAGATAGATACCTTACTGTACCTAAAGACTCACTGGTCACCAGAACTGCAGGCAACTCTGGACAGAAGATCAAGAGGAAATAAACACCAAGGAATAAAACAACAAAAAACCTACCCAACAAAGATACATTCAGGAACCACAAAGTAAACTTATAATAACTGAGAAGTAGAATAGACATAGATGGGGGGAAATGATAGAATGAGGGAGGAGGTGCACATAGGAAAAAGTGAGCTCAGGGGGTGGGAGGATATTGAAGACAAGACTAGGAGAGACAACTGGAATGGGGTGTGACATCTCTGTGGTGAGCTAGAAATAGAAGGCAATGGAATCTCCTTGGAATCCCTGAGGGTGACCCTAGCTGAGAACCTAGCAATGGGGGATATGGAGCCTTACATGGACATCTCCTTTAACCAGGCAAGACTCACAATGGAGGGATTAGGACACCAACTCAGCCACTAGAACTTCAACTTTCAATTTCTTCCTGGCTCCAAATGTGAAAGATGGAGCAGAAATTGAGAAAATGGCCCAACCTATGAATCAACCAGATTGAGATCCATGCCATGAGAGAGAACCTGCCCCGATACTCTTAATGATATTCTCCTATATCTGTATGCAGGAGCCTAGCATGCCCATCATCAGAGAAGCCTCACACAGCAACTGATGGGAATGCAGAGACCCACAACAAAACATTAGACAGAGCTTGGGGGAAATCCTGCAGAAGATGGGGTAGAAGGATTGTAGGAAATAAGAGGTATCAAGTACACTACTAGAAGACCTACAGAATCAACTAACCTGGGCCCATAGAGGCACATAGAGAATGAACTGCCAATCAGAGAGAATGCATGAAACTGACTTAGGCCCTTTGCACATATGAAACAGTAGTGCACCTAGGTCTTCATGTAGGACTCCTAACAATGGGAGGATTGGCTGTCTCTGACTCTGTTTGGTATCTTTGGTATCTTTTCCCCGAAATGGCCTGCTTCCAGCTTCAACAGAAGTCCCACTTGAGGTCAATATGCTAAGGCTCATGATATACTAAGGAAACATCTTCTTTTTTGAAGAGAAAGAGAGGAGGAGTAGATGTGCTGAGGGAGCAGAGGTGCAGGTACATGGGCAGGAGGAGAGGAAAGAGGAGAAGCTGAGGTTAGGATATAAAATAAATACGTAAATATCAAACAAAAAATAATAAAAGATCTTATGCATGTTAATTCATATGATCAATATCATCAAGAACAAGAATGTCTGAGGAACTTTCATAAATCATGTTCTTAGGAAGACATAGTGAACAATTGTTAAATTATATCCTTGTTAAAATCATGTATTACGGAAAGGGACACTAGGGAAAACAGGCAAATATGGAGTGGATTGTCCAGTTATACTAACAGTCATTGATCACCACTGGCTTCTTAAATACTGCACTCCCCTGAAATAGGATAAGAGTAGGGGGATGAGGTAAGAACACAGATGAGTTCTTTACTCTATCT
Source organism: Apodemus agrarius (assembly GCA_964023405.1). Taxonomy (NCBI): domain Eukaryota; kingdom Metazoa; phylum Chordata; class Mammalia; order Rodentia; family Muridae; genus Apodemus; species Apodemus agrarius. The sequence continues at coordinate 87,652,213 of OZ030006.1, read as the reverse complement.
CTGTAACTTCCATGTAAATCCCAAACTATTCTGAGACTAACAGCTTTTTAAAGTGTAGCTCAGTAAAAATACAGTGAAACACTATGAAAGTACAATATGGGTTGGCAAATATGCTCCTAGCTTCTAACCTTTACGGAACTTTATACTTTTCAAAAAAATAAACTTTGTGTGCTCATATCGTTTGGTGTGTGACATAATGTCCTCCACTTCTACCGGTTCCTGAGGATCACTTTAAAATGCTGATCTTAAATTCTTTTGCATGCTTTCATTTTCCTCGTGGGAAACATCCAGCCATATAAAATGATCTATCTATTTTGATTATTTTAAGGCACACAGTGAAGTAAGTTCATATTATTAATATTTATTGAATGGCATAATTCTATAGCATGGGCCCATTAATTAGGCTGCCCTGAAAGCTTGAGCAATAGACCTGTCTTGTGGGATTATAGTTTGCTTATAAGGAGTTTTTGAAGCAAAACATGATCAAGTATGTTAAAATTCGTTTGTACAAAAAAAGTGTGAACAAGAGAATAAGTGAAATATTTTCATATTTAAACCCTTCAAGTAAGTATACTACTACTACTACTACTACTAATAATAATAATAATAATAATAATATCATTTCAAATGGTCACTTAAATGTGTTAGCCTTAATTTTAAAGATATATTATCATCACTCCAAAGTTCACATAAATACACATACTCACTTCAGTAGACTGCTGATATTATTGATGTAAAGACTGCTATACTATGAGTTAATTTTGATTTCTATAATACAAATTAACTATTTTTATTAATTTTTACATTTGAAAATTTGAGCATGCTACTGTCTGGCAAGTATTAAATTCATGTGTTCTGATTTTAGGTTTTTATCCTATTTTTCTTGACCAGACATTAGCAGGCCCTCCCTCAGTCTCATGATGAAATAAAAAAGACAATACAGGTTTCTTCATCATAGCACACAGAAATGTTTTATGTTAGTGAGAATCTTGAGCTCTGTTGGGTAGTTTCACACTTATAGACAAAGTAAAAGGAGCCAGCAAGCCAGGTTTCACCAACCCAGCATAATGACTGCTGAGGATAGGACATCTCTGTGAGTACTCAGTAGCTTGTGTGGTACTGGCCCACTCACTCCATTCCTGCTGCACATGCCATATAGCCTGTGCCTGCTTAGATGTTGTTTAAGCAATAAGGAAAAATCACCAATGATAAGTGTAGGGCAACCTCTAAATGGGGACTAGATATGCACACTATCAAAGCACAATTACCTCCCTTCTGTCTTCAGTAACTTCTACTGTTCCAGATTTTTCCAAATGAAAATGTAGACTTTTACTCAAGACACAAATAGCAAGTCAAATGATTCCCAAGAAGAAGAAAGGAGAGGACCCTGGGCCTGTAAAGATTGCATCCAGTTTAGTAAAGAAACCGAGGGAGGAGGGGGAATGATTGGGGAATAGTTGGGGGAAGAGGAACTATGGGAAGTATGGTGGGTGGGAACTGGGAAAGGGGAAAGCCTTTGGAATGTAAACAGAATATAGAAAATAAAAAAAATAAAAAAAATAAAAAACACATCTTCTTAAAGTTGATGACTGACACTTTTGCCTTCCCATTCTCTAGTTTATTTTATGTGAGAAGCATTCTTATTTTCTTGTGAAGGGTGACTTCAATGTAAATCAATTCATTTCCTCTGAGCATTTCTGGCCAGACCTTAAGCAGGTCTGAGCACACATGAAGTCCCAGCCACAGCTGCCACATGCTCACAGAATACAGAACATCAAACTACATAAATCAAGGTCAAATCTTGAAATTGTACTGAGAAATTTTGGAGGTGATGTCTTCATTTACTAACAGTGCTGAGGTTATAAATACATGTATCTCACAGAATGCTCTAAGGCTACAATTAAGTCAGAAGTACTCAGGGTCAGAGCTAACTACCTTCATCTACAGAAATAGAGAGGAAAAGTCCGAGCCTAAGATATATTTGATGTATCAACAGTTCAAGTCTAGGCAGCCAAGATGGCTTCTAAAAGACACTGTACCTAAGATCTAAGTTTTCTTTTTAATCTAGGAATAAACACAGTGATGGATGGGTTGCGAGATGTAAGGTCTAATGTCATGACTGGAAAAGTAATGTATATATGACAGTAAAGATAATTTACTAAAGTATTTTCCACAACTTTTTCAGTTGGGAAAATAAGATTGTTTATTTAGCAATCATTGCTTCACAAGTTTTGGTAAGAGAAACATCTGGAAACAAGAATACTTTTAGTATAGGTTCACAATTAAGACTAGAAAATATACCTACCATCTTGAACATATCAAAGCTGCAGGAAATTGGTATTTTCTTCTATATAGTGGCATCTCAGTTTTACATGGATCTAGAGTAGTCTGTGATACTGATTTTATATAATGAGATTTTATCACATTCATCCTGCCCATTCCTCTTCTAGTAGCTATGAAATGCCTATACCCTTAGTTAATGGTGAAACGTTGTGCTCACCTTCCAGAATCTATATTGAAATTGTGTCTGGTCTGAGATTACATAGGCCTTGTACATTTTTACAATTACTGTGAGTTTTTATGTGCAAATGCTCCAACTCTTAAAATAAACATCTTTCAAAATATTCATATAAAAACCTACTACTCTAGAAATTTCCTAAAGTATATGCATACTCATATATAAAAATGTTGAAATGGATTTACTCTAATGGATTAGTAATATGCCTACTGTGCAATACAGGCTAACCAATTAAAAAAATCTGGAATGGGTTACTTCCTTTAGAGTTGTTGTATAGTGAGTTTCCATAGGTTCCCATCCACATATATAGGTTGTTGTCAGTGCTTTTAATTACTCTCAAAATTTAATAGTAAAACTTATTGCTGAAGTCATCACAGTCTTAAATCAAAAAAAAAAAAAAAGAAAGAAAATCAAGCTGGTATTGACCTGGAAGCTTCATCCTAAGACTGGAATGTTTAGTGTTTCCAGATGAGAAAAGCAATCACTAGTCTTTCTCAGCTGTGAATGCTACCAACTATAACAATCAGTCTGGCAAGCTATGCCCACTGGTACAATAGTGGTGTATTTTTCCTGAAAGTAATCAATTACTTTAAAATCTTATTCCACATGATGGAACCCAAACTCTACACCAATAAAAGAGGGCCAATAAAAGAGGTCAGATATGTGATAGCCCCAGAGGAGAGCATACAGAAGCGAGCTTACTCCTACTGGGGTTCTGTAGCCATACTTCCCTCAACCTTCATCAGAGAAACTTGTTTTTGCAGTAGATGGCAACTACCAATTAACATGGAGACACACTGGTCAATGTGAGAGAATAACAGAGTTTAAAATGTTCAGAATTAAATCAACCTACAACTCTCAATGGTATAGGATCAATGCAGAAGGAGGTTAGAATAATTTTAAGAGTAACAGGAAATAGCCCTAATAGATGATAATGGAATCACTAATGTTGCAAATGACATACTCAAATAGCCATATATAAAGATACTAACAGGTTATATCTTATACAAGGCTTAGGAATAAATATTATTTCTATCTAACCATATAGTATCCATATAAAAATACTTTTAGTGCAGAATCACAAGGTGAGAAGAACATTGTATGCTTAAATTCACAAAGTAAAGAAGTTAATCAATTCTTTCTGGTACCCAATAATGGGGGTAAAGACACTACCCCAACAATGGATTCTTGCTGTTGAGACACTTTTGCTCTTTACCTTATTCTGATCTTGTGGTACCATTCTAGTTACTAATCTCTAACTTTGTCATTTGTCACTAATTCAAAGTTATGACTCAACTGTGGTATAACTCAAATTATCTACAGCAAAGAAATGGGCCTTCTTGTTCCTTCAGAGTGGTCCCACAGGAGCAATCAGAGGCTGACCCTTTGATTGAAGGTTCTTAAAATAGGGCAATTTACATGAGGCTGAGTGTGTTTCCTGTGGATGAAGCAAATGAATAAGAAGCTTCTCAGACATTGGTAAACATATTAAATGATAATGAAAACTAAACTTGGCATAAATAAGATTTCAGAGTGATAACCAATTTGAATTCTCTCTCAAAATAAATTGACACAGAATAGTTTAACAAAGCAGGTAATTCTTTGTTTAACGTGAAGTTAGGAAAAAAGTAATTGACTGTTCCCAAAGGACATTTATATCAAATTGTGATAAGATGTATAAATATAAACACTGCCAGAGAATTAGAGAACTATCTTCATTGAAGAGTCACAATTTCTTGAAGGTGTCAGAACTCATATCTAGCTAGACATTAAAGGCAATCAATCACTTCCTGTCACAGGCATGATAATCCCAGGTCAGCAAAAACAGATCTCACCTGCAATGCATCTTTAAACTAGCTACTTTTGCTGGTGACTGTGTCAGTTTTGTCAAAAATCGTTCAATGTTTTAATTTTATCTTTTTTTTTGTTTCCTTTGATTTTAGGAAATTTTTTCTAATTCTATGGCCAAATTCTGAGCATTCATCATCTTTAAACTTTAAATTCCATGAACCATCTTCCACTTTAAAGACGCTTTATAGATGAGATTTTGTATTAAATTATTACTCTTTTCAAGGTGATAAACTCTTGTTTTATTTTATTTATTTTATTTTATTATATTATTTTATTTTATTATTATTTTATTATTTTATTTTATTATTTTATTTTATTATTTTATTTTATTATTTTATTTTATTTTTTTTTTTTTATTTTATTTTATTTTTTATTTTATTTTTTATTTATTTTATTTTATTTTATTATTTTATTTTATTTTATTATTTTATTTTATTTTTTTATTTTATTTTATTTTATTTATTTTATTTATTTTACTTTACTTTACTTTACTTTATTTTATTTTTTTATTTTATTTTATTTTATTTTATTTTATTTTATTTTATTTTACTTTACTTTACTTTATTTTATTTTATTTTATTTTATTTTATTATTTATTTGAGACAGGGTTTCTCTGTATATCCCTGGCTGTCCTGGAACTCACTCTGTAGACCAGGCTGGCCTCGAACTCAGAAATCTGCCTGCCTCTGCCTCCCAAGTGCTGGGATTACAGGCGTGCGCCACCACCGCCCAGCTGTCTCTGGTTTCTAATCTTTATGGTTGGGTTCAAATGATTTGTTGCTGGGTAGCTTCATGAAGTGGTTGCTGCATGTATTCCTCTTTATTTGTCTTTTTATTTTATTGGATTTTCATAGTGTGTTTAGCAATGATCCCAAATTCTGCTCTAATTTTATTAAGGGCATTTAATAGACACTAAAGAAACTTTCCAAAAGAGCAGACTCTGATGTAAATTCAATAAACGTAGTCCCCACCTCTGATTATTTGATATGCCCTAGGGTAGAGAGGCCAGTAAGGAAAATACAATTTTTATGAAAAAAATGAACAGATTTCACATATACATACAGAGATGAGTCATGTAGAAAGAAAAAGAGCATTCCAACTACTAAATGCAAACAACAAATAAAATATCTACTTTTTCTAGTCTTTTTTTGTATTTATGATAATGCCTATTCTAAGTTTTGCTTTTATGCTGTAAGAATTTTCTATCAATATTATCTTTTAACTCTTTAATGATAAATATTAAAAGTACCATTGTCAAATACGACATTCTTTGTCTTGCAAGATCATTAACTTTAGTCAGTTTTGCAACTGATTTCTTCATATACTGAGATAATATTCCTAAAGCTGATAAGCGATGAATTTTATTACTTTTGTGCGGTTCTAATCTCTGAGTCAGGATGCACATGTGGCTGCGCATCTTCACCTATGTCCTCACTATTTTCCAAGTTCAAGACTCTGAGTTTACTAGTTTATTAAACATAGACTTACAAATTCACTCTATGTTCAGTAGACACAGAAATATGATTCCATTTTAAAAACATCAGTTCTTACTTACTTGTTAATATTATAAGGATAAAAGCAAAACCTTTGGTTGCCTTTTGAAGCTGAAATGTATTAAAACACAGAATATAAAAGCAGACACCAGACAAAATTAAAGAGAACTAAGTCATTAACTAAGATTTTTATGGAATCAGCAGGGTTTTGCTGAATATAAGACCATACAAATGGCAAACTGAAGTACTGATGTGTTTGATGTGATAAACTACTGACATATTCGAAAGACCATTATAAATTTACAAACAGAAGAAAGTGTCTGGAGAACTCTGGGGTTCCTGGGAAGACTAATTTCTTAGTCCTGGTGTTCCTTTGGTTTGCAAAGGCTCTGCTGGTGTCACACCCTCAGCTTCTCTGAGCATCAGAAGGCTCACTTACATGCTGGTATATGTGCAATGAATTCAGGATGCTTTGCTCAGCCCAGGAACGTTTCATTAGTGAGCAGAATCACCTGCAGTGATCTTGTGCTTTGCTCAATAGCTGTGCAGTTTTCTCTTTATTGCCAAGATGACTGTGAGGGCTCAGGTAGTCTTAGATGATAAGAAGATCTAAGCTGGAAGGCAGCCTGCTGCTTGTGAAGTTTTTATGTAAGAAAAATAAGCTATTTTACTGGGTATTTGGAGGCTCAACGAGTTCGGGGGATTCACAGATCTTACCCGAGACTCTAGACCTAAAAAATTCAGAAAACATGCTGGCCATTGGTAGCCTCAGCCAAGACACACATCCCAGAGCATCAGAAAGAAGATCCTGCCACTGGTGGGCCTTGGTGTATACTGAGCTTGCATTTAAAGTGCTGGTATGTAGGGGAATAATAGTTCTTATGCTGAAATACACTGGAGTTCTCCATCTGCTACAAAGTACTATTAATGCTTTTAATACTGAGAACCAGATGCAGCAGTTTCAGCTAGCCAGGCTCTTGGAACATGTGAGTTCTGAGGTGCTTGCCATGTCTGCAAGTATGTGTATGGTAGTGTAAGCACTTCCTTTTAAGCCATGGCTGGATATAGTAACTGACTCAAATATAATATAGCCAATGGAGTTTTTTTTTTTTTAAGTCAGCAAATAGGCAGGATCATTTAGAAAGCAAAGGTGATTAATGTTTGTATAAGGGTTTGGACGCTGGATAGAGTGAAAACTGGTTGAGAAGCATACTGAATACAGGTAGAAATGAAAGAATTTCCTGATGGTCCTGGAATAGGCTATGAGAATTTCTAAAGTTTTGTCTGAATTTCTGAGAAATTATTAGAGAATTTAATGGTTAGGGAAGATAGCACCTGGAATATTTGAGGTTAAAAAATCACTAATTCTGATTGAGGAGTTAATTTTGATATGACAACTGTACAATATAGTGGAGAGATATAAAAGCCTATCAGCTCTTACATATGTAGTCTGAGATAGAACAAACAGTATGGTCATGAACAAACAGCGGCTCGAGAGCTAAATGCTAGGCTGAGGTGAGGATCACCTATTTCTATAATGAGAAAGAAGATTATTTTCAAAGAATAGAAAGAAAGAAAGTACTCTGGGGTTTTGGTAAAAACTACAAAAAGAATAGAAACAGGTTTTAGTTGAGCATTCTAATGGCATTAGATTCCAGGCAAGGATTCTTAGGTAGAATGAACAGGCTCAGGGAACTGTGAGAAAGAATGAGGAGGCAAGCCTCTTTGAGAAGCCCATACTATGATGGTGTAGTAATGAAAGCAGTCTTCACGAAACTTATGATACCTGGAAACCAACAAGGCATTGCATACATGAGGCTTCCCGAAGGCCATCAAGGGAAGAGGAAATCAACATACCTAGCTGCAAGCCAAACCACCTGATCCAATTTACTGCAAGTGAAAGAGCAGACAGGGTCGAAAGCACTTGCTTCAACTGTTTGCTGTCTCCACTTTGTTTAGCTGTACTATATATGCTACTCTTTGGGAGGGTGATTGCCAGGTCTGTCTTCACTAAAAGCTTGACTAAATTTGGAATAACCTAGGAAATTTGATTGTAACTATGATGGTGTCTTTAAAATGTTTCAGCAAAGATGTGAAGATCTTTCTAGAGAGTGAACAGCACTCTCCCATAGATTAAGGACCTGAGATGGGGGGGGAGGGAGGGAGGGAGAGAGAGAGAGAGAGACAGAGAGACAGAGAGACAGAGAGACAGAGACAGACACAGACAGACACAGACACAGAGACACAGAGAAAAAGCCAGCAGAAAGTAGCATGTATTTTGTTCTGCTTCCTGACTGTGGGTATAACATGTTCTACGCTACACAAACCTGATATGATTTCTCAGCCAAAACCCTGTGCCTTCAAACAAGGTAAAACCTTCCATCTCTGAATTGATTTTTAGCACATGCTTTGTCACAATGGTAAGAAACATACTGACACAATAATGCATAGCCTATTCCATTTCTACTGGCTTTGTATCCTCTCCCTGATGCTATCAAAATGTCTATAGTGTTGACTTTTAATTTCCATGTATTTTCTGACATAGAGGTTTCCTTTACGACCACATACGTCACACTGCAAAGGGTAATATAAACTTCCTGGGTTTTGGTTCTTTGATGATTTTTAAGCATTTTTACATTATTTATTGTGAATGCAGGAATGGTGCATGATGCCTCTGATCATCAGACTTAGCAGAGAGCAGAGACATCTTGCTGGATTTCTTTGATGGTTTTCACTTTACTACAAATGAGGCAAATTTGAAGTGGCATGCTTCATGCATTCTGCTGAACAAAAATTAGCAATTAGGTAGCATAAACAACAGAAATTTATTCATCCAAGTTCCAGAGGGTAGGAAGTCCAGGATCATGATACTGGCAGATTTTGTGTTTATTGAAGGGCTCTCATGGCAGTGTCTACTTTCTATGTGTTTCCATGGTTAATAATGCTAGACAGCTCTCTTTTATAGGGACACTAACCTCACTCATTAAGACCCCACCCTCATGAGTTAATTGTTCCTTATATCCTAATATCCTTATATCCTAATATCATGCCACTAAGAAGTTTTTAATGTGTAAACTTTTGACATACACCATTTGGATTTACATTGTAAATGGGCTTCTTGAGTACATTTTGTATACTCCTAGTAAAGATACTAATAGCTCACCATGGGAACAAAAATGGCATTAATCAAGACCTTGTGCACAATTAGCTACTCATAGCAACATTAGATGAACCTGGAGAGAACAGGCAATAAGTCAGTTGCCATAGCTCCATCTGTAGAAATTTCCTGTTTGAAGGAAGGCATATTCTTGGCAAAGGGCTTCATGAATACATGGCCCGTTAGCATCTATGATTCTGCTTCAGGTAACAGGCTGTATAATTATTTAGTTCTGGCCATGAAACCATCATACTGAGCTTCTACCAGCCTATAATCACGTGTGAACCTGTCACCAGTACCCATGTTGCTTTCACGATAACTTCAAGTTGTATTGGAAATTTCCTGCCAACACTTTCCAAATGCAATGTTCAATTCTCCCAACATCAACAACCTAACTTTGGTCATAAAGGGTGATTTATGCCAGAGAATCTGGCAAATCATACAAGTTACCCTAGAATGACTGGAAAGATCAGCTTCTAAGTAGGGCACTCTCTCCATTGCTACACTGTACTACAGACCTGATTTAAGATTACTGTAACTTTTTTTCAATGTCACATGTTTTCCAAAGTCTCTTCTCTCAAGGCAGCCATAACTCTGACATCAAATGGATTTTTCTCAAGCATGGTTCTTTATTGCTACACTTAAAATATTTGAATATTGCACATGGGCAATAGGCTTAAACTCAGAAGGACCTTCTCTTTAAATTCTTAATACCCTGACTTGATACCAGAACTCAAAACAAGTATGATCAGCTGTTTTCCAAGACTCCTTTTAACCACATTACCCATACTGCACTGACTTACTTTCTCTCATAATGATCCCCCCCAGCATCTGAATGTAGTAACCCCTTTCTAGTAACCCTAATATACAAATGCCATCAATCATATCCAGCAAAGCTCTGCTGCCCACTCCTCCATGAAATCGCCCTTAATACCATCAACAGCTAGAAGACTGCACTCTCTGAACTACCATGTGTTAACCGCAGCCCTTGCCACACTCGGTGATTTGAGTTTATTCCACTTTGTGGGCATGTGTGTCCTATTTCCTTCCTAGATTTCACGCTCCTGAGAATAGTGCTCCCATATGGCACATTGTGCACACATGTTCCTCAGAGTACAGGCTACTGAACTTTCTTGTCATAGGTAAGGAGAACATAAACTGAAAATAAATCAATTGCTGCTTTCTCTCCATTTGCTTGTTGGCTGCCAAGATTGGGACCATTATGTCAAATGAATAAATAAATGAATGAATGCTGAACCTGGTCAGAGCTCTTGAAACATTCCTATGACTTAATTTTTTGTTAATTAGCAAATACATGGACTAGAATGACTGGGGAAATGTGTAGTATTAAAGGAAGAGTGTAGGTAAGAAATGACATAGTCTATTTATTTCCTTAAAGAACAAAGTCAAGTTCTAAACAACACATTTTATTGCTGCTTAACTGTGTCTTTTACTCCGGTTTTTAACATGTGATTCTCTTTATCACACATTTGAAATATTACTGATATATTTAAAAATAATTTAGAAAGGAAAACTCAGTGTTTAATAATAAAATCCTTATGCCCCCTCTCGGTACACCTCATCTTGAACTCTACAATCTGTTAAGTCCCAGTGTCTTTTTTTAAAAAAAAATTTTCTATATTCTTTATTTACATTCCAAATGATTTCCTCTTTCCTGCTTCCCCCCCCCAATCATTGCCATAAGCCCTCTTCCCTCCGCCCTTTCCCCAATCAGCCCCTCCCACTTCTCTGTCCTGGCAATACCCTACATTGCTACATCAAGCCTTTCTAGGACCAGGGCCCTCTCCTTCCTTCTTCTTGGGAATGATTTGATAGATGAATTGTGTCTTGGGTATTCAGAGCTTCTGGGCTAATATCCACTTATCTGATACACTTGTTAAAGTATTCACTTTAAGTTTCCTAGTAGACGCTGATTCAGAGACAAATTCTAGGATTTTGCATTCTCAAGATGCCCTTTACAAGCTTCTCAGGCTGACTGCAAGCTGAGAAAAGAAGCTGCAAGGGGAGTTGCAAAGGGACCCATGTACCCATCATCACAGCCCCGTGCTCCCTGCATCTCTTTCCACAGAAGCCATTGGATGGTTCTGGTCCATCCCTGCCTCTCATTTCTGTTCTATTCATGGTGTAGACCTGAATTAGTGCATGTGCACTCAGTTTTTAGACTATAATCACTGCACTGGATTCTGCATGTACATACACACACATGTAGCTTTTAGCTGAAATATCAGTTTATGCGCAGCATTAAAGAGCAAATATATTTACTGGGTGCCATGTGACTTCTTATACATATTTACAGTGCATAGCTTTGTACTACAATGAGAATTTTTATAGCATGAAACATTTCTTTATGGTGAGAATACTTTGGATCCTTTCTTTCAAACGTTGCAAGTGTACAGGCTTTATTGTAGCCACCATATGTAATAGCACACAGAGATGTTGGCTCTATCAAACTACAATTTCATCCTCAGTAGTAACCCTTTCCCACCCTACTCTCTCCATCCTCTAGTTTTCACTACCCAGTTTTTAGCATTCATAAAAGTCCAGTGTCTTAGAAGCCACATATGAGTGACATCATGTAGCTTTAGTCTTTCTGTGTGGATCTTTTCATTTCACCTAATCCCTAGGAGCCATACCTGGTGTCACAAATGACAGAATATCATTTTTCATAGCTTAAACGTATTCCAACTAGCACATTTTTGTAACTTTTTTTGAGTGATCCTCAGGAATCCTTTGTTGGATGTAAGCTGTGGGCAGGCTTTGATGGCTGTCTGAACCTGCTTATGTTGTCTGTGTCCTATCTGCTGCCACAATGCCCGCTAACATGAAGAGACCAGTCTCTAGATCTCCATCGACTCAGACAACCCACTACCATGCTTCCAGAGTTCCTAAGTTCCTTCTGTCAGACATAGCAATACGCAATAGAAAGTGTGTCTGCTTCAAATCTCTGGTGGGCGAGTTTCCTTATATTTGAAGGAGGTCCTGTGGCTTCCATGGACAGCTGTTTTCCTTCTCTGAGATCATGGTACATGCCTCTGACAGTCAGTCAGGAGCAACAGGCATAACTGATAAAAATAGACCCAGCACATGTATTGTGAGTGTTGAGCTGGAGTGTTCCTTGGCTGCTTTTAATGCACCTCTTGCTGAGATTGTATGCCGACCTCACAACAAATTAGTATGCTCTTCACATTTATGTCATTATCCAATTAGTGTTTTTTATACAGCTCAACTGAGATAATCTGCTAAGCAACAAGGCCAGTTGTTTATTTTGGAAAGTCCTTATTTTGGTTAAGTTCTGCTTCACAGCTTTCTCCATATTTAGAAAAATGATGATTTCTCATTAATTTTAATTATAGCAAAACAATAGCACATTGGAATTCCTATCCTGTCAGGGTACCATGACAAAGTGAATAAAACATTTTAGAGCAATTACTCAATACAACATGTCTTGTCAGAAAATACTTACTTAGTGTGGATATGCCTTTCATGCCACGTGGGACATAATGTCAGCATGGGAGCACCTGACTAGACATCATTCCTCTGGACTAGAAATGTGCTTTGTTTTTTTAATAAAATAAATTGAAAATTCAACAGACGCATGATGCTGATGTTGTAAAAATATTTTTCTTAATCTTTTAAAAATAACATACAGCATTTGGGTCATATTCACCTCTTCATGCTTTCTCCTTATTCTTCCCTGATCCATCCTCATCTGTGTACCAGCTCTCCCAACTCCATTCCTTCCTTTTTATTAAAATTGAATATCATGACTCACTCTGGCCAGCATCGTTGTCCTGATCCCCATGACAGGTTTCTCCTCCATGAAGAAGGTGGTTCAACAGCTCTGGCAGGAGGCTGGGTGCAACTGAGTGAAGATTTCTCAAGCAACTACAGGCAGAAAACAGTTCTATCTACAGTATATTCAAAAAGGGCTCTCTGCAGTGTTTTCAAGTACAGATCCTTCAGACACCAGACAGTCTGCCTCTCTTTGTAGTCCTGTTTTTCTGAGGTTTCTCAAATCATTTTTCATGAAACAGTGAATATTCAAGAGAACTAAATCTGAAGTCTGGATAAAGCTTATCTATAACAAATGTGCCACAATATGCAGTCTTCTACTTGTCAGTCCTTAATGTCTAACTCTCTGAATTTTCATGGATTTCTCTTTCACAAGGTTTACCTAGTTTATATAAACTGCCTGTATCATACAATAAAACAACATACAAATAAAAATTGAATAACCTATCCACTCCAATATGAGCTATCTATTTATACTTGGGAATGGGCCCATCTAGCAGATCATGGTCTACCCACCAGTAAAGAAAACATGCTTCCTTCCCACAGAAGCCTTCAACTACCCATAACTCCCCTTCTATGGGTGGTGACTCCTAAGCACCTGCACAAGGTGAGGTCAGTCAATATTCAAGCATGGAAGGAGGTAGGTAATCTAAATTTAGTGTTCCTTAAATTGAATTTTGACATTCAATCAGATATGATTAATATTGGTCGAAAGTAAACAACTTATTTTTAATATTTGGGGAAAGTAAAGATGCTTTTCAACTCCGGTAATAAAATATCCTGATAAACCTATGTTAGAGAGAAAAGGTTTAAGTCTCACAGATTCGTGGTGCAGGCCAGCATGATGGGAAGGAGCTGATAACACCACTTCCTCAGTCCAGAAGCAGAATGTGGTCAGTGCCCACACTCAGCTTGCTTTCTCATTTTACACAGTCTGGGACCCAAGTCCAGGGGATGGTGCCCCATATATTTAGGGCAGATTTTCTAGCTCATATAAGATAAGATAATCCTTCACCCTTTTTGGTATATCTGGAGATTTGTTTCATAGATGATTCTAGATTCTATTGACAACATTTACCATCAGAAAAACCACAAGACTTGTAGTAAAGGATATTTATTTCAAAAACTGTATGAAATTTTAATTCCTAAAACTATTAAAATTTCAAAATTCAATAAATTAAAATTGCATTGTTGTATGCATCATTATCCTGAATTATCTACTTCTTTTGTCAATCTGCCTCTAAAATCCGCCTAATACTATGAACATTGTTTCCTTATTGCATGCAGAGTAGGGACATCTTATGCGGTAATATGTAATGAAAATTCCTTCAATATCAAATGTCACTATTAAGCACTAAACATAAACACTGGGTTCATTTAGCAAATGACACGCCTCAAAGATACTAATGAAAGGAGAACCTAAAGAAGCTGTTAAAAGTGTCTTGGTTGCTCAAAAATCCTGCAAGCAAACTTCACCCTAGTCACAGCCATTTGCTTTTACACATAGCTTGATAAACATGGAGTCTACTTCCTGGATGGGATAACTGAACCTCAGGTCAGGCAGCATCACCTGGGGATGGATATGTGTCCTCACAAGTCCTTAGATTACTAGTTTGTTACTGTGTAGACAGCAACGGGTGCACTTACACAAGACAGGATGGCTAAAATACCACTGTGTGATAGTGTGTGGGTAGCATGGTGATTCATGCATATAATAGTCTACCAAAATGTCATTACAGGATATTACAGCGCAGGAGTTCTCACCCTGAGAATAACTAACTCAAGAAGATTTTGGGAGTCTATTGTTACTCTAAGCTTCAGAGCTCTCACATGACAGCTTATTAGCTGAAAACCCGTGGCAAAGTTGAGATGTTATTACCTAGCAGGTCAATGATTTATGTTAATTATACCCGATAATGCACTGTACTTGCATTTTAAAACTTCTTACATTCTCATCACAGAATCCATCATTTATGATATATGTTTCATTTATAATTGATGAGCTTATCAAGTCCATGCTATTAAGGTTTTAATCCAAACTGCAGTGTCCTTGAATGTAAAATTAAAAACATACAGCACAAAACTTTTAATTCCTCATTAGTTGCCAAATGATAAAAAGATAAGAAAATCTAGATTAGCACAAGTGGGATGTATTTTCCAGTTCTGAAACATCTTTGTACATGTCCCCAGACGGCAAACACAGCAATGCTAACAGAAAAGGCAAGTCAAGGCTCAATTTCGGCTCTTTACCACTTATTCTGGGTAGGAGGTAAACAAACATGTTTTGTTTTCTATAAATTGAGGATAGTAGCCAGCATTTAAAGAATACCCTATGTGAATCTGATGCATGAATTAAAATGCAGGAACATACAATTCCTTCTGGGGAAAGTACCCAATACACTGGGTTAATGGGGCTGTTTATTTTAAAGATAATATTTGGCAGAGTTTGGCAGATTTAATAAGTGCTCTGAATCTTTTCAAGATTGAAAAACCATTTTGAGAGTTCCACAGATTTTCTTGAGGGAAAACTGTATTCAATAAAAAAATCCAAACAAACAAGAAAACACTTTCTGTCCCCCTAACCCCAAATAGAACATATAAACAACTTAGGTTTTTCCTCAGTGGGATGTTATTAACCTTTGTCTATTTTGACACCTTCTTGCAAGGAAAAAAATGCAATAATAGATATGTGGGTAAACATAATACGTGCATAAATCCAGTATTTGTTGATAATGCATCACAAGTAAATTATGTTTAGAAAGTGGTTTGTATCACATACATTTATATCATGCTACCTGATGATTTATTGATCAGCAAATTTGCCTGCTTAAGAGATTGTCATGGTTATGTTTATGGAAAATTAATCCTACCCTGAATATTTAAAAGTACAGTTGAGAAAGCATCATCAACATTTTGACTTTGTGATTGTCAATGCTGAGAACACCACCTATGTGATACAAAAGACAGATGAATGTTTATGCATCTCAGAAACTACTGGAATTTTGTTCTTATCCTTAAGTAAAAAGTCACTGAATGATTTTTAAAACACACACACACACACACACACACACACACACACACACACACAAATCACTAACTCTAACAAAATTTTGTAAAGTCAAAAAAGTTAACACAATACAATCTAAAGATATATCTTCTTTTTTTTAAATCTCTGTATGTATGCCTTATTCTCCCCTCTCTGTGTGTATCTGTCTCTGTCTTTGTCTCTCTCTCCTCTCTCTTTCCTCTCTCCTCTCTCTCTCCTCTCTCTCTCTTTCCTCTCTCTCTTTTCTCTCTCTCCCCTCCCTCCCTCTGTTCCACATAGTGTCTAGTTTCTTTCAAGCCATGCTTTAAATATCAAAAAAAAAAAAAAAAACCAAA
Organism: Apodemus agrarius; assembly: GCA_964023405.1. NCBI lineage: Eukaryota > Metazoa > Chordata > Mammalia > Rodentia > Muridae > Apodemus > Apodemus agrarius. Next base: position 87,636,000 of record OZ030006.1, on the reverse strand, counting down.
ACCTGATTGTAATTTGTTTAACTCTAATGGCCTAATTCCAGAGTATTGCAAACTTTGGATATTTAAAAATGACTTAATATCCATACCTGTCTTCATGAAAAGATAAAACTTGTTAAATTTTCAATGTGCTAGCCGGGCGTAGTGGCAAACGCCTGTAATCCCAGCACCTGGGAGGCAGAGGCAGGCAGATTTCTGAGTTTGAGGCCAGCCTGGTCTACAGAGTGAGTTCCAGGACAGCCAGGGCTACACAGAGAAACCCTGTCTTGAAAAATAAATAAATAAATAAATAAATAAATAAATAAATAAATATTTTAACCAAAAAAAATTTCCAATGTGCTGAATTAGTTTGTCTCAGAGTTTAGAAAAAGAAGCAAGTTACAAATCTGTCACTACCCTGTAGCAGGAAATCCTGCACAGCTTAAAGGGACATGGGATATCCTTTAAAGCAGAAAGCGTTTAAAATTCTCTAGGATTCTCCTGGTCTGTACTCTATGAGTACAATTTTTCCAAGGCAAATCTCTTCCTGATAGTGCTCCCCTTCATGTAGGAAATATTTAGTTCATTTAATTGCCTTTCTTCATCATTTAGATAACAGACCCAATTTGTAGGTTCGAGAAAACATAGAACATATATCTCATATGACAAATGTGTGGTTTAGGAATTCTTTGTTTTTCCAACATTTTATCTTTTGTCTTTTGTCAACTATTTATATTTTAGTGTCCTAAAACAGTTTTTGTTTAGAGTCAATATAAGTAGTTGTACTTAATTATGGATGAATAAAGTCGGATCACCATAGATTGCCAACACATGCTGGTTTCTCCTTGTGGACTCCCAGGTGATATTCAATAGTTTCAGAGGCTGAATACTAGCTGAAGACCTCTTTATGTCTACATATAGTAGATAGAAAGAGTAAAGAAATCTTGTTCACAATTTGTGTTGAAAGAATCTGTATATACAAAGAATTTAGCCACTGTGGAATAATTTAATATTGGGGACAAAAATTGTGGGAAGTTCCAGGCTTTCTGGAACTTCCACAGAGACTTCTCCAACCCCGAAATCCTGAGTTCCTCATCTCTCTCTTCCTCCTTGCTTCATATTTTCACTGCTTGCTCTCAGAAACACCAAATTTAGAAATACGCATACCTATATCTTCTGTTCAGAGTCTATTAGTTAGGAATCTAATAGATGACACTCCCTGGGTGTGGGTATGAAGACAGTTTTGAGGATCTAGTGCCAAAGCTTATTTGTAATATAGCAAGAACTCTACAAAGTACCAAAAGTTTACATTAAATGTTAGAAATTGTAATTCAGTTTTATATAGATTGATGCCTTTCTTAAAATAGTCATCTACATTTAATTTATATGTTGGGCAAATGTACAGAATGCAACTTGATACATGGAAAGTTTTAGTCATTTAATCCTTTCCTGTTTACTGACCATATCAACTCTGACCTCCTGAATGCCAGAAGTACTCAGAACTCCAGTTATTTTGTTCAATTATACCCAAAGATCATAGATCTTTTTTGTTTGTTTGTTTTTATTTTTCGAGACAGGGTTTCTCTATGTAGCTCTGGCTGTCCTGGAACTCACTCTGTAGACCAGGCTGGCCTCGAACTCAGAAATCCACCTGCCTCTGCCTCCCAAGTGCAGGGATTACAGGTGTGCGCCACCACTGCCCGGCCATAGATCTTATTTAGCTGTTCTTTACTTCACTTTTTTGTGTTTTGTTTTTTGAATTTATTTAAATGTGTAATACCAAGAGAAAATGTACCTTTTAGTTAAAACACATATATCTTCAGAGGTTCCAATAAATAAAATATTGAAACTCCTTAAAAACAAAATTCAGAACAAAAGGAGACAGCATGACATTTGCAAATGGCTAAGCATTTCTTTCAGAGTTCATTTGGCCTGCATAAGACTTTAACTAAAACACCAGTTTGCTTTAAGGTTTGCTTTATACTTATACACATTACTGTCCCAAAAATTTTAGCAGCATTTTTGATGGCAATATGAATATATTTTCAGATAACTACTCAGTTTTGAATTGCCTCATATTCTGAAAGTACAATTGATTTTAAGTGATAATATTATAAAAATCTTTATTTGCCCAAGGTACATATTTTATTTAAATGTGCTTATTTTCTACAAATGTACCACTTATATAGACTTGTCTTTCATGAATTTGTGTCTGTATGTAAATATTTTGCATAAAGCAAAAACAGATGAACAGGAGACACATATAAGTCACAATAATTATCATTCAACACAGGAACTAGGAATTTTGTTTAAGTGAAAAAATGACTTGTGATTTTTTGTTTTTCTGAGATGCTAGATTTATTAATCTCCTTAATGACATGAGGTACTTAACCGATCAGGTAGCCATTTTATCAAAGCAGTAGGCAGTTGCTGGTAGAGCTTCCCCGTTAAGCCTTTACTCTTTTCTTAGTTCTAGCTCAAATCATAACTTTTCTTTTCCCTCTCCTATATTTTCCTTGTCTACCAGTCAAGAATCCTAAGCATGTTTGCCCTGACATTTGATACATTCACTCTGTTTTCTCTGAAGACAATACTCCCTCTCTAGAGCTGATAAATCTCCTTTGCTGCCCAGCACAAAAGGCAGGACTTTCTTCTCCATCTCTCTTCTCCCAGGAACTGCTGAGATTTACAGTTTGCCTGAATTGTGGTTTTCTTCTCTGAAACTCCAATAAAAGTATCCTTGAGATTCTTTGTGCATCTGTTTTTGAATTATCTTATCCAGGAGACTAAGAACTCCCAGATGGGTACTCTGATTCTCTGGTAACAATTGCTTTATTCGTTTCTTTGGTTGAGATACAAAGAACCTGGACTGAATGTCACAAGATACTCCCAAGAAACTCTCCAATAATGACTGTCCCAATCCCTGTGTCCATGCCTAATGAAGACTAGACATTCTTAACACATATATGACTTCAGATGGTTGAGGAGGAAATAGGCTGCTTTCTACTGCTCTTTAATATTTGGGTTAACATTAGTAACCTATGTATTTTCGCAATTTGAAGAAATGCTGAATTGTCATTGAGAATTACAGGCATAAAAGAGGGAGGGGTTCTTCATCCTGGAATCCAGTTTGCAATTTCTGACACTGAGAAAGCCAAAGTTGTCTCCAGAGATAATGAGTTTTCATAAACACATCTCCAGAAGAGGTCAACAAGAAACAGTCAGTCAACTGTGCTTATTTGGGGCCCAAATGATCTCTAGTCTCCAGTTCCTATTACCCATCTCCCATCCTGAAAAATCCATCCTACATGACAGAAAATTCTTCTGCTTTACATTTTGTTATATAATATGTCCTGAGCGACGAAATGTAGAAAGCTACCCTGACAAGAAGGGCAACGATTTGAGAAGTCACCTTGTACTCACAGTTGTGCTTTGTTCCTTCCCCAGGCAGCTGTATATGCCTTTAATATACTGCAACTCATATTTGCTTATCCTGAAGTTCTTTTCTTTTTTTTTTTTTTTGACTTTTTAAAATTTAATGAAAATGAAGACACACCATACCAAAGCTTATGGGACACAATGAAAGCAGTGCTAAGAGGAAATTCTTTTTTTTTCTTTTTTTTCTGAAGTTCTTTTCTATACAGAAGCCAAGAAAACAAGGTTGGTCAGAGTGGGTGGCCTCTACAAAGGACTCCTGAGCTGTGGTTGTCAGCTAGAACTGTGCTTCAATCCCTGCCCCACTTGACCATTGTGAATATCAAGTTTTCTAGGTTTTTGAAGAAAAGAACGCAATGGTAGTTGGCTTTGGAAATGCCACATTATTATAAGAGGCCCTGAGCCTATATATTTCTGAAAAAAACATTTAGTTCTTATTTCCCAGTAAATTATTTCCTTGAAGTCTGGGGTAATAGCTTCTCATTTGTAACATGTTGAATTCAAAACCTGTGTTCCAAAGAACTGTAAATTAGATATAGTGGACATCTCAGAAAGAGTTATGAAGTAATTTGGTGAATGAATGTCCTCATGAATCTTAGACAAGGAGGTATGGGTGGACCTGCCTCAGGATTACTGTTTTTTCTGTTTTTAAATCTAATACATTGCACTTTGTCTTCCATCAGCCCTGAGCACTTTGTCTTAAAGACTGGAAACTACATTATGACCAGCCTTGAAGAAAGACCATGGCTAAGAACATTACAGTTGCAAAGGATCTTGAAGTATTGTCCATGGAGACACCACTAGATTTAGTTAGATAACAATTTCTATTAGATGTAAAGTGGTTTGCTTGGTATTGTCTATTACCAACTGGCAGAGATTTAACACAAGAAATGTTCTGCAATATATTAGATTTAAAAACAGAAGAAACAGTAATCCTGAGGCAGGTCCACCTATACCTAAAAGCTCAGTATTTACCAAGCCTGTTTGGGCCCATTGGGGGAAATCATGGGGAATTCCCTATGTGATAGTCAACACTGAGTGTCAATTTAAAAGGAACCAGAATCATGTAATCATCTAGTAGACAAGTCTCTGGACATGCCTGGGGCATTATCTAAATTAGATTAGTCTCTGAGCATGTCTGTTAGGTCTAAAGCAAGAATGAGTGACTGCTAGTAAAAGAAAAAGGAGAAAGGAGACTGACCATTGGCATCCATCCTTCTATGCATCTTTACTGTGGATGGAATGTGCCCATCTGAATCCAAATCCTGCTACATGGCTTCTCTAACATGCCTGACTGGCCCTCAAATTATTAGGCAATAAGTAAACTTTTCCTCCCTCAAGATGCTGTAGCCATTTCTCTTTTTTAAATCACAGAAACAGGAAATGTAAATAATACAGAAAACTGATACTGAGAAGTAAGATCGCTGCTATGCTAAATCTGACAACACGGTTCTTATATATTACAGTGAAATTTTTTCAGTAGAAATGTGGAAAAGTTTGTAGCTACATATTATAAAAGCTCCAGACTGCTGAGTCAGTTTAACGAGCCATTCTTCTGAGAGTGTGGGATGCAGGATAACTGTGCCACAATTCAAAGACTCCAAGAAACTAGGTAATAAGGAGGGCCCAAGGGAAGACACAAGTCTCACACAGAAGGGGAAAGTAAATAGTCATCAAAGATGAATGGAGAGAGAGAAGTGGGTTGAAGAGGAGGTGAGCAGGGGAAGGGGCAGAAGAAAGCTAGGAGAGAGAATGAAAATCTGTGGGGGGCATCTCTGGGAGTAGTTGGAGGTCTGGGACAGGAAGGATACAGGGAGTCTATAGGGGTGTCATGACTCTAGTTGAGATTCTTCCAAAGGGGGATATAGAGACTAAAGGGGCCACCTCCTGTAGTCAAGTAGGAATAAAACATCATCCCACCCACAAAACCTTCAACTCCAAATTTGCCTTGCCTCTAAGATCTGAAAGGGAAAAAGTTTGAGCAGAGACTGAGGAAACATCCAACCAATGACTGTCCCAGCTTGAGATCTACCCCATGTGAGAGAACCAGTCCTGACACTATTAATGATACTCTGCTGCACTTGCAGACAAGAAATACATAACTGTCTCCTGAGAGGCTTCATCTGGCAACAGATAGAAGCAGATACAGAGACTTACAGCCGAACATGGCTGAGTTTGGGGAGTCTTGTGGATCATAAGGGATAGAACTGAGCATGAACTAAGAAACAAATGACACTGCAAAACCCATGGGGATTCACACAGACTGGGTCACCAACAAAAGAATATAGAGGGGCTGGACCTTGGCCCCCTACATTTTTATAGCAGCTTAGGATTCATGTGGTTCCCCTAACAAGTCAAGTGAGGGCTGTCTCTGTCTCTGTTCCTTCTACCTGGACTGTCTAGTTACGCCTTAGTGGGAGAGGAGGAACCTATTCCTGCTGGGACTAGATGTTCCAGGGTGACACGATACCCAAAGGGGATTCTCCTTTTCCTTAGAGAATGGGGACAGAGCTTGTGGGATAGACTTTAAGTTGTTACTGGGAGGAGAGGAGGGAGGGAGATGTGATAGGAATGTAAACTGAATAAAAAAATAAATTATTGAAGAAAAACATAAATGAATTCTAAGAGAAATGGGGCAGTTCAGCCTAGCTGGTAAAGGCTCAGACAGGAACAAAGATTTTGTCAAGAGCTATACTGGAAACCATTTTAGTTATGTCCTACCAAAGAATCTGATTGAATTTTGCCAGTTGAAGAATTATGAAAAGCTGGATGTAGGAATAATGCACCACTTTCTCTTTGATCCTTTGATCAAGGGTATTTGTAGACAGCATGCCATTCAGACTGTGGCATGGATGCTCCCTCCCTTTCTTAGTTCACTTCTATAGTGACAGAGTGTATCACTCCCAACACTTCAAAGTAGTGACAGGAACCATATTTGAAACTTCAGTTTCTCTGATTTTCTTGTTCATTATTCTTATCCAGAGTACAGAACACTCCTTGACAATGGTATACATTTTAAAATTTGAAAAGTGATGTGAAGTTGCTAATTTAAAGTAATAAGGAAATCAATCAAACTCAAGTAATCCCATAAGAGCAAATAAAACAAAGCAGTACACTGGAGTCTGAGAAAACATCTTTCTGTGATTGCTGTTAACCTCAGAAGGCTTTGGAACAAGTGAAAAGAAAAGATTGAAAGAAAATTACAATGATTATTTCATTCTTGATTCAGTCTAAGGGATATGTCTCACATGTCAATTTCAGGTAACTATCAGACAGAACACCTATGTTGGTTTGTGTCAACTTGACTCCAACCTATACAAGGGAAGAGGGACTGTTACCTGAATAAATGCCCCCATCAGATTGGTCTGTAGGCAAGTCTATGGGTCGTATTTTCTTTACTCATAACTGATGCAGGATGGTCTAGCATACTGCGTGAGACATCACATTTGAGATGTTGATCCTAGATGCGATAAGAAAGCAGGCTTAGCAAGCCATGATGAGCAAGCTTGCAGGCAGCACTCCTCTATGGCCTCTGCACCAGGTCCTGCCTCCAGGTTCCTGCCCTGTTTCCATTTCTATATTTATTTCCCTCAGGGATGGACTGTCACCTGGTAGTATAGGTGAAATTCTTCTCCCTTTTAGTCATGAAAACTCACAGTACCAGAATCCACTGTTGAGACACATTTTTCATTAATCTTAGTAAATCCTTAATTTTCTATTTTAGGGATATATAACTTTTATCTTAATTCAAATGTGTAAGCTATTTTCTTTTAAACCATTTTAAAATGAAAGCATAATCATTATAGCAAAAAGAAGTTTTAGGTTAATAAAAAGGGATTGTCCTCAAAGCAATTTAAGTAGCTTATCTATTTTAAAGTTGTTTTCATTGCAGAAGTTTTTAATTTGTGCTAAAAGCTTTATTTTTCAAAATGAGGATATTTAGCAACTAGTCATAGTAATAATAATCAGTATTATGGGTTTAACATAGGGATTAACTTGGACAAATATTACTGCCATCAGAAAATATGGCCGCCCATCAAGATTTCATATTCAAATTTAATGCAAGATAGTACATTTATTTTTACCAAACAATAGTAAAAAAAGCCAAAATGGTTGCAAATTTTATAATTAAATTTTACTACAAACATACAAGTACTTATAAGTCAATAAAACAAGACTCAATCTTAAAATCTGTGTAGTCACTAAATTCTTGGAATTTACATAAAACATTGAATATGTGCAAAAGGAAAGCAATGAGGTTTGATGGGCCGTCCACTGCTCCCTAAAGCCCGTCTGTCAACACGTCAACCTGAGATGATGCTAGCTTGACTGCTGGCTTGGGAATAGGAAGATAGTGTCCTGGGAAAAAGCTCAGCTGAGGGTATGAGCTCAGTTGTATTCTTTTATAGACTGGGTGGCCAATGGGATGAGGTACATCCTGAATAGAACCATCAGCAGGTGAGGCCCCTACATGGAATGGTGGAAATATAAGTTAGAAAGAGTGAGGGGATCTCCACGGCAATCAGGTAACCTAGAACCTAGATACACTGAGTTCTAGTTTCATTAGCATGCTGCTTATAAAGATGAATGGAAGATCAGACTTGATTACTGTTACTGAGATTTGAGATCTTGCCATAGTCTGTTACCAACATAACAGTGCTACCTTGCCTGGTAGGTATACCTTGGATATACAATCTCATAATATTGAGACAAAAAGACAGAAAAAATAATTCCAGAGCTTGTAATGAACTAACTGAAAGGTGACTAATCACTTAGTAGATTAAAGGGCTGTGGAGATGGCTCAGTCCACACAGGGTTATGCATGACCGGGGGAGAGCCAGAGTTTGCATCCTAAAACCCACATAAATTCTGCCAGGGTGTGATATCATCTCTCCCCTATAATTCTCATGAATGAGTAACAGAGAGAAAGGATGCCCAGTATAATCAGATGGTGTACATCCTATGCTCACCTAGGTTTAGGTTCAAGTGAAAGACTGCACAATACATTTAGTGGAGACTGATCAAAGATGACATGAGGTAGCAATCCCTGTCCTCTACACACACACACACACACACACACACACACACACACACTAAAAACACACACATACTGTATATATACACACATACACACACTACACACACATACACTATACACACACTGTAAACACACACACATACACACACACACACACACACACACACACACACATATGCCATGCAAAGAAATCAAATTAAGACGATTCCATGCCTTAAGTCTAATAAATTAGTTTTGGCACATGCAAGATTTTCTTGGAAAAAGCAATGGAAACATAATGATTAGAATGCATATATTGGTTAGCACACAAAAAGCATCATTCATAATTATCCAGTTCTCATCAGTAAACCAAGAACTCAGGAAAATCTTAAGTTCAAGATCATACTCAGCTACATGATAATCTTGAGAATATCATGGCTATATGAGACTCAATTAAAGAAGAATAATGGACAAAATGTATTTTATAAATAGAGGAAGCAATAGTTTAGTTTTAGGACTTATTTTACATTGTCAATTTTACTTCAAGATATAGGAAGAGAGACAAAGTTTTATTTCACAGAAGATAATTATTTTAAACAATATATTCTGATTATGATTTTCCTTCTTCTACTCCTTACAGTTTCTCTTCCCTTCCTCTCTCGTCCATATACACCATTACCTGTCCCAGGTCTGGCAACTACATATATATGGTATTAACACCAAGATGCACAAACATACACAAAAATAATTTGAAAGTCTTAAAATATCAGATATATATATATATATCACAAACTGACTAACTGGGAATACCAACTATACTGCAATACAGGCTCATGGCCAGGAGTAGTTGGCCAACACAAAATAGACTCTATTAGTATTTTTGTTGAGCTTTTGGTTACATTTTGTTGTATTTTAGCACTTTTTGTCTGTTTTTCTGTTTTTGTCTTGAGAAAGAGAGAACAAAAGAAAAAGAACACAAGTTTAGGTGGGTACTTAGGTGTGGAGAATCTAGAAAGACATAAGGAACAAATTCAAAATAAAAATATTTTGAATAAAGAAAATTGAATAAAAGTATTAAAAAGATATAAATAAGAGGCAGCTATAGTAGAGCCCTCTGCCTTTTATAAAAGTCAATTATTAAATTAAGCACATGATCTATTATACTACTGGTATATTTAATTGCTGTGCCCAGAGATTTCTAATTTTTATTTCATTATTATTTTTGTTATGATGATGATGATTAATGATGACAGTAATCATAATGATTATGGTATCTCTCTCTTTCAGTCTCTTTGTGTCTTTCAGTCTCTGTCTCTCTGTCTCTATGTGCATGTGTGTGTGTGTGTGTGTGTGTTTATAGATTAAAGACTGCTTTGTAAAAACAAGTCTTCAATCTAACCTTACAGGTTCCAGAGATTAAATGCTATCTGTTCACCTGATGAATATCATCAGGTGGCAAGCAGCTACACAGGCTGAGGCAGGCCACCAGTTCCCAGTTAGGCTGGATTCTTCTGAGAAAAGGAGGTCTTGAACTCTCAAGCCTTAGCAGTCTATCCCTTTTGAGTAGCTAATAGGTCTCAGTGACTGTCCAAAGATTAATGATTTTAACCGTGATTAAATATGTACATGTTTATACTTTTTCAGTAATGCATACTGCATTTTAGCTTCCCTGGCCATATCAGATCTAACTTTCTGATCCAATTTTTTATTAACATTATATTTATCATTATGTTTATTAATAAATTATATATTTGTTATGATTATTATTGGCTGTGAGTGACTCACATTTGCCCCTATTTTGCTGAATTACCTTGTGTTAATAAGTTCTCTCCTTGAAGATCACTAATCTCCTTCCACAAAGTTGGTAACTGATATTTAAAGGTATAGTGAGTTATCCGTTTTTCTTGACAAGAGATAAACTTCATAGGGGAAACGAGTAGAGCTTATCCTCCACCCATTGGATCACACTAAACAGAGAACTTGCTTTTATCTTTAGTGATCTCTCTCTCTCTCTCTCTCTCTCTCTCTCTCTCTCTCTCTCTCTCTCTCTCTCTCTCTGGCATCACTCTTTGCTTTGAGGAGATTACCAATAAATTGCTGTCCTGTCTCAAGGTGAGTGTTAGGATATCAAGTGCAAATTTAAAAATTAAATGTAACTATAGACAGCAAAATGAAGATTCTTTTTAAATGCTGGCCATAGTTCTTATTATCTTGACGACCACTTCATTAATTGATCAGATTGTAAAAGATTCCATTTATTTTTTGGGCCTCTTTTAGCTGCTTTCTAACAAAATAGTAAGAGGGGTCTTACAGTAAGGCATAGTTACATGCATACAATTTATATATTAGGTTCACAGGGTGAGACCATTTAAAAGCACTTGGTGTAAAGAAGGCCCGTTGTTGCAGTACAGGTTTCCTTATATAAAAGAAACCAATGTATAAACCTTTTCATAATATTGGTCACATGAAAAGAAGAGAATTTTTGATTCTCAGTGAAAAACAGGTTTCCCCATATAATGTTAAAGTATTTAATGCATTTTTTCTTTTATCTTTTTCTTAGTCATTTTTATTGGATATTTTATTTATTTACATTTCAAATGTTATTTCTTTTATCTGATCCCCCCAGACACCCCAATCCCATCCCCCTTCCTCCTGCTTCTATAAGGGTATGCCCCCACTTACCCAACTACTCCTGCCTCCCTGCCCTCACATTACCCTATACTGCAGCATCAAGCCTTCCCCAGATCAAGGGCCTCTTCTCCCATTGATGCCTGTCAAGGTAGTCCTCTGCTACACATATTGCTGGAGTCATGGGTCCCGCCATGTGTACTCCTTAGTTGGTGGTTTACACCCTGGGAGCTCTGTTTAGTTGATTTTAATGCATATTTTCATAGTCGAATGTACATGTTCACATTGAAAAGCATGCATATTCTCTCTCTCTCTCTCTCTCTCTCTCTCTCTCTCTCTCTCTCTCTCTCTCTCTCTCCCTCCCTCCCTCCTTCCCTCCCTCCCTCCCTCCCTTTTTGTTCTAGGTAAAAAGTAGAATTGAAAATCCTTGGAGCAAGGGACTAAACCACCAACCAAAGAGTATACTGGAGGGACCCACAGCAGCTACATGTGAAACAGAAGATGGCCTTATCTGTCATCAACCGGAGGGGAGGCCCTTGGTCCTGTGGAGCCTTGATGCCCCAGTGTAGGGGGATGCTAGCAGGGTGAAGCAGGAGTGGGTGGGAGGGTGGAGGAGCAGCAAAGCTCCTTTGTATGGATGCAAAGGGAAAGGGGAAGTGTTGCAGAGGAAAAACCAGGAAGGGAACAACATTTAAAGTGTAAATAAATAAAATAGAAAAATAAAACAGAGAGAGAGAGAGAGAGAGAGAGAGAGAGGGGGGGGGGGGAGAAAGAGAGGAGAGGAGAGGAGAGGAGAAGAGAAGAGAAGAGAAGAGAAGAGAAGAGAAGAGAAGAGAAGAGAAGAGAAGAGAAGAGAAGAGAAGAGAAGAGAAGAGAAGAGAAGAGAACAGAAGATATAAAATCCTGGGAGTAGCATGTTTCTCTCATAGTGATTTCTGCCTGGTGTCTCCAAACTTTCATCAGAAAAGTATGAGTTGTAGCCCTACATTCCTCCAAATGGTGCTTCCTTTTCCCAAACTGCATGAGGACAGTCTTAACAGACCCCATATTTATTTTGAAAACTATATGTTTATTCCAAGTAGCAACCAGAGAATTTCTTTCTTTCCTTCCTTTTTGAAAAAATGTGTATTAAGTGGTTTTCTGCATGTATGTCTGCACACTGTGTATGTCTAGTATGCAGAGAGGTCAGAAAAAAGCATCAGATCTGTTGAAACATGAGTTCTTCTGGTGGTTGTGAGCCCCATTAAGCCATCTATCCAGCCTCAAGAATTTCCACTAGAGATGATATGTGTAGTCAGTGCAAGGGGTATTATACTACTTGTCATCATATGCATTACACATATATTCACATATATACCTGTTTGGACGTTTTCTTCTTTCCTAAAACTACCTGCTAAAGGGAAGGAATAAGAAAGACAGAATGGGAAAAGAAAGAGAGAATGGGGAAGGAAGGGGAGGAAGAAATGTAAATAAACAAAAAATTAACATCACTTGCTATATTTTAGACATTCACTTCCAGTAGTCTCTGTTTGTGTACTGTTACTGCTCTACTTGGTGATATTAACCTGGGAGACAGGATCCAATAAATAAATAAATAAATAAATAAATAAATAAATAAATAAATAAAATCAAGGCAAGCTAAATGAATGCAATAACTAACTTTGCTCAGGGCATCAGACAATTTATATTCTGAGGGTATTCTAAGGTTTAGGTAAGATCACTTGTGTTCAAGCTGTATAGAGTCACAAGGACAAGGCATGTTCACATGGTTTTAGGTCTTCTACAGCCTTGATTACAATCCGTGCTTGAAAGCATCATCTGAGGGCCTTCTGAATCAGCCAAGCAAGATGCATAAGAGTGCACTGTGCCTTGAAGACTGAAGGAGAAAGCACAGGGCCCAAATGTGTCTGCACTAGGTCCTCTGTCTATGTAGTATAACTATTAGCTTGGTATTTTTATGGGACTCCTCGCTGTGAGAATAAGTGGTTCTTCACTCTTTTGCCTGCTCTTAGGATTCTTTTCTACACATTGGGTTGTCATGTTCAACTTCAATATGATAAATTTTGTTTCATCTTATTATATTTTACCTTGTCCTGTTTGGTTGTTATCTCTTAGAATCTTGTGTTTTTAATGAGTCAAAAAGCTGAATGGGAGGTGAGGTAGGGAAGAAAAGAAAAGACTAGAGGAAGGGGAGCTATAATGTATTATATATTGTATATCAGGATATATTGTATAAGAAAAGAACCTATTTTCAATAAAAGAAAGAAACATCATCTGGTTAGTAAGATAGAGAAGTCAATTTACTCCCAAAATGCACTCAGGAGAGGCACATTCTAAGAATAAGCCATGGTTTGGAGAAACAGAGGTCACATGACTCTTGTCTCATTTTCTTGTAGTTTTCTCTCAAGTGCTCAGTATACTAAGCACATGGCTCCATTCATGATCTGAGTTCTGGCATGTATTTGCTGGTAAAATATTAGTTATTTGATTTTGATAGATTGCAATTATATATCTCATATTTCACTTTGTAAACCCACACGTCCATGTCCTAGTTGCAATATAAAAAACATTCTGATTCTCAAATTTCTCATTATGTATACTTTTATAATATTTATTCTATTTTGCACTTTTACAATGGGCTATATTGGTTTTTTTTTTACATATACAATAGTTAAAACAATGGTATCTCTCTCTCTTTTTTTACATTGTACAATGTTATTGCTATTAAACTAACAACAAAATTCTTATTAATACCCTTAGGGAATACTAACTTGAATAAGTTTTATGTTTATTAAAGTGGTCAGTCCTATATGTCAAACATATTACTTATAAACAGCAATCCCATTGAATCACACTGATGCAATAGTTCTAACTAGCTTGTTATGCTGTGATGGAGTTGAACTCTAAACAAATTACCAAGCAACAACCTCACACATGAAAGGAGTGTTTTTTGAAATCTTTCTTAGTATTTGGATTTTACTATTTATGCAGAATGTGCCTGAAAATATTTTCAACCTCTTTCAGATGATATACTTTAAGAGATCATTAGATATTGTTTTGAAAACATTCATTCTTTTTTTTTTTACTAAGTTAATAAAATGCCCTGATAACTTGGGAATATTTTTATCAAAAATAATAAATCAGACTGAATTGTGGTATCAAGCAGTCACTCCCCACTTTGAACTAAATAACAATAGGGTGACATTCTCAGAGAAAGCTCTTTGCCTTAAAAACCTTTGGCTCTTGTGCAAATTGAGTTGTCTAGGGTAATTCCCCACTGAAGGCTGCTTGGAGGAGGGAGCTAAGAAAGAGACAGACAGTTTTCCAATAACAGAAGTGACAGTAGATTTCTTCTGCTTCACTCTGGGTGACAGTAGATATTTATTGTGACTACAACACCCAGGAAAATCATTTGACCTCCTTTGTTTTTAGTGACAAATATATTTCTCAAGAGTATTCCTTCTGTATGGTCATGGTGCCTTTTATTACAGAAAAATAACCCTTCAGAAAAGTATACATTAGTATCATTGGCATCCTTAGATCTACCAAAATTACATAAAATATAACTTTGTTTTCTCTCAACTATGCTGAGACAGTTCCCTTGTACTATACAAGCAGTGGTATGCATGTACATATATATTACAATTGAAACAAAAAGAAAACATAATTGTACCCTCTGCCCTTGGAAGACTGATAGTTTGCCTTATATCTTATTTAACACTTGAATATCACACAATTAGGTAAAAATTAAAGTATTTAATATTAATAATGATAATAGTGCTAAAAGCCCACACTCCTTTAATCTTCACAAATAGATGTGGCACAGTCACAGGCTTTCCACTTCACAGCTTAATTTATAAGGTACAGGAAAGCAGAATAAACTAGGATAACTAGTTCAGTTTTAGAAGGATGGGGTTGTAACTGCTTTGCAAATTTTTGGGAGGCAGTGGGCAGCTGAGTGTCCAGACTCCCAACCTTGGCTTCTAAACCAGAGTCGTGAGAAAGGCCTTTATTCAACAAGGTAGCTCTCTGAAACTCTCTGCTCTATGTTCAGTTTACATGATTTTTAGTCCTAAGTTATTAAATTTAGAGTATACTATAAAGGAAGAAATATGGATGTAAATCTTACTTTTCAATAAGACAAATCAGCAGTGACCCTGAGGAGACATGTGTCTCCAGGGTATTGGGATATTTGGCATCGTCACTTCTCCAGCCCAAGGCGTGCTTCCATAGCTGTCATTGAAAACCCTAAGGTCCCTCACAAACACCTCACACTACAGGTAAATGCACTTATTTTCTATATTGTGTTTCTCTCTAACAAAACTACCAAGGTAGCCTTTGAAAGTCATGGAAAAGAATCAAGGTATAATGCGAAAGGAACATGGAACATTGGGTACCACTTTTCTCCTTGAGGTCACATGTCAATTTGAAAGTAAAGCCTGCAGTGTTGAGCAGAAGCCTATGGTTGTGCTCTCTCAGGTACAGGTGTACTCAGTGCCCTTGGTATAGAGGGTGCTTTGAGATTTAAGTGTCTCAGGGGGTGGGATCTAGAGGAAATCTTTAGTTTCCTTCCAATTGCTAACTCCCCAGGCTCTACAAGAATAATTTCCATTTCTGGGTTCCTCTAAAATGCTTAAATCTTAAGCACCTGCATTAAGGAAACTCAGAACTTCAAGTTGCATGTGGGACATTCATTATTGGTTTTCATGTGAGAACAATAGATAAAACCAAATATATCAAACCAAAAAGGCAGCTACTACAGAGGCAGAGAAAACACAGTTACCGTTATGACAATTAACATGATTATAATTAGTAGGTTTAAGAAAAGTTAGGACAAAATGGAACACTTTAATAGATTATTTAAACTATTGTACTAAATAAAACAGATCTTAAGTATATCAGTATATACTAGCCAAAATTTAAATTGTAGGTTTACCTATATAATTGGTATACAAGAATAAATTATTCCTGGGGTGAAAAATGAATCTAATGAAAATATTCAGAAGGAAACATGGCTGCTTGAAGTAGGAGAGGCAGTGTATTTCCTGAATATGGTCCCGCACCTGGCATTGGGCTTTTTATTTTACATCAGTACTGTCTTGGAAAGGCATTGTTCCTCACTATAGAGTAACTCCATTTAAAACGCTTTTATATATGTATATATTTTAGAAAATTCCTACAGGAGTAGGTTTCCATATGGCATTTTAAAAGTCTTTAGTGTTATTTATCTCTTCCCAAATAATAGCCACTGACTTGTATTTCAAAAACAAATGAACAAAAGTCTTTACAAAGGTAATCAAGTTATTAAAAGCCAATTAAAAAGAAAGTTAAAAGAGCCCCAAACACATTAGCTTCCTAAAGGCAATAAAATTCTCATTAAACACAAAGCAGAAAATTAAAGCACTAAAACAAAAAACAATTGCAATTACAAAATTCCATATCTGCTAAAATAGTTTAAATTAAATTAAAAAATATTTTACAAAAAAATAAATAAGGCAGAAGGAATTCATCACTATCACTGCCACACAAAAAATAAATAATACATTTAAAGTTTCTTTGGGCAATTTAATAATTATCTGAAGGAGAAACATGGCCATACAGAATAAAAAAAATGTTCAGTACAGAGTTAAGATTGAAAGATAAATGTAATTTAACATAATTATTTTATAGTAAAACATGATTCAAATTATTTTCCTTCATAACTGTCACTTATGTCCCATAAGCATGGGAATTAGGAAGCTGGTCCCTGACAGGTGACCACTAATGAATAGGCCTGGAAGTTCTTCCTATAAAGCCACCAACATCTTCATGCTCTTGTGAGTCAGATAGGGGAGACCAGGAAGGGCCCAGCAGTTGTTCTCCACAGGGGTGAAACATTGTTACTTTCTAATGAAGTAGCACATTCTCACATAATGAAAAAAATTAAGTAAAACATGATGCATAACATACGTACATTCATTTAAATTAGACTTTAATTTACTTATTTACTTACTTATTTTTGAACTTTTCATTTTATTTGATATATTCTTTATTTACCTTTCAAATGTTGTCCCCAGAAAATCTCCTAACCCATCCACCCTCTCCCTGCTCACCAATCCACCCATGCCTGCTTCCCTGTCTTGGTATTCCCCTATACTGGGGCATCAAGCATTCTCAGGACCAAGGGCCTCTTCTCCCTTTTCTGTCCAACAAGACCATTCTCTGTTGCATATGCATCTGGAGCCATGGGTCTCTCCATGTGTACTCTTTGATTGGTGGTTTAGTCCCTGGGAGCTCTGGGGATACTGGGTGGTTCAAATTATTGTTCCTTCTATAGCATTGAAAACCCCTTGAGCTCCTGGGGTTCTTTCTCTAGCTCCTCTATTGGGGACCCTGAACTCAGTTCAATGGTTGGTTGAGTGTCCCCCTCTGTATTTGTCATAAGCTGGCAGGGTCTCCCGGGTGACAGCTATATCTCCTGTCAACAAGCACTTGTTGGCATTCACAATAGTGTCTGCGTTTTGTAAATGTATATGGGATGGATATCTAGGTATGGCAGTCTCTGGATGGTGTTTCTCTCAGTCTCTTCTCCACACTTTGTCTCTGTATCACCTCCTGTGGGTATTTTGTTTCCCCTTCTAAGACGGACCAGATTATCCATACTTTGTTCTTACTTCTTAAGCTTCATTTGATCTGTGAATTGTATCTTGGGCATTCCAAGCTTCTGGGCTAATACCCACTTATCAGTGAGTGCATACCATGTGTGTTCTTTTTGACTGGGTTACCTCACTCAGGATGATATTTTCTAGTTCCATCCATTTGCCTAAGAATTTCATGAATTCATTGTTTTTAATAGCTGAGTAGTATTCCATTGTGTTAATGTACCACATTTTCTGTATTCATTCCTCAGTTGAGGGACATCTGGGTTCTTTCGAGCTTCTGGCTATTACAAATAAGGCTGCTATGAACATAGTGGAGCATGTGTTCTTATTACATGCTGGAGAATCCTCTGGGTATATGCCCAGGAGTATTATAGTAGGGTCCTCCGGAAGTGTCATGCCAGTTTTCTGAGGAACCGCCAGACTGATTTCCGGAGTGGTTGTATCAGCTTGCAATCTCACCAGCAGTGGAGGAGTGTTCCTCTTTCTCCATATCCTCTCCAGCACCTGCTGTCTCCTGAGTTTTTGATCTTAGCCATTCTGACTGGTGTGAAGTGAAATCTCAGGGTTGTTTTGATTTGCATTTCCCTGATGAGTAAGGAACATTTCTTTAGGTATTTCTCAGCTATTTGATATTCCCTTGGTGAAAATCCTTTGTTTAGCCCTGTACCCCATTTTTAATAGGGTTATTTGGTTCTCTGGAGTCTAACTTCTTTGTATATATTGGCTATTAGCCCTCTATCAGTTGTAGGGTTGGTAAAGATCTTTTCCCAATTTGTTTGTTGTCATTTTGTCCTAGTGATAGTCCTTTGCCTTATAGAAACTTTCTATGGCTTAATTATATATGTATGACCTCTTACATATTCACTAAATTATGTTATACATATCGTTTATGTAATTTAATTTAAGTACAAAAATTGACAAATAAAATACAAGTCATGTAAAACGGTGCTTAGTGGACGGTAGAACAATTAAGATAAAAGGAAGAAACTAAAGTTGTATACTTCATTTCAAATGTCCTACTACTAATATTAAATATAAACAAAATAAGTATTCCAATTAAATGCAAAAATAATTTACAATTATTAATTAGCTAATTAATGGCTGCATGTGTGATGAGTGTGCATATGTGGATTTGAGTGTGTGCCCTTTCAAGGTCCAATGCACACAACAATCAGGTCTCTGCCTCTGTCCCCTGCGTTGGCGTCTCTCTCGATATAGAGATCACTGCTTCGGCTAGGCTGGATGGTCACTGAGCTCCCAAGATTCATCTGTCGACCAATTCTGCGGTTACAGGCTTTTGCGGTCACACCTGGCTTTATCATATGTTCTAAGGTTTCAAATTAAGGTCCTCATGCTTTCACATCAAATAAGCAATTTCCCCAGCACTTTCTTCCAGTTGATTTTAAATCCAGATTCCAAGACTAAAGTAAAACTATATGTACTAAAACTCATAAAACATAAAAATATAGAAGCATTGCCAATAAATACGGAAAATATAGCTATTGACCTCAGAAACTACAATTGCAGCATTAATATTAGATGAAGTATATTCTTATCAGGGTATTCAATACAAATGGAAAGAAATGTGTCCATGATAAAGGGTAAAGTCAACCCATATTATATGTGTCAGTATACAAAACAGGAAGGAAGAATATAAAAGTTGTCATTGTGCAAAGTTTAAACTTGCCTGTATCAGAAACATACAGTACATGGAGCTTTTATAGATGTAAGCCATTTTGAAGGTGGCTTTAGGCACTCAGAGGTATGAATTATCAGCTTTATCAAACAACAACAAAATCTATAAAGACTTTGAATGTAAAGGTGTCACACAAGAATATTTTTCCTTATATAGAATGAAATATGAAATAGAGGACATCAAAATAATTTACACTGTACATCCATATTGACTGCTGCACTACCCACAGTAGTCATGATATGGATCCAGCCTAGATGCCTGTCAAAGATTCATGGATAAAAAACAATGTGATACACAAGTGCAATGCATTTTTCTTCATCAGTAAAAATTAATGGAATTGTGATATTTACATGAAATGATTGGAAGTAGAGAGTGAAACAAGCCAGACTCAGAAAGGCTCACACCACATGTTTTCTCTCATATGTGATTTAAATTTAACAGGGAAAAATAGAACATGTATGCCATGAAAGGCAAAAAGAAATACTATTGTGGGAGGGGTTAACATGACCAGCAAGAAGTGGAAAGTATGTAAAAGAAGGGAGAAAAAATGTGATAAAGGGTAATGATGAGTAGCTAGGTACTCAACTGTTCTATTGCTGTGAAGAGTCAGCAAGACAAAGACAACTCTTATGGAAGAAAGCATTTAACTGAGATTTGCTTACCGTATGCAAGATGCAAGGTTTAGTCTATTATCATGCTGAGGAATATGATAGCATGTGGGCAGGCGCTGAAGTAATAGCTGAAAGTTCTACATCCTAATTTCTGATCATAGCAAAGGGAGGGAGACACTGTAGCATAGGTTTTTGAAACCTCCAAGTCCACCCCCAGTGATATACTTCCTCCAATAAGGCCACACTTCATAATCTATTTTTTTTTTTTTTGTTTTTTGAGACAGGGTTTCTCTATGTAGCCCTGGCTGTCCTGGAACTCACTCTGTAGATCAGCCTGGCCTCGAACTCAGAAATCCGCCTGCCTCTGCCTCCGGAGTGCTGGGATTACAGGCATGCGCCACCACGCCCGGCCACTTCATAATCTTTGTAATCATTTCTCATACTGTTACTTCTTCATGAATAATCATTCAAATATATGAAATTTTAGGGGACATTCTCATTCAAATCATTACAATACATGAACCCTGAGAGGGGAAATTCAAACAACCTCAAATTTTAGGGAATATTCTCATTCAAATCACTACAGTATATGAATGCTGAGAGGAGAAATTCAAACAACCTCATGCATATACAAAGAACTGAAAGCAACTCATGACTGCTGAGAGTGGACAAACTAGCACTCCATAGCAAAGAGCCTCCTAACATTATATAATACCTAGTGGTCAGCATGACATCACACATATATACAAGCTAAATAGAATTAGCAGGCTGTATGTATGTGTGTATATATATATATATATATATATATATGTGTGTGTGTGTGTGTGTGTGTGTGTGTGTACATATTGAAGAGACACATATCTAAATATGTTAATATGTGACAAAAACAATAGAAGAAAAAGAAGCCAGAGATTTGAGGACTTCTGGGAGGACACGGAAAGAGGGAGACAAAGGGAAGAAGAAACAATATAATTATGTTCTAATTAAAGTAAATCTATTAAAATACTTAATATGCTGTTTTGCACAAAAAATATGTTGCAAAAGAAAGGACACTAATCTATAGGCATTAAAAAACAAACAAGTAAACAATTTCTGACCATCTCCTTCCTCTTCCCTGTCCCTTCTGAGGGGCACAGGACAGCAGCTGTCCTCATATACAAGAAAGCAAGACTATAGTAAGAGATAATTTTTATTATTATTAGGACAAAGCCTAATGATGAAGATCTTCATCAGTGTGCAACATGGAAGAGTATAATATCTACTTCAATTAAAAAAGAGAACAATTACACCAAGAAGCAGCACAGGCTTGATGGAATTTCAGAGAAAGAGTGAATTGTTTTGAAATGCAAATTATTATGCTCAAAGAAATGCATCCCAGAGAGAAAACAGATTGGGAAGGAACCCTTGTCAGGAATTTGTAATGAATGTCAGTGGATCAAGTGACAGTGAATCACTATGGCACACTTTCACTGGGATAGTGCTGATGAGTCTGAGATACTTCCAAATTGTAAATAGCTTTCATTGTGGGCATTTGAGCGTCCCAACACACTGATGTGGATGTGAGGACAGGGAAATGTTTACAACTGTGAGACACATTACAGCAGCTCAGCAAGCTCCCTTGTTGTTACAAGAGCATCTAAAATGTGCTTGTTTGACAAAATTTATCTTTCAAATATGCCTTTTGCCTTAGGATGGGATACTAAACCTGGAACATTTACTTTATACACTTCTCCGAAAAATAGTTCAGAATTGAAATGAAGAATTGTTCCCCAGAAAACATCCTCCTTCCAAATGTCTACATGTAATTTACAGTTTTAGCTATCTCCATAAAAACAATAGTTGTGATATTCTCATTTTCATTAGATGCTATCTCTGCCGCATATCAAACACCCAGAAGTTTATCAGACTTAGTTCACACAGGAGGGTGTAAAATTGTGATGGTTGGATAGTTCTTAAAATCAGATGTTTTAATGTGGTATGTGTGTGTGTGTGTGTGTGTGTGTGTGTGTGTGTATGCATGTTAAATTTATTCCTCATTTGTTAATTGGTGGTTTTAGACTTTTGTATTTTTACAGTCTTAAAACAAATTGGACTAAAGTACATTTCAGAATTGACTGAATATAGTACCTTCTGCAAGATCCTGAGACCAAATTAGCTGAAATTATGGAAATAAATTTAGGGTATTTATAGAGACTACAAAATTGTTCTCTTTTCTCAGCAAGGTTTTTGTGCTTTCTTTATAAACTTAAGAAGTGCTAGTCAGCATACCTCTACCTACCACCAAGCTAGGTACACTGGGATACAGAAATAAATCAGAGACAATGTTGTCAGCTGGGATCCATGCAACAATCTGAGAAGTTTAACTGTAGTTCAGCCATATTGGTGAGCAGATGCAGACAATTAGAACATCAAGGAGCTTTTACTAAACAGGCAAAAACTGAGATTCTGAGTACACAGAGCAAGTGTGAAGAGGGGACAAGACTTTCCTCGGAGAAGCAAGTGCACAGAAATTTGCAGTGAGAAGTCAGCCTTGCCTATCTGCAGAATAATGAAAGGGCACATTGGCCAGTCAGAGCTGAGACACCACCTAGAGACAGAACCAGATAACCCACCAGGAAGGCCTGGGAATGGCGGTAAAGGAGCTTGGTGTCATTCAGTTCGAAGCATGGACCTATTGGAGTTATTTGGAAGAGCGTTATCATGATAGAATAGAGACTGGCTGATTAAGCAGCTAACAGAGCCAGAGGCGGACACATTTCTCACAATTCTGAAGACCAGAATTATCCTGCTGAGGACTCTCTTTTTGCATTGTAGACAGCTGCCTTTTCTGTCTCTATATGAGAGCAAGGGGGGAAAGAGAAAAGGGTGAGAGGAGAGGAGGGGAGGGGAGGGGAGTGGGGAAGGAGGAAATGGTAGTAGAAGTGAGGGAGGCATGGAAAGGGAGAGAAAGTTCAAACAGCCAGCACAGGACTCCAACAGTGGCTCTGCCTTTCTTGTGTTTATGCAGGAGATGTCTCAAAGCAAGGCCCAGTAGGCTTCATCTCTATGAGATGTTCAACTTGGCAGATGGCTGTTTCCTAATTGTATCTTGTATTTCTCAATGTCCTTAAAAAACACACTAGTTATATAGGTACCTCCTTTCCTTTATAGCTTAACTTTGGGGGGGCAATACAAATCATTTCACAGCATGAAATTTTATTATAATCTGCCTTTTATATTATGACCTCCAAATGCAGAAATTTCACTCTTGAGGCTTCATTTTCTCTCTCTCTCTCTCTCTCTCTCTCTCTCTCTCTCTCTCTCTCCTCTCTCTCTGGTGTGTGTGTGTGTGTGTGTGTGTGTGTGTGTGTGTGTGTGTGTGTGGTGTAGTTACACAATTCAGTTTAGGCATAGAGTTGCAATTTTCTGTTCAGTATATCAATAATTGTGTATGTGTGTGTAGTGTGTGAATATGCTTGAAGAGTCTAGAGGACAACCTCAGATGCTGCACCTCAGGGACTGGTCACCTTATCTTTTGACACTCCCCCCCACCCTCACCCCCCACCCCTCCACTCCCCACCCCCCAACCCTGTCTCTCAGCCTAGAGAGCTCAGATTTGGCTCTCTCTGGGGATCTTTCTATTTGAACACCCCCAGTTTGCCATTGCTAATTCATATGTGCACTGTGCCAGTCAGTGTTACATGCATTCTGGGATCAAACTCAGGCCCTCATATTAAAATTCTCTAGCTGAGTTATCTTGCTAGCTCTTAATTTTCTTAACAAAACCTGGAATACATTTAGTTCTCTAAAGCAAGTCCTTTCTTCCTTCCATGACTAGGTCTGTCCTTTAGTTTCACTGAATCTCCTTCTTGTCCTCCATCTTTTCCTTTCCCCTTGCTCTCTGAGTGCTTGCTTTCCTCCCTCCCTCCCTCCCTCCCTCCCTCCCTCTGTCCCCTCCCTTCCTCCCTCCCTTCCCCCCCACCCCTTTGTTCTCTCTCCCTTTTTCCATTTACCCTACTTCATTCTTTCCTTTTTTAATTCACTCTTACATTTTGTAGTTTCCAAGAGTTACACTCTTACATTTTGTAGTTGTCCATAAAAATGTTGGTTGATAAACTGAATAAGAAATTGCAACTCCCTGCCTAGGCTGAATTGTGTAACTACTGCAAATGGCCTATAAAATCAAGCGCAGCACAGTTTAAGTTTAAACTTGAAAATGTATAAAACTCAGAGAGGTTCTGAATGGAAATAAAAATATCTGAAAGAATAGAATCACCATTACATATCACATAAAATATTTTATTTTAAGCAGGTTTTGTTCCACCTGCCTTTCCACAGCTGTATTCTAAGCACAGGCCAATGACTTCAGTTTTAAAGACAATACTATGCCGTGTGTAAATTTTGTTTTTATATGGTAACTGGCTAGTTTCAGTTCTTAGCACAAGTATTTAAATTAAGAACATTTTAACTTGTTCTAACTTGGTATAAATTAAAATATTTTTAAGATCGTTTTAAAAAAATGTACCATTTGTCATTTAGTCAATAGTATTTTAAAATATGCATTACATGCAAATTAAAGAATACCAACATAATTTTGAGAAATTGAAACTTGCTGAAAGAACACTGTCCTATAAACACAATAGTTATTGTCATTTTACCCAGAGTACCTACCACTACGCAAAGAGATCCTCCTTACTACAGGATGTCCTCCCAGAGAAAGGGGGCAGAGGAATCCCTTCCACCTTCAGCCAAAACTCCAGCCACACTTCCCAACACCTCCCAGCTGCGTGGAATTCCACCCAGCTGCACATGGGCTCAGTGACTGCAGGACTAACAGAGAACACAGAATGTGGAGGAGCAATCAGTGGGCAAACTGTGGTAGACTGAATGATAACAGTCCCCACATCCTCATACATTTGAATGTTGGTTTCCTAGTTGGTATTACTGTTTAGGAAGAATCAAAAAGTTGGTCTTGTTGGTATCTAAAAAGATGTTTTAGGGGATTTAGAGGAAATCCTAGATCAATTTTGTTATGTTTGGTCAAACAAAACAAGATTTTTGCTTGTTTAGGCTTATAAAACGATGTCACAATACTAACACCAGTGTCATCAGGGGTGGGCCAATAAAAAGCAGTTACTGCCAAGAGGGAGACATCACCTGAGAACGAACAGGAACAGAGAAGAGTGACACAGCAGGGAAGAGCAGGTGAGAGCACAGTGGTCAGAATCTGAGCCAGGAGCTCAGGGCCTGCTGAAGGTACCTGCTGATCTTTGCTGGGTTTGGAGGAGTCAAAACTTAGGAGAAGACTGGAGGTGAAGGAAGGACTGCCACCAACCGGGCCTTTGTTCTTTGGGCATATTTATTAAAACACTTTAGGTCCTCCAGCCCAATCAATGCTACAAACAGACTCAGCAATACCATAGAAACAATCATATGCATCCTGAACCCAAGTCCATGCCCAGGCATCTCACACACACACACACACACACACACACACACACACACACACTCACACACACACACACACTCCTGTGTGCGCACGCATCACACAAACACCATACTTGTCTCACTAGACACTTTCCAAACTTGATCCAAAAACCCATCTAATCAAATAAACACAAATTATTTCCAGTATATCAGTAGATAATCATGTAATTATGTTCAACTTTTAAAAAGATACAGAAAATAACATATTTAAGTATATAATTTCTGAAACAGTAATCCAATACATTTTGTATTTGGTGTCCTCTGGTTTTTATCTTCACCGAGGTTCAAAGGCCACAGTTATAGTTAACTGTAAGTTAGTTTTCTATGTAGGCATGTTGCCAGATTCTCATCTCTCAACAGGTCAATATACCTCCTTAGTGGTTACATGTGATCTAAATTGTAAAACCATTTTCCTGATGACAATTAGAAAAAGACAGTTCATTGTAATTAAATATGATGTTAAAAATCAACCAACCAACCAACCAACCAACCAACAACAATAATGTCCCCCTACACGTACACACAAAACATTGACTTCACATGTAGTAAAGATGACTACAACATAAGTGAAGATTACTTTCGAATTAGTATTATGAACGTGTGTAGTCTTCTCATTCTTAAGGAGGATTAACTGGTAGGCTTCATTGAATTTATGAGATCACGAAAGTTGCCCATATTTTTAATTGGCTATAAATGCAACTATTGATGTAGTTAATGTTCACAGTGCTCACCCCTCATTTCCACTGTATGTCTCATATTATATTTGTGAATTCTTCAAGCAACCTGACTTTATAATTATTAATATTAAAATGATAGAGACACTTAAACCTTTAGTCAAACTGTAGTAGCTATTGAGTTGCAGAATAAGATTTATATTCATATATTCTATAATTCTGTATTTTACTAGTCTAATAAACTTATTCAAAAATGCAAAAAGTAAATGAAAATATTATCAGTGAAGCTAGAATAGAGTCAGGGAAATATGTGTCTTTGCTTTCCTTAAGTTCGTATAGAATAATGAAAATAGATAATTGCTCACATAGAAAAATAATCAGAATTATATTTTCTTCTCTTTTCTTTTTTTTTAATTTT
This sequence comes from Apodemus agrarius, assembly GCA_964023405.1. Lineage (NCBI taxonomy): Eukaryota > Metazoa > Chordata > Mammalia > Rodentia > Muridae > Apodemus > Apodemus agrarius. The sequence goes on along the minus strand of OZ030006.1, from coordinate 87,609,438 downwards.
CTATATTCTATGTTTACATTCCAAAGGCTTTCCCCTTTCCCAGTTCCTACCCACCATAGTTCCCATAGTTCCTCTCCCCCCCAACTATTCCCCAATCATTCCCCCTCCCCCCTCGGTTTCTTTACTTCTATATTAAGATTTCTAACTCCACAAAGAATAAGACCTTTTATAAGCAGACTCCCCCATTCATAACCTGCAAGTCCTCAATGATCATTAAATTGAGAGCTTGTCAGATAGTGTGACACACTGATCACATAAATAAACTCTTACACTGATCGTTTCTAACATGTTATTCTAAAACTGAGTAGCCAATTAAGCAGTAATAATGTTTTAAAAAATGGACAGCATTGCCCTAACTTAGTATGGATGACAAAGTCATAGCTCGCTTTCAGATTTGCAAAGGGGAAAGTAAATATTCTATAAATAAACATGTTGATGGGTGACCCCATCACCTGCATGGTGAAAATCCATGTGAGTCTGTCTTATTTGTAAGTGATTCAGCGAGTTCTGATACATCACAGGGAGGGGGCTATTCACTGGCTATTCAGAAAGATGAGGTGTGACAGAACACTAGTCTCATTCTGACAGAAGCTGTGTTCTGTTAAGATTTTGAGTTGTGCCCCATGGAACTGCTCAACAAAGCAATTATGATTTTCAAAGCCTAAAGCATCTGTCAGCCACTGTTTCAGACTATATCTGGGATCACCTAGAAGAGACTTGTGGGTGTGGATTTCTCCTGATGGACTGAATCCCAAATATGAGCAGGCAATTCACACTGTTTTAATAAGTTATAGCCACGAAAATACTTTCCAATTTACACATACAGACTAAAGACATTGTAAAATGGAAAGAAGCATTTGGATACCTGTCTACAAACCATGAATGACAGAAAACATCGATCCAACTAGAACCACAGATTCCCAGTAACTTTCCAAAGTCAGAAACTCAGCGGGAGGGGCAGGTACCAATATATATCTCTTTAGGCCTTTTTTTTTTTTTTTAGATTTTTTTTATTGTATATATTATATATTTACAATTCATTTCCCTTTTTCTGGTTCCCCACCCCCAAAGGTCCCACATGCCCTTTTCCCTCCCCCTGCTCCCTCATCCACCCCTCCCACCTTACTGTTCTTGTACTCTCCCACAATGATGTTTTGGTCCATTCTAGCACCAGTGTCCACTCCTTTCTTCTTGTGAGACATCACTTGATATGTGATTTATGTCTTTGGTGTTCCAAGCTTCTAGGCTAATATCCACTTATCAGTGACTGTATACCATGGGTATTCTTTTGAGACTGGGTCACCTCACTTAGTATGATATTCTCCAGCTCCATCCATTTCTCTAAGAATTTCATGAATTCATTGTTTCTAATGGCTGAATAGTACTCCATTGTGTATATATACCACATTTTTGTATCCATTCCTCTGTTGAGGGACATCTGGGTTCTTTCCGGCTTCTGGCTATTATATATAAGGCTGCTATGAACATAGTGGAGCATGTATCCTTATTGCATGCTGGGGAATCTTCTGGGTATATTCCCAGGAGTGGTATGGCTGGGTCCTCTGGAAGTATCACGTCTCTAGGCCTTTATACTATATAAAGTATACTTTATACTTTACACCAATATATTTATATATACTTTCTAGGCCTCTATAGTCATTACTTCAGTCATACCTTTGTCAGTCTGCAAGATGTAATACTGAAGACTTCCATAGAATTTGACAAAAAAATAAGCTCCAAAAATGTCACCATGGAAATAATGGGACACCAGGCAGCATCACTCAGCATGCTATTAGCATTGTAAATAAGCAGATTAGGGCAAGATGCTTGCCAAGACAATTATACTTCAGTCTGCCTCTTACTATTCTAGGAGCTGAAATAATTCTGGAACTGAAAAAGAAAATGACCAGAAAAAGAGAGAAGGTCAAAGAGAAAGATAGCTGAGTCCATCTGAGGTGGCAGTATGCTCCATGCAGAGAAAAACACTTGAGGTCAATTAACAGAAAAAGCCTGTGCTGATGGATTGGTATCCAGCAAAGCCATGGCGAACAAGGTGTATAAAGCCAAGTAACTAAATACATTGGTAATCCAGAGTAAGCTCAGATATCAGGAATGTAAAAAGGTACCATGATACACATGTGTATGTGCATGTGCATGTGCATGTTTGGGGGTTAGATAGGGTTTAGAAAAGAGAATAGTAGGACATGGGTATTGTGAAAAAAATAGTAAAAGGAGGTTGACAGGACAAAGACTCACTTGAGGAGGAGTGAGTTTGGTATGAGTGAGGAAGAGATAATAACCGTGAGAATGTTTAAAAAGATCATAAGTAATCATATCACTTCATGTTTATTTAAAATTATATATATATGAATACACATTTTCCATTAATTTATTTATTTATTTATTTATTTATTCAGTTTGCAAACCAGTGTCAGCCCCTTTTCCTTACAGTCCCTCCCTCACACAGCTTTTCCCCATTCTCCATCCCCCTTCTCCTCTGAGAAGGAGGAGATGATCCATATATTTTTAAATAAATTTATGACACTTGTGGTGGCAAAGATCCCCCCAAAGACATAGCATATCTAATAAAAAGCCTAGTGCCAGGCACGGGGGATCTCCATTCAAGTTGTTGGTCAACGTATCCAAGAGGCCCAACAAAGTAGTATACATTATTGCTATGGTCCTCAGTTGCCTAATGGAAATTGAAGATAGGACCATATTGCTGAATACATCAAGCAATTAAGACACAGGATTTAGAAAAAAGAGTTAGACCCAACCTATAAAGCATGTGCTTTGGGATTAACTATTATAGTAATAAAAGGAGCTATATAAGTTTTCATGGGAAATAACCAAACCATAGCTGAATCCAGCTGTAATGCCTATGCACCAAAACAATGATTAGAATATCCTCTTATTCTGAGAGATGCAGAATGGTACCAATATCCTGGAGATAACTATAGTGGTTTGATTGAGAATGGTCCTAATATCATCATATTAAGTGATTTTTTAATTGAATTTGTTTTTGTTTTTTCTATTTTGGACTTAATGATTTTTTTTTTATAACTTGCTATGGTCATGGTGTCTCTTCATAGAAATAAACAGTTACCAAGACATTATTTGGTACCAAGGCTGTGGTATGGCTGTGATAGACTTACTGCTTGTAGCAGCAGATAGACATTGGGTCTTTGGATTAGAAAAGCAGTTGAAATCTTTTGCAGGGCTTAATGGACCATAGCTGGAGGAACGTGGAAGACGGTGCTAAGGTTATTTGAATTGTGGGCTCCAGATTGAGAGGTTTCAGAGGGGAAGAATATTGGTAAGTAGGCTAGAGACTTGTGATATATTAGCAAAGAATGTGGCTGCTTTTAAACACATCCAAACAAAGTCTGAATTAAGCGAAATTAAAGAGTTTGAATTAATGTCACTGGGAGAGAAATTTTTTTTTCTATATTCTTTGTTTACATTCCAAATGATTTTTCCCTTTCCTGGGTACCCCCTCCTCCTAAGTCCCATAATTCCTCTTCCCTCAGCCAATTCCCAATCAACCCCCTCCTACCCCTCTGTCCTGGCAATCCCCTAAAATGCTGCATCAAGCCTTTCCAGGCCCTGTGCACTCTCTTTCCTTCTTCTTGTGGGTTGTGTTTTGGGTATTCTGAGCTTCTGGGCTGATATCCACTTATTATTGACTACATTCCATATGTGTTCTTTTGTGAATGAGTTACCTCACTTAGTATGATATTTTCCAGTTCCAACCATTTGCCTAAGAATTTCATGAATTCATTGTTTTTAATTGCTGAGAAATATTCCATTGTGTAAATATACCACATTTTTTTTATCCATTCCTCCACTGAGGGACATCTGGGTTCTTTCCAGCTTCTGGCTATTATAAATAAGGCTGCTATGAACATAGGGGAGAATATGTGGAGAATGTGGAGAATGCTGGGGAATCCTCTGGGTATATGTCCAGGATTGGTATAGTAGGGTCCTCTGGAAATGTAATGCCCAGTTTTTCGAGGAACCATGAGACTGATTTCCAGAGTGGTTGTATCAGCTTGGAATCCCACCAGCAGTAGAGGAGTGTTCTTCTTTCTCCACATTCCGGCCAACACCTGCTGTCTCCTGAATTTTTAATGTTAGCCATTCTGACTGGTGTGAGGTGAAATCTCAGGATTGTTTTGATTTGCATTTCCCCAATGACTAATGATGTTGAACATTTCATAAGGTGATTCTCAGCTGTTCGAAGTTCTTGAGGTAAAAATTCTTTGTTTAGCTCTGTACCGCATTTTTTAATAGGGTTATTTGGTTTTCTGGGGACTAACTTCTTGAGTTCTTTGTATATATTGGATATTAGCCCTCTGTCAGATGTAGGGTTGGTGAATATCTTTTCCAATTTGTTCGTTGCCATTTTGTCCTTTTGACAGTGTCCTTTGCCTTACAGAAACTGAATTTTATGAGGTCCCATTTGTCAATTCTTGATCTTAAAGCAGAAACTATTGGTGTTCTGTTCAGGAACTTTTCCCCTGTGCCCATGTCCTCAAGGGTCTTCCCCAGTTTCTTTTCTATTAGTTTCAGTGTGTCTGGTTTTATGTGGAGGTCCTTGATCCACTTGGAGATGAGCTTAGTACAAGGAGATAAGAACAGATCAATTCGCTTTCTTCTGCATACTGACCTCCAATTGAACCAATACCATTTGTTAAAAAGGCTATCTTTTTTCCACTGGATGCTTTCTGCTCCTTTGTCAAAGATCCAGTGACCATAGATGTGTGGGTTCATTTCTGGGTCTTCAATCCTGTTCTATTTATTCACCTGCCTGTCACTGTATAAATACCATACAGTTTTTAACACTATTACTCTGTAGTATTGCTTCAGGTCTGGAATATAGATTCCCCCAGACATTCTTTTACTGTTGAGAATAGTTTTAGGTATCCTGGGTATTTTGTTACTCCAGATGAATTTGATAATTGCTCTTTCTAACTCTATGAAGAACTGAGTTGGGATTTTGATGGGGATTGTGTTGAATCTGTATATTGCTTTGGGCAAGATGGCCATTTTAACTATATTAATCCTGCCAATCCATGAGCATGGAAGATTTTTCCATTTTCTGAGGTCTTCTTTGATTTCCTTCTTCAGAGACCTGAAGTTCTTCTCATACAGATCTTTCACTTGTTTTGTTAGAGTCACACAATATAATATATAGAGTCACACTATATAAAGTATAGATACTTTATATTGTTTGTGGCTATTGTGAAGGGTGTCATTTCCCTAATTTCATTCTCAGCCTGCTTATCCTTTGAGTATAGGAAGGCTACTGCTTTGTTTGAGTTGATTTTATAACCAGCCACTTTGCTGAAGTTCTTTATCAGCTGTAGGAGTTCTCTGGTGGAGTTTTTTGGGTCACTTAAGTATACTATCATATCATCTGCAAATAGTGATAGTTTGACTTCTTCCTTTCCAATTTGTATCCCTTTGACCTCCTTATGTTGTCTAATTGCTCTAGCTAGTACCTTAAGTACTATATTGAAAGGATATGGAAAGAGGGGGCAGCCTTGTCTATTCTCTGATTTTAGTAGGATTGCCCCAAGTTTCTCTCCATTTAGTTTAATGTTGGCTACCAGTTTGCTGTATATTACTTTTACTATGTTTATGTATGGGCCTTGAATTCCTGTTTTTTCCAAGACTTAGCATGAAAGGATGCTGAATTTTGTCATAAGCTTTTTCGGCATCTAATGAAATGACCATGTGTTTGTTTGTTTGTGTTGTTGTTGTTGTTGGGTTTTTTTATTTATTTTTTTTTTATTTTTATTTTTTTGGGTTTTTTTTTTCCGAGACAGGGTTTCTCTGTGTAGTCCTGACTGTCCTGGAACTCACTCTGTAGACCAGGCTGGCCTTGAACTCAGAAATCCACTTGCCTCTACCTCCCAAGTGCTGGGATTACAGGTGTGTGCCACCACGCCCAGCTGACCATGTGATTTTTTTTCTTTGAGTTTTTGTATGTAGCAGACTGCATTGATGGATTTCCGTATATTGAACCATCCTTGCATCCCTGGGATAAAAGCTACTTGATCATGATGAATGATCATTTTGATAGGTTCTTGGATTTGATTGGCAAGAATTTTATTGAGTATTTTTGCATCAAAGTTCATAAGGGAAATTGGTCTGAAGTTCTCTTTCTTAGTTGGATCTTTGTGTGGTTTTGGTATCAGCATAATTGTGGCTTCATAGAATGAGTTGGGCAGTGTTCCTTCTGTTTCTATTTTGTGGAATAGTTTGAAGAGTATTGGTGTTAGGTCTTCCTTGAAGGTCTGTGATGATTTGTATATGATTGGCCCAGGAAGTGAACTCATTAGGAGGTGTGGCCTTGTTGGAGTAGGTGTGTCAATGTGGGTGTGGGCTTAAAACCCTCACCCTGCCTGCCTGGAAGTCAGTCTTCTACTAGCAGCCTTCAGGTGAAGATGTAGAACTCTCAGCTCCTCCTGTACCATGCCTGCCTGGATTAAAGTTTTTCTTTACCTAGAATTTGCTCTGTTCTAGACTGGCCTTGAACTCAGAGATCTGCTTTTCTTTGCCTCCTGGGATTAAAGGCTTGTACCTAAATTAAAATTAAAATTAAAATTAAATGCCTGGACCTAAAGTTAACTGGCTGAATCTTGCCCCCAAGGTCACCACTCCTTTAATTCAATTTAATATCCTTGAATTCAGCTCCATTTCACTTCCTGGAGTCCCTTTAATACTCAAACTATATATTTTGTACTTTTCCTTTCTCAGCTTGCTATGTTTGTTCAAAATTCTCTTCATCAGACTTAACCAGAGAACAAAGTCTTTGTTAGGCTTTTTTGAGACTTCCTTTGTAGATGCAATTAATATAAATCTCTTTACCTTAGTTCTAGGCAGTTTCTTCAGACAATGGCAAAAAGCAGCCATGTTCCTTACCAAAACATCACAAAAACAGTCTCTCAGCCACATATTAAAGTTCTTCTCCACTGAAACCTCTTGGGCCAGCAGGCCTAAACAGTTCAAATAACCCTCGGCACCACTGTCTTCCATATTCCTACTAGGCTGGCCCATTAAGCCCCACTTAAAGCATTTCGTGGCTTTCCAAATCCAAAGTCCCAAAATCCACATTCTTCCAAACAAAAGCATGGTCAGGCCTATCACAGCAATACCCCAGTCCCTGGTACCAACTTCTGTCTTAGTTAGGGTTTTATTGCTGTGAACAGACACCATGACCAATGCAAGTTTTATAAAAGACAACATTTAATTGGGGCTGGCTTACAGGCTCAGAGGTTCAGTCCATTGTCATCAAGGCAGCATCCAGGCAGGCACGGTACAGGAGGAGCTGAGAGTTCTACATCTTCACCTGAAGGTTGCTAGTAGAAGACTGACTTCCAGGCAGGCAGGGTGAGGGTTTTAAGCCCACACCCACATTGACACACCTACTCCAACAAGGCCACACCTCCTAATGAGGTCACTTCCTGGGCCAATCATATACAAACCATCACAAGGTCTGATAGAATTCTGCACTAAAACCATCTGTTCCTGTGCTTTTTATGGTTGGAAGACTTTCTATGACTCCTTCTATTTCTTGGGGGAATATGGGACTGTATAAATAACCTATTTGATCCTGATTTAGTTTTGGTATTTGGCATCTGTCTAGGAAATTGTCCATTTCCTCCAGATTCTCCAGTTGTGTTGAGTATAGGCTTTTGTAGTAGAATCTGATGATTTTTTGAATTTCCTCAGTTTCTGTTGTTATATCTCCCTTTTCATTTCTAATTATGTTAATTTGGATACTGTCTCTGTGCCCCTTGGTTAGTCTGGCTAAGGGTTTATCTATCTTGTTGATTTTCTCAAGGAACCAGTTCCTGGTTTTGTTGATTCTTTGTATGGTTCTCTTTGTTTCCACTTGATTGATTTCAGCCCTTAGTTTGTTGATTTCCTGTCTTCTGCTCCTCTTGGGTGAATTAGCTTCTTTTTGTTCCAGGGCTTTCAGATGTGCCATTAAGCTGCTAGTGTATACTCTTTCCAGTTTCTTTTTGGAGGCACTCAAGGCTATGAGTTTTCCTCTTAACAATGCTTTCATTGTGGTATATATACACAATGGAGTATTATTCAGTCATTTAAAACAATGAATTCATGAAATTCTTAGACAAATGGATGAAACTGGAGAATATCATCCTGAGTGAGATAGCCCAATCACAAAAGAACACTCATGGCTTGCACTCACTGATAAATGGATATTAGCATAGAAGCTTGGAATTCCCAAGACACAATTCACGTATCAAATGATGTCCAAAAAGGAAGGAGAGGCCCCTGATCCTGGAAATAGGGATAGGGGAATACCAGGACAGGTCCTGGAAATGCTTGATGCAGCAGTTTAGGGGAACACTAGGACAGATAAGTGGGAAGGGGTGGATTGGGGAACAGGAGGAGGGACGAGGGCTTATGGGACTTTCAGGGGGTGGGGGATCCAGGAAAGGAGAAATCATTTGAAATGTAAGTAAAGAATGTGTGGAAGAAAGGAGAGAAATTCTGACATTTGATTTGGGGGAAGCTGTCTTTAATAGGACAATTAAAAGAGCCAAAGTGTCAGTGGAAAGGAGAAAGTGGAGATTTATTTATTTATTCAGCCACATTGCAAAGAAGAACAAAGAGATCCAGGCATCCCACATCCATCTTCAAGATTTGTCATCCTACCAGACATCAGTTTCTCATCAGTATCTAAGGTTTCCTCCAAGTAGACTTCATGGCCAATTACCATACAGTACAAACAAACAAAACCATGTCAGAAATTATAAGGACAGAGCAGAAAAAGCTATGGGAACATTAAACAAATTCTGCCTTTGAATTATGTGCTTTTATAGAATATGACTACGGGAAAAATATTACTGTTATAGTTAATTTTATAGCCAGTCTTGAAAATAAGAGGCAAAATGGAAGTTTCGAATACATAAACTTCCTAAGCATTTTTAATAGAATAGTTTATATTTCATGTGTTATGAAATTCTGAGCACCTTTTAAGAGCAAGGGAACTCTTAAAACATCCAGACTTAGGAATATGATCAGTTCAGTTAATTTCAGGATTCACACCTTAGATGTCAACAAAACACCACTCTCAAAATGGTAGGTTTACTATGCTGATAAAGTAATGAAAGTATTATGCAAGATGTTAAAGAACTCATCTCCTTAGTGATGTGCAGTTTCATAATGATGTATATTTATTCTTTCTTACTTAATGTAAAATAATGGCTTTTAAAACAAAAGTCATCTATATTTGGAAGGTGTGAAAGCACATGGGGAAAACAAAAACATTAAGTTCCCTTTCACTATGCCTATAGGCTTTCCTTCTGTTTGTCAGGATTAGAATTTAAGAGATAATTTTTAGAATAATAGTTAATGAATCCCAGTGAATTTTTTCCATAGGAAGATCTGAAAGCTTTCGAACATTAGGTGTTAGGTCCACAGTCCTTAGCAAATATAAGAGGCATGATCAAATTAAACCCAGTAATGGTTGCTATGTGCCTCTATTTGATATGCTGAGAAAGTTATATTGAGCTCTGCTTGGCACGACAGAGTATAAACATCCTTTCTGTGTTTCAGCTGGCGCTCACATCTCCCAGCTTTACTCCTCCATGAACAAGAATTTAATGGTTCACAGGAAGTTGAGTGGTGTGTATTTTTCTTTCATTTATATATTTTGTTGTAATACACCACAGTTTAAACAGACACGAGGAGAAGATGGTGAGCTCAACTCATTCATGACTCTCATGACCCTCAGCATCATTGGAGAGGAGGAATTAGCATTTGCAGAATCAATCATGTAAAATCCTAAGGTGTGTATGTTGGTAACCTACAGGGAAAATGCTCAGTGTATCAAAGGAGTGACTGATCACCTTCTCCCTCATTTTCTTTTCTGACTTCCATAAGAAAACTGGACTGTATGTAGGAAGGCTACAAGTCAAAAGGCCAAGTATGACTACTGTGAGAAGCTGGAACATCTCTCAGGGGCGGGGCAAGGGAGTACAGGGAGATACAGGCTGAATTCTCAGTGTTCAGGAGGAGACCTCAGGAGAAGGGAGGAGTCAGCTGTGCTTACTTTAATAGCGTTCAGAGAATACCCTAATTTAGTGCCTGGGTTCCAGAGCCCACAGAAAAGTCTGTTGGAAAGCACTCAGCATCTGCAGGCTGGGATGCAGCACTGATGTTCTGAAACTGACTCTAGCCTAGAGCCACAGGCCCTGCTCACATGCTCAGCTGCTCCCCCCCCCCAGGAGGTTAATCTGCAGCAATAGAGAGCTGTGGCTAATTTCAGTGCTGGACTTACTCTAAGAATTGCATTCAACTGAAATTCCATGTTATAGTCTAGCATAACGAACAGGATTCACAAAGCTGGATTAGCTCGCTATTTATATGGCTAAAAGGAGTAAGAATCACTAATTGGTTTGCATTTTTTCTAATGACTAATGATGTTGAACATTTTTTAAGGTGTTTCTCAGCCATCTGAATTTCTTCAGGTGAAAAGTCTTTGTTTAGCTCTGTACCCCATTTTTGGATAGGGTTATTTGGTTTTCTGGGGTCTAACTTCTTGAGTTCTTTGTATACACTGGATATTAGCCCTCTGTCGGATGTGGAGTTGGTGAAGATCTTTTCCCAATTTGCTGGTTGCCGATTTATCCTTTTGACAGTGTCTTTTGCCTTACAGAAACTATAATTTTATGAGGTCCCATTTGTCAATTCTTGATCTTAGAGCATAAGCGATTGGTGTTCTGTTCAGGAATTTTCCCCCTGAGCCAATGTCCTCAAGGGTCTTCCCCAGTTTGTTTTCTATTAGTTTTAGTGTGTCTGGTTTTATGTGGAGGTCCTTGATACACTTGGAGTTGAGCTTAGTGCAAGGAGATAAGAGTGGATCAATTCTCATTCTTCTGCATGTTGACCTCCAGTTGAGCCAGCACCATTTGTTGAAAAGGCTATCTTTTTTCCACTGGATGTTTTCAGCTCCTTTGTGGAAGATCAATTGGTCATATATGTGTGGGTTCAATTCTGGGTCTTCAATCCTATTCACCTCACACCAGTCAGAATGGCTAAGATTAAAAACTCAGAAGACATCAGGTGTTGGCGAGGATGTGGAGAAAGAGGAACACTCCTCCACTGCTGGTGGGACTGCAAGCTGGTACAACCACTCTGGAAATCAGTCTGGCAGTTCCTCAGAATACTGGACATGATACTTTCGGAGGACCCAGCCATACCACTCCTGGGAATATACCCAGAAGATTCCCCAGCATGCAATAAGGATACATGCTCCACTATGTTCATAGCAGCCTTTTTTATAATAGCCAGAAGCTGGAAAGAACCCAGATGTCCCTCAGTGGAGGAATGGATACAAAAAATTGTGGTATATATACACAATGGAATACTATTTAGCCATTAGAAACAATGAATTCATGAAATTCTTATAGAAATGGATGGAGCTGGAGAACATCATACTAAGTGAGGTAATCCAGACTCAAAAGAATACCCATGGTATGCAGTCACTGATAAGTGGATATTAGCCTAGAATCTTCGACACCAAAGACACAATTCACATACCAAGTAATGTCTGACAAGAAGAAAGGAGTGGACACTGGTGCTGGAAAGGATCAAAGCATCAGTGTAGGGGAATACCAGAACAGGGAAGTGGGAAGGGGTGGATGAGGGAGCAGGGGGAGGGAAAAGGACATGTGGGACCTTAGGGGGGTGGGGAACCAAAAAAAGGGAAATGAAATGTAAATATAGAATATATCCAGTAAATTTTAAAAAAAAAGAATCACTAATTGGCAAAGTGGATATAAGATGAGCAGCATTTTATTAACGAGAAAATTGTTTTAAAAATATGAATGTGCTATCAGGATTTAGTATGTCATTGATATTTTCAGTGTAATTTGTAGATAAAACATTTCAAAATAAATATGATGTTGGGTAAAACATATTAGTAAGAATTGCATTATAGGCAATATAGAGACTGTTCAGCAATGAGTGTTGCTTTCTGAGGAACTGTGTTTCACAGGGTATGGTGCCCTCTTCTGGTCACTGCTGGCACTGTGTATACTTGAGCCACACATACATACATATACATAAAATAAAGTAACAGGAACAAAAAATTAAAAATTTTAAAGTATTACAAATAAACACCAAGAATGGTGTTCATATATATTCACATGCTACAGGAAATATTAGCTCCATAGACGAGGTAATTTGGAAGATCACATATTTCAAATAATGTGGGAACTTACCATGAAAGGTCTCCATAAAATATTTAAAACCTAGTGTAAGAGTTGAACTTCTAATTAAAACAGATTTTATTCATCTGAAATATATTCAAATTTGGTGATGAAATGGAAATTGCACTTAAAAATAAAATCTCTGCCCTAGAGAACAAGTCAGTGGATATTTCTTAAAAGGATCTATGAGAATGTCCATTCTGAGCCCTGCAGCCTGTGTTGATCACGCTGCATAACTTGTGCAGTGCTCTGAGAGAAGTCAGAACAACCGTGGAATTAATGCTTACAGTGCAGCACCTGTAAGGATCCGTGCTTAATGAGGAACCCAGACAGAAGGATGAAACATTCTCTGTGAATTCAAAGTAGTAAATACAAAGCCCGCAGTGGCAATCACAAGTACTTAGAGTCATAAACTTCAGTATGCCAGAAAGCTTCCTCCAAGCCATTTACCTACCCCCTTCCTCTTGATTTCTTACTAAAAATCCTGACCAATAAGAGGTAGAAAGTGGAAGAATTCAATGTTATAAACTTTGGGATTAGTAGCTTTTAATTTAACAGATTCTATTAAGTCTTCATTGTTCACAGAGGGGCATATTGCTGGATCATAAAGAGGCTGGAGGGATTCAGGCACAGAAAAACAACGTTAACAATATAGAGATTGTTTTAGTCATTCATGAAGGGGCGTGTCAGTAAACATTTAAATATATTTGGCCTGCAAAAACTTGTTGAAAGCTTCACTGTACAGTGTTTTCCAGTTTCTTAGTTATAGATACCCCAATATAATGGATTACTATAAATGAGAAAGATGTAGAGACACTGATAAAGGATAAGGTAAAACCAGGAGGTGTGAAAAGGATCCCAAGAGGCTGACAGAGGGTAAATGTATTCACAAGGCATTTCATTAACACCTGCAAACTTGCATATCCTGGGATGATTAAGATCAGAACAAAAGTCACTTTAAAAAAACATACCTCTATACTATCATATAGATAAGTCCCCAGTTCAATTATGTTGAGGAAAACTCAGACTTGTCAATCCATTGACAGTAACATAAATGGATTACTTCATAGCTGATACCCATTTCTTCTAGATTTACAGATTAGAGAATATTGGTTCTCAACCTTCTTTTTTTTTCATAAAACCTGGGGATCTTTGGGTGAAATTCTAAGTACCTATTTATCCTGCAGAACCGGAAGCTATTCATTTGGGATATGAGGACAGCTAAGACTCAGGAGGACACCTGACCGATCCTCGATGCCCCCAAATTAACTAGAGACTGAGCAGGGGCTGCGCAGGTCCACAGACTTGCTGCAGATTAGCAAGGACAAGGGGTAAGTGCACAGCAGCCCTACCTCTTGCAGCACTCGCTTCATCTTCAGCAGCAGCGTCTTCACGGCTGTGCACTCCTGCAGCATCAGTCTGAATGGCAGAGAGTCTATGCCCCCGTTTTCCTCCACACCCTGCAGGGACCAGTCTGCAGACGGACTGCTGGGCACGCGGCTGACATGGGAACACCGGGCCTCTTGATCCGTGTCTTTTGTTATTTTCAGGGAAAGACTCCTAATAAGAAACAAGATAAATAAAATTATAATTTGGTGTGCATAAAACGCCATCTCCTTTGGTGTCAATCAATATTAATATGATACTGAAGACTTCCTATGAACCATGCCATTTTCTCAAATTAGTCTTTTAAATTCTCAGACCTTCAGCAGAAATTGTGAATTACATAATTAGTGGTAAAATTCAATGGCAATTACAATTGTATAGTATTTTCCCCAATCAGTATTTCATTTATACATGGTACTTATTTAAACCATTCATAAATGTTGAGACAACGAATAACACCAGAAGACAAATGTCATATCTAAAGTTTCTGATGATATGTTTACATTAACTTGAATGAAAATATTTAGAGACAGAGCTATAAGAAATTAGTTTAATAGCTATTGGTTCAAATTACTAAAGCAGCTGATGACAATTTTATTCAGAACAAAAAAGGCATTCAAAAGATTTTTAGTTGAAACGGGGGAATAGGCAGCAGAAGAAAACGGTGTCATGCCTGAAAACCACCTGCTTAGCATGAGGCTCATTTTCACCTGAAGGAAACTGACAAAAAGAATGTTCAAGAAAAGTCCCCTGTTCTGTGCACCACTCCCTCCCCCACACAACACCTGTGTCTAAAATCAGCTGCAAGTTTCCAAACCTCCCTCTTCCTTTCTCTACCAAAGACAGGTGCTAACTGCAGAGGGCGGTTCTTGATGCCTCAGTCATACGGTATAGAGAGGACTCTAACAGGCTGTGCTAACTCAACCTTGTCTTCATTTATTTTCTCATTTATCACCAGACCATAACCTGCTATCCTAAAACTGCAGCCCCTTTCTTCATCCTTGTAATTCTCTATTGTTTGCTCTTCTTTAATTAAGATGCTCAACAATTTCGATGCTTACTGCCCTTTCAGTCACTCCTCTCTGGGTGCTTCCTATAAGTGTCAGATACAGCTGTGAATAACATGCTTCTGTAATTAAACCATCTTCCCTTAATCTGATTCACAGGACCCCATCTGTAGAACCTGGAGGGGAGAAGGAAAAGTTTCAAACAGAGGCTACATGAAGAACTGTATTTTCTAAACTGGCAAAAGATATTTTAACAGGATTAGATGACTTATTAGTAACAAAATACACACTCTTTGTCAGGCTCCAAGGGATGTGAGAGCTATGAACAGACCAGCTATTCTTCCATGGAGGCCCGCTGTGTGGCTATCTGCCTATATCTTATCCTTAGCTCTAATTTGAAAGCTATTTGTAATTCCTCAGCTTCCTCAGACATACAGTGAAGATATAGTGATGTCTACTCCTGACTTAGTCAAATTTGAATATACTGACACACATGAACTGATAGCATGGGAGGAGGGCAGCAGTCAACTCTTAAAACGTGCTGTCCATATTTAAATATAGTTTAATTATCTTCTTACTTAAATTGTATTTGTAATTTATAATTATAAATATAAGGGAAAAGGTAATACAAAACCATATAATTTAGAATTTAAATTATTTTACTCTAAATAATCTTCTTTTCTGTAAAATAATTAAGAAGATATTTTACTTTGGCATCTTTGCCTGAATATAGTAGCAAGCAACAAGGCATTGCTTTGTCTATTCCCAGCAGAGGTTGCTAGTACTTATGTCAGGCAGTTCAGAACATGTGCATGTATATGATAGATGTATATGTGTATGTGTCTGTGTGTGTGTCATGCACACACATGAAAACTGAAGATATCTACAACTGTCAAATAGCTAAGAGGGGCCAGATATAGGAATATACACAGAAGACAAAATTAGACATGGTTTATACTTCAGCACTTGGAAGAGAGAATTCTGGAACTTTTTTCTCAATTGCTGTGAAAATCCATACTCCCAGGCAAGTGACAGAGGCTGAAGTCATGACAACTGAATGTGGCCCTTGGCTCAGGAGGCTCTTCTCAGCTGTGTAGTGCCCAGTTTAGTAACTGATGCCAAATAATGATTTGAAATGAGAGTGTCCTGAGACATTTTACATGTACAAGAGGAAGTGGACCTACTGTGAGTGCACAGAGAATGCAAATCCGGCAGGGTTTGTTAGCAGCAAGATTGCTGAGATGTCCAGTACATCTCGTACTGCTAGTGCCTATGCTTGGGATGATGACCATCACATGGCTGATGTTTAATAACTGTCAATAGTATATTCAATATTGTACATATCTATTTTTAAAAGGAGAAAATTATTATACGTGAAGCATCCACATATCTATGACAAAAAATGTTCCTATGAGGAGAAAAGCATAATCGTTCTCACATGTAGACCTAGCTTTCTCTAGCTGGCAAGAATAGATGCCCCAGTGCTGTTCTGATCAAAAGTGTCCAAGGCTCACAGAGGCAACTTCTGTACTAAGGGCTGAGACCCCACTGTTGGCCAGCTTCTGATTTCTGATTCTGTGGTTCATTAATAATCAAAACTACCACAAACAAAACAAAGTCTGCACTCTCCACTATCACTTACCCAGATCGCCTCTGCAACTGTTTGTAGGATTGTGTGTTAGTAGTCATGTATGCCCTGATAGAGTCTTTATGTTTTACATTTTAGTTATATTTATGAAAGACTGATTGAGACTTATGGACCTTTCTCAAACCATAACTTAAATAAATGAGTTCCCACAAGAATAACAGCCAAAATAATAAATGTAGCACTAACAATATTCTCAAAGACTAGAAAATTTGGGAGTAAATTGGTACTTAAAACTTTTAACTTTAATCAACTGTAGTGAATTAGCTTTAGAATTTTGCCACCAGGACTCTTTGAGAGTTAAGTTATTTTTATCAATCTTTCTAAAGTCAAGTTTAGCAGAAAATAAATCACTTGACACAAAATACAGAAGCATTAGACAATGTTTCTTTGCCACAGAAAATATGAGTATTTTTGCAGTTTTCCCCTCAGTTTTTTGTAACTAGTAATACCATATTGACAGTGAAAAACTTCCTTTGCATGCACTTCTTCAAATCATTCCCATACAAACTAACACCTTGGCCAACACATGCAATGAAATGTAAGGCACTGACTATCTTGCTGTCACATGATCCTTTCAGAGTCCTGCACACCTGATGTCTTTCACTTCAGAGACTGTCTATACCCAACATCCACCTCAGTGACATCTCCACTGAAATTTGAAAAGTTACCTCAGTGACGACTTGCAAGCTTCTAAGAAAGAGACAGGTCATGATCATCTGGCCTATAACACCCCAATGCAATAAACAAACATAACAAACCAGAGTTCCAAGCCAGATTTGTAGAGAATCAAACTTAAAAACAAAACAAAACAAAACTCAACTTGGGACCGCTACTGCTCTCCAAATCTAATTTCACAAAAGTTTTGATTCTCTGTGTTGAGTTTATACTGAGCTGGAGTACTACTAAGACACACATAGCAGCATAAACATAGATTAATGAGCTGGTATCCTAAAGCATAACATAAAATGTTCAAGAATTACCTACAGAAATCTAATGATTATTCCATTCATCAATCATCTGTGTTTCCTTTTGAGGTATAGTGCCTAGGTTGTTTTGGGGAAATTCTTTGAATTGTTTCTCTTCCTTCCTTCCTTCCTTCCTTCCTTCCTTCCTTCCTTCCTCCCTCCCTTCCTTCCCTCCCTCCTCTCTCTCTCTCTCTTTCTTTCTTTCTTCCTTCCCCCACCCTCCCTCTCTCTCTCTCTCTCTCTCTCTCTCTCTCTCTCACACACACACACACACACACACACACACACACACACACACACACATACACACACACACACACACACACACACACAGAGACAGAGAGAGAGAGAGAGAGAGAGAGAGAGAGAGAGAGAGAGAGAGAGAGAGAGTTGTAAGAACTTAATACCTCACCTTTAGATAAAAATATGCACACAACTGGTTAAGTTATCACAACCTGATATGGAAAAACACGATGTAAAATAAAATGTATCTTGACATAATGTACAACTGTGTTTCTCCACATCTTTTCTTTTTCTCTTGATCCAATCACACTGCCATCACTTTGGTCCTGTGTAGTGCCAAACTCTATCCAGCCTCAGATCCTTTACTTAAATGCTGTCTGTACAAAACTGGTCCCTTTCCTACTATCAGGTTTCCTTTTGGGGTAACCTTTGTACCCAGCAGGTACATCACCCACCTGAAGTACACATATTGCCCTTTGTGATCATAAGCTTGTATTCACAGTAGCTATCAAATTTGAAGGTAAGCTACATTTCGGAGAGATCACTCTGATTACACTAAACTATGCTGAACTGCACATTTCATATTCAAAATGTAAACAAGTGTTCCACAAGGTACCATGACAGTTACATTTCAAAATATCACCAAGCAAAAGGGAAAAGACAGATGAATTCCCAGGTGCCTAAAGGAAAAGCAAAGCAATACTGTTTATGCAAACTGCCATTTGCAGTAGCTTCCATTCCAAATTTGAGAGGAAATACATATGGTGTGAATAATAAGCTACTCAGCAAAAATTTGAACTTTACTGCTTTGCCTTAAAAAAAATATACTGCCTATCTTGGCTTTCTATCATTAGGGCCTTTTCCACAACCTTATATTTCATCATCTTTTCTCTCAGGCTCTCTCCCTTTGATATGACCTATGGTGTGAGGCTAAGATTAAAGGTCATTGCATTTCTCAACAGGTGAAGTCAAGACAAATAGAAATGTTTATAAGATGAAGAAAAGAATGGCCAGGATTAGTGTTTGAAGGAATTGTCTTATATACGCACATCCGTTCACGAATGCATGCATTTTCAATGCGTAATCATCTTACTGCATCTGATCTGAATTTTCAGTCTTCTCTAATTGGGTTAACAATAGGGACAAGGGTCCTTCATAGAAAACTAAAATGAACAACACCAAAGGCACCTCATTCACATGGACATAAATGTAGCACTCATTTGACTTTTTTCTGCTATTATAAGAGTGATGAGTCAAAAAACTCAGAATGCCTGGTCTTCCTCTATTTAATAGATATGGATCAATTTTATATACCTGTACTGTTTTATTCTCAAGTTTATGTGGAATTCATCAATCAAACAATGTAAATTATCTAATACACTGTCCAATTGTTACATTCATTTTCTAGATTATATATGTTTCTCCTGTGAAAAATGGGACAGGTTCCTATAGAGTATATGAAAAATGCTTACCTAGAAAATAGTAGGAACATAGAGAGATGGCTTAGTGCTAAAGAACACATACTGGTTTGTTTCCAATTGCTGTGATAAACATTGATCAAACTAACATTTGAGAGGAAAGGCTTTATTTGGCTTACATATTTTGGGTTACAATCCATCACAGAAGAGAGTAAGAATAGAAATCAATTCAGAAAACTAAGGCAGAAATGGAATCAGAAATCATGGAGATATGGGGCTTATTGGCTGGCCTTCTATGGATTGTTGCAGGGATCTGGAAATCCCACCTATTCTTTCCACCCAGAAATTTTCCCAAGGCATCTTTAATGATAGATTAAGAACCAATTGGCCAGGCAGTGGTGGCACATGCCTTTAATCCCAGCACTTGAGAGGCAGAAGCAGGTGGATAACTGAGTTCGAGGCCAGCCTGGTCTATAGAGTGAGTTCCAGGACAACCAGGGCTATAAAGAGAGACCAAAAAGAACCAATTGGGGAACAGGATCTTAGAATCAGTTGGCTGTTCCTTCAGTCTCTGCTCCATCATTGGCAGAGGAGAATTCTTTTATTTCAGACAGGACCAATTTTGTTTGAAAGTTTTGTGGGTGGGTTGGTGTCTTTATACCTCCACTGGGGGTCCTGCCTGGCTACAGGAGATGACCTCTTCAGGTTCTATAGTTCCACTGTTACACACCTTATCTAAGGTCACCAGCATTGAATTCTGGGAGCCTCCCCCTTTCCCAGTCTCTGGGATTTCCTAGAGATTTCCCTCAAGCCCCCACTCCTAGCAGGTGAAGGATTCCATTCATTCTCCTGGCCATCTGGGCCCCTCTCCTTTCTCCCCACAAACCTGATTCTGACTCCACCATTCCTCTCCCCTTACCTGCTCCCACCCAGTTCTCTCCCTCCCTTTGCGCTCTATGACTATCTTATTCCCCCTTCTAAATGAGATACAAGCATCTTTGCTTCAGCCTTCCTTCTTGTTTAACTTCTTTGGGTGGGGTGTATCACGGGTGTCATATACTTTATGGCTAATATCCACTGATCAGTGAGCGCATAATATACATGTCCTTTTTGGTATGCACTTCTCACTCAGTATAATATTGTCTAGTTCCATCCATTTGCCTACAAAATTTATGATGTCCTCCTTTTAATAGCTGAATAGTATTCCATTGTGTACTGAACCACATTTTCTGTATCCATTCTTCAGTTGAGAGACGTTTGGTTTTCCAGTTTCTGACGATTATGAATAAAGGTGCTATAAACATAGTGAAGCAAGTGTCCTAGTTGTATGGTAGGGCATCTTTTTGGTATGTGCTCAGGAGCAGAATAGGTGGGTCTTCAGGGATAACTATTTCCAACTTTCTGAGAACTACCAGGTTCACTTCCAGCCATCAGACCAATCTACACTCCTACCAACACAGCTCTCTCAAACATGTGCTGACACTTGAGCTTTGGATCTTAGCCGTTCTGATGGCTGAAAGATGAAACCTGAGGGTTGTTTGATTTGCATTTCCCTGATGACTAAGAACTTTGAACAATTTTCAAGTGTTTTTAGGCCATTGGACATTCCTCTGTCAAGAATTCTCTGCTTAGCTCTGAAACCCATTTTTTTTTTAATTTTTATTTTCTATATTCTATGTTTACATTCCAAGGGCTTTCCCCTTTCCCAGTTCCCACCCACCATTTTTAATTGTATTATTTGAATGTAACTTCTTGAGGTCTTTATATATTTTGGATATTAGCCCTGTATTAGATATAGGGCTAGTGAAGATCTCTTTCCAATCTGCAGGCTGTCATTTTGTCTATTGACAGGGTCCTTTGCTTTAGAGAAGATTTTCAGTTTCATGAAGGCCCATGTATCAGTTGCTGATCTTAGAGCCCGAGCCATTGGTGTTTGGTTCAAGAAAGTGTCTCCTGTACCAATGTGTTCAAGGCTATTTCCCACTTTCTCTTTTATTAGATTTAGTGTATCCAGCTTATCATCATTAATAATTACTTTATTTCTTTATACCCCAAACATTTCTCCCTTCCCAGTCTCCCCTCTGACAGCTCCATACCCTGTCCCTATGCCCTCTGACTTTAAGAGGGTGCTTTCCCACAGCCTACGCTCACCTCACCCCTTTAGCATCCCTGTTCACTGGGGCAACAAGCCTCCACAGAACCAAGTGCCTCTTATTGATACCAGATAAGGCACTACTCTGCTACATATGTACTGGAGCCATGAACCCACCCATATATACTCTTTGGTTCATGGTTTAGACCCTGGGAGCTCTGGAGGTTCCAGTTAATTGATATTGCTGTTCTTCCCATGGGGTTCAGCTCCTTCAGTCCTTCCCCTAACTCTTCCATTGGGGTCCCCTGGCTCAGTCCAAAGGTTGGTTGTGAAAACCCGTATCTGTCTTAGTTAGGTGCTGGCATAGCTTCTCAGTGGACAGCTATACCAGGCTATTGTCAGGAAGCACTTCTTGGCACCCTAATAGTATTAGGGTTTGGTGTCTGTGGATGGGATGAATTCCAAAGTTGGGCAGTATCTCACTGGGTCTTTCTTCAGTCTCTTCTTCTGTTTTTTGTCCCTACATTTCCTTTAGACAGGAATAATTCTTTGTTAAAGGTTTTGAGATGGGTGGATGGTCTCATCCCTCAACTGGGGGTTATGTTTATCTACTGGAGGTGGTCTCTTCAGGTTCTATCTCTCTGCTATAGAGTATTTTGACTAATGTCATCCACACTGGGTTCTTGGAAACTCTCACATCCCTGGTCTTGAAGGGCATAGAAACTTCACGAAGATATGAACAGACTCAACTAACCCAGACCCCTCAGAGATTGAGCCACCAACCATTGAGCAAACATAGGTAGACATGATGCCCCACCCAGCACATATGTAGCAGATGTGCAGTTCAGTATCCATGTGGGTCTTCCAACAACTAAAAAAGGGGCTTTCCCTAAAGCTGTTGCATCACTGGGGAATCCATTCCCCTAACTGGGCTGCCTTGTCTGACTTCAGTGGGAGAGAATATGCCTAACCCTCCAGTGATGCTGTGGCAGGGTGGGGGATATCCAGTGGGTCTCCAATCTCCCCGAGGAAAAGGGTAGAAGGCATGGGGGAGAGAGAGACTCTGTGAGGGGGGAAACAGGAGAGAGGACAGCATTTTGAATATAGATAAATAGATGATAGATAGATAGATAGATACATACATACATACATACAAACATACATACATACATACATACATGACTGTGTATGTAAGAAAACTGGGAATTGAACAGAGTTACCTATGATAACACATGAGGCATTTGACTTCCATGTTTTAACTAAGTTAAACTAATTAGAGGAAAACACACTAGAGAACTCACTACTCAAAGTTCATAAATTCTGGCTCTATTACAATTGAGTTACTATAAACTTTGGCAGGAAGTGTTTCATTCTTTCAGAAGAGTATATTCAGTAAGATGAGAATAGTCATTGACAAAGTGACTGTTCTATACTTCAAACATTTATTGTCAATGCTATTTATTTTATGCTGTCTTTTCTTTGCTATTAAAATATTGGGAAACAAAAGATCAGGTTATAGCCGGGCGTGGTAGTGCACACCTGTAATCCTAGCACTTGGGAGGCAGAGGCAGGTGGATTTCTGAGTTTGAGGCCAGCCTGGTCTACAGAGTGAGTTCCAGGACAGCCAGGGCTATACAGAGAAACCCTGTCTTGAAACAAAAACAAAAACAAAAAAAATCAGGTTATGCTTATTTCAAATAATAATTGGATAGGAAATTTGACTAAGCTTTTAGAGACATTTTTCCATTATAAATTCTATATTGTTTCATTAATACATAACAATTGCAATATCTAATTATTTAAAAGTTTATATATGAAATCTTTTTGTCATGATTAATTAAATATTTATTATTTACTTATTTAAATATGTCTCTGTATATTTGCTTCTCATATTCTCATTATAAAAGTGCATCTTGAAAATATCTTCAAACTTTCCTTCTAGGTATCTTATTAGAATTCAAATAAATATTTTGCAAATGTGATAGTCAACTGTACCATTTGAAAATATTACAGAGTTTAGACATGTTTCAGTGTTTAAGAGCATTCGCTGTTCTTCTGAATGACTTGGGCTTGGTTCCCTGAAGCCATATGGCACTTAACAATCTGGCAGCCTAGTTCCAAGGAATCCAACATGCTCTTTTGTCTTTCCATAGACACTAAGTACACTCAAAACTCACAGCATCCATGCAAGCAAAATATCCATGAATATTACATCAAATTGAGAAGAAATATGTTATTGTTAAAATTTAAGATCTTATATAATACAGATCACAATCAGGTGCTTAGATTATGCAACTTTGTTCTAGAAGTTAGATCATGACATTCACTCTGAATGCCTGAATTTTGCTATCCAAATGCTAAATATTAGCTATGGAAATATAATCTAGAGGTTATTAAATTTTAAAAGACAACCAGTTCTTTTGCAAATTGGCATAAAGGCAATACCAAAAATGATTATAATATAATGCACAAACATACCTAAAATCTATACATAATTAAAATATTTGGAGACTATTACTTTATATAAACTTCTATGGACACAAACATTTATCAATCTTAGAGCAATAAAACTCAAATAAATCTTAAAAATTATGTAATAATACTCTTCATGAAACAAAACAAAAGTAATTTTGATGATTTATATTTAGTTTCAAACAGAAAATTATTGAATATCTTCCATAGTATACAGAACACAGGATTCTAAAATTTCTGATAAAATTATGCATACATGAATATATATACATGCATGCATTACATATGCAAATCATTGAGTTTTTTATATGAAGAATATGATATTACTTACAGGCTACTCTAACATAACTTCCTTTATCTTAATTTGTCAAACATTTCATCTTAGTTAAATAATATGGGGGCTCCCTTTGGCGAGACATAATCAAACATCTGGTGCCTTCTTACAGGGCATCAACGACACACAAAAGCACAGCTCCAATGAATTTCAGCAAGGGAATCAAGGAGTTCACTGGACTTACAGAGTATGAGTGAAGGTCACTTACAAGATCATGGTTGACTCCAGGGTAGCTGACAGAAAGTTTCACCATAAAGCAGACAATGGTGTCCCTAGAGCTGTGTAAATGGGGTCCCCTCAGTAAAGCTTCCATAGAATATATGCTCTACACATCCAGAGACCAGGAAATATTATTTAAATAGGGTATAATTATATGGAAATGTTCAATCAAAGAAAGTGGCCAGAATCTCAGGTAAGAGTCCACAGACTTACCTCAATATCCTCTTCTATGAAGAAATATTAAGTCAATAAGTCTGAATTCGAGGTTACTTACAAGTCATGATGGCTCACAGCCATGAAAACTTCATCCTTTCGGACAAATACACTGTTCTGCACAGTACATATCCCATCCATTCCCACTTGGATATCTATCTCCAAACATTTGTATTGCCTCAGGCTGCTTGCTCTTCTCATGCATCTAGTAACAGTCTTTGTACATGCCTGGTACTTCACTTCCCATAATGTAATATTTTCCAAATGACAAAGGAATCCGTAGGCGCATCTTGCAATTCTAAGTACCTAGTTTCCAGCAGTATTTTAATAACTATGTATTGCATCAGAGAAAGCTCAACAATTTCACACACACACATACACACACACACACACACACATACAAACACACGCTGCACATATGAACATGTACACACACACACACACATGCTCATGTACATGAACATGTATACACACACACACACACACAGATGTGCCAAGGTTATATATTATTTATCATTAAATATTGAATTTATACATTGCAATTTCTCATACCAATTTTCTTATTTTATCCTTGGAGAGTTACCAAAGGTAATCCTATTCAAGCAGTAAAGATATTCACTCAGACCCTTAAGGATTCATATAAATAAAGGCCAACCACTCTGACTGGCAACACTGACAATGACAGAAGGAACAATGATGATAAAGGATGGAGCATGAGGAGGCATCAAGAGACAGTGTGGGACTGGCTCAGTGTTTAAATAAAGCTCTTACTATTATAGGATATTTGCTTTCTGTGAGATAAAATATATGAACAATGTAAAGCCAGCTGTCTGAGGTCAATTTTCTGTTTAGTTACACTGTCCATTTATTTAAATTTCTTTTCAAACAAATAAATCTAATTACACTTCTATCAAGTCACTGACCTACAAACAAAGCAACGTCATGTCCCAAGTGAAGTAAAATTTGTGCCTGTGGTTGCATTAATAAGCAAAAATTACTCTATTTGGTTTTATATGAATGTCCTTGATCTACTTGGTCTTGAGGCTTTTACAAGGTGATAAATATGGATCAATTTGCATTCTTCTACATGCAGACAACCAGTTAGACCAGCACCACTTGTTGAAGATATTTTATTTTTTTCCATTGTATGGTTTTGACATCTTTGTCAAAGATCAAATGTCCATAGGTGGGTGGGTTTATTTCTGCGTCTTCAATTCTATCCCATTGATTGACCCTGTCTCTCTACCAATACCATGCGGTTATTATCACTATTACTCTGTAGCACAGTTTGAGGTTTAGGAAGTTGATTCCCCCAGAATATCTTTAATTGGTGAGAATTGTTTTCATTATTCTGTTTTCGTTGTTTGTTTGTTTTTCCATATAAAGTTGAGAACTATTCTTTTTATCTCTGTGAAGAATTGAGTTGGAATTTTGATGGGGATTGCATTGAATCTGTAGATTGCTGTTGCTAGGGTAGCCATTTTTACTACAAATCCATGAGCATGGGAGTTCTTTCCATCTTCTGAGGTCTTCTTCCATTTCTTTCTTCAGGGACTAGAAGTTCTTGTCACACAGATATTTCACTTGCTTGATTAGAGTTACACCAAGACATTTTATATTATTTGTTATTATTGTGATTGGCATTGCTTTTCTATTTTTTTCTCAGCCTGTTTATACTATGTGTAAAGGAAGGCTACTGATTTGTTAGAGTTAATTTTTTTTTTTTTTGGTTTTTCGAGACAGGGTTTCTCTGTGTAGCCTTGGCTGTCCTGGAACTAACTCTGTAGACCAGGCTGGCCTTGAACTCAGAAATTCGCCTGCCTCTGCCTCCCAAGTGCTGGGATTACAGGCATGTGCCACCACCACCCGGCTAGAGTTAATTTTATATCCAGCCACTTTGCTGAAATTGTTTCCTAATTTAATCCCCAACCATGATGCTTTTAAAGATATTTTACTTCTCAATTGCATTACTGCTAATATAGAAAATAATGACTATAAGCTGTATTTAGTAAACCTGGGACTAGAAAGGCTTCAGTCCTGGATGTGTATTGTTATTTGTAACAGTATCTACATTATATAATAAATGAAATGGCTAGTTCCATGAGCAGTATCAAGATTTAATAGCTATCATATTATGAAAATACAATTATAGAACTCAGCATAATAAATTATAATAAAATATGATTTGTAAAATAGCTAAAAATAATTACAAAATTTCAGTTATCAAATTTGTTTAAACTTGTTTAAGCACTTAGAAAATCATGATATTATTACACTATGAGTACTATGAAAGTAATAGTAGTTACTCAGCATAATAACTGAAATTTTCTAGTAAATATTTAACTGTTTAACCTTGTATTTCCTAAACATAAGAACACTTACTTGTATTTTTATGATATGTATTGCTTTCCTAGCAATGCTAAAATTGTGAACTTTTATCAGAACTAGCTTCCTGAGAAAATATATAGATAGTTTGCTATTACTTCACAAATATTGCATTTTCAATGGTGATGCCTAAATCCCTATAAACATTCAAAGGAGAATTACTGTTGACAGGTAAAACCTTTAATGATGCCTAACTATATGAATCTAATTAATTTGTAAATAATAGAAATGTAATGATAAATGGAAAAGAAACAAAGCCAATGGTTCATTCTTTCTCTCTGAACTAGACAATCCCATGAATGTTGCAAAGCATGTGAGGTCTAATGACCAGCATCTGTCATAATGTCATAATGTCATAGCCAATAAGTACTAAAACTTGTCCACAGTATAAACACCTGTTGCAACAAATTCTTGTCTTGTAAGAGAGAATCTAATGTTAGACCTTGAAACAGATGTTACAGATTGTTTTATCTGAACTGAATAGGTGACAATTTGCAGAAGCTAAATTATGCTTCCTTATAGATATGTACTGCAAGACAAAAATGATACTCCAATCAAACATATAAACACCACTCTGGCTTTAATCTAAAGGCCAGGTAGGTCAGAAAGCACCACAGTGGTTAACATTGCTGTTGACAAGTCTTCTCCACCTCTGGCAGCACAGACACACAAATCCCTGGGCTCTGTCTTCTTCCTTGAATGTTATCTCTTGTTCTTTCTCTCTGTGCTTTAGTCTACTTGACATTTAAACAAGATAACACTGGCTGTAGCCAGCATGGTTTCTCTTTCAAAGAGGCAGCTGAGACACAGATTGGTATCAATGTTCACTTGTTTTCTGAAACAGCGCTAAGAATGAAATGGAAATATGCAGACTCTTAGCATATCGAAAGAGGAGTTGAGAAAAGGACCCTCCATTTCAATACTTACCACAGAACAGCTCACTAAGAAAGGATAACAGAAAAATAAACTTCAGAAATAAAGCAAGCCATTTAAAGTAAACAAGACTCGAATAGCAAAGGTGGCTTGTTCCATATCTGCTGTTTTATATTAGAAGAGGAAAAAAAACATTGTGGGCTTAAAATATACAAAGTCTGTACCCAGAGAACACATTTTTACCTCTCTTCCTTCTGTAAAGAAGGTTGACAAATATCTCAGGTTGTCACTGAAAGTCACAATCATAGATAAAAAGATATAGGCAAAAGTTCATTCCAGAGCAATCATAAGGTTTCTACCTAAAGATATTAGCATTATTAATTTACAGGCAACACCCATGTTCTTTTCTTGCACAAGCATCCTGGCTAAATGTTTTCTTGTGTGAAAAAGCCATTGTTCTTCACCATTGCCTTTCCTATGGTTTTTTTATGGGAATACAATGCGAGGTCCAACCCATCTTGCCTACATGTCATGATGCATGATCCGAATTCAGGTTGCCAAATCTGGACATCGAAATAGAAAACCACTGTAGTTCATTAATCCTCATAGAACATTAAGGGTTCTGTTCGTAAGCAGAGCACACCTCAAACTTGGCTCCTACCGTTGCTTTGGTCCTCCACTGCCATCCCTACACTTAGCATGTTACTTTGTCACATGACTTCCCCATCCTAGCTGGTCTTCATCTAGCCCAGCCCTGAGAATGTTGCTGTCCCTCTTCAACTTGAGTCTTCGAGGGTTCATCTTATCCCTGTGTGTTGTTGGTATTCATCAAAAACTGTTACACTGTTTCTACTTTCCTCCTTAGATGGATTCCTTACCATACCCCTCTCTGTAATTTTCACCTGTGCTTTAGAGTATTATTTCTGAACACATAATCAGAATTCATTTTATGTAGGTGCTACATAAAAATTCATTCACTGGCCAATCACTTTTAGCAACTGCTCTGTCCCAACACTCAAATGCTATGTCCAAGTTCTCAGCTCTCTCAACTCTCCAGGAATTAATTCAGGTAATTAGTTCTTACTTGATGGGATTATGTACAATGTTGTTACTTTAGTAGCTTACTTCTTATCCATAGAAATACTACAAAAACATATAGATGCTTAGGGCATGGTATCTACCCAGAGAAGACCTTTGGAGGCACTTGGTAAGTTCAATGCTATTTAGAAAAGAGCTATGTGTTCTGTCCATAAGTTGCATTGCATTTAGAAGGAAAACATGCTAATTATTTTGCAACCAACCTCTTTTACCAGGGGAAAAGTTCCTGAGATACCAGCATTAGAACATTGTATGAGCTGTGTGTTAATGTGGAATTATCCTGATTTAAAATGGAGTGACATGCGCTATAAATCTCATAAGTTGTATATCATAGAGCCCAAATTTCTTTTCAGAGGTAGTGCTGGTACATCGACTTTAACTCATTTTCTCCCTTTGTTCATTAGGAGAGCAAAAATTGATGGTTGGTTTCCGTGATTATCCTGCCTTTTAAATGATAGAATAGTCTCTGCTCTCGGAAGTACATTGTCCTCCTAAATTATCAACAGAAACTTTAGGACATGTTTTCCAACATTTCAAAAGTAATGTTCCATTTGATACTCTAAATTTTTCCTCCATGAATATCTTCTTAAATTTTCTAAATTCTGAAATTTTACCTTGCGATTAAACAAATACTTTGTATATTAGAAAAATTTTTCATTTTAATGCTATAAGATACATACATTTTTGTAAATACAGTTAACTTAAATTAAAAGGCTATAACAATAGGAATGTATGCTATTGGCCTTTTATATCAATCTTGTAAAAGCAGTACAAGAAGGAAAGGAAGAGAGGAAAATATATTGAGAAAGGCTGAAGTATTTGTAAGAATTTGATCAATTTATATATACAGAAATTTCTATCATGAATATACTGACTTATTGTTTATAATAAATATACCTATCAAACTGAAGATACCCAGTTTATCTTCATGTCTATCTACAGTGTAAGATGGTGTCTTAACTGGGTTTATTTTTTCCTATTTGCTGTGGTCACAAAACTCTATGGCCAAAATGATTTCGGTTTGTTTTTTTTTTTACAACTCTCAGGAAATACTCAATAACTGGAATAACTCAAGCCAGAAACTTGAAGCAGAAACTGAAGCAGAGTCCATGGAGAAATGCTGCCTACTAGCTTGTCCCACAAGGCTTGATCTTTCTGCTTTCTGATACCATGAATAACTATCTTACAAAAGATGGCACTGCCCACCATGTGGGGGTGAGGCAATCGATATTAATCATTAATCAAGAAAATGCCAAATAGAATTGACTATAGCCCAATCATATGGAGGCATTTTCTTAATTAAAATTCCCTCTTTCTAAATAATGTAAATGGATGTCTTTTCATGGTATATTGTTACCTTACACTGTGTATCAAAGAACTGGGCTTTAAATATCTTAACATAGATACTTGTCATTGAATATATGTATAATATATGCTAAGCAACATACATAATTGGTGGAAAAATGTGGTTCTCTTCAGAAACACTGGTATTGGGAAAACACTTCTGTGAGAATTATTTAATAATGAATACACATAGGAAGCATGCTAGTCATATAAGACCTACCTGTGTGGTTTAGAAAAATGTTTATTTGGGGTATTTCCACATTAGACAATGTAGGTACTAGTCATTAATGTCTTTTCTGAGATTCATGGTATTCTCTCTGTAAGCAATCTGAGATTTGAATAAATCCTTCTGATCTCAAGGCAAATTAAAGCAACAAGAGACAAACCACTGTGCCTTTGACCTCTGTCTCATGTCCTAAGGTTACTGAATGCATCAACGTTTCACGAGAAAATAGGTTAGAATTCAACTTGAGCTGCCAAGACAGCTCAGTTTTCACGTAAGGCGATGTGCACCGTGTCTGGCCTGTTTAACGCTGTGATGAAACATCATGAGCAAGGCAAGTTGTAAACAAATAAACAACAAAAACATTTGATGGGTCTGACAATATCAGAGGGTTAGAGTCCATGATGGCAGAAAAGAGCAAGGGAGCAGAACAAACTAGGAGCTCACATCATGATCCACCAGTAGAAGGAAGAGAACACACTGGTATGAGTCTTTTGAAACCTCAATGTTTTACCCTTACTGATATGCCTCCTCCAACAAGTCTACACTTCCTAATCCTTCTCAAACTGTTCCACTAACTGATGACTAAGTGTTCATATAAATAATTCTGTGGGGGCCATTCTCACTCAAACCACCATGCAGCATTCCTTTTCCTATAATTGTGTCAACACAAGTTGACTTTTGTGTTTGATTTATTAACTGACATTTTAAAATTCATTGTCTATCTGT
Source organism: Apodemus agrarius (assembly GCA_964023405.1). NCBI lineage: Eukaryota > Metazoa > Chordata > Mammalia > Rodentia > Muridae > Apodemus > Apodemus agrarius. The sequence continues at coordinate 87,578,535 of OZ030006.1, read as the reverse complement.
CATTACTGTGATGGCATAGGAGTTAGCCTGCCATCTACAATGTTTATTTAAGCTCTATTTGTTCAATACTTATGTATTAGCATATGTCTGATACTACAAGTGGAATATGCTTTTATCATAGATATCACATTAAGAATATTATCACAAGAAACTGGTAGGGTTGTTTGTTTTGTTTTGTTGACTTAATGTTGCTCAGATTATTTTTAACCTGTTATTCAAGAAAATTCCACAATAGTGTTTTAATATACTTGACATACATTTCCTTTAGTTAATATGCCATGATTTTATGTATTGACTTGTCAAACAAATATATAAGCCAATCAATATGAACTGAGTAGAGAAAAGCTTGACAACTCAACACTTCCTCAGGCTGAAGAAGGAATATTGGCTCCAAGCTTTCTGTTTTTATGGATTCCACTCCCTAGTACTCATGGCAGATAGAACAAGTGCTCAAGTATGGGCAACTGGCTGAATGATAAAACCCACCAAAACCTCCGTTATAACAACCATGTGCGGTAAATACACTGATGCAGCGATTCTGAACAGCTATAGAAACTCGGGAGTCGATCTTAGATGCAACCATACAAGATACAGGCATTGGATTTTAATATGATGCTATTAGGGCAAATGGGGTGAAGCGAGGAGAGAATCCAATAATAAAAGAACCAAATGAAGAAAATCATGACATGGAGATTCTTGTATAGAGAGATGAAGCCTCAGAATAAACAGTTTTCTTTGTCATAAAATAAGAAAGTCGCTAAACAGAAAACTCTTGGAAATGTCTATAATTAAAAATCATCTCAACAGAAGAAGAATGACTGGGCATGATATAAATAAAACATGAAAGAACTGGAACTACAAATCCTTAACCATATGTGTAAATATAGCATTTTCTTGATTAATGTTCTATGCATAGTTGGTACTTAGAAGAAGCATAACATTTCTGTGGTGTTTATTTATAGATACTTCTAAGTTATTACTGATTGAATATATTTTATGTATGTGACAAAATATGACCTAAAATTCTACTGTCACGTATACATGGATATAACTATAGTATTTGCCTTTGAGATCATGTGTAAAAACTGTGGCTGTGACCGGATATCATGACTCAATTTGGTGATCAGTTGCCATCAAACTAGTAGTATTGGTCACAAAGAAATATCTTGGACCCTGGACTCAGTCAGAGGAGGCTGTAACAGAGAATAAAGAATCATAGATATATACATTTCTGGCCTCAAGTGTGTTTCTTAGAAACCTCCAGGCTATATCTTTATAACTTATTTAAAAACAATCAATAATTAAACATGTTTTTCATCATTTTAGATGTCAATAATGTTTTTTACAAGTAATAAAGCAAAAACAAGAAAGAAAAATGAAATTTTCCCAATTTCAACCTATTTAGAGTATAATTAGTTAACCTGATGTTTCATTAATTATGGCATAAAGCACAGATTTTTGGAACCAACATGAAGGTCTCTGAACATGAGGCTGTTACAGGGTAACATAGGGCAACCAGGAGACTTCCATAGTGACACTGTCTTATGTTACCAGAGGGTAAGCTTGGGAAGTCATCTTTGATTTCACAGCATGCATTTCTGGCACATGCCCATGGCTTTCCATAGCCACTAACCGAACACTGCATTGTGCCCTCCAGACTGATTCATGCGCAATCATTCTTAAAGAATACAAAAAGCACAACATGCATTTTTTGAGAAACCTGAAGATATGTAAAGCCCACAGGATGAAGTCATCTTCTTCACAAAGGCTTTACTTTCTGGTTCATATAAAATCATTGTATTATATCCTTGTAATATAATCATATTCACATACACATATACATATAATCCATGCGTATATATCCATTGTATTTTAAAATTGGTTTTGTACCAGCCATGTAACTTCATTCCTCATCATTTTGGGGTTATAATTCCACAAAAATTCTTGAGTTCTATAACTGTGAATCCCAGCAAAGACAGAGTAGACACTTTATTAGACTAGGAGCTATGAAGCTGGTAGATTTGTCAAATTGGGTGAAATGAAGAGGAATCACTTATGTTTGAAAATAAATTGTCAGCCAAACATAAACAATTTTTCACATTGGTAACCTTTAATAATAAAAATTTGTTTTGCCAGTATATAAAGAAATAAATTTTTTCTTTCTGTTGTTACACCTCTTCTTAGATATTTTCTTTATTTACATTTCAAATGCTATCCTATTTTTTGTTTCCCCTCTAAAAATCCCTTTTCCCACCCCTTCCCCCTGCTCACTAACGCACCCACTCCCACTTCCCTGTCCTGGCATTCCCCTACATTGGGGCAATGACCAAGGGCCTCTCCTCAATGAGAAATATGTATGTTGCTGTCAATAAATTTAAAGCTTTGTATCACATCTATGAGCAAAGGTTTAGGGTAAATATAATGATAAACCATTAATATTGTGCAACATACTGAGATTCTATCTTGCCTGGTCTGAAAATAAAGTTTATTACAATTATCAATTGCCTTTGCAATGGTTAATATTACCAATAAAATGTTTTTCATGCTTCTGAATTTGTGTCTCTCCCTTCTATTAGAAATTATTTGTTGATGCCTGTGTTAGGTCTGTGGCAATTATCTTAGACATCATTTTCAAATGTTTGAAAAATCATCACAATAAACAAATTTCGGTCTCAAAATATTTGAATATATAATTTTTGTACTTAGGTTATTGCTCATAAAATATGTTTTGGTTGATAAAAATGACACGGTTTAAACCTCAATATTTCTGTCTCTGTCATCTGAAGTTTTGTAACTATCACTGAAAAAAATTAAACGCGTAATCCTGACATTTCTGCTATTTATCACTGTGCATGTTCTTCGGTGTAGGTTTGCACATAGATACAAGGAAAAGGCAATGCATTTTCACACAATCATTGTACCATTGCAGAAATGTATCAGTGGAGAAGGTAAGTAATTTGTCCTGGAGTATAGTGACAAACACATGTGTAAAGAATTACTTAAATTTGAATATTTACTTCCTTCCCCAGAACGGCCAGTTTTGCAGTGCTTTGCAGAGCTTCTACAGACAGGACAGATAGCATCCCTCCCAGCACAGAGTGTGGTGGAGCACACTGCTCAGACTCTGTACAGACACTAGAGTGGACCACACTGCTAACATCACCTATACATACTGTGGTGGACCATACTGCTCAGACGGTAGAGACCCTCTGGTGTATATACATGTTCACACTGTATATACCACCATACTGGATCATGGTGCTCATGTTGTACATGGTGGTGGACCACATTGTTCAGACTGTATATACACACTTTAGTGGATCGCACTACTTCATATTGTATATACACACTGTCATGGATGACACTTCTCAGACTGTATATGAACTGCAGTATCTATTCACACTGTATATACACACTGTTTTCCCACTTCATCTGTAAAATGACATGTCAAACAATTAACAAAATTAAAAAACAAATGAAGGCACAAGGTAGAGAACTGGATCACTGTCAAATTTTTAGCTTAGTGTAGTCAATATATAGACGCCAAAACCAGATGCTATTATGGATGTTGGGAAGTGCCTGCTGACCAGTCGGGCCTGATATGGCTGTCGCCAGAGAGGCTCTTCCAAAGCGTGACAAATACAGAAGTGGATGTTCACAGCCAATCATTGGACTAAGCATGGAATCCCCAGTGGATGAGTTGGAGAAGGGACTGAAGGAACTGAGGGGGTTTGCAACGCTATAGGGGGAGCAACAGTGTCAACCAGCCAGACCCTCCCCCCTCCCGGAGCTCCTGGGGACTGAACCACCAACCAAAAAGCACACATGGAGGGACCCATGGCTCCAGTCACATATGTGGCAGGGGATGGCCTTGTTGGACATCAGTGGGAAGAGCAGCCCTTGGCCCTGAGGGGGATGGATGCCCCAGTGTAGGGGAATGCCAGGGCAAGAGGGCAGGAGTGCATGAGTGGGTGGGGGAGTACCCTCATGGAGGCAGGAGGAGGGAGGCTGGAATAGGGGGTTTCCAAAAGGGAGACCTGGGAAGAGGATAACATTTGAAATGTAACTAAATAAAATATCCAATAAAAAATTGTTAAATTGGATATAAAAATGTGATTTGAGATGTATGAGATAATATAAAAATTTAATATACAAATGTAATAAAAGAATATTATGAAGATTCTTTATCGACTTAAAAAAAACTATTGCAAGATGTAGCCATACTACTCTTGTGTATACACAAAAAAGAGATTAATTTCAGTGGGAAAAAAAGAGGCACCTGTACATGCAGACGTATAGGAACAATGTTCTCAGCAGCCAAGATATAGAAGCTGTCCTGGTCAGCGTTTAAGGACAAGGAATACACCAGGTATGCAAAGGAAGTATTACTCAGCCATGATGAACAAGAAAGCCTCATTATCCACAAGAAAGTCTATGAAACTGAAGGTTATAGCATGGTAAAATTATCAAAACACAAAGTATTGAATATTTTCACATTAAAATTAATAAGTATGGATACAAACATTAAACAGAAAAGAAGAGCCAGGGTGAAATCACAAGCAAGAGAGCAAGGGCGCCATGGAGGCACAGTGCAGCCACAGTGTGGCATGCCATCCATGAAGACAACATTATAGTGGTATCCCTGAAATTCATTAAGTTAAATAATATCGAGTCATTACACAAACTAAGAATACTTCTAATTATTCAGAAAATATGTTTAAAGTATGTATATACTGAGTTTGGTAAACTTCCCTGAGATCATTATTGGTGTGTGTGTGTGTGTGTGTGTGTGTGTGTGTATTGTTTTTATTTTTTGTGTGTTTTGTTTTGTTGTGGTTTGTTTTGTCTTTCCTAGGAACTGTATGCAGGGCTTCAAGCACGTTAGAAGAGCTCTGTCATCCTGCTTCAGCCCTGATAAACTCTTGTCTATTGACAAGTGTTACAGGCAAGTTTAGTCTCCAGTTTTTTAAACTTTTTAGGTGAAGGACATTTGAAAGGAGAACCAATACTGTTGTCCATTTCAACAATGTCTTTAAACTACATCAATCTTAAAATGAATTTCATATTTTTCATTAAATCTCCAAATAAAAAACTTATCTAACTAAAATAATAAACTTCAATTAGTATAGAATAAACTTCCAATAGAATTGCATAAATAATGAACGAGAATATCAAAGATATTAAATAGCCGACAACATGAGTAGTATAAATTAAAAAAAAAAGTGGTGTTTCCAGTCTGCACCTCCCATGGGGCAGAACAGTGTGTCGGACACTCTCAACACCCCACAGTCTGAGCGTATGCCAGGAGATCTGCCACAGCCAGGGCAACAGGTAAGATACCCACCCAAACAACCATAGCAGCTAGGATCCCCAAGGAGCACAGAGAAAATGGACCCTTCCCCTCTATGCGATTCCTATCTTCAATATACAAGAACCCATCAAAATAAATCACTATATAAACAGACTCAAAGGAAAATCACATGATTATCTCATTAGATACTAAAAAGCCCATGATAAAATACAACTCCCTTTCATGATAAAAGAGATCAGGAATCTGAGACCCATACCTAGATAGAATAAAACAATATATATCAAACCAAAGGTAAAATCAAATTAAATAGACAGATACTTGAAGCAATCCTACTAAAATCAGGGACAAGATAAGGCTGCTCACTCTCTTCCAATCTATTCAATATAGTACATGGTGTGCTACCTAGAGCAATAAGAAAATATAAGGAGATCAAGGGAATACGAATCCTAAAGTAAGAAGCCAAGCTATCACTGTTTGTGGATACAGTACATATAAGTGACCCCATAAATTCTACCAGAGAACTCCTACAGCTTATATACAACTTCTACAAAGTGGCTGGATATAAAATTAACTCGAACAAATCAGTAGCCTTCCTTTATACAACTGATAAATGGGTTGCAAAAGAAAATAGGGATCAAAACCCTTCACTATTGTTACAAATAATATAAAATATCTTGGAGTAACTCTACCCAAACAAGTGAAAAACATCTATGACAAGAGCTTCAAATCTCTGAAGAAACAAACCAAAGAAGACCTCAGAAGATGGAAAGATCTCCCATGCTCATGATTGGTAGGTTTAACATAATAAAAATAGTCATCCCACCAAAGAAATATACAAATTCGACACAATTCCCAGTAAGTGAACACAATTATTCACAGACACTGAAAGAGCAATTCTCAGTTTCATATGGAAAGACAAAAACCCAGGATAGTAAAAGCAATTTTTAACAAAGAAAGAACTTCTGGGGTAATAATCATCCCTGACCTCAAGCTGTACTACAGAGCAATAGTGATAAAAACCGCATTGTATTGGCACAGAGACAGACAAGTTGGTCAATAGAAAAGAATTAAAGACCCAGAAATATACCCACACACTTATACACACTTGATGTTTGACAAACAAGCCAAAAACATACAATGGAAAAAAAGCATTTTCAATAAATGGTACTTGTCTAAGGGGTATTCTGCATGTAGAAAAATGAAAAGAGAGCTATATATTTGTCACTTTGCATGAAGATCAAGTCCAAATGGATCAAGGACCTCAACATAAAACCAGATACACTAAATGAAATAAAAGAGAACGCAAGAAAGAGCCTAAAACTCATTGGCATAGGGAGAATTTTCCTGAACAGAAATTCAACGGCTCAGCCTTTAAAATCAGCAACTAATAAATGGTACCTCATCAAACTGAAAAGCTTCTGTAAGGTAAAAGACAGTCAATAGGACAAATCAGCAACTTAAAGATTGGAAAAAAAATATTCACTAACCCCCTCACATGATAGAGGGCTAATATACAAAATATATATTAAAAAAAAACTCAAAAAGCTAACATCCAACAAATCAAATAATCCATTTAAAAAAGGGGCACAGAGCTAAACAGAATTCACAACAGAGGAGCTTCAAATGCACAAGGAGAACTTAAAGAAATGTTCAAAGTCCTTAGTTATCTGGGAAATGCAAATCAAAAAGACTCTCAGATTCTACCTTACACCATTTTGATCTTAGAATAGCTAAGATCAAAAATTCAGGTGACAGCTGGGCAGTGGTGGCGCACGCCTTTAATCCTAGCACTTGGGAGGCAGAGGCAGGCGGATTTCTGAGTTTGAGGCCAGCCTGGTCTACAGAGTGAGTTCCAGGACAGCCGGAACTACACAGAGAAACTCTGTCTCCAAAAAGAAAAAAAAAATTCAGGTGACAGCAGATACTGGCAAGGATGTGGAGAAAGAAGAACACTCCTCCATTGCTGGTGGGATTACAAACTGGTAAAACCACTCTGGAAATCAGCCTAGTGGTTACTCAGGAAATTGGATCTAGAGCTACACAAAGACCCAGCTCTATGGAGCTATATTTAAAATTTGTCACACCATATCAAAGGGATAGGTGGACCACTACGTTAATAGTGACTTTATTTGTTCTTTTTATTTACTTTAATATTTTTTACTAGATATATTCTTTACTTACATTTCAAGTGTTGTCCCCTTTCCTGATTTCCCCACCCTGAAAATCCCCTAATGTATCCCCCTCCCCCTGCTCACAAATCCACCCACACCTGATTCCCTGTCCTGGCATTCCCCTATAGTGAGACATCTAGCCTTCTCAGGACCAAGGGCCTCTCCTCCCTTTGATGTCCAATAAGGCCCTCCTCTACTGCATATGCTTCTGGAGCCATGGGTCCCTCCATGTGTACTCTTTGGTTGATTGTTTAGTTCCTTGGAGCTCTGGGGGTACTAGGAGGCTCATATTGTTGTTCTTCCTATGGGCTTGCAAACCCCTTCAGCTCCTTGGATCCTTTCTCTAGGAGTCCCATTGGGGACCCTGTGCTCAGTTCAATGGTTGGCTGAGAGTGTCACCCTCTGTATTTGTCTGCAAGAGCCTCCCAGTTGGCAGCTATATCAGGATCCTGTCAGCAAGCACTTGTTGGCATCCACAATAGTGTTTGGGTTTTCTAACTGTATATGGGATGGATCTCTAGGTTCTACAGTCTCTGGATGGTCTTTCCTTAAGTCTCTCCTCCACACTTTGTCTCTGTATCTCCTCCTGTAGGTATTTTGTTCCCCCTTCTAAGAAGGACCAGAGTATCCATACTTTTTTCTTCCTTTTTCTTGAGCTTCATTTGATCTGTGAATTGTATCTTGGGTATTCCAAACCTCTGGGCTAATATCCACTTATTAGTGAGTGCATATACCATGTGTGTTCTTTTGTGATTGGGTTACCTCACTTAGGATGATATTTTATATTTCCTTCCATTTGACTAAGAATTTGATGAATTCATTGTTTTTAATAGCTGAGTAGTATTCATTGTGTAAATGAACCACATTTTCTGTGTCCATTCCTCTGTGAAGGACAGCTGTGTTCTTCCGAGCTTGTGGCTGCTATGAACATAGTGGAGCATGTGTCCTTATTACATGCTAGAGAATCCTCTGGGTATAAGCCCAGGAGTGTTATAGAAGGGTCCTCTGATAGTATTATGCCCAATTTTCTGAGGAACTGCCTGACTGATTTCCAGAGTGGTTGTACCAGCTTGCAATCCCAGCAGCAGGGAGGAGTGTTCTCTTTCTCCACAGCCTCACCAGCACCTGCTGTCTCCTAAGTTTTTGATCTTAGCCATTCTGACTGGTGTGAGGTGAAATCTCAGGGTTGTTTTGATTTGCATTTCCCTGATGACTAAGGATACTGAACATTTCTTATTCGTAATAGTCAGAAGCTGGAAACAACCCTGATGTCCCTCAATGGAAGAATACAGAAACGTTGGTTTATTTACACACTAGAATACTGTCCAGCTATTAAGAGTGAGGATATCATGTGTTGCAAGCAAAGGGCTGAAACTAGAAAATATCATTCTTATTGAGGTAATCCAGACCTTAAGAAGTTTACCATAAAGTGAGGGTACTTCAATTCCACTTAGAAGAGGGAAGAAAATAATCACTGGAGGCAGAGGGAGGGAAAAATATGGGTGGGAGAGGGAAGAAGGAGGGGGAAAGTGGAACAGGATCAGGTGTGGGGGGGAAGATAGGAGAGAACCCCATAGGACCAACAGAATGAATGGAAATTTTCAGCCTCAGGATTGGGGAGTGGTATATCCTCTAGAAAGTACTAGAGACTTTTGAGGTCAAAGACTCATAGGACAATGCAGCTTAGATGAAATGCCCAACAGCGGGGAGTGGCTACTGGAATAGCCCACCTCCTATAAACAGATAGGACCTAAAGTGGATAGGATTATCAACACATTGCCAAAATTTCTAACCCAGAATGGCACCTGTTTTAAAGTACTGCAGGGACAAAAATGGAGACGAAACTGAGGGAAACGAAGTCCAGTAACAGGCCCAACTTGGTATCCATCTCATGGGTGGCACAAAAGTCTGACACTATTACTGACACTATGATAAGCTTTCTGACAGAAACCTAGCATGGCTGTCATCTCAGAGGCTCAACCAGCAGCTGACTGGGACAGATGCAGACACTTAAACCTAAGCATTGGACTGAAGTCGGGGACTCCTATGGTTGAATTAGGGGAAAGATGGAAGAAGCTGAAGAGGAAGGTGGCCCCATAGAAAGACCATCAGTCCCAACTAACCTGAACCCCTGAGGCTCCTAGACAATGAGCCACTAACTAGACGGCATGCATGAGCTGGTTTGAGGCCCCTGACACATATATAGTAGAGAACTGCCTGGTCTGGCCTCAGTGGGAGAAGATGTGCCTAATCCTCAGGGATTTGAGGCCCCAGGGAGGGGAAACTGAGGCGGGGAAGCATCCTCTCAGAGACAGGGAGAGGAAGAATAGGATGAACAACTGTGGGAGAGGGGCTACAGGGGGGCAACAGCTAGATTATATATAAATTTAACTACAACAACAACACATAATAATAATAATGATTTTTAAAAGCAGTTTTAAAATATCAAAATCTATTATAGTTTATATAATTACTACACACACACACACACACACACACACACACACACACTATACATATATTGCCTACAAGTTGACATTTAAGTTATATATCCAAATTATAATTTGCATTTGGTGTGTTGACATTCTGGAACAAAATTATTTTGTTGGCATTTCTTATTAACATATTACTTGATAAAATGAAAATATATTTTCTTAAAGGAAAAAATTAAATGTTGTCTGTAAAATAATAAATAAAATAGCACCAACACAATTTTCTTTATTCTCTATTGTTTACCATACTCTATAATTTATATTTTAAGCAAATAAATGCATTATTTAATGGTCTACTTAAATAAATACTCATATATTTACAGCCTCATATGTCATGATTTATTAATTTTTACAGCCTCCCATGAAATTATTTATTAATTTTTGTTTTGAAATAGAGAACATAAAACAAAGTCGCACCTTCTGGAGTCTCACTATATAAACATATATCCATTTTTGCTTTACCTAGGTTTTGTATTTTCATTCGCTTGTTCTTGCAAAGTAAAGAAAAAAAAAAGGCTAGGAGACTTTTATCACAAAACATTTGTTCATTTCTTTATAGTAAAACAAATGATTTACCAGAGTGGATGTTCTACCAATTGTTACTTTTTGTTTTATGTTTTGTAGCTAAGGAGGTAAGCCAGTCCATTGCACAGACTAAGCAAGCTGGCCTCTGACAGTTAGTTCCACCCGCTAACCACTGGTATTGGGTTGAGACCTCATTTTGTTATTTTTTATTATTTTGTTTATTGAAAACATTCTAAAATTGTTAGAATAACTTACTGCTACTATTTTCTTAAATCACTGTTTTATCTCATAATAAGCGCATGACTGAAGACTCAGCAGAGAATGGCATGGATATGTTTATTTCTGTGGATTTACATGCTGGATGCATCCTGCCTTTCAGAGGTACTAATGATCAGTAGTCTCTATAATGCCCAGCTCTAAAACAACACTTCAGACCATGAGAGTCACTGTGACACTTATGCAGATAAATAGTATGAATATTAATGCTGCCACTGGGATTTCAGCTCTGGTTTCACATTTGCATGCCATGCAGTTATTGTTCTAAAGTGTGTTGTTATAGATAAATGTTGGCCCGAAGGTATTTTCATGACTTTTTCTGTTTACATGTTGTTAGTGAAATGAAGCATTCCAGGATCATAGTAATCTCTACTAATGGGGAGAAACACAGCATGAGCTATTCCTATCCAAGAAGAATAAAGACTCGACATACAGGCTTAGTTACGCATTCAGTTATGGGGAACTTGTACTATTTGAAAATGTGTTTCATTTTCAACAAGAGGTTTAAAATATTTAAAATTATTTATTGACTCAGTATCTGAAAAACAATAAAAAGTGTTGGTTTATTTGAGACATCCGTGTATATTTTAATTTGTACATGCTTAATAGAACAAACATTATGTAACTAAATGAGTCTGATCCCTCTTGAGCATACTTATAAAAAGCATTCATTTTTCATCAAGAATTAAAGGGATATCCCTCTCCTTGCTAATTGGACTCTGACAGCCCATATTTGGAGGCAAATCATTTAGTGTTTTATATTTCAGTTGATCTTCATCCCTTTCATCAATACAAAATATCCATTTTCTTACCTAGCAATATCCTCAGGAATTTCCACTAAGACCAACATGAATAGGCATAGCACAATTATTTCATCTGCATTGTGGCTATGTAGACAAAGCATAGTGATAGAGTATCATACACCAACTTCCCAAATGATATGAAACATAATGTTAAAGTAAAAAACATTTTACAATGGATTCAGCAGGCTTCTAGTTATACAATTGTTCAACCTCTCTTTTCTGTCTTCAAATATTTTTCCCTTTGCAATTTTTTTCTCATATAAAGGGAGAGGAAGAATATTTAATCTTTGATTTGGGCAAGTGTGAAATGTGAACTTTAGGAGTTCCTGTTTTTACTAGCTTTGTGTATCCATGTTTGTACACACAGATGTCATAGAAAGCTCTGGAAGATCAGAGGATAACGTGTGGGAGTTTGGCTATTTCCCTCCATTATGTGAGTTCTAGGGATAATACAAAGGGTGTCAGGCTTTTCGGCAGGTGCCTTTACCTCTTGAGCCAGATTATTTCACTATAAACACATCACAGTGTTTAACTTTTGTTAGTGATGATATCTTTTATTCTGGATCAATTTGCAGGATACATGGATACATAATTAGTGCTACAACTATATGCTAAACTGTGTGCTAAATAATATTTTATATATAATTCTCATACCTGATTAATAGAAATTAGGCTAAAACCCAGAGAGTTTAACTGAATAGTCTCTCTCTCTCTCTTTCTCTCTCTCTCTCTCTCTCTCTCTCTCTCTCTCTCTCTGTGTGTGTGTGTGTGTGTATGTGTGTGTGTGTGTGTTTCACATAGTAAATTGGGGATGTTGTAGATTTATTGCTGATTTTATGAAAAAAATATCTTAACTCTCTCTCTCTCTCCATATATATATATATATATATATAGTTATATATATAACTATAACTATAACTATAACTATAACTATAACTATAACTATAACTATAACTATAACTATATATATATATATATATACACATATTGCTTACAGTCCTTGGTTGTAGTCCCTATTATAGAGAAGACACAGGAATACACAGTGGCAAGAGCTTAAGATAGTTACACACATCACAAATCAAAAGCAGAAGGAAACAAATGAATGCATGCTCACTTGCTTCCTTGCTAATGGTCACTTGGATTTCTTTACCCTTGGTTCAGTACTAGGGAATGGTACTAGAGTGGGTTGGGTTGTCTCACATCAATTAAACTCATTAAGACCTTTTCCCACCAATATGGCCTAATAAGAACCCAATGTAGATAATCTGTAGAGCACCACCATGGCTTGTAGGGCGCCCGGTGTGGGGGGAAAAGGGGAGTGGGGGAGAACTAGATGACTCTGGCAGGGCAGATGCAGGAAAGTGCTCTGTGACCCCACCAGCTGTAGCAGAAAGGGCATCGGGCCATGCGAGGCCACCAGATCCGCTCTAGGGGATGAGGAAAGTGCTCGGTCTCCAGGACCTTAGGCCTCATGGAGGCCAGGGACAATAGGTTCTAGCTTTTGAGCATTGCAGGACACCACTAGATACCATGGAAAAACAGAGAACGAGGACCCTGTGGGGCAGCTCCAGTCAGCCCCTGGCTGAAGGGGAAAGGAGGGCTAAGGGAAGGCATGCTGGGATATGTTCCTGAAGGGGTGAGTCCCTAGTCTGGTCTGCAGGCAGCTTGGGTTGGTAGCCACTGTGGCTGGAATGCTGAGAAGCTTTTCCTGCAGGAGATTAGACTTGGCTCTGGAGGGGGAAGGCCTGTCCCATTGTTCCAACATAGCAAGTCCAGATGAGAAGAGGTAGCACATAGAGTGAGAGAGAGAGGGTAGAGAAGTAGAAGCTGTCCATGGTCATGTGAAGAGAGGATAAAGGAATGGGGAGCAAGAGACAAGAGAGGCAGGAGAGTAAGAGGATGAGAGAATAAGAGAGAAAAGAGAGAGGGGAGGGGGCAGCCAGACCCTTTTATATTGGGCTGGGCTACCTGGCTGTTGCCAGATAACTGTGGGGCAGGGGAAACCTAGCTGTAGCCAGGTAATTGTAGGGGTAGAATCCAGCCAGAATATCAGGGGCTTGGGGTGTGGCCCTATGTGACTGATGGCCACAGAATTATGGAGAGCTGAAGTCTCCTGTCAGGAGCCTGTTTCTGGGAGCGTGGGCAAACGGACCTTCTGTACCTTATAGAGTTTTCTACTAGGTCGCCAGGGTTTGGTGGATGCCAGGACGGGATATAAAGAGTGGGTGGGTTGAAGAGTAAGGGAAGGGGGGATGAGATAGGGTGTTTTTGGAGGGAAAACCAGGAAATGGGATAACATTTGAAATGTAAATAAATAAAATACCTAACTCAACCAGAATACATACTGCCTTAGTCCAAAAATAATCCATCATTTAGACTATCTTCTTAGGGGATCCTGGGTCGTGCCAAGGTGACAAATAATGTGAAACATCACATGAGGTTGGCACTCATATTTTAACCCAGATCTAAGCTTTTATATTTCCTGAGTCTGAGTTACTTTCAATATACATACCAATATTGAAAAGGGTATAACTGTCATTAAGGAAATAATACAAGGTTCTAGAGTGCTTTTTAGCCAGAAAAGAAGATTCTTGCACAATGCTGAAAGGGTTTATAATTTGTGTGTCTATGTGTGTCTGATTTTGAGTCTTCTGTATACTGCTTAATTAGAATCAGGATCTCTATGAAATTACTTAGCACCTAAGCCTCAAGTGATCATCAGACAAAAGTGGTAAGGATGATACAACTATGTCACAGACTTACATATACATGCCCTAGGCTCTCTGTTGTATCAGTTCGAGAAGACCCCAAAACATTTTCCCTTCTTCCTTGGTTGCTTGGAATTGGTGATAGATCTATAAAAGCTTATACTAAATTATCAAGAGCCCACCACACATTCAGATTTCTCCGAATTGGCCCACAGTCAATATCCAAACCCTAATATAAATATAATATATAACAATGGTCAATATAAGTAAAATATACAAATATTTATTTATATTATAAATAAAGGGACAAGAGCTTAAGCTCCTAAGACATTTGTAAGCAGTTCATTTCTTCCTTGGTCCTTCCCCAGAAAGCAAATGCTGTAGAGGATTATGTGGCACCATCTGTGAAGATGTAATATAGGCACACACTGTGAGCTGCTACATTATAGGCATCTGTCTAACGGGAATCCTTTCATATGCACCTGATAGGAGATACACAAGGTTACTGGCTAAAGTATTGTAAAAGAAAGATGCCAAAATGGTACTAGTGAAGATTCTGACAATTATCTGTTTTCAATTCAGCATCCTTCTCTGTCAACTGTACTCTGTTCTAAAACACAGGAAAACTTAAGAACTATTCTTCTCAAACCACCAAAGTGCCAGCAAGTTGTACTGGCGAAAGTCACATGCAGGAGGGTGGGGATGCCAAAAAATAAGGTAAGATTACTCTAAGCACTACTAAAGGAAGACTAAGACAGTGTAAGCAGCAGATGAAGTCCTCCAGTTTTAGTAAAGCTGGAGGCTTTACTAAGGCTTCCTTCTAGAAATGAACTGTGAGAGAGGCATGGTGATCTGTAGCATCTACTCTCATGCATTATTGTATTACCAGATATTCACTTAGAAAGAAATGTGTCTCAGAAATATATGCTACCTCCCCCCTTCCAACCATCTTATAAACCACTAAATCCTTATAATAAATAATATTTATAATAAATTATCAGAGTGGCTCTTATATTTTTTCTGATAGAAATTTCATGTTTTCAGGAAATGATCTTAGGTAAGAAAGTTTGAAATCTAACTCTTTTTAAGAGTTGGGCTGTTTCTCCTTTAAAAAAGAAGCCTGCATGTCTATTGGTCTGCACTCCTTCCAATTCCTCACTTTCAGAATAGGAAAATAGAGAAGTGAATGAAATAATGAATATCGTATTATTTATTGCCAGGAATAATATATTGCAGGTGTTCGATGGGTATACTGTTTTATTACAGGGTGAATCAATGTGAATGTGGTTTAGTGAGCTAGCCTACAGGGTGCTGGCTGCTTATAAAACACTTGGACACTTCACAGTATAATGGGATACTATGCATACATTAACATTAATAAGTCAAACATACCAAGATGCAAATTGGAATGTAAATATAACTATTGATGAGGCAAATAATGTAAAGTTGAGTCAAGGAGCAGACAAAGTAAAAATTAAATCATGAAACAACATATATAATGCAAATATTAATCAAAAGAAAGCATACAATGATATGGAAACGGTACCCAGTGGAAATAACTGGGGATATTGTTAGGCAAAAAAAAAGCATATTTTGTCTTGACAAAAGGGTTGAAAAATAACTGAAATATAAAACACAAAATGATGATTCCAATTAGCAAAACCATGAAGATGGAAAGGCAGTGTTAGTCCTTTTGATAATATATTCTCCATATTAACAGAACTAAGAAGTATACATTAAGAAAATATGTAGAATCCTGGAAATTTGTAGAACCAACCTAAAATTTGTAGAATACTGAGCCAAAAATATAATATATTCTCAAGTTTATAAAGAACTCTTATTCAAAATCCATATTCAGGACAGTGAAACAAATCTTAGTAAATTAAAAAGTAATTAAATCATATTTTTTAGCCAAATGAGATTTTTTTCAATTAATGAAATATGTTTTAGAAATTTCTAAAATGAGTAAGAGGAAAACATATTGCTAAAGACTCACGGTCAATTTAAAAATGCAAAGAGATGTTTAAACATTTAAAGTATTTTGATACATATATATTGTTATTTGATAATTGTATATATATATATAAAATTTTGGTTCAATATTATACAAATATTAATTAAAGAAAGCATACAATGGAAAGGACGTAATTGTATTAGAATATCTAAAGCACTAGAACCATTGTCTGAATTGTATTCTACATGCCAGCAATGAGATCAGATATCAAAATAAAATAATATTTATAACACCTTCAGAAACACAACATTCACAGGGATAAATCTAAGGCAAATGTAAAATATCTGTACATTGAATGTTGTAATATATAAGTACTTTGTAAAAGAAATAAAATAATTATTTTAATGTGAAATGTAATCATTCAAGGTCCTTGCAGTACTTTTTAAGGATATCAACCAGTAGATTCTACAACTGAAAAGTACTTTAAAGAACATAAAATATGAAACATGACTTTGGAATGAGATCCTAAATTAAAGGAGCAGTAGGACTGGATTGTAAGATGTAGCCAAGTATAATATTCAAGACAAAGTGATAATGGTATAAAACAAATAAATAAATGTAATTCATCAATAGATTCTCAAGTAGTTTGTGATTAATCAGTAGAAACAATATCAAATGGAAAATTTTCAATTTCTACCAAACTAGAGATGTTGATTGTGTTTACATTCTTGCAAAACTATGCAGAGGAATAGTCCCAGTTCTGCCCTGTGCATTCATCCCAGATTTGAATTATATTTCAACATAACTGGGTCTATAACTCCATATATTCATTGCAAGTTGAAAGTCACCTGAACATACATTGAATGTGGTAGAAGTTACGTTAAATATGGTCACAACAGACAAAGGTCATTATTTTTTGATAGTGAGGTAAATGTATTTGCATATCACATAGGAGTACATAAATATAAGAAGAAATTGCTAGCAGTAAAAAACATGGAAAAAGCATGGCCTTTCTGGACAAATGTGTCAGACTTTAGGACTTTGGGCTAGAAAAGTTGGTTGAATACTGTAGGCAGAACATAAAGAGCTATCCTATTCGGAACTTGAAAACAAGAAGAGTTGAGGGCAATGTGGACTTTGGATGCCCTGATCAAGAGGCTTCAGAGGGGAATTATATTAGCAACTGGGCTAGAGACCACTCTTAACAATATTTTAGCAAAGATTGTAGCTAGTTTTGACCCTCTCCTAAGAATCAGCCTGAGACTAAACTGAATAGTTTGGAACTAATTTCATTGCCAGAGGAAACTTCAAGGCAGCCTAACATGGAGAGTCCCATGGCTATTACTAAATGAAGCAAACAAAATACAAAACAAACAGTTTGAGAAAAAAAAATGAAGGTTCAGGAAATTTAGTGTTGGTTTGTACTGAAAGAGAAAGAGTGATGGGACAAAGGGTGATGGGGTCTCTGGGTGAGAGCCCACCTAGCCATTCAGTAAAGTGTGGAAAGTAAAGAAAGGGCCTTAGGAATTGAATTGCCTTTTCCGGGATTTAGTTCAGGGAGGGAGTCAGATACCACCGTGAACAGGCAGTAGAACTTGGTGAATCAACCATGTTCAGGCTTCAGAGTCAGGTAAGGCAGAATAAAGGATGGTCACACCATCCCCCTGAAGTCAGGAATGTGAGAAGGTGTATGTTGGAAGTATATAAATTGCTCTTATTTCTTTTCTTTTATCTTTTCTTTTTTCTTTTACAAGGGGTTATAATTAAGATATTGTCCTGAGTGTCTGAAGAGATTTTATACCTTTAAAAAATGTTGTCATAGAGTAGGAAGGCATTTGAATTTATATTAAATGCTCTATGATATGGCTGTAAGCCGGGGCATGGGGAGAACAAGGTGTAGGGTGCTCTTTATATTTTCTATGTTTGAATATTTGGTCCCAAGTTGATTGGACTTTCTGGCAAGAATTAGTAGGTGTGGGTTGGTTGAAGAAGGTTGAAGAAGGCCACTGATGTTTCAAAAGCTCAACACATCCCAAGTTACCTCCACATATCCCATATCAGGATACAGTCATCAGACACTTCTCCAGTGTCATGCCAGCCTTTCTGCTGCCAGATTTCCTGCAATAATGATGGAGTCTAACCCTCTAGAACCCTTGAGTCACAATCATTTTATTTTTTATTTTTATAATTTGCTTTGGAAGTTTATTACACCAGTAGAAAAGTGGCTAAGACACCAGTGATGTACAAGCCACTGAGAACAACTTAAATTTGTGAGTCACATTTATAAAAACAATTAGTTAATTTAACTATGAAACATTATAGCAAATTATAATTACTCAAAATATAGTTAAGTCCTCCTTTTAAATGCTATGTTTTCATGTAATTCTCACATATTTATAATATTTAATTGATACCCCAAGAAATCTGCAAATAATAAATTGAAAGTATTTAGATTCTGTCAGACAAAAATATATAAGAAAATAAAAAATTAAATAACAAAGTCTTACTTGTGGCAAAAAAGAGCAATTGGTCTTTCAACTACATATTAATTTTAAAATATGGCATTTAAAATATACTCTATAGTTGAATATAAAATTCTAGTAAAGTAAATTGTATTGCAAAGCAATAGTAAGAATACATAAATTTTTTATACTTTCTCATAAATCCTGTAGTGCTGGATTATATTGAAAGTTTGAAATAAAAAATATCCCTTTATGATGTAAATTTTGATTGGGGAAACAGACTTTCAAAACCTGTTACTCAAATTCATATCTTTGGAATTGTCTCAAAATATGAAAACATATGACCTGATTGAACTTTAACTTCCACCATGAAGAGAAGGCACAGAGGCATTAGAGGACAGCCAGTGCCATGTCACACCTTACTAGGCTTTTCATTGCACTAAGAAAAATAAAATCTATAATTAAAAATATTCTAAATATTTAGTAATAGGTTTATCCATTTTATCAAAATTAAACACAGTAATATTGAATATATACTATTTATTAATGTCAAGACTTAAGTAGTGATTTTTAAAAAAAGAATCTAAGAATTTGGATATATTTACATGTTATACTCTAGATCAGACAGTCTTATGAAGTATTTAAAGTATATTTATTTAACCACAAAGAAAGCATACACTCAGTGGATAAAAACTAAATTTGGGGAACATGCCTCAAACGTTATCCCAGGTATTTGTAATGGGCTGCATGGCGTAGAACAGGTTTTCCAGTCAAGTATTAAGCATTTATATATGCAACCCGTGGACTGTAGACATGGCATTGAGCATTTGTCCAATAACTGCAGCTGTAGGAATCAGAAGAATAGTAAGTCTGACAGAAGTCTCATCTCATGAGTTAAAATTAAGAGACAGCGGGGTAGAGGGTCTTTTTGAAAACTTTCAGGATGGCCATTGGCTCTTCAATTTTCTTTCTTTTCTATAACCTTCCTACACTTATAAATCAAAGCCCACATAAATGTTCAAAGCCATCACTTCACTTCTCCACATTTCCTTATGTTGGTACTGAGTCTTTCATCTCATGATTTTTCTTTCAGGGATCCCTTTGCTTTCCTAGACAATGTGATCCCTACCCTTATCACGCTCGTCATGGAAGTAACATGCAGCTTCTGGCATTCAAAAGGAAAAGCTGCGAAGAATGTGATTCCTCACTCCAAATTCATAACGGATAAAGTTCCTGGGAATTGGCTAATTCTGTGAAAATTACAGATAAACAACCCAAGATAGTCAATTATGGGAAGCTGACAGCAGAACGGGTGACACTCAACTAACTGTAACGGAAACAACAATTGAATATAGACATCTAAAAGAATCCCTTATAGTAAAGATTTTCTTCTAATAGGAAAACATCCCAAATGTTTTAGTTGCTGTAGGACAGTGATTTTTTTCATTTATTAACCAGTCAATTTCAATATTCTCTGACTAGCTATAGAAACCTCTCAGTCCTTTGTTAATCAAATAAGTAAGAATCACCAACTTTTATATTCATGAAGCTCATTTTTTTAATTTGATACATCAGTTATAATATGAACTTATTTTTATTAGATATTTGCTTTATGTACACTTCAAATGGTATTCCCTTTCCTTGTTACTAATACAAAAAATCCCTATCCCATACCCCTTTACCCTACTTACCTGCCCACCTGCCCCCACATTCCTGACCTGGGATTCCCCTACACTGGGACATCAAACCTTCATAGGAACAATGGCCTCTCCTCTCATTGATGTCTGAAATGGCCATCCTCTGATACATATATAGCTGGAGCTACGGGTCCCTCGATGTGTACTCTTTGAAGACCCAGCCATACCACTCTTGGGCATATACGCAGAAGATGCTCCAACATGTCATAAGGACACAAGCTCCACTAAGTTCACAGAAGTCATATTTATAATAGCCAGAACCTGGAAAGAACCGAAATGCCCCTCAACAGAGGAATGGATATAGAAAATGTGCTAAATTTACTCATTGGAGTACTACTCAGCTATTAAAAACAATGAATTCATGAAATTCTTAGGCAAATGGATAGAGCTAAAAAAAATCTCATCCTGCGTAAGGTAACCCAATTACAAACGAACACACATGGCATGCACTCTCTGATAAGTGGATATTAGCCAAAAGCACGAAATAGCCAAGATTCAACTCACAGACCACATGATGAAGCTCAAGAAGAAGAAGGAAGACAAAGTGTGAATACATGGATCCTTCTCAGAAGGTGGATCAAGATACCCATGGTTCTCAGCCAACCAATGGACTGAGCATAGGGTCCCCAAGCTAGAGAAAGGTCTCAAGTTGCTGAAGAGGTTTGCAGCCCCAAAGGAAGAACAATAAACTTATATTAAAACATTCTTTGCCAGCATGTCTTCTGAAGGATTATTTCATATGTGTGAAGGGCATCTACATGCATGCTAGGATAATAATAGAAAATAACAAATTTCCTATTGAAATCATGTTATAAATGAGACAATAGACAAAACAAAATGAACACAACAAAATGACAATTTGTGTTGGAATTAATGTGCTACTAAAATTCTTCTCAGTCCGGATTGCTCAGAGAAACCATCCTTTTGGCATTAAAATTTTTAGTCAGATATGCTGATACTACTTAAACTATTTTGGAAATATTTCTAGGTCTCTTAGTCAGAAGTAAACAGCAGAAAAGTTATTTGATATAGTTACTGAGCTCCACATTAATGGTGTGCTTCTTTGAACTTTTTATACTTGTTTCAGAATTTCATATTTTCATATAATATATTTTAATCAAGTGCAGCCCCCATTCCTACTCCCTCAATCCTCCCCAGCCTTCAGTATTCACCATGCAACTTTTCCAGCCCAGTTTTACCTACTCCTTTTTTAGAAAGCTCACTGAGACCACCTAATGCTGCTTCTATGTGAATAACTGTTAAACTGTGTACTCCCAGGGACTACATCCCCAAAGAAAACTGACTTTCCTCCAAAAGCCATCAGCTGCCAATATCTCCTCACAAAAGAATAGGACATCATGAGCCCTTCTCCTATCCATACTGTGATTTTGAAATAACCTTTAAAAATTCAATTACAAAGAAAACAAATGGAATTCTTATCATGGCATTGAGTAGTTGATTTATAAGAATAAGAAGCAATTGTGTAGTCAATGAAACAATGAAAATTTAATCCATTCTTGTGATCATTTCTTTGTTCTTTAGTGCACAAAGCAGACTTATTTTTGTTTCCTTTTTTTAAAAAAAGACCACAGTTTATAGTTCACTGTGTTTTAATTACAATATTGAATGAATCACTAATGCTTTAATATGGGGAGAGGGTTTTGTTATACTTAGAAGAAATGAATCACAGTCTGTTTTAGTGCTCATATAAGAACCTTACAATATGGTTAAATACATGCTTCATAGTCTGACCAGTGATCTGAAGTATAATTCCAAGTAATTCATTTAAAAATGAAAAGCTAATAAGAAAGATGCTACTTGACCCATTTATTTGAATTGCTTTATCATAATCATGCTATTAGTACCCTATTGTTACAAAACAAATTACTAAAATTTGTCACATGGAAAAAATAATTAATTTCAATGTGGCAACTTGGTAAGTAAACATTTTGTAGCTAGGTTCTCTACTCAAAATATCAGTTGACTTAAATCAAAGTGTCAGCTGGACTGGGTTCTCCGGACTTTCCTGAGTTCCTCCTGTTATTTGTTAAGTTACCCTCTATCAGGTCACAGCAATTAAGAACATGTTTCATTTGCCAGTTCTCAGTAATAGAGGGCTCACCCTCATCCTTTGTGGTATGCCTCTTATCCTTCAAGTGAGTAAAACGTCTTCCTTAGATGGTTTATTGAGAAAATATGACTATAGCCGTAACAGCTTAAGATGTACAATTTAGGAAGTTAAGTACATATACAAACCCTCATAGCCTTGTAACCTAACCTGAACGAGCCTGAAAGCCCTCATATCTCCTAGGGAAATACAATAGGGTCAGTATGTAAAATGGTGGTGAGATTACTTCTGTGGTTTCTGTAAACCACAATGCCATCTGACCTAATTTGAAGGCTTACAACATTTTTGTTTTTCAGTTGTTGTTCTTTTTTGAGGTATGTTCTCTTTGTATAAGGCAGCCTCAATCTTTAAATCTTCCTGCTTGAGCCTCTGTGAGCTAAGATTACAGGGATGTGATGAAAATTAAATTGCTACTTGTTAGACTCTATTGCATTCCCCAAATACTTTATTTAGTATTTTCCAGAAGAGTTTTAATATTTGAGAAAAAAAGAAAAAAGAAAAACTGTACTTTCACTTGAATGCTTTCACCCAAGGTTGATTTTTAACCACTTATATTTAGCTGGACCAAAATACAGATGTGCTAGAAAATCACATAAAAAGGTACTCTCATTTAAAAATTGTGACCTTTTTGAGAGAGGCAAGCTTGGCTGAAAATCGATACTCAGACGTTTCTCTGGGAAAAGTTTTTTTAAAGGCTCAAGCATCACTAAGATATAGGTCAGCATGCAATCTGACAAGAAGCATCGTTTTTATTTTCCAAATTCTATAGAAAGCATTTACCCACACAGAGAACTCAGAGACATGCACATTAGTTATAGCAACACAACTGCAAATATTTACATGTGAAAGAATATAGTACACTTATCTAGTTCAGAAAAATGTGAGAGGAAGGATCTACAGCAGAGGGTAATTTCAGATATAATGAAAATAAATAGTGTCTATTAACCCAAGGGTGTGATCCAGCCTTATCAAGACAAGCACATATGAGAACTAAAGTTTTATATATCAGCACATCAAATGACTATCACACAAAATTACAGCTTTTCATGAAAAAAATCTTAATTTAACTTTCCCATGTGCTTAAAAATTATTTAAATTTTGCTTCATTTCATAAACCATTTTATGAACATTAACATTGGTTTACCAAGTAACCTATTGCTAGTTTTCCACACAAACCCATCAATATAAAAATGCACTTTTCTTTCATGTTCGTTCACAATAACTTATCTTGTCATAGCCTTTAAAAACTTTCACCTTTAAAATAGAACACCTTGAAAAGGTTCACACTTTATTTAAAAAAAAAAACATATATTTTAAAAGACGAAGGTCTCTTTAAAAATGCAGTCTCTTAACTGTTGGCTCCTATAAAATCAAAACTAAGAGATATTACTCTCTTACTCCAAATGGGTAGAAACATATAAACACAATTGCAATTAAGAAGAGCCAAAATCTAGCAGTATATTTCCGAAATCTTGTAACTCCATTTTTGATATATTGGACTTATCACAATCTTCTGGGATCCAAACAATTTTGGGAGGCCCCACTTCTCTAGCTCTGCCGACCCCAGGGAGCGTAGCCCGCCTGGCAGCAGGCACAAGACAGCTCGGCTGCACTCTTCCTGCCACCGTCCGTATTTGTTCCACGGCCCTGATATCTCAATTATACTGAGGTTTCGATGCAACCGAGGCTGCAGTTTTAAACCCTCTCCTGGGTGCTGTTCTCCAAGAGTCCTTAATGCCTTCAAACCCAAAGCCCTGTGGGAAATTCATATATGTCAGATTTCAAATACGAGAAATACACTTGCCTTCCTCTGGACCACTGCTTCTGTGTCATGAGTTTGAGGAAACACTACCCCAGCATTTCACCAAAATTATGTTTGTGTCTTGACAGTGAAAGTTGATTTTTTTTCAGGCCAGCTATCCAACATGTAATTTCTAGTAAAGCAAAAGCTTAACTCCCACAGATTTTTACTTTAATGTATGTATAACAAACAGCACTTATTGGGTCTTTGAAGAACTCTCAAACTTCCCTTCTAAAACTTCACAAGTTGGGACACAACTGTGTACATTTCTCTCTGTATTCATATTTTCCAGATTCCCACAGCTCACAATATCACCCCAGTTTCCCTAATCAGAGGGGGGGGAAACACAAACAAAGAAACAAACAAAACCAAAACCAATAAATATATTCAAATACAGCATAGCAATAACTCTTTCCTGGTACCAATTTTTGTCCTACGTTGCTTTCTGATGCTGTGAAAAAGCACTGACCAGAATCAACTTGGATAAGAATGGCTTTAGTTTGGCTTATAGGTTTATCATCATCAAGAGAAGAGAAGGCAGGATCCTGGAGGCAAGATCTGAAGCAAAACTGACTGAGGATGGAGGCTTTACTGTCTAGCTCTCCTCGGCTAATTCAGCTGTCTTTTACATAGACACTAAATATATAGCTGTCTTAATTAAGCTTACATTTTCTGTGACAAAATACCACAACCAAAGCATATTGAAGAGGTGAAAGTTTATTCTGCTTATACTTCAACATCACTGCCTATCATTAAAGAAAGTCAGGGAAGGAACTCAAGAGGGCAGGAGCTTGTAGGTAGGAACTAATGAAGACTGTAGGTGAGGGAATTTAGCATAACTGCTTTCTCTTTATGGCTTGCTCAGGCTGCTTTCTTATAGAACCCAGGACTGACAACTCAGATGACACCATCCACCTGGTCTGGACTAAAACTAATATATAGGATAATAACTTATCTATCTATATATGTATTAACACTTTTTTATTACTTGTAAGTATTTGAGTTAAAATGTGATGATGAATATCTGGTTTTACATAAAATATAAAAGTAGATTTTTGCAGGTTATCAAACAATTTTCAAATATTTTAGAGTAATTGTGAGTTAAAAAGAAGAAAAAAATGTTCAGAAATAAAATAGTAATTTTTCAGTTCTCAGTTCTCTCCAGGGATTTTCTTCAGCAAGGTATGTTTTACATATGCTTCCTTTGTACAAAAAAACAAAAAAACAAAAAAAAAACAAAAACAAATTCATCTTCAAATGAAAGAAATACAGTATATTGACAAAAGTTAGTGTTTAGATTTTAAAAGAGCAATTTAAATAGTTTTAACTTATACCTATACCATAGACATTTTTGAAATAATTTGCAATAGAAACAAAGACTTGCAGAGTGTTTGTTGAGGGCTTTGTGGAGATAAGATTGCTCAATAGGCCTAATGCTCAGGCCTGCATATTCTCATAAGTTTATTATGCTCAGTCCTGGTCCTTGGCTGTCTCCTGGAATATGAATTTCCAGTTACTGGAGCAGTCTATCTGAAAAGGTGCTCTTGGTGACTCCTAAAAGGATGGGTGAACCTTCATGCCCAGTATGGACTATTTAAAAAATGTTTTAGTGTGCATAGATCCTGAATGTAACATTAGCCACAAACCCCAGTTTAGTCAGATAGTTTATGATAACAAACTGACTTATACTGAATGGCTCTCTGTACTTTTGTGGGGTTTTCGGTGTCAGGAACCAACAGCAGAAACACAGGCTCCAAGTATGGTATGGTGGTTGTTACAAGCCTCTAATTTACCAGCATTCAGGAGACATGGACAGGAAGATCCCTGAGGTCTAGGTTAGCGTGGTCCACAGAACAAGTTGTGGGACATCTAGAGTTACACAGAGAAACACTGTCCTGATATACAAACAAAGATAGGTAGATTAGAAGATAGATAGATAGATAGATAGATAGATAGATAGATAGACAGCAGCCAGATGGGTACAATCAGGTTCCACATTCCTCTCAATAACACAGCAAAAAATCCAGGTTCCCTTGGGACTTAATTGACAGAGAACACTTCAGATTGTATACACAAAAATCTTAAGTTTCAGAAAAATATAATACTTATCTGTAGGTCACACAACTATTAAGCAATACAACCTGAAACTGGCTTGCCAAGCTACAAGGATAACACAGTAGCCACACCACTGACAATGTGTAAATTCACTCACAAACTTTTATATATGCATGTGTTCATATATATTTATGGTCTCTCAAAAGTGGCCTCCTTTTGACTCTCCAGCTATCTT
Source organism: Apodemus agrarius (assembly GCA_964023405.1). Classification (NCBI taxonomy): domain Eukaryota; kingdom Metazoa; phylum Chordata; class Mammalia; order Rodentia; family Muridae; genus Apodemus; species Apodemus agrarius. The sequence goes on along the minus strand of OZ030006.1, from coordinate 87,551,917 downwards.
AGCAGCAGGAGACTAAATTGGAATAGAACAAACCTGATGTTTTCCCTCTACAAAACACAGAGCTGAGATACATACTGCACGGTAATCTATTTCTGCAGTCTCTCTTTGCTATGCATGAAATTACCTCCAGTCTTTAAAAACGTCCCAGTTTGCCAAACTGTGGCCGGGGCTAAGCATGCAATGCACTATGTCTGAAAAAATGAGTTATTGGAGAATTATCCCCTTATGTCTGAGTTTCAGAGATTTGGAAAAAGACTTCTAAGTAATTTTTCATCCCTAAAGGCCACTGACTTTTCCTATTAGCATTTTATACCCTTCAGTAATTATATATGACTTTTGAAAATAGCATAGGCCAGAAGTGTGAAGAGGTATAGGTAATCCTTTTGAGAAATTATATTTGAGCAGATGGGTATCACATGAACTGGATGAATCTGCTAATTGTCTAAGTTGAAAGGTTTCTTATGCAATGTTAGGCCATTAATGAGATGAAGAGCACAGCTCCGAAGGAAAGCAGTGATTTTACCAACTTACACAAGATGTCTGACCTCGCCACATTTTTATTTTCTAGACTACTTGTTTCCATAGTAAGTCAAAAGAAGAGAAAAAGAAAAACCAGGAAAGGACCTGAAGTGGAGCTGTCTCTGAATTGCTTAGAAACAACCACATTGACACCAAGAACACTAATGGGTCTGCAAGGCCTAGAGTAAACATAAATAAACAAAGGTTTTCAAATGTTGATTTGAACATCTATATGCTAATAAAAATGAAGTGATTTGAATAATGGTAAGTAGTTATAAAACATTTATAAAAATTAAGTCTATCATGACCAAAAATTGAAAATGAATATCATCATTTTTAGCTTTATACTTTAAAACTTTATATACACACACAAACACATATAGATGCATATAAACACACACATATAGATAGATTGATAGCTAGATAAATAAAGGTATATAATGCAATTTTGTTTTCATTAAGTACAAGATCAAGTATAGGACAATACACACACACACATGTATGTGTGTCTGTGTGTGTCTGTGTGTATGTATATACATACATATGTATATGTACAAACATATACATATGTATATATGTATATATATGGACTCTAAATATGTCAGGGAAAAATCGTGCTTTAACTATTCATGTCACAATTTTTGAATTCAGAAGTAATATTTTCCAGGTTAGAATGTAATTCTCAGCTTGAGCAGTGCCATAATTTTTTCCAAATCACCTAAAATCAATTACTTAATGAATGAATAACAATAGCATCCACTGATTGATGATCTATGTCCTTATTTTTCTAGTTACTATAATATACAGTAAAGTACTCTTGCTTCCACCAAAGACACATGAACACTTTTATCCTAGTATCTAGAACATGTAGACCTAATATATCATGGCAGCACATAATATTATATTAGGGAGTTAATGATAGTAATCTGATGGATTTTTATGGATTGTATAACATAATGATCATAAATTCTGAATGTTGGGGAACAGACAGGCAAGAATGATGTGCTACAAAGCTTCCATCTACATTTTCCAAGCTTTAAAGACGGCAGAAAGGGACATGTGAGGGAGTACAAGTGACCTCAGAGGAGAGAAGGGAACACAGTCAGATTCTCCCACAGAGCCCCATAAAAGCAAACCTTCTGGCACCTTCATGCTGGCCCTTTGAGACCTTTCTTAAATTTACCTGCAGAATAACATGATAACTTTCTCATTTTCAAATCAGTAAATGCATACCATTATGGGATAAACAGAAAACTGGTATAGTAATTTTATATTAATTGTTAATACTTGCAAGCAGAGTATTTTTCACTAGTTCGCAAGCTATTCGGCTTTAGAATCTGTTTGTAAAATGTAATATACATGTAATTTAGGTTGGACTTAATTCAAGTCAGTCTTCTTTCTACCAGATTGCAGAATTTCCTTGTTAGACGTCAGCAAGAAGTAATTTGTAAATTCATACCTTAACAAAACAGTGAATATTCACACTGTTAATAATAGTAATATTCTTAGGTGGAAAACATTATAAAGTCTATAAGCAATGCAAGTTAGAAAATAACAAGTGAATATTTTTTTTTAAAAAAACTATGCTTTACAAATTAAACAGCTTATTCTCAGAGGAAAATAATTAAATCAGAAAAATTCTCATTATTATCTTTAGTAGGATCAAGTGAGCTTTAAAGATTGTAACACTATGTCCAATTTTCTGAGGACTCATCAGACTGATCTCCAGAGTGGTTGTAACAGATCGCAATCCCAACAATAGAGGAGTGTTCCTTTTTCTCCACATCCTCGCCTGCATCTACTGTCACCTGATGATTTGATCTTAGCCATTCTGACTGTTGTGAAGTGGCATCTCATAATTGTTTCGATTTGCATTCCCCTGATGACTAAGGATGTTGAACATTTCTTTAAGTGCTTCTCAACCCTTCAGGTTTCCTCTGTTGAGAATTCTTTGTTCAGCTCTGGTTCCATTTCTAAGAGGGTTACTTTTAATGTCTGCAGTCTAGTTCCTTGAGCTCTTTGTAAGAATTGGATATTAGCCCTCTATCAGATGTAAGGATAGGGAAAGATCTGTTGCTTGCCACTTTGTCCTATTGCCAGTGTCCTTTGCTTTTCAGAAGCTTTGCTCCAACATATAACAAGGATCCACTCTGTTCATTGCAGCATTATTTATAATAGCCAGAAGCTAGAAAGAACCTAGATGTCCCTCAACAGAGGAATGGATACAGAAAATGTGGTACATTTACACAATGGGATACTACTCAGCTATTAAAAGCAATGAATTCATGAAATTCTTAGGCAAATTGGTGGAACTAGAAAATATCATCCTAAGTGAGGTAACCAAGCCACAAAATACACACATGGTATGCACTCACTGATAAGTGCATATTATCCCAGAATACCCAAGATACAATACTCAGACCACAGGAAGCTCAAGAAGAAGGAGGACCAAAGTGTGGATCCTTCAATCCTTCTTAGAAGGCTTAACAAAATACTCACAGAAGCAAATATGGAGGCAGTGTGGAGCAGAAACTGAAAGGCCATCCCAGAGATTGTTCCACCTGGGGATTCATCCTATATACAGTCACCATAAGCTGACACTATTGTGGATGCCAAAAAGTGCATCAGGACAGGAACCTGCTATAGCTTTCTCCTGAGAGGCTCTGCCAGAGCCTGACATATACTTGCAGCCAACCATTCAACTGATCACAGGGTTCCAAATGGAGGAGTTAGAGAAAGGGCTGAAGGAGCTGAAGGGGTTTGCAACCCCATAGGAAGAACAACAATATCAACCAATCAGTGCTGCCAGGGTGTAAACCACCAACCAAGGAGTACACATGGAAGAAAGGGCCCATGACTACAGCTCCATATGTAGCAGAGGATGGTCTTGTGAACACTAATGGGAGGAGAAGCCCTTGGTCCTGTGAAGGTTCAATGCCCAAGTGTAGGGGAATGCAAGGGTGGGAGGTGGGGGTGGTATACTCTCATAGAAGCAGGAGGAAGGGAGATTGGATAGGGGGGTTTCTAGGGCAGGGATTAGGAAAGGGGATAGCATTTGAAATGTAAGTAAATAAAATATCTAATAAAAATGTTATGACATAAAATAGTTAAAATTTCATGGCAAATGAAGATATGGACTTGCAGGTAGACTTAGTATGTACTAATGGGATACAAAGCAGTCCAACCATAGTGCAGGGGCTTTGGATATTTCTGAGTAAATAGACCTTGCCATAACAAAAACGGGAATTTAGATATCTAGTGTTGTCTTAGTCAGAGTTTCTATTCCTGCACAAACATTATGACCAAGAAGCAAGTTGGGGAGGAAAGGGTTTATTCAGCTTATGCTTCCACATTGCTGTTCATCATCAAAGGAAGTCAGGACTGGAACTCAAGCAAGTCAGGAAGCAGGAGCTGATGCAAAGGCCATGGAGGGATGTTACTTACTGGCTTGCTTCCCCTAGCTTGCTCAGCTTGCTCTCTTATAGAACCCAAGACTACCAGCCTGAGAGATGGTACCACCCACACGGGGCCCTCTCCCCTTGATCACTAATTGTGAAAATGCCTTACAGTTGGATCTCCTGGAGGCATTTCCTCACCTGGATCTCCTTTCTCTGTGATAACTCCAGCCTGTGTCAAGTTAACACACAAAACCAGCCAGTACAAGTGTTTACCCAACAGAGTTGAAAACCTGTTTTCATATAATCCTGGGTAATTACTATACCAATTTATATGTTTTCATATAGAGATGGGATTCAGAAAGTTATAGAAGATTTGTTTATGCCCCAACTTGGGTCTAGGGAAATGGCCCCATTGATAAATTGCTCATCAAGCAGGCATGATAAACATAAGTTTGGTCCTTATCACCCACATACAAAGCTGGGTGGCAGCACTTGCTTTCTATCCCAGTGCCTGGGAGGTTGAGGCTGAAGAATATTGGGGTTTGCTAACCCTCCAGACTACCTGAAAGCATCAGCTCTAGGGTTCAATAAGAGATCCAGTCTCAAACTTGAATAACTAACTAAGGGCATGCATATACACACACGTAATGCATTGTTGCTGTTTGATTAAGACATGTGATCCTCCACTATGTTTATAGCAGCCTTGTTTATAATAGCCAGAAATTGGAAGGAGCCCAAATATCCCTCAAAGGAGGAATGGATACAGAAAATGTGTTATATTTATACAATGGAATACTACTCAGCAATTAAAAATAATGAATTCATGCAATTTGTAGGTAAATGGTTAGACCTGGAAAATATCATCCTGAGTGAGGTAACCCAATCACAAAAGAATACACATGAAATGCAATCACTGATAAGTGGATATTAATGAGCCCAGAAGCCCTAAATACTCAAGGCACAATTAGCAAGTCAAATGATTCCCAAGAAGAAAGGAGAGGACCCTGGGCCTGGAAAGATTGGATCCAGTTTTGTAGAGAAACTGTGGGGGGAGGGGGAATGATTGGGGAATAGTTGGGGGGGAGAGGACCTATGGGACATAGGGAGGGGGGAACTGGGATAGGGGGAAGCCTTTGGAATATAAACATTGAATATAGAAAATAAAAATTAAAAAAGAAAAGAAAAGACACAGAAAAATAAAAAAGACATGTGATCACAGTTCCACATGCTGGACCATTTGTTCTCCATCATGAAGATAGGGCTTTGCAAGACAAAGAAAGTCAGTGAGGATACCCCTTGAAGTTTTAGAGCCTGGCTCCATGTCCTGTTCACCCTCTTCTTCTGAATATTAGTGCAGTGTGACCCGTGGTCTTGCTCCACCCTCAAACCTCTCACTCTCACACTGTGAAAGACTGCAGCTCTCACACTATAAGACACACACTTGAGCATTTTCACTACTTCCTAAGACTAAAGGAGAGAAAATGATCAGAGGTAATAAGAATAAGAATAAGAATAAGAATAAGAATAAGAATAAGAATAAGAATAAGAATAAGAATTAATAAATGTATAGACCTGGAGTATGCCTGAAAATTATACAAAAATAACACCCAATTTTACTATGAATAATATGGCTTGGATATCACTAGACAGCATTAGCAATACTGAATTATACATAAAATTTAGTAAAGAATTAGAAAATTATGAAAAATTGAGGAGTAGATAGAGAAAAACTTAGTGGTGGGTGGCAAATAATATTTTTGCAGAAGTGCTATAATCAAGAATCTGCAATTCTCACCACAACAGTCTAACATAGAACTCTATCAGCAGACCTCTGCATAGTGAGGGAACCATTCCTAAATATTTCAACACTGCACTGTTATTCTTCGTAATACCTGAAGTTTTTAGAAAGTATTGAACTAATCTATCTTTACTTCTGTGAGAGTAGCACCTTTCAAATTAATAATTTTGGAATGCTGCCAATTGTAGGTATCACAGAAGAGACCCAGTAAATGTTGAATTATAACAACAAAAACAAAAACAAACAAAAAACCAAGAGATGCTTTCTCTTATCTATGAAAATGAATAGTAATATAAAAATAATACATTGTATAGTAATGCAGATTATTTTATATTAATATGATAGCATAAATACAGCCAACTACCCAACAGAAACATCTTAACTTTTTTTCAGTCCACATATTACATTAAATTGCTACTACCAGGTGATTTGAAATAAGATTCACTGGATTTTCTTGAAGTTTCTCTCTAGGTTAGTTACATGTAATGTATGCCTATGTGTGTGAGTTAAGTGAACATGGTGGGTTGAGTGATGGCCTTGTGCACTATGTATTCAGATGCTGATTTCTGTGTCCAGAGACCTGTTAGTCCAGAAGCTAGCATTGTCATGATGATGGAACCATCTGCTCTATGGATGTTGTATAAATAGTGTTCTCCAATTATTTCTGATTGGTAAATAAAGAGTGGATCAGCCTATGGATAGGAGGAGATAGGAAGCCTGGATTTCCATATTGAAGCTAGGGGTCCCAGGTAAAGCGAGAAGTAAGAGAAGAACCTCGAAAAAATAAGGTAGAGAGACCACATGGAGAGACCAAGAGGATTCATCAAGTGCCTGTGATGAGTGCAGATATGAGGACACACGTGGATCTTGCCAAAACAAAGCAAGGGCAGACTGGCAGGAAATGAGACACTGTCATGTGTGTATTAGCACTATTACAAGGTTAGAATCACTCAGAATTGCCTAGCCTAGCTTGCAACTTCTTCATAAACTTAATAGGTCTTTATTTTCATTATTTTGGAGTTTGAACAGGTTAGGCTTAGGTCCTTAAATTACTACTATAATGGAGGACAGAGGTATGTGATCTTAGGAATTTGAGGCAGTTAAGACCCACCCAACAGGAGTGTTTATAACTGAACACTCAACTCCTGTGCAAGAGTAGTATGAGCTCTTACCCACAGAGAGAGAGAGCTCTCCATCCTGGAAAATTTCTTAAGTAATCACAATTCTTTTTAAAAGGTCAGAAATTAAAATCAAAAACATTTAATATTTAAATAGTATATAGTTATAGCCATACTAGTAAAAGCATGTACTATTTTGATAAAGGAACTAGAAATATACAACATAACATCATTCAGAATAAAGACTTTAAGGCATGTAACATTAGATGAGAATGGTATTTTAGATCAGCAGAATGATTAATAGATGACTAATTTCTAAGAAACCAGACTTATTACAGGTTGAAGTGTAAGATAGTAGTACATAATCAGTACAGAAGCAGTTTTTTATGATGGTAATCCTGCTCTTTAAATTTTTTATTAGATATATTCTTTATTTACATTGCAATGGTTTACCCTTCTGGCCCCCCTCCTGAAAATCCCATAAGCCATCTTGTACTCCTTGTACTAAGCTCAAGTCCAAGTGGTAATCCTGCTTTCATGACTAGGTAGAAAAAAAAGAAAATTAATCAGTAAGAAAAAAAAAGTGTCTCTAAGAGGGCCCTGACAGGCTGTTGTGTAGGGGAGGGAACAGAGACTGCATTTAAACTGTGTCCACTTGCATAGCAACTCTCACTGTAAGCAATCCCACGCTGAAGTTGCAGTACTAAGATTTTCTTCCTAGACTGAACTGAGACATTGCTGTACGGTGTCCAATAAGTTCTAAATGTGCATCAGCTCACAAAGTTGTGAAACTGCCTACTGTGGGTCTTCTGGAGCTAAAGCTAGGCATGCCAGGGCAAAATTCTGCTCTGGAGGCTATATGGCCAGTGTGCTTCATTGACTTGTTTAACTTCTACAACCTAATTGCACTTCCTTGTGCATGGTCCCTTGTTAACAACATCTATAAGGGAAGCAGTAGAGAATCATGATCAAGGGGATCTTATTTACATATATTGGAAACATCTCCATTGTTGCCTCCCTACTGGTGATCAGGGCACAGTTTTCTAAAAACTTATAAGTAAGATTGGACTATCTAGTTTATCAACCAGATCTGCCTATCTCAAACTCCACAGTCCTGGTCATGCGCAGAGGCACATTTACAAATTGAGACATATTCATCGGTTTTGTTGAATATAGACATTTTAGGGTCCTTTATTCTTGTTTTGACAACACAATAAAAAACTCCAGGAGTGGATTTTATAGCAAAGTGACTTAAAGGTACTAAAACCAACTACCTAAAATATAAGTGACATGGAGTCAGGATTTTAACTATTTTGTTGCATCTGTAACACTCAGGAAAGTGTTTGAGCTCCTGGAGGTAATAGGCTAAAACACTTATAAAAAAATGTTGTGTAGAGAGTGATTTTATAACAGTTATTAATTTATGTAGAAGGCAAAGTTAGCATATGTCCTTGTGCCTAAACACATTGACTGTTGTTGCTAATAGCAGGCACTTGTAAATATAATAACTAAACTATGTCAGTATATAAATATAAAATATACATGGTATATACATGGTAGTTGCTTCTTAGCCACTCAAATGTCATCAAATACCATGCAAATAAATAAATAAATAAATAAATAGGTAAATAAATAGGTAGGACAGAAATATGCAGACATGATACTTGTGTTTTTCTGTTACTGTATCTAGCAGACAACTGTGGAACTAATTAAGATAGTCTAAATTACCTCATCATTGGAAAATTACCAGAAGAGGATAGCATGCTAATATTGTGTACAAGATAAAATCAACAGTTAAAGTGAATACATGATGGCTTGAGAAAGTGTCTGGGGGAAAAAAAAACCCATGTTATTGACTTCAAAGAGTTGCCTTTGAATGTTCCTTCAGTTACACTACCTATTATAGTACTTTAAATTGTTATAATTACAAAATATTAAAGTGCTTGAAAATAATTTTTGATTAGCAAATAATAGTAAGAACAAATACATACATATTAGACTAATTATGAATCTAATAAAAAATAAAACTTTAGCCAGACCCTTGATTTTATTAGCAAAATGACTGATACCATGCAAGCATAATAATTTGTTAATAACATTTCGGCTCTTAAATTTTACTAACTATATTCCCTAACATTTTGAAAGTAAAAACAGAAATCTTTTATGCTTATATCAATGCTCTTGTTTTAAGAAGATTAATATGCAATTAGGCAAAGATTTTTGTACCAAATCAGAGTAAATAGTATTCACTAATTTGTGTCATCTTCAAAAAATTATAGATGCCTACTCAAGTATAATCTCGTAACCTTTTTCATAAATCCATGAAATTCTAAGTTACAAAATATACATTGAGAGGGGTGCGTGAAGTAATTAATATACCAAGAGATGAAAGGATTCCCTGCTGAGATCACACAAGTCCTGCACACGTGCTAAACAGTAGCTACTTGAATGTTTATAAATATGTTTTATTTACTCTTGTTAGCTGCCTTTCTGTTGCTGTAATAAAATCCTTAGACAAGAGAAACATGGAAGAGATGGGGCTTATTATAGTTCACAATTGCATGTGACACTTAATCATTGGCGAGACATTAAAGAAGAAGCTAGCCACATTACACCCACTGTCAAGAACAGTTCAAGCCAAGAACATTGGCATGGTAATAGACAGCTTTTTAAATTCAGATTCCCCTTGTTGATGCCATTTATGATGGAGGCAGACTCTGCTCTCATCAATCAATTCAATCAAGATCATCCTCCATGAATTCACCCATAAACCAACCCAATCTAGACAACCCCTCACTGAGACCCTCCTTCCAGCTGATTCTGGGTTGTTTCAAAGTTGACATTTAAAGTTAATCATCATACCAGTAAGTGAGAGGATGAATTTGTTCAGTCATGTAAAAAGACAGTGAGTAAAAGTGAGTGAGTTTAATATGTCGAAAGCACATATGTTTTAGTCAGGATTAGACTCTTTATGTAGCCTAGAACAACCATGAACTTCTGACCTGTGGGCTTCTGACCTGAGTGCCAGGATTACAAGCATTTGCACTCATTCCCAGTATATTCAGAGCTGAGGATGAAACCCATAGCGTTTTGCATGCTAGGAAATTATTCTACCAACTGAGCTATAACCGCATCACTTCTGTTTACATTTCAATTTTCTATTTTAATTCCAACCTTTACTATATAAAAATATTGTTAAAATATATTTAATTAACCAAATAAAATATTAAATACAACTGATACTTTAAGCCACAGTTCCAGTATAATTTCAATGTATATAATGGAGGCTCTGGGTATGAAATAAGAATATTGCAATTGATGAGGCCATAAAATATATTTATGGATCTTATACCCAAATGCATTTACTCACATAATTTAAAAATTAAAATGGTATTCCCGATCTATTCTGGAACTCAATATGATTATCAGCACTCTTATATGTTTTATGCTATGTTATATTATTTTCCTACTTTGCTCATAACTTTCCTCTTCATATATTTATACCTACACTATACATATTATAAATTAGAACTTACATATACATATGACTTAGAGGGAGAAATATACAATAATTTCTCTAAGTGATTGTAGAAAACTTTCCCTCACTTTCTAAGTAGTTTTTATAATGCACTATCCTGTGAACCTAATTCATTGGAGTTCCACCACATGCACACATATATAGATACAATTTTATCAACTGGCAAACTAGTAATATAGCTATGGAACTGGCAATTGAAAAGCTAGTAATATACTAATATGTCTTTTATTTGAGACACCAGGTTTATATGGATACACTCTTAAGTATAGATACATACTTAATTGTTCTTAATATTAGTATAATACTAGTTTATCAATTGCTAAACAATACCATTTTGCTTAAAAAAATCAAGCTGGAGTTCATCCTCAACACAGACCATGACAGGTGAGTAGCACGGGTGTGGCCAGCCGCCTCCCTGTGCTCCAGCCTTCCAGCAGATTAGATGTAGCTTTTGGCTGTGTTTCTCTTTATGCAGCATTTTAAATGCACATTATTAATAATTCAAAAAATATATTGTACTGTTATTAACTGTCAAACATTAGTAAAAACATTTGTATATAATATGTTTGTGGAAATGCAATGTTATTCACTTTATTAATTAAATTCCTTCATAAACTATAGTTTTTTATTGTGAAATGTAAGATATATGACAATCATTATCTTGGAAATAAATTGTTTTATTATTCCCCTTTACTGAGAGATGCTTAATGCAATGCTTAATTATGTAGTCATCAGTATTGTCAATTAAAACATAAGTGAAACAATAATGAATTTATTACTAGTAATTTGCTTTAAGCAGTAATTTGTATTCATTATTTAATAATAAAAATATCACTTACATACTATTTTTCTAAGTGTGTCCCTTGTGATTTTCCTGAAAATTAAATCATGCTGACATTTCAAAAGATAAAATTTAAATTGAAGATTTATTTGATACTGAGAACATCACAAGCATCCATCAAACAAGTTCTCATGGGAGTATAATGACACAATAGTACTGCTGATCAAAGAAACGAGCCAAGAATGCTTTCTTTGAAACAAGAAAAGCAAATCCCCATGGATTGTAGCCAAAAATGCTCACACAGTGACATAAATAAAATACTCTCTGTTGTAGTCGAATTTTAAATCACAGTCACTGGCTGATACATATCAGGCTGTTGCTATTCTTCTGTGTTATAGAAAGTCCCTCACTCTGACCTTCTGACATATCTGCACTGTGCCAAAATGTTCTTATATAAAAGCTACTAAATAAAGTCTCCTCTTTCTTTTCTCCCCCCCCCCACTGTTTATAAAAATGAAGAAACCAAAAGGAAAAGAAAGTGGATTTTTTTAAAAAGTGGATTTTTAAAATCTTAGTTTTCAGTAAGTAAATAAATAAATAAATAAAATATCACTGCGAATTTCCCTGTGAGAATTCAGCAAATGTTCACACTGCAAACAACACACACTGGGCACAATAAAGTGAGGAAAGTAAAAGTCCTCAATGGAACCCAAGTGCTTGTCAGTGTTGAGAATACTCCAGGTCCTTCAGCTCCAGTACGTTTAATTAGGAGTGGGCACTCTTATCCACCACTAATCATAGGTGCTGCCTTCCCTAGCCTCTCCCTCCTTAGCATGGTAAAGAACAGTCACCTAAAAACCATGAAATTATTTCCTAAATGTATTCACTAAACTAGATGAGGCGAGTCAAATCCTTTCCTTATAAGTACAGAGATGTTCCCCCTCACGTGCCCTGTGTATATGTGCGTATGCAAAGGACCGGTGCATGTGCTCCTGTGTACAAATGCATGTGAGAGTCACAGAACAATTGCAATATATTTTCTCAGGCAACTTATACACTGTTTGTTGAGATCAGAACGTGCATTGGGCTGCAAGGGAGCAGGCTAGGTTGGCTGGGCAGTGAGCACCAGGGTTCTCCTTGACTCTGCTCTCAGATGCTGGGATTACAGGACAAAAACATCTCCACACCTGGCTTTTTATATTTCATTGTTGACCTGCCTTCTAGGGACTGAGACCTGGTCCTTGTGCTGCAAAGTTAAGCACTTTACCCATAAGGGCCAACTCCCCAGACCAACACCGATATTTGTTTTTTTTTTCTCAATTTAATAGTAAAATACAATATTTATATTATTAAAAGGGCAACTAGAATCATGAAGTTATTCTATTTCCCAATCATTATGCAAATTGTCTAGCATACTTTTACATTTTTTTTTAATTTTTATTTTCTATATTCTATGTTTACATTCCAAGGGCTTTACCCTTTCCCAGTTCCCACCCACCATAGTTCCCATAGTTCCTCTCCCCCCCAACTATTCCCCAATCATTCCCCCTCCCCCCTCAGTTTCTTTACTAAACTGGATGCAATCTTTACATGCCCAGGGTCCTCTCCTTTCTTCTTCTTGGGAATCTTTTGACTTGCTATTTGTGTCTTGAGTATTTAGTGCTTCTGGGCTCATTAATATCCACTTATCAGTGATTGCATTTCATGCCAACACCGATATTTGTAAGGAACTAGAACTTCAGCATCCTTTTGGCTAGTGACATTTTGGTGATGCTCTTAGTGGGCACATTATACAGTAGCAACAGTGCCTCTATATGAACTCTCCCTTATATATAACTCCAGATGAACAAGGTAGAGATCTGTATCTAAACGAAAAGAAAAGAAAAAAATTAAATATCACACATAGAAAAAATATCGACCTCTTGGACACTGTGCTGTAACCTTCTTTTCTCTTTTTCTCTCATTTCGTTCAGTGCTGAGGATCAAATATATATGAAAATAATAGAAATAAATATAAAATACATAGAAAATAAAGCTACAGAACTGACACTTGGTATTGTGCTGGTACTTGCACTCATATGTACATAGACCAATACACACACACACACACACACACACACACACACACACACACACACATACCCTTTAAAACAAAATAAAATATTTTTAGAGGTTTATTTTTCAAGGTTTATATCCATTTTTATTTTGCCTGCATGGATGTCTGTGTGAGGGACCATATCAGCCAGCACTGGAGTTCCAGTCAGTTGTAAGCTCCCATATAGGTTCTAGGAATTTAACTGGGATTCTTGGAAGAACAGCCAAGGGTCTTAACTATTGATCTGTCTATCTAGCCTCACAAAATAAGTCTTCAACAATGAGGTAGATCCGTTACAATGAGAGGTAGAGTAAGGACAGCACCCAAAAGCTCATAGGTCAGCTATCCAGGTATATACTACAGAGAAAAACAAAAAGAAACTATTATCTCTAATAAGGAAAAGTGAAAAGTTGGTAGGTTTTCTTTTCAGCCTGGCATAAATTGGAGTCTTCCAAGATGAAGGATCCTCAACTGAGAAAACACGCCAATGGGTTAAAGAAACCGATGAAATTGGCCTATAGGTATGGTTGTGGGATATTGTATTGATTACTGATTGATGTGGAAAGGCACAATGCATTGGGCCAGTGCCAAACCTGGCAGGAGATTCTGAGTTGTATAACAAATCACTCCAAGTAAGCAAAGGAATGCAGTCAAATTCACGGCATTCCTCCACGTCTCTGTCAACTCCTGCCTTTAAGTTCTTGGCTTGCTTGAGTTTCCAGCTTGCCTTTTTTCCCTGATGAGCTGTGATTGAGAAGTATGTGGACTAATTTCCTTGGCAGAGGAGATTTCAAGACTGCCCAATATTGGATCTGTCACATGGTCATTAGCATTCACTCCCATACAAGTCTAAAATAAAAAAGAGCAAATGAGCCAGAAGGAAAAGATATATTCTTTGTAAAGGAAAGGACAGTAACAAACTTAACATTACCTCAAAGGCCCCTCCTGGGAAAGAGGCTCTAATTGGTTTTTTTTTTAAATTTTTATTTTCTATATTCTATGTTTACATTCCAAAGGCTTTCCCCTTTCCCAGTTATCCCCCACCATATGTCCCATAGTTCCTCTCCCCCCCTGCTATTCCCCACTCATTCCCCCCTCCACGATTTCTCTGTTCTGGGTCTACAATACTGGATCCAATCTTTACAGGCCCAGGGTCCTCTCCTTTTTTCTTCTTGAGAGTCATTTGACTTGCTAATTGTGCCTTGAGTATTTAGGGCTTCTGGGCTCATTCATATCCACTTATCAGTGATTGCATTTCGTGTGTATTCTTTTGTGATTGGGTTAGCTCACTTAGGATGATAGTTTCCAGATCTAACCATTTACCCACAAATTGCATGAGTTTATTATTTTTAATAGCTGAGTAGTACTCCATTGTATAAATATACCACATTTTCTGTATCCATTCCTCTTTTGAGGGATATCTGGGCTCCTTCCAATTTCTGGCTATTATAAACAAGGCTGCTATAAACATTAAGGAGAGATTTGATTGGCATTGGAACGAGGAAAAGGGTGAACTCAGAGTAGACCTTATTCAACTGTGAAAGTAAAAGGCCTAAGAAATTTTTACTCCTACAAAGAAAATAAACAAACAAAACATCACAAATGAGCAACAAAAAATGCCACAAACATTGAAAGTTTCTGGTAATGTAGTTCAGTGGGATCAGTGTCCATCCCAAGATGGTAGCAAACCTTGGGAATGTAGACTGTTGGTGCTTGTATAAGAGTCACAAAGAATGCAAGAGTTTAGGGTTAGTAGAAGCTTTCTTTGTAGTTTCAGAGAGCTGCTACAGCCAGGCAACACATGTGGGAAGTTTATGAGAGGGCAAAAGGCCCTCAGGCTCCATTGTAGAAGCTGTGAAAATGAAGAACAGGAGAGCAGCTATGAAGAACAGTATTATGCAGCTCAACAGAAAGATGCATACAGAAGACAGCAAAATTGGAGGGGCAGGGGTGTCAAGCCTTTTGATACAACACAAGGAGGTAGAGAATTTGAAGTTTGCCATTTAGACTTTTCGTCTTGTTTTTAGCAAGTATTTCCTTACTGTATACCAATTACTTTCTCTTGGAATGGTAAGGTATAATCTGTGCCAGTATAAGTTGGAAATAAGTAGCTTGCTTTTTTATTTTAAAAGGGATTATATTTTAGAGATTTCCTTGAGTCACAGAATAGACTTTGCCCTTTTAAACAGTGCTAAGACTAAGAGACTAAGGGATCAGATATCAATATTAGCTAAAAAAAAAAAAGCAAGAATGCATTTTTGAGGAGAGGACTATATTTAGCACAGATCTCTTTCAAATACCAGTGAGACTGACATGTATAGATTAAAGAACAAACGTGTGAATTAAAGAATAAAGAAATGATTATCAATAATCATTTTCTTCTGAATTAATATCACTTGTGAAGTGACAAAAAAGAACCAATTATCTAATGTCTAGCAAGTTATTCTTAATTAGAAATCATTCTCTCAATTAAGACCAGTAAAGGCACAAACATTCTCAATTTCAGGGCTTAGACTAACTGTATTTTTTAAAGTTAAAAGACAAAATATAGAGTATTTTTTTCTATTTCTCATGAAAAGCTATAATAAGATAGTTCAACTGGCATAAAATGAACTATGAGACTGAAAATATCATCATAATGTGATGAAATTCATCATAAAAGTTATATTATTATAATTTATTAAAAATTTATGAGCATCTCTAACTGTGGCATAAATTAGTCCATGATGAAATAAATATGGTATCTTAAAATTCAGAATTAAAATTATCCCTCAGAGAATAGATCCACTATAAGAGAACACTTTGTGAGATGTCTATTTATTTTGTTGATCAAATGTGGTTTCATTGTACAATTGTGCCGTCATCATTTAACAACAGACACGGGCAAAATGTCAAACCCCAAAGCTATAAATACTGCAAATCAATTTCTCTAAATCTTACATAAATTTATTTGCAAAGTTATGCTTTAGCTTTCTGACATTTAAAGATGGAATGCAGAGCAAATTTTTTAATAATTCTTCCTGAAAATCCATTAATGTCCATGCCCAATCAAAATGAGAAAGACTTAAATATGAAATTTGCACAAGGAATGCTGAATGCTTGGGAAAGCCTTCAAAAAAATTAAAGACATTGTAAATAGCTGATAATAGAGTTTTGTTTTGAAAAAGGCAATAAACCTGTTAAAAGCTGAGTACTTGCAGATTTGATTATTTAGTTTTGTATAATTATATCAGAACAAGGAATTCTATTAAGGAATTTCTCATTACTATGAAAGAAGATTCTCAAATTAGAGATGCAGGATCAAATAAATAGATGAATACACAAATAAATAAAATAAAATGATAAATCATACTTATACTATTTCTGGTTAAAATATCTTCTATGGAAATATATTTTTATTAAACAACCACATTTTCTCTAATCAAACAAATACAATTTAAATACTGCATAAACTAATATATTGAAATTATTGTCAATTAAATCCTCTTGCTTTGGCCACCTTGGTTATTTTGTACATAGAACATTAAAATGTTCAGGCAATTGTAAACATAGTGAGGCATCTATACATGTGTGTGTGTGTGTATGTGTATATATATATATATATATATATATATATATATATATATATATATATATAGAGAGAGAGAGAGAGAGAGAGAGAGAGAGAGAGAGACCATTAATCCATTATATCTACTGTTCTATCAGGGCAAGAGCACCCTCTGCTATGAAAGTCTGATAATAAACTATATCTGAGAAATGTCACTGTGTTCAGTGAACTGAACCTCTATATCTCTGACACCTCCTCCCCATTCCAATGTCTATAGTGTACATAAAAATCCTGGGCTTATACACTAGATTGAATTCTCATACCTTTGGCTCAGATAATACCACTTGTAACAATGAGGTCTAACTATAAAACCATCAAATAAAAGTATATTTTCTCTGACCTTCATTTCCTTGAATTTACATCTTAATTGTCAAACTAGTCCAGCTGCGCACTTGAATAAGAACTTCTGCCAGGGGGTTGAACAAGGCATTGAGAAACTATGTTGTTGCATATAACAGTTTGTGTTTATCTTTTACTCCTAGTCTAGATTTAGTTACAAGTTTTACAGAATTTTATTCATAACACACATCCTGAATATCCTTAAATGAAAATAATGCTTACAACGTTTCCATATGTATTTGAAAGTGCAGTTCTCTTTTCAAATGGCTTGTGATTTAGTAAAAATGTATTTTGAAAACTTTTACTAACTCCAGAAAAATATTTTCACTCTATTCTCTATCATGAAACACCAGAAGATATGTAAGTTCCTGAGGCTACCTGAGACAAATGAACCACAGACACTTTCATTTCTGAAGAACCGAGTCAGCTGGGACAAGGAAGCAAAAACCATGATGAAAATTCAAGTATTTTCATAGGAACAGGGGTTAGTAGCTAGTGTAGGGGGTACTTTCAAGGAAATTGAGCTTCTATGCACTCCTTCTAACCAGGAAACCAAGTAGAAGAGGATGGTGTCACTATAAATTAGGTAGAATTTTGGGTATGTTATAACTAGAATTTGTGTATTATGTACAAAATTCATAATCACATCTCTTAAAAGAAAATAGACATGAATTTAAATTATGACATTTCTTAAAACTGTTATCACTTCAGGTATGCTGTGGTCTCTTCTAACAGAAAAAGTTTGCCTAAGTTTACTTTAGCTATGTGTTTCTGAGTAAGGCAGTTCAGATTTATTTCATGGCAGAAGTCTTCCTCTGTTTACTGACAACCCTGGCATCTTATCAATAACTATGGCAGGAGAGCGACATTGAGGGATCTACATTGTGATGTTCTTGAAGTTGACACATCCATCTCTGGTCCTGGCCAAAGTCAGTCTCTTCATTCCTTATTAGGAGTCATGGTTGTCTCTTTGTATTGTTCACTTTGTTTATTTGGTTGATTTTGGCCCCGAGTTTAACTATCTTCTGCTGTCTACTCTTCTTGAGAGAGTTTGCTTCTGTTTGTTCTATAGCTCTCAGGTTTGCTGGTAAGTTGTTAGTGTAAGATCTCTCCAATTTCTTTACCAGGGCACTTATTGCTGTGAATTTTCCTTGTAGCACTGCTTTCATTGTGTTCCATAAGTTTGGGTATGATGTGACAGCATTTTCATTAAATTAAAGAAATTTCTTTATTTCTTCCCTAACCAAGTTGTCATTAAATAGAGTTTTTCAGTTTCCATGTATATGTGGGCTTTCTGTTGTTTTTGCTGTTATTGAAGACCAGCCTTATGCTATGGTGATCTAATAGGGTGCATAAGATAATTTCAATCTTCTTGTATAGGTTGAGGATTGTTTTGTGACCAATTATATGGTCAGTTTTGGAGAAGGTACTATGACGTGCTGAGAAGAAGGTATAAGCTTTTGATTTAGGGTGAAGTGACCTGTAGATATGTGTTAAATACATTTGGTTCATAACCTTGATTAGTTTAACTGTGTCTCTGTTTACTTTCTGTTTCAATTACCTACCCATTGGTGAGATTGGGGTGTTGAAGTCTCTCACCCTTATTGTGTGGGGTTCAATATGGGTTTTGAGTTTCATTAATGCTTCTTTTATGAATGTGGGTATCCTTGCATTAGGGGCATAGATGTTCAGAATTGAGACTTTCTCTTGGTGAGTTTTCCCTTTGAGGAATATGAAGTGCCTTCTTTATCACACTTAATAACTTTTGGTTCAAAGTCTATCTATTGGATATTAGGACGGCAACTCAAGCTTGTTTCCTGGGAACATTTGCTTGGAAAATTTTTTCTATCTTTTACTCTGAGACAATGTCTGTCTTTGTTATTGAGGTATGCTTCCTGTATGCAGCAAAATGATAGATCTTGTTTGCTTACCCAGTCTGTAAGCTTATGTCTTTTTATAGGTGAATTGAGTACATTAATATTGAGAGATATTAAAGACAACTGACTGTTGGTTCCTGATATGTTTTTTTTTTAAGTGACTATGTGTGCTTCAGGGATTGTTGTGAGGAACTTTATATCTTGTCTTTTCTTTGGTGTAGGTACCTTCCCTATGTTGGAGTTTTCTTTCTAGGATTATCTATAGGACTGTATTGGTAAATCCATACTGTTTGAATTTGGTTTTGTCCTGGAATATTTTGTTTTCTCCATCTATGTTGAATGAGAAATTTTCTGGGTATAGTAGCCTGGGCTGGCATTTGTGTTTTCTTAGAATCTGCATGACTTCAGATCAGTCTCAGTCCAACTTGGGAAAGAAAAGAAAGCAATCACAAGTGAGGAGAGAGGGGGCACCTGGAAGAGAAAGTGGACAGGGGATTGGGGGGAGATGGGAACCAGATCTGCTATTGCATGGGGGAAAAGGACTGAAGCCCTGAGTACCAGAAGAAAAATGGAAATATGCAACCTCTGGAGGTAGGGGGTTGGGTATGCTCCAGGATATACCAGAGACTTGGGAGGTGAAAGACTCTAAGGACTCAGAGGGAGGGACCTTAGAGAAATGCCCAAAAGAAGGGAGAGGGAACTGAAAGAGCCCACCTCCAGCAGGAAGACAAGGCATCAAGTGAGGGAGGGGGTTGCCATCCTACTCTCAAAACTCTGACCCATAATTGTTCCTGTCAGAACTACAGGGATGGAAATGGAGAGAAGCCTGAGGAAAAGAAGTTTGATAGGCCCAAAGTAGGATCTGAATCAAGGGGAGGCCCAAGGCCTGACAGTATTACTGAGGCTATGGCAAGCTCCCCAATATGGACCTATAATGTCCTCATTCCAGAAGACCCAACAAACAGCTGAAAGAGTCAGATGCAGATATTTGTACCCAACCAATGGACAGAAGTTACTGACCTCTGTGGTTGAATTAGGGAATGCTGAAAGAGGCTGAGGAGAAGGGCAAACCTGTAGGAGGACCAGCAGTCTCAATTAATCTAGGTCCCCATGATCTCTCAAACACTGGACCACCAACTAGGCAGCATACACCAGCTGATATGAGACCCAACACATATACAGCAGAGTCTGATCTGGGTTCAGTCAGAGAAGATGCACCTAATCCTCAAGAGACTAGAGGCACCAGGGAGTTTCGAGGTCTGGTTGGGTGAGGGTAGAGGGCTGAGGACATCCTCATGGAGACAGGGAGGTGCGGAGGAGGTATGGGATGGGGAACAGTTGAAAGGTGGCCTGGGGTGGGTAGGAATAAAATCTGGAAAAGATTGGATCCAGTTTTATAGACCCAGAACAGAGAAATCGTGGGGGGGGATGATTGGGGAATAGTTGGGGGGGAGAGGAATTATGGGACATATGGAGGGGGGAACTGGGAAGGGGAAAGCCTTTGGAATGTAAACATAGAATATAGAAAATAAAAATTTAAATAAAAAATAAAAGATAAAGAAATTGTGGTTTCTGACTCTATGGTGTTGTACTCTGAGCTCATCTGTAAGTGTAATGGACCTCATTCACAGGTTTTGCTGGCATGTAATATTGGATATGCCTTTATAAACAATGAATTATTGAAGTGCTCTGCGTCCAATGGTGACTTTCCTGCACGTGAACTCAACAATTAATTGATTGTTCCCTATTATTGCACATGGTAATGAAGATAGTTCTGCTCCATGACTCAACAGAGAATGAATCATTTGACAAAACTTATATAATAGTCAAATCTCAGAGTTTCCCTGTGATAGCCCCCTTCCCCACATCACATATGCAGACATTCCTTGGCCAGATGATATAGCCACATGTGTGTGTGAATTCAAAAATCTGCAAACCAATGTTTCTCTGCCTTCTGGTTCTTCTTGCAAAACTCTTTTGTCTCTAACCTAGATTTATATAGCTTTCTGCCACTTACTGAGAAATTGTGATAGGCACCTTAGTATAATAAATGCAGGGTAAAATACTGTCTTCTTTTACAACATCTGAATTAGCACCCAAAGAGGCCCTACTAGTATTCATCTCCTATCTTCAGAAATAGTTATTAACTATAAAGTTCATTCTAAAGTTATCCAAGTGGCCAATTTGGAAATGACTTCATTTACATACGTAGAAGTTTTAAGTAAAATTGGAGACACCTACAAAGGAACTTAAATAATCAGAAGATCACAAATTCTTGTATGATAAAGACAGAGTTAACTCTATTCTGATCAAACAAATGTTGACTATATTGTATATCCAAAGTACTGTGGCAAACAAACTTTTAGAGGGGTGACATGTAGTCTACGATGACCTAACCTACCAACTCTCTGACATCCTATGCATTCTCTTTACACTTACATATAATCAAAAACTGAACAAAACACACACACACACACACACACACACACGCATGCACATGCACACACAAAACAAACAAAAATTAAAAACAATCAACCAAACAGTTGAAAACCTTGTTTTCACTAATTGCTAAAATCACATGTTGATCTAGAAACAATTATGACTGTGAGTTTCTGTAGTATGGAAGCTTTACCAACAAACACTGTGGTATCCATCTGCTTAATGATAGCCTTTACCACACAAGAGAAACTCAATAGGAAATTTATAAATATGTCACCAGAAAAGGTCAGTGAACTATATACAAATATATAAATGCCTGAATGCCTATATTCCCATGTCCCAAATATAGAAATAAGAAATTTTAAATTAAATGTGTGTATGCATATTTTAAGGTTAAATAATTTAGAAAATTTATTTTTCATAATTTTCACAATGTTCATTGGACAATTACAGTCCCAAACACAAAGGAAAAAAGAAAAACACATTGGTTATTCATACTATAAAAGCAAACAAAGTCATATAATACTTCTTAAAGCCATTTAACCAACATTTTTTGGGGACTGAGATGCTCAATTGATTAGTGTCCTAGACTTTATGCCACACAAACTATAGTTGAACTTATTCCTGATTTGAGCTATTAATTTTGTTACCAGTTTGTCACAACCACAAACCTGAATAGGCTGAGTCTTCACTGCATTAAAACAATTTTATGGTGCAGCAAGATGCCTTGGGTAGCTTTCCAACTACTGTTGCCAGCATTACCCAGGGCAACAACAAAATGAATAAAATTTCTGAACCTGGGCAGATAAGAGTGCATCTCAGTTTCTCTCCCTGCTGCATGAAGACTCTGTTTCTATCTCACTACAGAATACATCAGTGAATCTAATGGAATCTGACATTTTGGTGACTATTTCTTTTTCTTTCAATTTGAACAAATAACTAAAACTCTTCCTTGAAAGGCTTTTTGAAATTGTATGATTTTAAATCTGATTTTTTTTCCTTAGGACAGTCTGTCCACCAAAATCAGTGTTTTAAATAATTGCTAACAAAATAGAATTAATAAAGTAATGAGCCATAAGACTATATTATTAATGAAGTGAATTATGTAATATAATGTATGTAACTAAAGCACACAAAGTCATTAGAATTAAAATGAGAAAAATCCTCTAAATAAGTGATATGAATAAAAAATTAAGGATTAAATTTCAGAGAATGCATATTAGATAAAGAATGCTTTCACCAAAAGAACTTTTAAAATTTAGTCACAATTATTATCTATAAACAAATGTCAGAGCCAGTTTTGAAAAGAGTACATATTTGTAAGACATTATAAAACTAAGGATCACACACAGTGTAGTGGTTTGAATGAAAATGGCCCCCATAGACTCATACGTACTGGGACTATTAGGAGGTGTGGCACAGTTTGAGTAAGTGTGGCCTTGTTGGAGGAAGTGAGTCACTGTGGGGATGCTGTCAGGTTTCACAACCTCAAGCCCTGTTGCTTTTCATGCTCTGTGCCAATCCAGATGCAGGACTTTTCAGCACCATGTGTTTCTGTGTTCTGCCAGCCTTCCCACCATGATGATAATGGACTACACTTTTGAATTGTATGTAAGCTAGCCCCAATTAAAGATTTTCATTTTAAGTGTTACTATGGTGTCCTCACTGCAATAGAAATCCTAACACAATGGAATACTACTCAGCAATTAAAAATAATGAATTCATGCAATTTGTAGGTAAATGGTTAGACCTGGAAAATATCATCCTGAGTGAATTAACCCAATCACAAAAGAATGCACATGAAATGCAATCACTGATAAGTGGATATTAATGAGCCCAGAAGCCCTAAATACTCAAGACACAAATAGCAAGTCAAATGATTCCCAAGAAGAAGAAAGGAGAGGACCCTGGGCCTGTAAAGATTGCATCCAGTTTAGTAAAGAAACCGAGGGGGGAGGGGGAATGATTGGGGAACAGTTGGGGGGGAGAGGAACTATGGGAACTATGGTGGGTGGGAACTGGGAAAGGGGAAAGCCTTTGGAATATAAACATAGAATATAGAAAAGAAAAAAAAGAAATCCTAACACATTTCTATATGTGTGCCCATATGTCTTTGTGTATATATATGAACTATATGTATTTATATTTACTACATATATTAATATTTATATCATACATACATATTACAAAGCATCAGAAAAGAACAAGAGGATACAGGTTTGCCATTGAGAGAGAAGGGCCAAGACCTCTAAAAACACCTTTAGACATGTATACTTTCTGTATGTGTTTTTTGAATTTAATTCACTAGGGTTAGGCATGCACTGTCGCCTGTGTTGTACCATGTTGAATCCTATGCTGTCACCCTCTGTGACAGTGAATAACTGTTATAAAGGGTATCTGAGCCTGAGCAATATGAATGTGTGCATATGCTCTTATAGTCATGTAGCATACATGCCTCTCCCTCAGATGAGTACCTGTTTCTGTTTTCTCATGTTTCCTACCAAGTTTGATGACCCACAGCTCTGTGCTTTGTTACACCCTCCCATGTTACTTTATTTGCACCCTCCGTCTGTTCTTCTTCCTTAACTTGTTACAAGTAGATAGTTAATATAACTATTAAAGTTATATTAACTCAGATGTCAGAATTTCAAACAGTAACAACCGAACATTTTAGAAGATTGAAGAGAGTGTATTTCCTAAGTTGAGTTTCTATTATGCATTACTATATATGAATCAAAGAACAGCAGAAGTTTATTTCTGGCTTACTAAAATGCTAGCCACTTAGTATATATGACAAATTATTCTTTGAATATAAAACTACATATAATTTTCACAATGAATTGGTGACTGCCTCTCTTTACCAGATATCAGACATGGAAACAAAGACTTATAATAACTATACAGCTTTCCTCAGGCTCAAGGTCAGACTCAGTAGTTGCAGATATCCATATCTGGTATCTACTTATAAACTGTCTGCTTTGATGTCAGTATCTCTACTTCACAAACTACATCTGAAATATAATATTTATATATGTAGTCTTAATTAGTCTGTAAGATGAATGAAGAAGTTGATAGACCGATTGTAATTGTTGGAATAAGAAAATAATGATCCTCATACAATAATATTCTCAGATTAACTGTTATACAGCATTTTCTAAAAGACCTTCATTATAACTGGAATAGTCTTCATTTCATTAACTCTGAGGACTTTTAACACAGAAAATGAATTTCCGTGCATGCATGAAAATAATAACAAAGCCTATGGCAATAGCTGCCTTTTGTCATACATTTCTTCACTTTTTAACGTCTATGGAAATGACTTTCATTGGTTTATTCTTCATGAGAAGTTTGCCTATATAATCAAAACTTTATTACATAAAAATGCAATTATTTAGAAGCACATGTTATGATTTTTACTTCACTCTTAAAATCATGAGGCAGAATACTGGAAGCTGACTATAAAAAATAGTAGAGTTTATCCCACTATTCACTGCAGATCTTTCCTGTCAAGGGATACAGGGGAGAGTTGTGAAGGAGAAGGTAGAAAAGTAGAAGGAAAAAAGCTACAGTAAGAAGGAGAGGAGCCAGGGAACGGGAGGCATACATGCAGCACATATAAACATGGGTGTGTTAGCAAGTCCTGTGAAGCCAGTGTGCAGACTTCTGAGGCAAGAGACCTGTAAGTTTAAGGCCAGGTTAGACAGGCTATAAATAAGATATATGAGACTGGAAAAAAGTTTTAAAAAAAAGTACGTAAAATATTAAACATAAATTATAGTCACTAATGATTAAGATAAATAAAAATTTTACTGTTGTGTACTTCTTTAATTCTAGTACTTGGAAGGCAGAGGCAAGTAGATATCTGTGAATTTAAGGACAGCCTGATCTACAAAGTGAGTTCCAGGGCATCCGGAGTTGTTAAGCTATAAGACCCTGCTTCAAAACAAACAAACAAACAAACAAACAAACAAAGAATACACTGTCATCATTTAAAGTTAAGATGAATTTTGGTGTAATTTTGAAATATCTCTTGTAAATATGCTTATCGAAAGTACTGACAGTTTGCTGTTTACACCTATATGCAAATATATGTTCACTTTAACATTAATGAAATATTGATTTTTCAAAATTTGTAGATGATCAGATTTTATCAATATTTCTCACAAAGTTGGAATGATCTTTGGGTAGTTCAGGTTGGCCTTAAGCTGATGACCTCCTTTGTTAAGTTTCCATGGTTACAGCATCATGTTTTTATACCCAAATTCATCTCATATAATTGTTTCTTTTATTCTTCAACTTTCCACACCCAGGACTAGATAATCTGCTTAATAATTAGCAATAAATAGCAAATCAAATATTACTTTAGCCGACAAGTTTACCCTCTTAATTATTAATATTATTTAATTTTAATGAATGTTTAAAAATGAAAAATAACCTTGCTTTATGTTTTCCTGTAAGCATAACATAAATTTACTTCATTTTTCTGCCATTATTTTTATCAATAGAAAAAAATGTATGAATAAACTAAGTAAAATATTTATCTAGCAACAATGTGCATGTAAAATTTTATCCCGTTTAATTATTTCATTTCTGTTATACATAAAAAGCAGATGGCAAAGTAGACAGTAAAATGAAAAATAAAATAGGAATACCAGTGAATGGCATGATTTATTGCATTCTACAAAGTCCTCATTACCACATTTCATATTATGACTGTTATACCATTTCATTATTCCTGGAGAAAAAAATTAATTCTCTGTAGAGACACTCTGGAGACTTCATAAGATAAATATTTCAAAGATTTCAATTATGGAACAAGATAATAATCCATCAATGAATTTTGTTTCATATTCATGGTAAAAACATTGTGTGAAATAAGACAATAGTTATTCTGACCCAAAAGCCAGTATATGCGAACACTGGTGCAGCATGCACTCAGTCTGGATTATTGGAAAAGCCAATTAGAGAAAAGGAAAACCATTACAGCCAGACATTAAAGTCACTCATCAAACCTTTCAAGTCAATGCTTTGCAATGGATTTCCAGGGTGGCTAAAGTCAGCAGTAATACTGTGTCTAAGAAGCTAGAAAACTAATTCTGTGTTTTGAGAAAAATAGAAAATAAATTCTAGGTGTATTCTTTGAGCACAACTTAAAGACTGAATCTCCAAACCATGGGGAACTGGAAAGAACAAATTCAAGTGCATCTTCCTTCCCTGTTCTTCCCTAGAGGCTCACTGAACAAGATGCCATAGAAGACAAGGGAAGAGGGACTTACAAGAAGAATAAGAATTATACAATCTACCAAATACTTAAAATTAATGAAATAGGCCAATGTAAATCAGTGCAGGGGTTATTGGGAAGATATTTCAAACTAAAAGCAATTAAAAGGTCACATTCTACTTAAATATCAAGCACAACTTAAATGCCAACAAGGTTTGAAGAGTTAGAAGCAATATATATGCAGGTGAATTCCTCTAAACTACCTAACTCTTATAAGAAGATAAAGAAGAAAATAATGAAGAAAGAATTACCACATAGCTACTGATGATGAGAAAGAAAGAAATGTAAAGAAAATGTATAGGATTTGACAAAACAAGAAGGAAAAACATGCAGTTATAGTTTACAGTACATTCCACTGACATAGCTGTGTGGTGCTCACTGCACAAGTGCAAGCAATGCTGTGTGAAGGGCTATGCCACAGAAGAGAGAAGGAAGGGAAGTTCTTAATGCGATGTTGCAGAAACGTGAGAAACAGAGTCTACAAAAATCAACCACGAAGAACTCTATCACAGAGTATATGAAAGGTTGTAAATAAGAACACAACATGGTTAAAAGACTCATAATGACTTACTGTGATACCCATGGTAAAACTTTTAAGAGTCATCAGAGATGCTTATTCTTGCAGTATATAGTAATTAACAACAGGACCAATAACTGGTCAACCAATAGAGGATATAAGAGTTGGGTATGTTCAGGACTAAAAGGGCTATCCTTTTTATACCGCTGACATCAGGGATCATTGTAAAGTAAGAGGCAGAAATATAAGAGCCAGAGATGACTAATGATGACAACAACATTGTATTTTCAGGACACAACAGGGAATTGGCACATATGAGCTCATAACAACTGTGACAGCATGCACAAAGAAGGAATGAAATCAATCCCGAAAAAATACCAACATGGAGGTAGTATGTTCTTCTTGAGTTGAGGGGTTATTGGCGTTTGTTGGTGTTGGGAAACAGAACCATTTTATGTAAGATTGTGATCTGAATAGGTGGGCCCCTTTTGGAGGCAGGCCCCTCTCTCCAGATTATATGGTCAAAACAAAATGGACTCAATGAGTTAGAAAAGAAAACAGCATCAACAACAACAATAGAAAGCTGGATGTGTAGTACTGAAGTAGGTCTGGGCAAAGTTGAGGAAGGGGAGGTGAATATGATCAAAATACACTGCAAGAAATTCTCAAATAATTTATAAATATTAATTTTTTAAAAATAGCAAGGAAATGAGACAACTAAAAATTAAGAAGAAAAAGATAAGACTGTATTGTGCATTTTAAAGTGGTTCTTACAGAAAAATACATTTAGAAAAATTATTCTGGAGCATACCCTTTGAAATTAAAAGCAATCTTCAAGGCTGTCAAATATAAGTGGCAAATAATTAGCAATGGAAAAGCAATTAGATTGTTAACAGAGATTTCAAAACAAATGCACTGCATCAAGGCAACCAGATACCAGAAGAACTCAGGATGATGAATAAGAAGTTTTCAACTTACAGGGACAGTTGTCCTTCCTCTCAGAGCACACACTACAGATGTGTTTCTCTCAGAGCTAATGTACCAACCAATGAAAGAAAACAATAGGGCGAGAGAAGACTAGAATCAAAGAACATCAATAACAGTGGTGGTAATTAACCCAGATGTTCAATTTCCACATCAATGGACTCACTTCCTATTAAGTCTAAGCTTTCTACTCATTCTAGAGAAATCAAGGTCAAAGCAGAGACCTCAAACACTCAGCCAAGTCCCCAGTTGACACAGTTTAGTAGCAAATGGCCTCAAAAGCAGAGTGCCAGCCAGAGGAGGATGAAGGAAAGACCAACCCAGTGCGATGGCCTCAGTGTGGTCACTGGAGGTGCAGGCATGTGTAGCTCATTTGCAGTCTACATTCTTGAACTTTCAACTGCTCTGCAAAAAGTTATAGATATTCATAGTAATCAAAAGGTTTTCCATCCAAAAGAGACACTTTAAGTGTGTATAGTAGATTTTAGGACCAGTGCATAATGCATCATGTGGTGCCACAATATGTCATATGAAAATGTATATCCATTATGCTTTGTAACAATCCAAGTTTATTGAAATCAAGAATATTGTAGTGAAAATATTTAATTATACTGTAGTTCTTCAGTGAAAATGGGTATAAGCATCCCTCAGAAGATTCCTTTAAAGCCTAATCTGAATTTACAAGAGAAAGCCAAGTGTCTGAATATTAAATGTAGAAGTTCATTAAAAACACAAGCACAATTTGTTCCCCTGAATCATGCTTCAAAGTTGTTTGTGCCTTTAGTGTTGTCTATGACTAGAAAAGTTAGGTTGCTTTTATTGTTTATTTTTCGTTTTTGTGTTTGTTTTATTTTGTTTTGATTTTTTTGGTAGAGTCTCTTTGCATCCCAAGCTGAACTCAAATTAGTAATTGTTTGGTCTCTGTGTTCCCAGTGCTGGAATTCTGGAAGGCACTACTACTCCTAAATTATTTTTATTGAATTATTGTTTTCCTGCCAGTCTAACACCAATATTATGATGAAAGTGATCGCTATTCTTCCTGTGCTAACATTCTATGAGCTAATGCAGATCCATGTGGGACCTGGGCTACCCATGAGTCTCCTTGCGGAGTACTGCTCAGCCCTGTGCAGTGACTTTCTGTGCTAATTTTTTAAATTTTCTTGTTGAACATATTTTCGTAAAGTAAACTCTGCTTTAGTATCATTATTTAACGTAAAAATAATCTCGCAAGTGTGATCTGAAACAAGAATATCTGCTATCAAGCTCTTTCCCAATTGAGATAAGTTAAAAGTGTCATACAAAAATGTTAAGTACCATTTTTCAAAGAAAAGCATCCAAATAAAAATTTATATAGTCTACAAAATTTCATATATATGTTTTGTTTGTTCAAGTTTTTTTAATGTTAAGTGTGACCTCCCTCAGCTTTTGAGTATCTGACACATTGTTGTCAAAGAATAGCAGCCCAGCCCCCTTATGCCTTCTGCAGAACAAGCAGAACCAGTTTACAGCCTCTGGGGTAAGGGTCTGGCCCTGCCTATATATATATTTGGAGAGATTCATTAAAGTCTGAGCCTTGAACGAGAAATCATGCCTTGATTCCATGTGTTTTTCTTGCCATGCTGTTTTCTATCCCCATCTCTTCTTCCAGGCAACCCAAGCTGTTAGCAGGTAACTGTGGGCAGCTACAGTTAAAGAGATGGCCATTTTTTAATTTCAATACTACACAAAGTATACATATATCAAAATTTCACATGTCTTTAGATCACTCAAAGCTTTGTAATTAATTTCACTTGTTTCCTATGTTTGCATTATAAGAACTGACATGTTAAGTCAGGGTTTTCACAAATCCTAGATGCATAATGTAGCGTTGGAATCGTGTTAAATGCTGTTTCTCATGGGTTAGAGCTACAGCTCTCAAGTCCTCATCTGAGGCCACATTGTCTAGAAAGGGCCTGCATAATGTTTAGACACTGTGCCTAAGAGAATAATCAAGGTGTATGTCTAAGCTTTTCATTTTAGTATGTATTAATTATGATTAAAAAACGTCACTTAAATGTGGGTATTTTTATAAGAACAATATTTTAAAGGCAGTGTTTTTCTGAGTTGTAAGCTGTGGCATTGGCTACAATATGTTTCAAGCTGCTGCTAGCTGGGTAATTTGGCCTGTACACTAAGAGAAATTACCACCTAAATGAGCAGCTGAGCATGTGATGATCCTGTCACGATGCTTGCCTCATAGTTCTTCCTTGCATTGCAGGTTCAATGGATTTCATGTCCTGTGTGGTTGAAAAGTAAGTATTTGTATTGAACTTATAAAAATGTTTTCTACGGAAATGTTGGTAGTGTGTACATGAGCATTTGGAAGTGCCATTCATTTGTCCTTTAGTCTTTTGACATGTCCCTTCATTTTTGCTGATAAGAACACAAAGCTCTTCAATATTAAAGGTTTTCACCAAGAAGGCCAATAAGCAAAGTAAAAGCGACAGGCACATTCTCCCGTCGACGTCACTCAGTCCTGTGGCAACTGCAAGCAGCCAGTATTTTTTAATGGTATGTTTCACCCAAGTAGGCAATAAACAGAGTGCTGAAGCCCCAAAGCTGTCAGCGGTTTATCAGCAGCATAATTCTTTGCTTGGATATAGAAAGTCAAAACCAGATTGATTTAAAATGTAAATGGGCCATTCTTAGTTAAAGCTCTTGACCTAGCTTCTGGAAAAATTTGTGGTGCTTGAATCACAAACATTTTGCCAAGGCCATGTCACGCAGTACACATTCACTACATGACTATGGTTTTTGAAAGTAAAAGATTGAATTAATTAGTGGGTAAATAAATATGTGAAAATATCCTCAGATATTAACAATGGTTGTTCCCAATTTGGAAAGCTAAAGGTATTACACAATTTTTGAAATAATTACTTTAAAGCATAGACATTGAAATAACTGAAACTTTCCAAATCATCACGCAGAAGCAAAAGTCTGGAAACATTCAGAAGTCCTGGTTAGAGCCTGCCAGCAATTGTGAACCTCAAAGTCTGTGCAGCAAGCAAAGGCATCGACAGTTCTTAGCCACTGTGCAGAAGAGCAAGGGAAGGCCTAGTGTTGTGCTGGCCGCAGAAGGCCCACTGAGCTAACCAGAGAGCAGCAGTTAAAGTAGAGAAAATTATGTCATCTCATTTCTTTTTTTTATTAATTGTAATAATGAACATCGTAAAATCAGAAGACAATGAAAGACTTTAGACCCTGTGAAACATAAAAATAATGATACTAATAAATAAATAAGAACACTTCTCTTTCAGAGCAATATGTTGCGCTAGAGGAACTTCCTAAGTTTAATCTAAAATGACCTGGATAAAAGCAATATGAATAAAGAGAAAAGAAGGTCAGCCAACACTTGGGAGGAGTACACAGGAGGCAGACTCTCAAGAGGCTACGTTAATACATCTGAGGTTTTAAGAATAACTTATTGAAAGACCTAGAGTTATAAAAGAGGAAAACACTAAAAACAACTCTATTCATTCATTTTATCTTTTATAACACTAATTTTCTTCAACAAACAAAAGAACCCACTATTTCGGTGGTATTCCACATAAAATTAAATATACATATGCAAAAATTAGGAAAAAGAAATGCTCAAAACCACAGGCATGGATTGCATGATGTATTATAGAGTCCTGGCATTTGCTCTGTACAGCTGCAGCTCAGTCCAGATAACTTGAGTACAGAAGTGCTGATGAGCTACTTGTAAATATGATCATAACTATAGAAATATATATGTATATATACATATATATACATATATATATATATATATATACACACATATATATATACACTTTGCCTATACTGAAGAGTTTAGCCTTTTCTGCTCTAGAATACTGCCGAGAAAAGCTATGTCTAGAACATGGTTTGAGAATGCCCCTCCAAGGCTTACTCCTAGGAGTTGTGCTCAGACCTTTCATAGGCAAGTCCTGCTGAGAAACAGTGAGCTTACTGAAGAAATCGCCCTTGAAAGGAACCAACATGCTTTATGTTGCTATGCTCTTGAAAGATAAGTTCTAGTAGAGGCCTTACTCTCAATCAGTCTCTCGCCACCTATTTTTGTCGTGTAGAGATCGCTCCCTTTTGCAACCACTCCTCACATTCCTCCTAAGGCTGTCGTTCTCAACATGTGGGCCTCAACACTCACAGGAGTCACATATCAGATTTCGTATGTGTCAGATATTTACATTATGATTCATAACAATAGCAAAAATACAGTTATGAATAGTAAAGAAATAATTTTATGGTTGGGGCTACCATGACATTAGAAACTATATTAGAGGGTTGTAGCACGGGGAAGGTTGAGAACCACTGTGACCTACAATCCTCAGCAAAGCTAGCAAGTATCACACTCTGGCTCATAAATCAGAGCTACATGAGTGTCTTTCTTTACGTGTTATTTTACCTTGGGGATTTTCTTACACTTATGAAAAGAGACTAACACAAGTTGCAATAGTGAAAGACTACATTTTAAAAGAAGGATGAGAAGCACAGAAAGTAATAAGAAAAGCAGATTGAGAAAACAAGTGATCTTAAAACAGCAGCTAGGAAAACGTTGAACTACAGAAGCAAAATTAAAAAGAAATTAATGCTAAAGATGGCAGGCTTCATTGTCTCAGTGTTGCTTAGGAGAGTCTGACGTGTGCTGGCTGAATTTAAAGGTATGACATCACTCAGTTCGACCACAGAGACAGGAAATGAAAACTGCCATCCCTCATTGAGTTTCCATGAAGTATTTTACAGAGAGAGTGGAGTAGCTAGAAGAGCCTAGCTTCTGGGCCAGGAGGGCAATTAAGCATAGACAACAACCATCCTTACTTTCTCTTATATTATGCTATTCATCTTGATTAAAAGACGTTATTAGTATCTTCCATGTGTACACCTGTAAGATGTGTATGCATGTCCCTTTACATTTAAATTATGGAATTAGTGTGTATCATAGGTGATGACTCCTAACAAGGACCTTGGCTAGAGAGCACAAAGGGCACGTCTTCCTAAACCATGCAGACTGACTCTTTATTTGAATTCCATTTGAGAAACATCTAGTAATAAAAATAGGTGGCTGATTTGTGAAAGCATAAACTAGAAAAATATGTGTATGTGCACATATTTCTCTGTCTGTGAACAAGACTGGAGTCCAGCCTGGCTCTGCAGAGAAGGTCAGTGAGGTATCCAGGTTCTATACACTGCAGTGCTAAGTGCTTCACTCTTCTGAGTGGTCTCTGTTCTAAATAAGCAACTACATCTGCCTATTCTGACTACAGATGGAGTGAAGCATGTAATTATCCTTCAAATAATTGGCATTCAAAGGTCTGATGAATGTATTTCCCACCTTAGTGATTCAAAAGCCTTTTTTGTTAAATGGGTTTGTAAAATAAATATTCATGCTCACAACGTTACACACTAATGAAAAGACACCTGGTGAGCAAAGGTAATAATTTTAAAAGTTAAAAGTTGTTTGTTTTTCCTTAAAGATGGCAACCTGCAGTACCAGAAACCTCCTGAGGATTGTATTAAACCCAAAGAGGAACTCTCCTGGAGAATAAATACTATAGAGATTCTAAGGTCTTTACAAGGCCAAGCAATTTTAAAGAACTAACAATGCATATGCTACTAGCAGAGAAATGCTTATTTAGAAAAATGACATTTCCTTTGTCAGTCTGCTTTTTATTTTCTACTATGGCTCCTTGCAAAAAGGAAAAACAATTGCCAGGGAAAGAATACTTAGCCACCCTGGAAAATTCAGATAAAAGTAAATCAAGGAGAGTAAACAAATATGAGTTATTTTTTGGTGCCCCCCCCAAATTTCTATTTAAAATGAACCATAAACATCTGTTTACAAAGACTGATTTATCTGAACTAGAAATGCTTATTTTATCAAGAGCTTAATTTTTCTTCTGATGACAAAAGGAATTTGGTATACTTTCACTGGTACAGTCGACTTTGTTGATAGCAAGTTTCTATTAAACATAGCCTGTTGTATTCTATACTAGGTCCTACTCGGTTCCCTCTGCTTTAAGAAACTGTTTCATCTCTCACCTTGTAATTGTGAAGCGTTTAGCTAGTATTAGCATCACAGTGAGTTTTAGGTGAGTATGTGTTTCTTGAACTTTACATATAGCAAGTGATCATTTGGGATTGCAATCCTATTGCTGATCATTCTTTTGTGCGTATCAAACTCTAGGTGAAAGGTATGCTGAGGTCACTCATACCATCCTTAGTTTCAAAGGAAATGAGCAAGTTCTCACATAGTTGCTGAGAATTCTGACGATTTTGTAGAGAAAAGAAAACCATTTCCTTTTCCTTGAGTAAGCAATCTTCCTCAAGGGAAAAGTGAATCAGCATCTGGTAGTATGTAATATGCTGTAGCCTCCAAGAAAATCATTTGGAAAAGCTCAGTAATTTAAGGAACTCTTTCAATAGCTGAATTAAGAGGAGAAATCTTAACAGAACAGCTGAAAACTGACTAAGATCTATGTTATTTTGGATGGGACATATATCAATATCCACACCTCTAAAGTGGTGATAACCATGAAGAATGGTACACCCACAGGTTTACCTGGAGGACAGTTTTCATCTGCTGTCATTGTTAGTACATTGGTAGAGAAGAAACTGGGCCATAGCTTCATTTAGGGCAGAGTAGCAATTAGTCATTAATCCATTATAGCATAGGATATACATGTAGATACATGGATGACTTCTTCAAAGAAAGCATCAGATGGTACATATTTAAATGAAAGAGGACATGTGGATATATGGGTGACATCTTCTGGAGAGGAAACCATCAGACTACATATTTAAACGAAAGCTGATGAGAGATCTCTAGTTTTTTCATCAGTCCAGTGACTTACTTATATAAGACACTTGCTAAATATTAATTTGATCAACAAGAATAATTCATTACAATTTTTACAATGAAACGGCAGCAATCTGTTTATGATGTTGAGCTGCATAGAGCATGATGAAAACCAGAATAGAAGAAAGACTCTAAAATGAAATATTGCACATACAGGTTTTCCATCATTGGTTGTGATGTGTAAAATTTCACATGAATATTAAAAAGAGAATTAGAAACATATATAAGCTCAGCATTGCGCAGAAAAAAAAACTGGAATGAATGGACAAATGATAGTAAGCCCTAGAGAAAGCTAATCTTTTATATTTCAAAAGAAAAGCAGAAAACATAAAATCTTAAACAAAACATTACCTTTATATCACTGAACTCAAAAATACTTCCTTAGGGAATACATAGAAAGCCAAGAAACAATTATATAGGCAAATCAGACAATGAAGAGTCTTACACATCAATGAATGAAAGACATTCAACCATATATAGAAACAGATTACTCTTCAAGCAACATTGCTTTCTAGGTAGCTGTAAAATATGACTGAATACAAGAATACAACAGGATAATGTTAGAGCCAAATGGACTCTCAGGGCAGTCAGCCCATAATGAGCCTGCAAAGTGCCTCTTCAACTGGAAAGTGTCATGATGAATTATTATAAAGTCCTTGAGGTTTAGATAGTGTCTATAAACTCTAATAAAGACCATATCATAGTTTAATTTTAATTATGCAACGTCTGCTCTGGAGAGTGATCGCATTCAAAGATATGATCACTAGAACGAAGATAAACCCTGACTTAACTATAATGTGGCTGAAATAGAGACATGTCCTTAGTACACACCTTTAATCCCTAACAATGAATGCAAGGTTATTTTGTAGAAGGAAACAGGCTTGTTTGAAAGAGACATCTAGTTGACATGGAGACAAAGTGACAAATCAGAGAAAATTTTCACAGAATGAGTAAGAAATAAGATATGCCCATTGAGTTAGAAATCGAATATGAGAACAGACAGGAAAGAGAGGCTACTTAACGAGAGAGAGAGAGAGAGAGAGAGAGAGAGAGAGAGAGAGAGAAGTATTTGGTGGTAGTAGTGTGTGTACAACAGACTGAAGAAGAAAATGAGAAGGAGCCAGAAGATTAGAACATGTTGCCAAATTTATTATGAAGCCAAGCAGAGCAAATGATTCAGTTAGTGAAACCAGATGTACTCAGTCAGCTTGGAAGATTAGATTGTATGGAGACAACTAGCAGCTTCCAGGATTGGATCAAAGCATAGTTAGAGAAGGAAGTATACTGGGCTCAGCTCAGGTACGTATTTGCACAGCTTGGATACAGATCTTATCACTTCATCTAAGGAAATAAAAGTGGCATTTATACTACCATGGAGTAACTGAATAGAATAAACTTATAAACTTCTCAAACAAAAAAAACCGAAAATATGTTACTAAATCTCAATATACCAAGGCACGGAATCAAAAAGTTTAGTATGCTTTTTTTTTCATTAATTGGAGGTCTGGATCATAATTTTCATGGTTAATTTGAATTTTCCATAGCTTTGGAGTTTAAGAATTGCAAAAAGAAAATGGTTGGTGTCAACTAAATATGAAAATGTCAAATATAATTAAGATGTCAAAAATCAAAGACTATCTGTTAAATAAGTTGTAACAGAACGAAAACCATCTGAAAATCATGCCCCACAATTATTTCCTCATTTGAATTTCAATAATCATCATTAAATCTAAAATATTTATTTTAAAATTTCAAAGCCAGTTTAAAAGAGGACCCAATGGACTGTGCAAACCTGCTCTGGTGCCTAAAATAAATGTGCAAATCAAATACCGAGCAACTGCCAAGTTCAAGTTAAATTCTGTTATAAATAACTGTTTCTGTGTTATCATCATATCCTTTCTATGTCAAATACTGATAAAGATTCACTCTCTAAATCATTGTAATTTCCCCTGTGCTGTCAGCAAAAAGATTTAATGTGGTGATAAAATATAAATGGGAACTGGTGTGTGTTCCTTCAAGTCTTACATATTTTATGAAAAGCTTTGCAAACTAACATTTTTATTTCTTTCTACATAATATCCCAATTTATTGAACAATATTAGCTGGACAAAATTCCAAATCATGAATTTATTCAAATCACAATATAAAAGATTTAATGAATATATAAAGAAGAGATATTTAACTATCAAAGTTAAATATTTTATTTTATATTTTATATTTTTATTTTACATATTTGAGTGTTTGACTTTGTGTGTGCATGTGTACCAAGTATGTCCCTAGCACAGAAGGTATTGGATGCTCTATAACTAGAGTTACAGGTGGTTGTGATTCATCATGTGGTCACTGGGAACCCAACAAATGCTCTTAAGTTCTGGGCCATCTCTCCCCACCTGTAGAAGGGGTATGATTTATAAACAACAGTCTTCTGTGTTAGTAAACAATGTTACATATTTTCTTGAAGAGCGAGGAACTAGATCAGCTTTCATTTAATCTTAGCTGATTTACATTTTATCATATGAAAATTTCAATGAGTATTGATTTCTTCAAGAGTAAATCCAGGCTAATCAGTATACCTACTTATGAAAGCATGATTGTAGTTAATAATTTAGCCTAACATGTAATACGAGTTATTATTAAAAATATGAGC
The DNA here is from genome assembly GCA_964023405.1 of Apodemus agrarius. Taxonomy (NCBI): domain Eukaryota; kingdom Metazoa; phylum Chordata; class Mammalia; order Rodentia; family Muridae; genus Apodemus; species Apodemus agrarius. The sequence goes on along the minus strand of OZ030006.1, from coordinate 87,514,084 downwards.
TGACAAGTTGTTTCTCCTTTTTTTGACTTTTGTATACATTTGTGTAGTGCATGTGTGTGTGTGTGTGTGTTTGTGTGTATACGTGTGCATACACACATTGAGGTGTTTGAACATACATGTGAGGAGGGTTGTGTCCTACTTTTGTATTACATCAATTATACTTTCCTCAAAAGCAACCTGAGGTCATGTACAAATTATTAGTGTATTTAGATTCCTGGAGACCATGGTACATGAGAAAACCCTCAATATAAATGCATCGACTCTGAAGCTGTTTGGCTTATTTGTTGCTGTTCTTGCTTTCAAAACAGAAGAGCAAAACTGTCCTAGGTGGTCATCATGCCTTATCAAACAGATCAGAATGTACACTAGAGCGACTAAAGAAGATTCACAGTGGCACGTGTCCACCTGTGTTCCCCATCAATGCAGGAAGGAGGTTTCTCCTAGTTTTAGGAAGGATACTTAGCTGATTACTTTAATAATACTAAAAGAACTGTTTTCTTTTGCTTCATTGTCTTTTTTTAAACATGTGTGTGAACTAATACATTAAACTAAACTATAAATGACGATGCCAGGCTTCATGACAGTACGCGTTCCTCAGACAAGTCAGGTCAAATCTGTTAGATGTTGTTTCTTTATCCTAAAGACAGGCTTAACAACAAAGCTGAAAAGGCACCATTTCAGATTTTGAAATGTAGACATAAAATGTATGTTATCCTAGAGGAAAGAACAAGGCTTCTTTTCACTTTGGCTTAAGTTATGCTTAGCAGAAATTACAATTACTAAAACAAACCCTTTGATAATTTAAATTTGACTTGTACTTTGGCTAGTTCAATAATATCAATTTAGGAAGAAAATATTTAAAACAGGAAGGAATTCAATAAGAAAACTTTACAGGGCATTTACCTAAGTTGACACCAAATGAAGCAATTTCTCTATTTCATTAAAACACTTAGGAGAGTAGGAGCCAAGATGTTAACAATTGTCACAGCATTGTTGTTATAATTTAATATGTATAGTTGACTGACTTTAGTACCATTTATTCAAATATATGTAATGATTCTATCTCTGATGAGACTTAATTTTAAAGATAAAATACCTCTATTCCATAAAAATTATGTCATACATATTTTAAATAAAAATATGTCATACATATTTTAAACAAAATGGAATGCTTATTTTATGAATAATTTTCAAAATAAATTAAAATATACACCTGTTTATTTAATTAATTTGTCTTTACCTTTGTCTTTGTTCAATGAAAAGCTTTATGCTATAAAAATATTTTTTGAGAAAAATTAATGTGTTACTGTTCTGAAGCAAAAACATCTATGGATTAACAATATGCAGAGTATTGAAGAAGCTGAAGAATCTAATCCTAGACACAAACTTCATGGCATTTTCATGGAACCTGCCCAAGTGTCAGGCATTCCTTTTCAATGCCTAAGAGGCTAAATTTAATATGTTTTGTCTTCCTTTCTTGTGCCTCTGTTATTATAACTAGATATCTAATATTGGCAACTATAATTTTATATATTATCTGAAGGTGACAAAAACTGAATTATAAGAATTTTGAAAGACAAGCATCTGGGTGGATGAGGAAAGAGAGCTGCATTTTCTTGGTCTGACTTTTGCAGTAGTAAAAGGTCAGTCTTCAAGTCAAACAAGACAAAGGTCTCTGCTTCAGAGGCTGTTCTCACTGCCTGCTCCGAATGCCTCAGCTGTGGCCACTGAGTGTCAGGGCAGCTTGCTGGGGGATACTTAAGGTCAGTATGTGAAAGCAGGCTTCAGGATCCCTTTATTAGCACACTAAAATGTTATTTCTCTCTTCAGAACTAATTCTAATCAAATGCTTCAAGAAGTCAGACTAAAGATGACAGCACAGAGCATCCCCCTTCTAATTTTTTAGCACTTTTATGCAGTCTGGAATGTGCTTCTCTTTTCATCAGGCTGTGTTCAGCTCTACCAAGAGCACAAAAAAAGTCCAATTGCTGGTACAGCATAGAATCGATCAGTTTTCATTTCACCACCTATGTTTTGACCACTATGAGTAGAATGCTATTTACTTAGTGCTATTTATAGTGCAACACTGCCTATAGGTTATATGTCTATAAGCACTGACATTTTATAGTGAGTTTTAACATATTTTCTTCTCAGTTCTTTCACAAACCTTTAGATCCATGGTAGTACCGTGTTTAGGGATAACACTGAAACCTTTTTCCTGATAATAAAACTGACATGGCCAATATTACAGCACTAGTTGTAACAGAAGCAAAAATGATGGCTCATTTCCAGGGAAGTTAATTATGTGTCAGAGCACAGTGTAACCAAAACAAGTCTAAAGTGATGAGTACCTGCCCATTACACTTGCCTATTTGGTTTTGGACTGATCATGAGGCTATTTGTATAAAAATTTGAAAACTGTATTTTTTTTATTCACCAAAGAAGACATACATGTTGTCTCTTAATAGTATAGCAGAATTTATTGTTTGGAAAGTTCTTAAATTATCAGTGGTGCACTGAGATTCAAATAATGTTGATAATTTATAGATTTATAGATAACCATCCCAACCCCTTATTAACTTCATGTAATGTGAGGTCCTTAATCTAGTAACAGGTTGAATATTAGTTTTGGAGTATAAATAAGGATAAAGGACAAAGCTAAATAAATATAGGATTTAAAACTTGAAGATGGTAAAACTGGAAACTCTATCACAGAGGTCATAAATCCATCAGTCAGTCCTGCTATGAGATTTAAAGAATTAAATGAAGATAAGAATCCTCCAATTAAAATCCAGTTGGTGTGTGCTTTATAGCAAACACTGTCTTAGAACTGAGAGTAAAAGCACAAAAACAAAATCTCCATTTTCTTAAAATATGTTACTATAAGACAATAATTATCACAAACAATATATTGCACTCTGAAAAAACACCACAGGGAAGATGAGTCCATGAGGAGGGTTCTGTCTTCTAGATTGGCTCTGAACAGAATCCAAGAACTCTCCAAACAAAGGATGAATATTCTGCTAGAGTTTATAGTTTACTAGTTATTTAAAGTGGAACAACAATTCATAAAAAGGCAAAGCCCTCAAAAGAGGTCTTAGAAAAAATTGGTCCCAAGCAGGATCTTAGGAGCTCATGTTCTAGAAGAGAACCTGAAAATGCTCAGCTAGGGGAAGGAGGGAGGGGAGCAGCGCTAGGGTGTGGTGAGCATGGGATCAAAAGCAGGGGGAGGGGGGCACTAATACTCTGATTAGAGGGGACCTACTCTAAAGTCAATGCTGCAGCACTAGATTTGGGGATTAAGAGGTAGAAGGGCTGCATGGAAGGCCTTTTTTCGGGGAGACTGTCTAAATAGTGGCATCATTATGCACACCTTGAAATTCGAAGAAAGGAGGAACTGGTGTGGGATTGAGTTTAAAATACGTCAAGGTTTGAACTTGTGGAAAACTGCAGATAAATTGTCTGACTTCAGGAGCAAACATTGTTTTCACTGGAGAGCAGTTCATTCACATCAGAAAGTGTGCTTAAACAAGGGGCCTGGAAGACATCCCTTTTTACGGATGTATATAGGATAAAAGTCACCAAAGGAAACCAAGGCTGGCTGATATTCTGAATAGAAGTACATCCCAAGAACGAAGACGTGGCATCAAATGCACTTGTGTCCCATATTTTCTACCCTTAACATGACAGTCCCTGTTCAAATAAAAAAAATCCCTCATGAAAACAAATCATAGTACTTGCAAAAGCGAAAGTACAGAAAATAGGTCAGTTGTTTGTGTTATTTTATTTTTATTTCCATTTAATTTTCTGGGAAAATACACAAAAAAGAAAAGAAAGACTATTCAGTACAAACAGGATAGCCTTCCCGCAGTGCTCCCTTGCTAACCTGGGGGAGAAGTATGCTACCATCAATATGCTTTTCATGACCACAATTAAATTCTACATTACTTTTGTCTTCCAGTGCTCCAAAATAGCTGGGTGGTACCCTGCCCTTAAATCACCATTTCCACTACTCCTGGGCCTAGACTGACCTTGAACTCAGAAATCTGACTGTCTTTGTATCTTTCTGACAAGTTGGCTCATAGTGTAACTATCTTTATTCGTTTAGATTCATGAAGCCCCTCATAATTCATATTAAATACTACTTTGCATAGTCGAGAAATTATATAGTTCCTAACTCATGTATTTAGAGTACTTTCCCATAACTTTAAGGGCTGACAGAAGATCCCAGTATTTATCCCCTTTGCTGAGACATAGCCACACCCTCGACTCTTGGACTTCTGCTGTTTCTAATTATCATGGAGCCATTAATGTTAAGAGGGAGAGCATTCTTCAGAATCAAAGAGTCCTCCACAGCTAGTACTGGTTACAAAAAATGTGCACATCATTACACAAATGAGCCTTATGGTCACAGCTCCACACTCGTGGAGGCTCACACCAAGGCCCTGTCCCAGGAGCAGGAACCGTGTCACTCTGTCCCCATCAAGGCCATGTCAGGCTCGGCAAAGCCCTGGTGCACTCTGCTGCTCATCAGGATGGTGTCACAGGGCTTGCTCTGTTCTGGAAGGCAGAAATCTCATGGTGTGGAATGTAAGGTGTAAACCTCAGGTGAGTGTGGACTCTTACACCAGAGTTGAGGTGCCACATTTATTTTCTCAACACATAAAATCAATAAAATACAACACCACAATATTTTACTTTGCCCTCGCCAAGAAACAGGACACTCATAACTGTACTATTCAAAGTTGGCCCCTTTCTCCTCCTTTGCATTACTAATTTGTTATGCCATGGACTTTTTTTTGACACAGAACATTTTTTAATGAAATATACTGTGAACAATTGATATTCTAAAGAAGGATAATTGATATTATTTCACAAACAATTGAAGGGTTAAAGAAGAATGCCACCAAAATCTAGAACTACCCATTAAAACACCTGTCCGTTTAACATGCTAAGCACCGGCTGGCTAAGGTGCTGATGACTTTAATACAAGTGTCAGGTGGTGACATGTCAAAATCAAAATAATGAGTATTTCTAGTATTTCCATATAATTATATTTTAATTAAAACAAAAGGTATAATTTTACATGTTGTAATTATACATAATCTATATAATACAATAATGATTACATAAACTAAAATTGCAGGACAGTAATTGATATTTCTCAAGGGCTTGATTTGTTGCTGTTCTTTCATTAGCAGCTAGGCAGGTTACCAGCTAAAGTATTACTACATCCTGGGAGAAAGGCAGTGTTCAGGACAGCCATCTTGCATTTACAAAACAGGATCCTTGAGAGGTTTTTTTTTTTTTTTTTTTTTTTTAAATTTTTTTTTGGATTGCATTTTTTTTTTATTTTCTATATTCTATGTTTACATTCCAAAGGCTTTCCCATTTCCCAGTTCCCACCCACCATAGCTCCCATAGTTCCTCTCCCCCCCAACTATTCCCCAATCATTCCCCCTCCCCCCTCGGTTTCTTTACTAAACTGGATGCAATCTTTACAGGCCCAGGGTCCTCTCCTTTCTTCTTCTTGGGAATCATTTGACTTGCTATTTGTGTCTTGAGTATTTAGTGCTTCTGGGCTCATTAATATCCACTTATCAGTGATTGCATTTCATGTGCATTCTTTTGTGATTGGGTTAGCTCACTCAGGATGATATTTTCCAGGTCTAGCCATTTACCTACAAATTGCATGAATTCATTATTTTTAATTGCTGAGTAGTATTCCATTGTATAAATATACCACATTTTCTGTATCCATTCCTCCTTTGAGGGATATTTGGACTCCTTCCAATTTCTGGCTATTATAAACAAGGCTGCTATAAACATAGTGGAGCATGTGTCTTTATTGTATGCAGAGGAATCCTCTGGGTATATGCTCAGGAATGGTATGCCAGGGTCCTCTGGAAGTGGCATGCCCAATTTTCTGAGGAACCACCATACTGATTTCCAGAGCGGTTTTACCATTTTGCAATCCCACCAACAGTGGAGGAGTGTTCCTCTTTCTCCACATCCTCGCCAGCACTTGTTGTCTCTTGAGTTTTTAATCTTAGCCATTCTGACTGGTGTGAGGTGGAATCTCAGGGTTGTTTTGATTTGCATTTCCCTGATGACTAATGATTCTATATTCTATGTTTACATTCCAAAGGCTTTCCCCTTTCCCAGTTCCCACCCACCATAGTTCCCATAGTTCCTCTCCCCCCACAACTATTCCCCAATCATTCCTCCTCCCCCCTCGGTTTCTTTACTAAACTGGATGCAATCTTTACAGGCCCAGGGTCCTCTCCTTTCTTCTTCTTGGGAATCATTTGACTTGCTATTTGTGTCTTGAGTATTTAGGGCTTCTGGGCTCATTAATATCCACTTATCAGTGATTGCATTTCATGTGCATTCTTTTGTGATTGGGTTAATTCACTCAGGATGATATTTTCCAGGTCTAACCATTTACCTACAAATTGCATGAATTCATTATTTTTAATTGTTGAGTAGTATTCCATTGTATAAATATACCACATTTTCTGTATCCATTCCTCCTTTGAGGGATATTTGGGCTCCTTCCAATTTCTGGCTATTATAAACAAGGCTGCTATAAACATAGTGGAGCATGTGTCCTTATTGCATGCAGGGGAATCCTCTGGGTATATGCCCAGGAGTGGTATGCCAGGGTCCTCTGGAAGTGACATGCCCAATTTTCTGAGGAACCGCCAAACTGATTTCCAGAGCGGTTTTACCATTTTGCAATCCCACCAACAGTGGAGGAGGTTTAATGAGCAAATTCATACCCAAGAGGGTATGATTTCAAACTTCATATCTCAGCCATTGCATCATACACTAAAGAGCTATTATTGTACAATTCTTCATTTCAAAGAAACCGTGCTTTTTAAGTAGATTAAAGAATAAGATGTTCATAAGCCTCCCTGGACCATTTAGTCATTAGGAGAAAATAGCTACTCTGAAACAAATAGGCACACTTTGGTCTTAAGGCATTACAGCAAGTGTTAGAACTCCCTAATATCTGCTGAAGTATGTAAATATACTATCAGTATCATGGTAACATAATCAGTATTTTAAATGTGACATTTTGGCAAACTAAATATTAACAACTCTTAGTACTATAAATTCCACTAGCTACATAATTCTTCTAATTAACCTCAATTTGAAAAAAAAAACCCTGTAAAATATTTAATTAATAAGTTGGCATATCATTGTAAAGTCTGTTTTATACTGTTCCAGGATGACTTGTTTTAGGGAAAAACACTTTGCTTCATATATGTCAGCTTCCATTTATGTTAAGGTCATCAAAATCTGTAAATTTTTAAATTGTATACTTATGTAACATCGTTAAGCAACTATATAACTTCATTTTTCATGAACAACTCATATTAAAATTTATCAACTTCTATGATTCTCCAAAATTATACCTGTTAGCTTCATGAGAGTGAAGCCTTGGTGATTTCTGAAATATTCATCATCAGGAGATAAAAGCATGTCTGACACACAGAAGGCAGGATGAGCATAAATTACAGGACTTAGCCACAAACTGCACTGCAATCCAGAAACAGAATTTGATACATGGAATATAACGATAAATTTACAAAACATCCGATTAATATATTTACACCATAAACTTAAAGTTCAAGTTTTGTCCATGTTTTCAAGCAAAAAAAATCTACTAATACTCATTTGTAAGGTGAATACATGTCTCAGTCAGTGGAGACAATTCCCTCTCCTTTGTGGTAAATATCCTTTTTGTAAAAACACAGTGGAAACCTTGTGTACAATCTGGCAGCCAGAAACAATCCTATTTATGCAAATGTATGCAAATCCTTAGTCTTTAGAGGTTGAAAACAAACACAAAATTATGACTACTCCAATGATACTCACCTGACTAAAACAAAATCTATAAAATATCACAAACTATGAATATTTTATGATAGAAATTTCTACCACAGTGTTTCAAAACAGAATAAAGTCAAATGTGCCTTAACAATTCCTATTCAAGATTGAGTGTCGTGCGTGTGTTAGTACTAATGGTAAGTTCTTCGTCCAACTGTACAGATGCCTGAGTGAAGCACTCATTATCACCACAACTCAATAGGCCAATAACAAAGCTCCTGCCATCCCAAAAGATGCTTAGTGGGCTGATTATGAAACTGAGCTCACTGCCAGAGATGCTCAAAGCTCTAGTGCTAACATCTTACTGGAAAATAGTGGAGTTCATATTTTATGTGGTGAGGTTTAAATGACAGGGCTTGTTCTCAATTTTCCATTTGAAATTCCTCCTCTATAGTCTCTCTTAATAAATCATGTGCTCACTTATTAGGAACAATTTGTTGGACCTAAGACCAGAGCTTGTTGTAAATCTAGATTGAAGATAAAATTAATTTTCCACTCATTAGGATGTAAAATCAAATTGGTGGAAACTCTATACCCAAATCCATTTTTAAAATAAGTTTTAGTTGTGTGAGTTAACTTCATTTATAAGATTGAAAACCATATAATGAGTGGAAATGAGGCTAGTTAAAGTGGTTTATAGATTTCAGAGTGACATATAAAGTAAGAGGAAATGGAAACTCTATTCACAGTTCATTTTATGATAAAGATTTCTGAGAAATCTTGCCTAGTTAAAGCACAGATAAGCACTTTTCCTCATTGAACTACTATCATAGTCTATTTTTACATAATACTGGAAACACATTCTCTACATATTCATATATATGGTATGGACATTTTTCCTAGGGCCAGGATGAACTAAACAAGAGAAAATGTGCTCAAGAAGTGTAGTAAACCTAAGATGATGAATCTGCTACTGACGTAAATTATAGGATATTTTACAGTATAGGTACACATTTGTAATATACATATGGTTTCCTGAAATAAGGATTAAATGACAGTATCCTTGACAGCAAGCCACTAGACATTTATAATGTTCCAACATATTATGTGTTGTTGTTGTAAATGACTGGCAGCAGCTCAATAAATATTTCATAGCATCCACATGACCAATGCATTAGCAATGATTTGTGGTAAAATTTTGGGATGATCCTGATGTCAGAAGGTCTACTGTTGATGGAGATACCATAAGGCACATGACGAAACTGTTATTGACATTAGGGAAATTGTTATTGTTTCTGTTACTTTTTGTCACTGTGCAAAGAAGATTTTGACTTTACTAAATACTTATATATAATAGGACTCCTATTGTCATAGAAAACAGTGCACTGATTCTGAAGCAAGGCAAACTCTTAAGGTTATCTGTTGCCAAGTTATCATTAACCTGCTCCTCAGATCCTTGTTCAGAATATGACACTGTTCACATTATCAAATAGTGACAACCAATGTAGGTAACATGAATAAAATTATTAGCTTAGTGATAGCACAGAACTTCTTCATTGACTTGCTTTGATATACCTGCCCCAGGCAGCCACATCTCGTAAGGCTTCATTCATCATATCTTCTTCTGCTCTACTGGTTATTCCTTATCAATATCCTGACTTTTCACTCCACTTCCACTACAGAGAATTTCAGGATGTCCTTTCAGTGAGAATACTTTAAATTTGTATATTCAGTTTGTTGACATTTCCACTTGGATATTTCACATCTACATCTTGCTGGACATTCCTACCATTGTTTAGTTATTACATAATTTTCCTATGTGAATCCATTGCATTACATAGATTTATACAGTGACACAAGCTGGCTGAAGAAGATGCACTGGGACAATAATTTTATTCACTCTATTATCAGTTCTATTAAATATACCAGTGACCCTGACTGGCAGTCAGACTATTTGAGGCCACAACAGGGACTATTCAGTAATGGGAACCTTTTACCACCAATTACAAAGACTCTTCACTTTTCCTCCAATACAATTCCACAACAGAAGCCAAAGGTACAGTGCATTGTTGTAAATACCAGAAGGCCTCCTGGATACACAAATCCTCCTGCTATCTATGATCTCAGCCCTTAAAGGTGCAGTCCCATCTGTTCCTGGACCATGTCCTAGCAATAGAGACTTGGTCGCTTTGGAACCTGGAAGGCAGAAATAAAATGAACTTTGGAATTATTTTCCTAGCTCCTTCTGTGGGTTTGTGTTAGCTGGCTGTTCCTGAACTGGAGGCCTCTGGGATACTCTCCTTCCCGATTGTGTCACCTTCTGATACCCCTTTGGCCCTTGGGTTCATAACAGCTCATTTTTTGTCTTAGTTATTTAGTTATTTGGTTATTTATTTAATAAATATTTGGTTTCAGGTCCCCCATAATCCCCTAACAGACACCAATGCCAAGATTATGCAATTTTACAATTTCTTCATATGTTAAACTCCTTTGGAAGAGTGATGTCACCTTTTTCTGAACTAGACTGAGTAGTTATACCTACTTTTCCTCTCACTAATCCCCACAGCTGAAAATTCGTGCTGTTCAATGTACTATGTTATCTGTCAGAACTGATCTCCACTCTGGGCCCACAGCTGCTGCTTTGACTCATTATTCAAGTTTCAAGCAAACAACAGAAAGGTACTTTCTCAGAAAGTGCCTATCTATACAATCTAAAATATATCCTACCATATGAATTGCTCTCTTCTGTCCTAGATTCAGGCTCTTCTGACTTACAGTGTTGGAATACTTCAGCTTTTAGATAACAACACAATACACATGCAGTAAGAACTGTTCTTTGACTATTTATATTTTCTCCCAGGCTAGCCATATGCAACATGATAATATTTTGTGATTCTGGCTAGTAGGTTGCATTTATATATTTATTTGCATTTATATATTTATTTGCATATGGAATAATAACTGAAAAAGAGTCGATGAATTAGAGAGGGTAGGGCAATATGGGTGGGGCTTGAGAAGTGTGAAAAATGCTGTAATTAGATTTTAAGTAATACTTAAAAATAAGAAAATTTAAAAATGGAAGATGTTCCATGGAGTAACAGAGACCCAGACATACAAATGATGTCTAGAACAACATTTTTAAAAGTCAGGAATAGAGGATGCTGAAACCTGGGACAACTTCTGTTTCATGTGTAATTGTGTTAGATGAAACACGGTTAAAAGGAACTCAAACAGGATAAGGAAAATAGAAATATTATTTTCACCATATCTATTTGTATGATAGTAACTTGTAGAGTAGATCAGTGACTAAATACCAAAAGGTCACATAAAAGGCCATCACTCCATACAGTATTAAAATGCTTTCTTTTATTTGACTATTTAGAAACAGTTTAATATTTTTGTTGGCCTGAATCTCACTTTAAGAAAGATTATAATGCAATAAACACCTAAAAGAATAGAGTAAGTATAAAGTTTTGAAATACATCACATTATTGGTAATGGAATATTTTTCTGCATATTATAAAATGTATTTATTCCAATTCATTTATTTTAGCTCGCATTTGTCCTTTAAGGACTTTTCAGCATAATATATTGTCTTCCAATGTGAATGATCACATCTAAAGAAGTGCTTAAATTCTAGCACACTGTGAGATTAATAAACCATGAAAATCTGACATTACTACTGACTTAAGGCATTAACTGTCTTTAGACACAGATTTAATATCCATGCTCCATAAAAAAATTAGTCATGATTTTTGAAATAGCAAAACAATTGCTAGGAAAAATACCTCCATATGTAATGCATGTATTGCTAACTATAGCTTTAATATTTCATTCTATAAAGTAGATATTTTAAAAATTCAAGTAACATCATCATAAATGTGAACAGATAACAATCAGTACTGAGATGTTTTAACTTAACCACTGTTACCTAGTTCAGTACCACACAATCTTTTAGGACATAACAAAAACTAGTGTGTATGTGTGTGTGTGCTGGTCACAGTCAATTGTGCTCTGATATAATCATCATGAATTCAGTGGCCAGGGAAAGGCAGAACAGAAGTTAAATCTCCAATATCCACTCCCCAATTTAAAGATTCAATCTTCCAGCCTAACAAGGCAAGTGGGTGTGTCTGTGACTCCTTTTCCTGCTCTTCAGAACCTCCTCCTCCTACTGGGTTGCATTGTCCACCCTTGATATGAGGGTTTGTACCTAGTTTTGTAACTTGTTAGACTAAATTGTGTTGCTATCTCTAGGAGGCTTGTTCTTTTCAGAAGAAAAAGGGAGATGAGTGGATCTGGCGGAGAAGGAAGGTGTGAAGGGGTCTACCTGGAAGAATAGTGGGAGATAAAAGTGTGGTTAGAAGATATTGTATGACAGAATAAATTAAAAAAATGCAAAACTAAAAACTAGATATATAGATAGATAGATAGATAGATAGATAGATAGATAGATAGATAGGTAGGTAGGTAGATAGATGTCAGACAGACAGACAAATAGACAGATTGCCAAAGAAAGAATATATAAATATGTGTGTGTTTGTGTATATGTGTGTGTGTGTCTGTATCAATACATTAATCTTGGTAGTCACTGGTATCTATCTGTCTTTGAGGATGCTGTAGATTTAAAATCCAGTGCAATATTAATTTTTGCTAAAATCTCTAACCTCTATATTATTAAACACCATAGAAATCAGCAATGAGTAAAAGCTGTTTTTCTGCTTTGATAGGAGATCAAAAACTAATGGCTTTCTATTATGAGAATGTGTGACAGAATTCTCTCCTCAATATGTACACAGGCACACCCACATTTAAATCCACATAGGTATACATATGTGAACATATGAGCAGAAGTATATAATTCCAAACTCTCCTGTGTTTGTAATTTACTCCATCAAGCTTATACTTTGAATTTATTAAATGGATGTGTGAACCATTTTTATATCCTACACATATCAAAATAGCTTATATATAAACATCTCACAAATGTTAAATTAATATATACAAATGGTAATTTAACAATGTTGTTTAGTAAATATTAAGAAGTCATAAATCTCAAAATTATTTGTGGTATGGATTATTAATAAAACAATCAACTACCAGAATAGATAATTATAGTTCATGAACATGAATGATTGAATATGAAAAATTCAGATCCATGGTTTATAAATATAATAATATTAATTAAAATGAGCTAGATTAGTCTAATATTAGTAATAGAAGAAAATGACTGTGAAAGAACCAGTAAAAATAATTGATAACATTACAAAATTTCTATAATCTTGATCCTTCATAAATGTATTGAAACACATACTTGATCATTTTAAATGGAAAACTATAAAGAACAGTGATTTCCTTTCTCAAGGCAAGTGTGATTCATAGTAATGATTAGAGCAGTTACAGAGTCCATCATCAGGCCAGAGTTCAGTGATCTTAACCCTTTAGGAAAGCATGACCAATAAGGCATGCTGCTGGACAGTAAGAAAGATGAGCAAATAGATAGGTGATACCAACAGATGGTGAATAATATATATATAATAGATAATTGACAGATAATAGATAACATGATAGGGAAAGATAATAGATTATAGGATGAGGATATAAATGACTGATGATGATAGAAACATACATAAAACATAGATGATATAAAGATGATAAACAGAGACACATACATTCATACATACATACATTCATACATACATACATACATACATACGTACATACATGAAACCTATATAAACACAGAGGCAGGTAGACTAAAGCCAAGCTCATTCATCCCATTAGAGATGTTAACATTAACTCAGATAACTTCATTCTTCTATGCATGATGAATTCTTTCCACTTCCCAGAGCAGCAATTGATGCTTTTAGAACAATTCCAGTGTTCTTCATTTTGATACATTATTTGTTAAATCCTAGATTTTTGTGAGCCCATCACTTTTAGTCATGAAATTAAAATTGATTAAATTCACTAAATACCAAGTATATAAAGTGAAATCAATTTCTCACATAAGCTCGTGTTTAAATCTAATGTAGTGTACATGGGCATGTTGTATTATCCATTAAATCTACTCAGTTTCTTGTTTTCAGGGTTCTTTCTATAACTGTGTTTAACAATTTTGACTGAATACTATGTGAAATTTAAATTTGTCCCTAGTTCTCAAGGTTTTGAGAGGAAAAGGAGATTGATGTGAAAGGTTTTAGGTATGAACAAAAGCTGGCACAACTGTAGATAACTGTAGCTGATGATTGAAAACACTGTTTTTTACATTACAATGTGAGAGGCACTAAAATGAAGTAGGCAGATGAGAACCTTGATATTATCTCTTTCTATCCAATATGGAAGATAAATAATTGCGGGATAATTTAAACTGACCATCCTTGACTATAAAATGTTTAGTGCTTCTTCTATTTTTGCCTTTTCTCTACTAATGCATAAGCCTTATCTCCACACTGTTGTTGCTGCATTAGATCTCTTTCTATTTTATGTATTTTCACCAATGAAAAACATGCAGCAATTCTCCTTGTAGTAAAAATGAAATAGTACTCCCTGAGATGAATATCACAGTTTGAAATTAATGTATATTTTCCTTAAATAATTTTAGACAATATAAAGTCCACCATCATTTAAATATTTTTCTACTTCTGACATATGATTTCTATACTTGTGTATATTTTGAATAGATGAGAAAAGATGCTAAGGAATAGCAAGGAATAATGACATAACTCCAGCATGTTTAATTTTTTTCCATCTTTGTTCTGAGCCATTATCCTTTTATTGCTCTGGGATACAAAAAGAGATAATCACTGGTGTTTTCAGTGAATAGCAATCAGTGTAAAGAAAAAAAATAGTGTGTTCTTTCATGCCTGGATTTTATTTCAATGTACAAAACCACATTCCTCTGTGCTTCATTTAATTCTTCAATTTTCCTTGTTAAATGTCAAAATCTCTATAATGGATAGGAAGTAAAATTAGGCAATAACTATTTAAAGATATTATTGAAGAAACAAGAGAAGTGTAAAAGTGAATGTTTATCAGTCCTCTCCACCTATGTATTAGGAAAAGAATAAAAGTACAAGTGCTGTATAAACTAAGAAATAATAGCCAAAGTCCAAAATAAAAAAGCAACTTATGTGAAATACACAAAGCAGAAAATAGTCAGTTATTTAAATTAACAATATTAACAATGTTTGCTACTTTTCAGTTATATTTGAACACTGAAAAATTACATGTAATTAATCAAATCAAGTAATTACATGAATTTAAAATTATGAAGTGAAATGCAAAACAAAAACAACAGTGCTTAGTAAAATTTCAAAATTCAAATAAGAAAATATAAATATTTTTATTTATCTTCACTATAATTGTGTTTATGGCATGAGAAAAACAGTTTCTAACTCCCACTTTTCTCTAATTTTTAGGACACTGACTTAGAGGATGATGGCTTACTCAGATTGATGTTACCCTTTTAGAATTTTATAGACAGATAAAGTATGTCTCACATCAAAAAATGGAATGCTCTGACCTTTGTTTAATGTGTCCTTACACCCACTCAAAACATACTTGCTGACATGCTAGGTTTTAGCAAGACACAAACATTAGAAGCAAAATAAAGTATTCCTTTGTTTATACAGACACAGGAAGGGATAATTCCCTGACAGAATTACTACAGAGGTGAGCTTAAAGCATTGGGGAATACTATCAGGGTTGCTTTTACCCAAGTAGACAGGGAAAAAGAGGCAATAATGGGGTATATTATAAGAAACTCATTTAGCATGGAACTCATATCTCATCTCATCATGAACAAGAGCGTATCTACTTTTGTGATACAATAATTTTTTTTTAATTTTTATTTTCTATATTCTTTGTTTACATTCCAAAGGCTTTCCCCTTTCCCAGTTACCCCCCACCATATGTCCCATAATTCCTCTCCCCCCCCACATGCTATTCCCCACTCTATGGTCCATATAAACATGCAGTACTTAAAAATGTGGAATGTATCTTATACTGGTCCTATGTTTTTTATATCTATATAAAATACATGCATGTGTTTGCTTTTCTGCCACTATCTCTAGCTTGTAACTGCTTCTCTTTCTCTGTTACATATATGTGTATAGATAACATATAATTATGAATTTTAATATATATTATGTATTCAAAACATATACACACAAAAACATAGTTTTATATTAAAATTTATTCATAAAAACGTTCAGAACATTCACCACCAGTTTTACTCTATAACTTAAATTGAGAATTTTCTTTTAAAAAAATGTTCAAACCAAGCCAGAATAATTATGCCCAAGTAAAGTTTAAAAATTGAAATATCCCCTACAATAGAAGAATAAGAAACTAAAGCATAAGAGCTTGAAAGATGTCTCAGAAGTTAAACACTCATACTGTTCTTGAAGATGACTGGAGTTCACTTCCAGTACCATGGTAGGTAGCTCATAATTATCTATATCTCATATTCCTGTATATCCAGTGCTCATGGACAAAAACCACAAATGTATATACACATGTTTAATGCACAAATATAAATACTTTCATAATAAATAAACATGATAGATAGATAGATAGATAGATAGATAGATAGATAGATGATAGATAGATAGATAGATAGATAGATAGATCAAATGTAAAGAAAATTCAATAATAATATGTACAAGAAAGACAAAATTAGGCACGGCTGATACAAGCTGCAACACTGGTTACACAACTCCAGGAGACATCACAGGTGATCCATACCAATGTCTCAATCTAATGTAGGTAAATAGCATGCAATCAGAAACAGTTATAAAAAGGATACTCACATTTCCTGTAATCTTCAGATACCTGTGCTTATTTCGGAAATGTACCATATTATTGCAAGTTTCTTTCAAAGTGAAATAAAATATGGTTACAATAGTCAGTTAGATATGACTTGAAGATTAGTAAGTTCTTGTGTAGCAAAATGGGGCATTAACTGTTTACATTTAGTATATATAATGTATATCGAAGTATAGTAAATAATGTATACAAAAGTAAATTAACCCAGTTTTTTAAACATCTATTGAAATATAGAAAAATAAGTTTGATCTCAAGGACATCCTGAGGATTTTTCTTTTATATTAGAATCCACAGAATAAACATCCATTTTTAACAAGAGCTTTGATTGTCTTAACACACATTTTAAATGCATTAAAAGAAACATACACTCTGCCATGTTTGATTACAAAAACAACCTAAGTGTGTTTGCTTCATTATTAAAATGTCAGTGCATAAAATAATGGGTGACAACAACTTAAAATCACTGAAGATGAATCTAGCAAACTTCATGCATTGTTTTGCTATAAACAATTACATTTTAATTAGAAAATCAGAAATAATATTTCACAAACTGGTTAAACAAATATTTCATTGTTTAAATTCTATTTATTACTACACAAGAATAAAAATTGACAAAAAATTTTTGCATATATTTTATAACAAAACCTTTCACATAATTTCAAGAGAATATTTATTCATCACAATATGCAATGCAAATAATTTACTACTTTAAAAACAGACATTAAGAAATTATTTTCTTTAATATTTGATATTTATATGTCATATTTTTCCTTTCCAATTCATATGTTGTCAAGTATTCTATTTATTGTAGATGAGAGTCTTGTCCTTGACATTGTTCAAATAAATCTATTAAATAATTTCAGGATAAAAATGTGGCACAACTTCATTAATTTCATCAAAATTGCTAAAAGTTAAATGAAATGCAAGGTATTTATAATATAAATGTAATATAGAACTTTTAAAAATTGAATTTAAATAAACTATTTTATTAGTCTATATCATTATGATCAAACAGGAGCCTGCATCTCATACTGAAGGCCAAAAGTATATTGATAAAACTCTGATCTTGGTTATATTATATTCATCTATTCAGTCATCACTGATAAAATCTGACATGTGATAGCTGAGAAACTGATACTAATAAATCCTACACCCTCCAGTCATATTGTCATGCTATTTTTATGCTGACTTTCCTACTGTGGACATAAAGAATATTACCTCAGTGGTGTTGAGGAATGAATTTATATGCATCTGAAGGGCAGGACACATTGTTATCAATAGGTCAAAGCAAGAAGGACAGAGTGGAGAAGCAATGATTCCAAATTCAGAGGACAGAATTTAATGCTGAGATACAGTCCTTTAAATATAAAAATGTTTGGGACCCCTGTTTAGTAGTTTAATTTTATGAGAACAGATTTTGATAGTGCTAATTATCTGGATCTAAGATTTTTCTATCATTTTGAAGAACATAAATTTAAATGTACAATACCTATTCACCAATTCAGCATTCTATTATTATGCATGCTTAATCTTTTTCTAATAGACATTACCACAAATATCAAATATACTTATTATCAAGACAAAAATGATATGAAAATCAGTTTTATTTTAGTCCAAGACATGTTACAAGGGCTAAATACATCTTATATATTTCATTCTTGGGTTAATTTTATGGAGCTAAAATATTTGACGCAAATGAAACAAAGATTGAAGCACTCAGAGCTAGAGACTAATCTCTATTTACTTAGTGTTTATTTTTTCTTATAGAAGCTAACACAGAATGGAGTAAATTAAATATGGAAGATGAATTTACTCCTTTGTCCTTGTCTGGCATCTGGGGTCCATGAGGACCAACATTTAGCTTTTTGGTTTATGCCAATTATACATTCCTCCACCAGTGCCAACTCTGTTGTGTGCAACTTTCTTTTGCAAATGTTCCACTTTTATTTTCAATCCCCTGAGGTATAGGAGGTTACTAAGGTTTCATATCATCAGCTCCATTCAGTCTGCTCAGGAGCTTCAGGAGGGAATCTAAACTGGTACACATTGCCTAGTGTCAGAAATTTCTAGAACTTCAGTGTAAGCTTCCAAGATACAGTCTTCCATCCTCAAAACCTGCCAGTCCAGCACAATATAAGGAATACGAAACTCTACTACCAGCTCATTATCCAGACACACTACCCAGATAGCACTGAGGCCTCTGTTGTCACAGCTGTGCTGGCCTCTAATTGCATTTGTGGCCAAACCTGTGAAAGCACTTCTCCAGGCAGCCATTTTGCCAGCAAGAGGCCTTGGAAGCCTCTATGTGTCAGACACTGTCTTTTCATTCTTACACCTAGGAGCTTTCCATTGGCAGGGTTTTGCATTTCTGGTTTCTTTCTCTCTCTCTTTCTTTTTAATTTTCTATATTCTTTGTTCACATTCCAAAGGCTTTCCCCTTTCCCAGTTCCCCCCTCACCATATGTCCCATGAGTCCTCTTCCCCCCGCCCATTCCCCAATCAACCCCCACCATTTCTCTGTTCTGGTACTCTACTACAAAACTGGATCCAGTCTTTTCAGGAACAGGGTCCTCACCTTCCTTCTTCTTGGGAATCTTTTGATTTGCTAATTGTGCCTTGAGTATTCAGAGCTTCTGGGATCATTAATATCCACTTATCAGTGATTGCATTTCATGTGTATTCTTTTGTAATTGGGTTAACTCACTTAGGATGATATTTTCCAGATCCAACCATTTGCCTACAAATTGCATGAATTCAGTATTTTTAATTGCTGAGTAGTATTCCATTGTATAAATATACCACATTTTCTGTATCCATTCCCCCATTTGAGGGACATTTGGGCTCCTTCTAATTTCTGGCTATTATAAATAAGGCTGCCATGAACATAGTGGAGCATGTGTCTTTATTGCAGGGGGAATCCTCTGGGTATATGCCCAGGAGTGGTATGACAGGGTCCTCTGGAAGTGTCATGCCCAATTTTCGGAGGAACTGCCAGACTGATTTCCAGAGGGTTGTACCATCTTGCAATCCCACCAACAGTGGAAGAGTCTTCCTCATTCTCCATATCCTCACCTGCACCTGCTGTCTCCTGAGTTTTTAATCTTAGCCATTCTGACTGGTGTGAGGTGGAATCTCAGGGTTGTTTTGATTTGCATTTCCCTGATGACTAATGATGTTGAACATCTCTTAAGGTGTTTCTCAGTCATCTGAATTTCTTCTTGTGACAATTCTTTGTTTAGCTCTGTGCCCCATTTTTAATAGGGTTATTTGGTTCTTTGGGGTCTAATTTCTTGAGTTCTTTGTATATGTTGGATATTAGCCTTCTGTCAGATGTGGGGTTGGTGAAGATCTTTTTCCAATTTGTTGGCTGCCATTTTTGTCCTTCTGACAGTGTCCTTTTCCTTATAGAAAGAAACTTTATAATTTTATGAGGTCCCATTTGCCAGTTCTTGATCTTAGAGCATAAGCTATTGGTGTTCTGTTCAGGAATTGACAAATGGTTTCTCTTAATGACACCAAAATCCCACCAAGAATTGTGCCATTATCTTTTTGTACCAAATTGTATCTATTACAACCCTGCCTGCTGCACTTGTTGCTTTCTGACATGGATTCAGAACAGCCAAGTCACAGCCTTAATGTCATGCTGTCTTCAGATATTCTCTACCAATCAACACAATGACTTTTGTGTTCATCCTGACTCATGATTTCAGGACATCATGAGACTGTAAGCAGTTTTAGCTGCTGCTGCTGCTGCTTTTTTGTTTTGTTTTGTTTTGTTTTGTTTTGTTTTGTTTTTGTTTTGCTGAAATGTATAAAAGATGACTGACTATTGGCTGTATTTTCTTGCGTTGTAAACCTCATCATCCCAACATTTATTGTGTAGGCATCTTTCAGCATTACAATCTTCTATACTACCTTTAGAATTGTCTATGAAGCTCTTATTACACCATTCAAGGGCTTTGGTAGCCTTCATCCTAAATGTTTCTCTATGTCTCTAAAAACAAAAATAAAAGCAAAAATAAAAACAAAAAAATCTCTGAAAGCATTAGAACCAGAGTTTAGATTTATTACAATGACCATACCCCTGATATCAATTTTCAGTGATAGTTATAATTTTATTATGCTTGGAATGGCATGGGGTATCTAATCATATCTGAATGGGTCAGGGAAGCAGAGTGGAGAGATAGTGCATGCTCATCTGGTTTCCTTCCCTATGCCACTTTATAGGGCCACCCACATTCAACCCTCAGTGGATTCTCTTTGGAAACATCTCAGAGGTATGCCCAGACATGTGCCTTTAAAGTAATTCTAAACATACTCAAGCTGAAAATGATGAGCAATTGGTTTTTATAATTTCCATATTGTTCCATTGAAATCAGAATAAGCACATTAAAATGCCCATTGTTTCTTTATTCTATATATCTGATGAATTTCTTTAGTGTTTCTTCAGTTTCCCTCAAGGAAAATATCCATTAAGTGAAACATAGTGATTTACTGAAATACGTTTAACTAAAATGAACAGAGCACGTGTTCAAAATTAGAAGTTTTGTGACCAAAATGAATCTTTCTGTTTTGTTTCCCACTGAAAGCTTAGAAAAATGGAAATCAATCACACTTCAATTTTCAGGGACAAATCAATTCTAATACAATGGAAAGTACCTAACTTTTATAAATGTGAGTTTATCCAGTGATAAACTACTTGCTTTCAATTCTATTTGAGTATTTGGGTCAACACTCCACACTGAATGCAGCTGTATTAAGTTCTGAGTGAAGTAATTTCAGTATGATTTTTTTTCTATTTTCTTCTTTATAACAAATGTCACAGATCAATTTTTAGAAAATAGCCCATTGAATCTTTGGTTCCTCTCATGGTGTTCGTTAGTAATTCTATGACTGTCTCAGACAGTGAAGCCTTTCCATTAAGCTTCTTTAACTGCTGTGACTTAAGTGACACCCATTAGTTTTCATTGAATTTCCCTGCACCCATGCTATCTAATTATGTTTCAGTAATACTGGTAACATTTTTATCATAAGTCCCACTTATACTTTTAAAGGTTTCTATTTATTTCTAAACTTAAATCACAAAATCTTATCAAACCATTTTTCAAAAGATTTTATTTAATATAACTTTACCAAGAAAAACAAAAGTGTGAATTGATGTTAATTTATTTTATTTTAAATTTCCATTAACTGTGTGTCAGTGGTTAAAGCAAGGTGGCTGAGGTCATCTTCCTCCTTGCCACCCTAAAGGCCATAGTTGCAATAGCTTGACAATTCCAGAAATATCTCTTTAAAATCAAAACTCCAAGCTGTATAAATGAGTACCTTATTGATAAATGAATCCTTTAATACTCACATCTACAGATTGATAATTCTGCCTTCTATACCTTTAAACGGTAGCTAAGAATTAATCATATATTTGATCCAAATTACTCATGTGTAACCATAATTACTATCTCATTATTTATGCTAAAACACAGGTAAATTAATAGTGGGCATTTTTTATCCTAAATTAATAAATAACATTACATTGGAGGGTATTATTTACTCAGAGGAAATAATCTATACTTTTCCTGACATGAAATAAATTACCATCCTTTCAGTTGTCCATTAAGATCAGGGCAACTAGCTGCAAATGCTGTCAAGCCATGCTAGCTGACTGTATGTCTAGATGTGTATTCCAAAAGTATGCAAAAGCAGGAAATTCTTAGCCAACAAAGCTAGCAATGAATGATGCATGTAAATCTGTGATAAATTCATAGTGGTCGTAAGTTCGTAGTGTTTAAATCTCATTTCTCCAATCACTGTCACCTTTGACATGGTTAGAGGATATTGACTATTTAACAGAAGGTGAGAAAATACTTAAAAACATTGTGATATACTCAACATAACTTATATTTATCTAAAGGTGGGGCAAGTGATTTCAGACAAAATTTAACATTGATGTTTATACAAATAGTTGTTTTAAGACTAACTGGATCAGGTTCTGCTAACAGAGATGCTGGAGACATTTAGAAGTTAATAAGTTTGGAAGCAGCCTGTTTAAAATAGGATGCAGAAATTAGAAAAGCCTCTGAAAACAATGATGAGTACAAGTGATGAGAATGTAAGCAAGTCAATTACCAGATAAAGGAAACTGGTTTTCTACCTTAGGCAAGGGCCCTACTCATCACCAACGCTGTTCTAGTTCTCTAGGAGATCTACCCTCAGCTAATATCCGTGATTCAAGATAGCTTCATACTCCGGGACTGGTCACGAGGCTGTTAAGATTCAGGAATTTGACTTCACAGAATAATTTTAATTGTTATTTGAGAAAAAGAGTTAAACTTAATAAAAGTTTCTTTATAATCCATATATAGCATCAAAATTATACTCAGGCATTTTTTAAATCCCTTCCAATCAACAATAAACTTGTTTATCAATCTCTGAGATTCAGAGAGATCATATAGATTTCTCAGCTTTATGAGATCCTCTGGATACAGCAAGATTTCTGAAGTATGAACCAATCTATTAAGGTAACTATTGTCCTGCATCTTTCCTCAGCTTTGTGCACACAGAATGAATTTTGGAGGCTCATGCTGCTTTTCATAAGGAACACAAAATAGGAGGGTTTCATCTGTAAGGCACTTGAGTTCTCTTTTCATACTTGAGATTGCATTCTATTCTATCACAGGAAAGTGGTTTCTCTTCCTCTATCACTAGGATTAGGTAGGTATTAAAGATACTGTATAATATGCTAAAACATGAATCAAGAGAGTAAGCTCCTGGAAAGAAAGTTAAAAAAATAGCTTTCTTTATAAGAAAAAACTTAATCATGAATTTGGAGAATGATCATCCCATATCATTAATTATTAATCCTAGAACTCAATAAAATACAAAGCATTCTCATTATCCTTGTATTTATTATCCAAGAAGCTATATTTATGATTCTGCATAGAGAAGTAAAATCTACAGTTCAATAAAATATTCTATTTTCTAATAGAAAGCTGACTGTATATAAAACTGATCTGTCCTCAAACTTCCTTCCTCTATACCTATCCCCCTCTTCCTCAAAGCATGATGCATTACAAAATTTATTTACAGTTCCTAATTCTCTCAAATGCTTTGGGTAAAGTTAGTAAAATTCTGGCATATTTTTCTACTATCCCATGTAATAAGAGCTGATATTATTCGTAATATGCCAATCCAAATTTGTTAGTCTATCACACATGTTGCAAAATACAAAGGAACTTATTTTCATGTTCTTTCATAAACTTCCTCTATTTAGAACACTCTTGGACTCAAAGAATGAGCAAAAGTCCAACCACTCATCTTCAATTTCCTTGAGAACCCAGGTGAGGGACACAGTTCTCAGACATTTAACTTATCCATATTCCATATGGGAAGGTCATTTCTGAGCACTACAGACTGTGGGTAGGATTCTTCATGAGAGTCACATCTCGCTCCTGGGCTCAGTTTGCTTCTGTAATTAGGAAAGCACTAAATTAAATATTCCTTTTCCAAGTTACTATTGCCTGCATGGTAATGAACATCTAATGAATCTAACAGTCTTGTGAATATGTGAAATAGTCCCCATCTACCTCCAAGTTAGATCTGTGGGAAATAAGTACTGAAAAAGTGAGTATATAAGGGAGATATAAAAGACAGAAAACAACAACTATCAAAATTGCAAAGGGAGGGCATCCAAGAACGTACTTAAAGAATATAGATGATCTGAGACAATAGAAGATAAAAAGCTAAAGTACTGGTCTCAAGAAGAAAACTGATGAGGTATGAATAAGTCAATTTGTATGGATCAGAATGTTCTCCAATCATATCTTAAAGGATAAGAGACTATACTGTTGAACATCTAACAGAAGCCTTTGAGAAAAGGTTTGGATCTTTTTGAGGCATCTGTATGTTTCTCCAAGTGTAGTTCAAAGCTAGGAGGTGGGAACTCAAAGACAAATGATAGGTTTTCAAAGATAGCATTCAAAATAATAAAAAGGGTTTTTAATTTTTCCCTCTATATTAAGGGACAAATATTTATAGAATAATTTGGCTTGATTCCTATTCTGCCTATTCTCAACAACTTTCTTACATATCCACATGGAGACAAAAACCTAACACATAGGCTTGAGAAGTTTCATAAGAAGCAAAGCCTTCAATCAAATACAAGCCATCACTGTGGCCAGCACAGTACTGTTCCCAGAGAATGAGAAGGTAGGGAGAAAAAGATGAATAAAAATTTGAACAGTCACAGGGAGGCCATAAGGTGCTCCCTGACTGCAAATGTGAGGCAAGTGTGAGGTGCACCAGGGGAGAGAGAAAATACCAAAGATCCACACGGACAAAGGAGTGAGGAAGAGAGTGTGAAGACAGAAACCCGGATGAGTCTTGCATGTAATCGACCTGAGATTAAGGAGACTACAGAGGGAGCTCGAACAGCTCATGCTTGTGAAGGGTAGTGTTGGGAAGAATACTGAAGGGAAACCTCACTGAGACAGGGACTGCTGCAAGTTCTCTCAGACTTGTGAGGAGAAATCCAGAGCCATGCTACACTCCCTGTGTTAGAGCTCAGGATATTTTCTGACACGAAGAGAAATGATTGATCAATTGTGAACATGCACCACTGAAAATTAGGTTACAGATTTATGTGTTTGCTGAAATGCAAAGGTGGGAAACTAGAAAATACACAACGCAAACCCAAGGCTCTCCATTTTTGAAGTTATTTTTTAAAAAAAGGTAAATCCACATTAGCTAATTAGAAGCATGAGAAGAACATTAGATAGAAGGTAAACAATATGTATTTAAGCCAAGAATACAAAGAGGCTCATAGTGCAGAACTGAAGCCTAGTGTGAGGGGAGGGATCCTGCTTAAGAGTGTAGAAGGTGTCTTAAATCCTATTTCATTGATCTACCTGACAGTCATTGTACCAATACCATGCCCACACACCTATGGTCACTTGATCTTCTACAAAGGAGACGAAACCATCCATTGGGAAAAAAAAAGATAGCCTTTTCAACAAATGGTGCTGGTTCAACTGGAGGTCAACATGCAGAAGAATGTGAATTGATTCATTCTTATCTCCCAGTACTAAACTCAACTCCAAGTGGATCAAGGACCTCCACATAAAACTAGACCCAATGAAACTAATAGAAAAGATACAGGGGAAGAGCATTGAGCACATTGGCACAGGGGAAAAGTTCCTGAACAGAACACCAATAGCTTATGCTCTAAGATTAAGAATTGACAAACGGGACCTCATAAAATTACAACGTTTCTGTAAGGCAAAGGACACTGTCAAAAGGACAAAACAGCAACCAAAAAATTGTGAAAAGATCTTCACCAACCCTACAATTCGACAGAGGACTAATATCCAATATATACAAAGAACTCAAGAAGGTAGACTCCAGACAACCAAATAAACCTATTAAAAAACGGGGTACAGAGCTAAATAAGGAATTTTCACCTGAAGAATTTCGAATGACTGAGAAGCACCTTAAGAGATGTTCAAAATCATCAGTCATTAGGGAAACGCAAATCAAAACAACCCTGAGATTTCACCTCACACCAGTCAGAATGGCTAAGATTAAAAACTCAGGAGACAGCAGGTGCTGGCAAGGATATGGAGAAAGAGGAACACTCCTCCACTGCTGGTGGGAATGCAAGTTGGTACAACCACTCTGGAAATCAGTCTGGCGGTTCCTCAGAAAACTGTACATGACACTTCTGGAGGACCCTGCTATACCACTCCTGCTATACCATTCCCTGGCATGCAATAAGGACACATGCTCCACTATGTTCATAGCAGTCTTATTTATAATAGCCAGAAGCTGGAAAGAACACAGATGTCCCTCAAAAGAGGAATGTATACAGAAAATGTGGTGTATTTACACAATGGAATATTACTCAGCAATTAAAAACAATGAATTCATGAAATTCTTAGGCAAATGGTTGAAACTGAAAAATATAATCCTAAGTGAGTTAACTCATTCACAAAAGAACACACATGGAATGCAGTCACTGATAAGTGGATATTAGCCTAGAAGCTCTGAATACCCAAGACACAACTCACATATCAAATGATTCCCAAGAAGAAGGAAGGAGAGGGCCCTGGTCCTGGAAAGGCTTGATGCAGCATTGTAGGGGATTACTGGCACAGAGAAGTGGGAGGGGGTTGATTGGGGAATGGGTGGCAGGGAGGGAAGAGGGCATCTGGGACTTATGGAGAGGGGGAAACTGGGAAAGGGAAAATCATTTGGAATGTAAAAAAGAATATAGAAAATTAACAAAAAGGAGTGTAGAAGGTGAAAGTATTTTCCATACTTGATGTTAAGAGTGACATTTGGAAAGGGAATCTTTGGAAGTTCTCTGAGTAGTGAAGCCAAGACTAATGAAGGAAATGAATTGACTATGGGATGTGAGCCTACAAGAGCAGACAGGATGCTAGTGAGATGGCAACAATGGGCCCGAAAAGGCTCAGAGGATGAGAGCTGAAATGAGAGCACAAGCCTGGCTGCAGGGATGAAGAAGATTGGACAAGATAAAGAGATAAGATGGTTGCTGAGATAGCTTTCCTGAGGAAGTATAGGTCTCAGGAAAGCTCTTTGCTTATAGGTTAGTTAAGCTGTCAGGCAGCTGGAGGGCAGAAACTGCCAAGTAGCAAAGCTAATTTTCTGATACTTATGAGACATCTAGGGACAGGGATGAGTAGACTGGGAATTCCTAGGACTAGAAAGCGTGGTTTGGAAACTCAGACAGGTCCTTGTAGTCTGTGTTTAACTGTGCTTTTTACAAATTCCATCTATTTTGGCAGATAGTGTTTGGGGTTTTCTATAACCTTTACACTTGTATGTGAGCTTGCTGCTTGTTTGTGTATAGCGGGATTGGGAGCAGGGAGGGAGGCAGTGTATACAATCCTGAGCACAGTCATATACTTTAATGGAAAGAGGAAGAGTGATTTAGGCCAACATGGGTTATAGAATAGGTATGAGGCCAGCTAACACTAAATGACAAGACCCTGTCTCATGCAACCAAAACAAAATGTAAAAGATAACAAATTTGGAAGTAATGGCAGAGTTGGAAAGAAAAGAAGTATGTAAGAAAAAAGTTAGCCATTTTGAACATGGTTTTTATTTTATGTGTGTGAGTATTTGGCCTGTATGTAGTAAGTATGCCACATAGAGCCCAGTGAATCTCTCCTTGAACTGGCGTTATAGGTGGTTTTGAGTTGGAGTGGTTGTATGCTGGGAACTGAACCCGGTTCCTCTGCAGAGCAAGTGCTTTGACCTTTGAGCTTTTTGCTCCAGCCTGGAAAAAAGCCACTATAAATAAACATCTTCCAGACATTTACGCATACACTAATGTGAAATCATCAAGACCACCTGCTACATATGTGGGTCCCTCCATGTGTACTCTTTGATTGGTGTTTAAGTCCTTGTGGGCTCTGGGGGTACTGATTGGTACATATTATTGTTCCTCCTGCAGGGCTGCAAACCTCTTCAGTTCCTTGGGTCCTCTCTCTAGCTGCTCCATTGGGGACCCTATACTCATTCTATTGGTTGGCTGTGAGCATAGGTGTTTTGATACAACTCACAGACCACACGAAGCTCAAGATAAAGGAAGACCAGAGTGTGGATACTTTGATCCTTATTGGAAAGTGGATCAAATAATTTTTTTTATTTATAAGAAGTATTAGTTTCTAACACAATGAAAAATAATATTTATAGAATTTAAGTTTTGTTTGTGAAATTATTCTCTTTATAAATAGCTATATAATTATGATACCATCATGTAACTAAACTGAAAGAGGACACAAGACCAATGTTTGACATCTGTGATGTTACAAACCCTATAAAATCTGAACCATTTTTGTGAGTTTTTTAATTTATTTACAATCTAGCCATTGTTCCCCTTTCTACTCCCCCTCCCACAAATTTTCATCTCATTCCTCCTCCCACCTGTTCCTGAGAAGATGCTCTTACGCCATCAGGCCTCCCAGCTTCCTGAGGCCTCTCTCGAAGATTTGGTGCACCTACTCTCACTGACCCTCAAATTACACCAGCGAATTACTTGACTGACAGCAGAATAACTATACAGCAGTGGTACTCAACTTGTGGGTAATGAAAATTCCCTAAAGAAAGTTATGTCCTAAGTATTGTGACTCTTCTCCTTCTGGCTTTTAAACTATTGGGTAATTTGTAAAGCACAGAACAGAACTTTCTCCTCTTTAACACAAGACTGAAGACATACCCTGAACTGCTGGTTTAACTACTGAAGACTGTGAAAGCAGGCAGCAATGAGGATGCCAAGGCTGCCTGGAAGTATAAACAGGGTCCTCTGCCAGGTTACTTTTCCAGTTTGCTTCTTATAGAGCATTGAATAGCCATAATCTCCAGGATCTCTGCATCACCAAAAGACATTCAGAATTATCTATCTTCTTAAGGTTATTTTTAAAAATTCAGAATACATGGTAATGTACTGTTGTAACTTTTCTCAGTGCTATAAGAATGATATAAGCAGAAAAGAGTTGTTCCAGTTTATTTCAAGAAGTATTGAGTAGCTTCTAATGTTTTTCTCCTGTTGTCTGCAAATGACAGGTATGGAGGGAAATTATTCTACACTTGAAGTAAGAGAGCATAGATTCAATAAAACATTTATTGTTGTTTATTTCTAAGATAAGTAGAAAATTGTATTTGTGGCCTATAAATCTTATAGCTGTAAAACTCAATTGAGTATTCAATTTTAAAATTAAATGTTCAATAGCCATACTAATAATTAATGGTGCAAAACATCTGAAAGCCACATTACATTTTAATTACAGAATGACCATCCAATATCAAGAAGTAGCATTCTCTTGCATTTTTTTGTTATTTGTTTTCTGAAGTCAGTGCATATTCATTTAAAAATTCTTTTCACCTAATTTTTAATTCCAATTAAATGATAACGCATGTGGGTGACAATTCAATATAATGCAATACCTCCTGGTTTGTTTTCATAGCTAAAGAGCATATTTATCTTAAGACATTAAATGTCTTATTCCAAATGGTGAATCAGAAAATGAAGACATCATCTATTTAGCAGTAATACACTCTCCCATTCATAGATTATGTCACGTTTATTTATATATTTAGTTAGCTAGTTGGTTAGTTATAATCCAATAGAAACTGTATTCATGGACAAGGAAGGATAATTCAATGTGTTTTATTTGTCTAGTTAAGACAGCATACATGTAACAGCCAATATATCATACAGTTAAATCAGCTCATGATAAAATGAAATGAGAAAGAGTAAAACATTAAAGGAACATGTTCCAAAGGCAAGAACATGTTTACACTCACGTGTAGAATGAGAAAGAAGGCACTAGGGTCAAGAACCTGGTGTGATCCTAAAAATAGCTTCTGTATCAGAAAACCATTAAATAAAATATTATGAATTCATCAAAACATAGTTTCTGTGGGCTATTTATCAAATGCTTTGCATATGCACAACCTAAGTGATCAACTAGCAATTGTCGGGGAGTATATCCTCTGAAAGAATACCTATTTTAAGCCTTTAATTTAAAAGAAAGAAGGAAAGGGGTGAGTCAAATGATTTGCTAAGTGTCAGTCATTTAGAGGATGGAGGCACTGGAGCCACCATCCCCAGTCAAGGGTCTTACTTATCTACATTGCACTCTGTGCTAGCTATATAACTTAACTAATTTCTTATTTACTCATGTAGAAAATAACTTCTATCTAACTCCAGGTAACTAAAGCAAATTAGTTACTTGTTTAGAATTTTAATGCAAATCAGTTCATACATAAAACTGAAACATAGTGTTTTACAGAAAACATGTCAAATGTCAAGTAAGATTCAAAATAAGATACAAATTAAAGGTAAAAACCGTCTTCTATAAAAGAAAGAAAAAGAAGTCATCTCCAGAATGAAATATTAACTAGTGCAGAATAGTCTACATATAGAAAAATAAAGCAGTGTATTGAAAAAAGCATTGTCATCTAAAGGCCTTATAACTCATTTATTCTAGATTTAAAACTATCTTAATACATTATAATCTTGTCATATTTAGAAAATCATGCTATACCTTAATTATCTTAAGGAAAATATGGTTTTAAGCCAAATATATGTGTAATTATAAAAAATACAGGTGATCTTTATCAGAAGAGAGTATAGATGGGAAGGGATTTCATGATAAAGGGTCCTACAGATTTCCCATTGCTGGAATCCCTCGTCATTGCTTCAAGTGCTCAGTCATATGAAATTCACAATGACTAGGACTTCCCAGCACAGATTCTTTGTTATAAAAAGTCTCTCATTTCTTGACACACCTCTGTAAATCACTTTTTAAAAGAAATATTTGACAAACCCTTTAGATCCAGACCTACACAGGCCATTATTTCTTTTTTCTTTTTTTCTTTTTTTTTTTTGCTTTTCACATTGTTGGTTTCCATTTCTTTTTTTTTCATCAAAATTTATTTATTTATTTATTTATTTTATGTTTTTTTTAATTTATTTATTTTTTTATTTTCTATATTCTTTGTTTACATTCCAAAGGCTTTCCCCTTTCCCAGTTACCCCCCCACCATATGTCCCATAATTCCTCTCCCCCCCATGCTATTCCCCACTCTTGCTCCCCCCCCCACGATTTCTCTGTTCTGGGTCTACAATACTGGATCCAATCTTTGCAGGCCCAGGGTCCTCTCCTTTTTTTCTTCTTGAGAGTCATTTGACTTGCTAATTGTGCCTTGAGTATTTAGGGCTTCTGGGCTCATTAATATCCACTTATCAGTGATTGCATTTCATGTGTATTCTTTTGTGATTGGGTTAGCTCACTTAGGATAATAGTTTCCAGATCTAACCATTTACCTACAAATTGCATGAATTCATTATTTTTAATTGCTGAGTAGTACTCCATTGTATAAATATACCACATTTTCTGTATCCATTCCTCCTTTGAGGGATATCTGGGATCCTTCCAATTTCTGGCTATTATAAACAAGGCTGCTATAAACATAGTGGAGCATGTGTCTTTGTTGTATGCAGAGGAATCCTCTGGGTATATGCCCAGGAGTGGTATGCCAGGGTCCTCTGGGAGTGGCATGCCCAATTTTCTGAGGAACCGCCACACTGATTTCCAGAGTGGTTTTACCATTTTGCAATCCCACCAACAGTGGAGGAGTGTTCCTCTTTCTCCACATCCTCGCCAGCACTTGTTGTCTCTCGAGTTTTTAATCTTAGCCATTCTGACTGGAGTGAGGTGGAGTCTCAGGGTTGTTTTGATTTGCATTTCCCTGATGACTAATGATGTTGAACATCTCTTAAGGTGTTTCTCAGCCATCCGAATTTCTTCTGGTGAAAATTCTTTGTTTAGCTCTGTACCCCATTTTTTGATAGGGTTATTTGGTTCTTTGGGGTCTAACTTCTTGAGTTCTTTGTATATATTGGATATTAGCCCTCTGTCGGATGTGGGGTTGGTGAAGATCATTTCCCACGTTGTTGGTTGCCGTTTTGTCCTTCTGACAGTGTCCTTTGCCTTACAGAAACTTTGTAATTTTATGAGGTCCCATTTGTCAATTCTTGATCTTAGAGCATAAGCTATTGGTGTTCTGTTCAGGAACTTTACCCCTGTGCCCATGTCCTCCAGGGTCTTCCCAAGTTTCTTTTCTAATAGTTTCAGTGTGTCTGGTTTTATGTGGAGGACCTTGATCCACTTGGAGTTGATCTTAGTACAAGGAGATAAGAGTGGGTCAATTCGCATTCTTCTGCATGTTGACCTCCAGTTGAAACAGCACCATTTGTTGAAAAGGCTATCTTTTTTTCCACTGGATGGTTGTGGCTCCTTTATCAAAGATCAAGTGACCATAAGTCTGTGGGTTCATTTCTGGGTCTTCAATCCTATTCCATTGATCTACCTGCCTGTTGCTGTACCATACCATGCAGTTTTTAACACAATTGCTCTGTAGTACTGCTTGAGGTCAGGGATATTGATTCCCCCAGAAGTCCTTTTATTGTTGAGAATAGTTTTAGCTATCCTGGGTTTTTTGTTGCTCCAGATGAATTTAAGAATTGCTCTTTCTAGATCTATGAAGAATTGATTTGGGATTTTGATGGGGATTGCATTGAATCTGTAGATTGCTTTTGGCAAGATGGCCATTTTTACTATATTGATCCTGCCAATCCAGGAGCAAGAAATATTTTTCCATCTCCTGAGGTCTTCTTCGATTGCTTTCTTCAGGGACTTGAAGTTCCTGTCATACAGATCTTTCACTTGTTTGGTTAGAGTTACGCCAAGGTACTTTATGTTGTTTGTGGCTATTGTGAAGGGTGTTATTTCCCTAACTTCTTTCTCAGCCTGCTTGTCCTTTGAGTACAAGAAGGCTACTGATTTGCTTGAGCTAATTTTATAACCAGCCACGTTGCTGAAGTTGTTTATCAGCTGTAGAAGTTCTCTGGTGGAGTTTTTTGGATCGCTTAAGTAGACTATCATATCATCTGCAAATAATGATACTTTGACTTCTTCCTTTCCAATTTGTATCCCTTTGACTTCCTTATGTTGTCTGATTGCTCTCGCTAGAACTTCAAGTACTATATTGAAAAGATATGGAGAGAGAGGACAGCCTTGTCTAGTCCCTGATTTTAGTGGAATTGCTTCAAGTTTCTCTCCATTTATTTTGATGTTGGCTACTGGTTTGCTGTAGATTGCTTTTACTATGTTTAGGTATGGGCCTTGAATTCCTGCTCTTTCCAAGACATTTAGCATGAAAGGATGCTGAATTTTGTCATATGCTTTTTCAGCATCTAATGAGATTACCATGTGGTTTTTTTCTTTTAGTTTGTTTATGTAGTGGATTACATTGATGGATTTCTGTATATTGAACCATCCCTGCATTCCTGGAATGAAGCCTACTTGATCATGGTGAATGATCGTTTTGATATGCTCTTGGATTCGGTTGGCAAGAATTTTATTTAGTATTTTTGCATCTATATTCATAAGAGAAATTGGCCTGTAGTTCTTTTTCTTTGTTGGATCTTTTTGTGGTTTAGGTATCAGCGTAATTGTGGTTTCGAAGAACGAGTTGGGCAGTGTCCCTTCTGTCTCTATTTTGTGGAATAGTTTGAAGAGTATTGGTTTTAAGTCTTCTTTGAAGGTCTGGTAGAATTCTGCACTAAAACCATCTGGTCCCGTACTTTTTTTGGTTGGGAGGCTTTCTATAACCCCTTCTATTTCTTTAAGGGTTATGGGACTGTTTAGCTGGTCTACTTGATGCTGATTTAATTTTGGTATTTGGTATCTGTCTAGGAAATTGTCCATTTCCTCCAGATTCTCCAGTTGTTTTGAGTATAGGCCTTTGTAGTAGGATCTGATGATCTTTTGAATTTCCTCTGTTTCTGTTGTTATATCCCCCTTTTCATTTTTAATTTTGTTAATTTGGATACTATCTCTGTGCCCTTTGGTTAGTCTAGCTAAGGGTTTATCTATCTTGTTGATTTTCTCGAAGAACCAGCTCTTGGTTTTGTTGATTCTTTGTATGGTTCTCTTTGTTTCTGCTTGATTGATTTCAGCCCTTAGTTTGATGATTTCCTCTCTTCTACTCCTCCTGGGTGAGTTAGCTTCTTTTTGTTCCAGCGCCTTCAGGTGTGCTGTTAAGTTGCTAGTGTATGCTCTTTCCAGTTTCTTTTTGGAGGCACTCAGGGCTATGAGTTTTCCTCTTAGCACTGCTTTCATTGTATCCCAGAGATTTGGGTAGGTCGTACCTTCATTTTCATTGAAGTCTAAAAAGTCTTTTATTTCTTTTTTTATTTCTTCCTTGACCAGGGTGTCATTGAGTAGAGTATTATTCAGTTTCCATGTGTATGTGGGCTTTCTGTTGTTCTTCTTGCTATTGAAGACCACTTTTACTCCATAGTGATCCGATAGGAGACATGGGATTAGTTCGGTCTTCTTGTATTTGTTGAGGTCTGTCTTGTGACCAATTATATGATCAATTTTTGAGAAGGTACCGTGCGGTGCTGAGAAAAAGGTATACTCTTTTGTTTTAGGATGGAATGTTCTATATATATCTGTTAAATCCAATTGGTCCAAAGCTTCAATTAGTTTCACTGTGTCCCTGTTTAGTTTCTGCTTTCCTGATCGGCCCATTGAGGAGAGTGGAGTGTTGAAGTCACCTACAATTATTGTGTTAGGTGCGATGTGTGCTTTAAGCTTTAGTAAAGTTTCTTTTACGAATGAGGGTGCCCTTGCATTTGGCGCATAGATGTTCAGTATTGAGAATTCTTCTTGGTGGATTTTTCCCTTTGACAAGCAGGAAGTGACCTTCTGTGTCTCTTTTGATGACTTTAGGTTGAAAGTCGATTTTATCTGATATTAGAATGGCTACTCCAGCTTGTTTCCTGGGACCATTTGCTTTTAGAACTGTCTTCCAGCCATTTACTCTAAGGTGGTATTTGTCTTTGACACTGAGATGTGTTTCCTGTATGCAGCAAAATGTAGGGTCCTGTTTCCGTATCCAGTCTGTTAGTCTGTGTCTTTTGATTGGGGAATTGAGTCCATTGATATTAAGAGATATTAAGGAATAGTAATTATTACTTCCTGACATTTTGGGAATTGTTATTATTATTTGTATTTGAGTGGTTCTCTTCTTTTGGGTTGGATGAGATGGGGTTTCTATCTTGTTTCTTCTGGGGTGTTTTTTCCCCTCTTGTGTTGGTATTTTTCCCCTATTATCCTTTGTAGGGCTGGGTTTGTAGATAAGTATCTTGCAAATTTGGTTTTGTCGTGGAATATCTTGGTTTCCCCATCTATGGCAATTGAAAGTTTTGCTGGGTATAGTAGTCTTGGCTGAAGTTTGTGTTCTCTTAGGGTCTGCATGAGGTCTGCCCAGGATCTTCTAGCTTTCATGGTCTCAGGTGAGAAGTCTGGTGTAATTCTGATAGGTCTTCCTTTATATGTTACTTGTCTTTTTTCTCTTACTGCCTTTAATATTCTTTCTTTGTTTAGTACATTTGGGGTTTTGATTATTATGTGACGGGAAGTATTTCTGTTCTGGTCCAGTCTATTTGGGGTTCTATAGGCTTCTTGTATATTCATGGGCATCTCTCTCTTTAGGTTGGGGAAATTTTCTTCCATAATTTTGTAGAAGATATTTGCTGGCCCTTTAAGTTGTAGATCTTCATTCTCATCTATCCCTATAATCCTTAGGTTTGGTCTTCTCATTGTGTCCTGGATTTCCTGAATGTTTTGGGTTACCAGCTTTTTGCATTTTGCATTTTCTTTAATTGTTGAATCCATGGTTCCTATGGTATCTTCAGCATCTGAGATTCTGTCTTCTATCTCTTGTATTCTATTGTTGATATTTGCATCTATGACTCCTGATTTCTTCCCAAGGTTTTCTATCTCCAACATTGTCTCCCTTTGCGATTGCTTAGTTGTTTCTACTTCTGTTTTTAGATTTTGTATGGTTTTGCTCAGATCTTTCAGTTGCTTGTTTGTGTTTTCCTGTAATTCTTTAAGGGATTTTTGTGTTTCCTCCTTTATGACTTCTACTCGTTGACCCATGTTCTCTTGTATTTCTTTAGGCGATTTTTGTTTCTCCCCCTTATTGGGATTCATTTTTTGCTCTATATTCTCCTGGATTTCTTTAAGTGATTTTTGTGTCTGCCTTGTATGGGCTTCTAGTTTTTGATCTATTTTCTCCTCTATTACTTTAAGAAATTTATCTAAGTGATCCTCAATCTGCATCTTTACCAGTGATTTTAGATCTGAGTCTTGTTTTTTTTGGTGTGTTGAGATATCTGGGATTTAATTGTGTTTGTCTTGCAATGGCTTCTAGCTTTTGATCTATTTTCTCATGTATTACTTTAAGAGATTTATCTAAGTGTTCCTCTATCAGCATCCTGACCAGTGATTTTAGATCTGAGTCTTGTTTTTCTGGTGTTTCAGGGTATCCAATATTTATTGCTGTTGGGGAACTGGGTTCGGATGCCGCCATATTGCCTTGATTTTTGTTAGTAGCGATCTTACGTTTGCCTTTTGCCATCTGGTTAACTCTGGTGTTAGTTGGTCCTGTAGATACTAGCTGGTGCTTGACCCTCCTGTGGGGTTGTAAGGCTATTTCCCAGCGACTGGGGTACCTGAATCACTGTCCTGCGGGGGTCTTGCTCACAGATTGCTGACAGGTGGCCTGAGTCCCCCGAGGTCTTAAACTCAGGATATCCCAGGTATTTGGTTCCGCCTGTTGGGCGGCTGCTCTGCACTGCTCCTGCTCAGGGTTTGCTGACTGATATCCTGTTTCCCAAGGGGTCTTAAAGTTGGGATATCTCAGTTATCTGGTTCCGCCTGCTGGTCCCAAGCTGCTGGGAAGCTGGCTGGGTCCGGTTTCCAGCTTCCCTGCCACTGGCTGGATGGGAGGCTGGTTCGGCCTCCGGCTGGGTCTGGGCACCTGGCACACTGGCTGACTCCGGCTTCCTCACCACCAGCTGGACCAGAAGCTGCAGGCAATATGGCAGCTGCCTGCAGGGAGCTCGGGGTCCGCCCCGCGAGTGCAGAGTGCACCCGCTATTCTGTGCCCAACTCCCACTCCAGGCCTGAGTCCCTGAAGGTCTTAAGCTCGGGCTGTCTTGGGTACCTGGTTCCGCCGCCGCCGCCAGATGGTTCTGAGCACCTGGCATGCTGGGTGACACTCCAGCTTCCCCACCACCAGCTGGGCGGGAAGCTGCAGGCAATATGGCAGCTGCCTGCAGGGAGCTCGGGGTCCACCCCGCGAGTGCAGAGTGCACCCGCTATTCTGTGCCCAACTCCCACTCCAGGCCTGAGTCCCCGAAGGTCTTAAGCTCGGGCTGTCTCGGGTACCTGGTTCGGCCGCCAGATGGTTCTGAGCACCTGTCATGCTGGGTGACACTCTGGCTTCCCCACCACCAGCTGGGCTGGAAGCTGGTTCCACCGCTGCCGGATGGTTCTGAGCACCTGGCATGCTGGGTGACACTCCGGCTTCCCCACCACCAGCTGGGCGGGAAGCTGCAGGCAATATGGCAGCTGCCTGCAGGGAGCTCGGGGTCCGCCCCCCCCCATTTCTTTTTTTTAAATTTTTATTTTCTATATTCTATGTTTATATTCCAATAGCTTTCCCCTTTCCCAGTTACCCCCACCATATGTCCCATAATTCCTCTCCCGCTCCCTGCTATTCCCCACTCATTCCCACCCCCCCACGATTTCTCTGTTCTGGGTCTACAATACTGGATCCAATCTTTACAGGCCCAGGGTCCTCTCCTTTCTTCTTCTTGGGAGTCATTTGACTTGCTAATTGTGCCTTGAATATTTAGGGCTTCTGGGCTCATTAATATCCACTTATCAGTGATTGCATTTCATGTGTATTCTTTTGTGATTGGGTTAGCTCACTTAGGATGATAGTTTCCAGATCTAACCATTTACCTACAAATTGCATGAGTTCATAATTTTTAATTGCTGAGTAGTACTCCATTGTATAAATATACCACATTTTCTGTGTCCATTCCTCTTTTGAGGGATATCTGGGCTCCTTCCAATTTCTGGCTATTATAAACAAGGCTGCTATAAACATAGTGGAGCATGTGTCTTTATTGTATGCAGAGGAATCCTCTGGGTATATGCCCAGGAGTGGTATGCCAGGGTCCTCTGGAGGTGACATGCCCAATTTTCTGAGGAACCGCCACACTGATTTCCAGAGCGGTTTTACCATTTTGCAATCCCACCAACAGTGGAGGAGTGTTCCTCTTTCTCCACATCCTCGCCAGCACCTGTTGTCTCTTGAGTTTTTAATCTTAGCCATTCTGACTGGTGTGAGGTGGAATCTCAGGGTTGTTTTGATTTGCACTGATTTCTTATTATAGGAAAACTATAAGATGATTATATAAAATAGGACGTATCATAATGATATATCTAGATTATGTAATGACACCCTATTTGGAAATTATTATATCACCCAATAAAGCATATAGAATATAGATTGAATATATTAGTTGTATTAGTTGAGGAGAAACACTGGTTTTTTTTTTAGATTTACATATATCTACATTTATGATACATTTCATCTCTCTCTCTCTCTCTCTGATGATTATTTATGTGGAGATATAAAAGGGCACCTGTGGTAGTCAGCACTTTCACCAAGTGTGTCCCAAGAGTGAACTCAGGTCAGGATTGGGAGAAGGTGCATTTACTTGCTAAGCCATCTCACCTGCCTTATTTCTACAAATTCTTAAGTAAGTGCCTATAAGCCATGGAAAACATATGTTAATCTTATTATTTGAAGTTAATAGAAGTCATTTTACAAAGGAATGCCAAAAAAGATACAGCTAACATAATAGAACTAAAATATATATGAAGTAAAATGGAAGGCACTAAACGAGTCCGAAGCCCTTGCTTCTTGGTTTACTCCCGAGGACAGGGTAAAGCAATGCAAGGTTCTGAAGGACGTGATGAACGACAATGAAGAAGCCCAACTTGAGTTCCACTCAGTCTGCTAATACAGGGCTGACTTCATACAGCATACATGTTTATAATGATTTATAATGACATTTTCCAGATAGCTGGAATCTATAAAAACTGAAAATATTAAAAATAAATATATACTGTGCCAAATTTAAGATTTGGTAAGTTAAGATTATGGAAGAAAAAGTACAATTTATTCTTCTTCCACAGAGTCACCATGGACAAATGAGTTCATGTCTCTGTGTCCTCATTTCCTTCACTGTAACCTGTGGATAATGATTGCAGATACTGTCACAATTAACGCAGATATTGAATCAGCTAGTATCCGCAAGGCTGAAGGCAGCACATGACAGCTTCTATAAACTGCACAACCAGAAAATTCTAAACTGTGAAATAAATAATATGAAAAGCATATACTTAAGAATTTCGTACTAAAAATATTAAAGGAAGTAACTGAGGAAAAAGGATGAACAGATAGATAGGAAATATCAGATCTGAATATCTCTGTTCTTGGTTTCTACTGAGTTAATAATGAAGAATGTAGACAGATAACATCCTGTCTAATGTGCTTCATAGCAGGAGTATTTAGATAATATTTGAGTACCAAGCAGTTGATTGGAATACAAGTTGCTTCAGCCATGGGGAATTCTTAATTCAAAAATATTTGAAAATGTTAGTATTTATTATTGGTTCCCCATATGGAGCAAATGGCAATATAAGTCATTTTGCATTTTATAAGTTGTGTCCATAAACTTTTTGTCATTAGAATTTGTTTCTAATGTTTGTTTCATAAATACTTAGAACAACCTTCTGGAAAAACAGAGAGTCGGCCCTAAATCAAGCTAGTTGCTATACTTTCTAATTTTGAGAGTTTTCTTTCCAACCTCATATGACAAAATTACTATTTAAATTCTATATTCATGTGTGAATTATTCAAAGAGTTGATATGTTAATGGTGAACTATTTACAATAGAAGAACATTCATTATACTTCTTTTCAACCAATGGAGTTTATTCAACCTTCTGGTCAAAAAAAAAAAAAAATGCACGCAATCTCAAATATAAACAGAAACTGATAAGTTCTCAAGTAGTTTTAGTTATATATGACTTACTATTATAACCCTTGGACAAAACAATAGCCCAGAATAAATATGCTATAAATAAACCTTAATTTAGAACATGTGAAAAAGTAACACTTGAAATAGGGAGATAGTACAGTCCACAAAGCTAGAAGTCTGAAGGCCAGACAGCAACTCTCAGTGCCCAGATAAGAAGCTTGGGTGTTGACTTATGTTTATAATTGAGGGTCTGGGAAGATGGAGGCAAGGTCTGCGGGGCTTGTTGTGCAGCTAGCCTAGACTAATCAGTGGGTCTCGTGTGACAGAGAGAAACAGCACCTCAACATAGAAAGGCAGGGCAGCCACACTCCTGATTGCTCATGCGCACAGCTAATACGCCATGCACCTCTCTATCTTCCATCCCTGACTTGCTTTCCATATCCTCATCAGCAATGTTTCCTGGCTCTTGGAGAGGGTGATACAGACTTCCAGTGCAGGAGCGAGAACCATCAGTAATTTATTCTGAATGTTTTCAATTAACTTTTGTCCATTGCCCACAAACACAAGTCTCTCTGAATAAGGATGGGAGAAGTAATAGTCTAAAGATATATATGACCTTCAAAAGCCATACAGATGGAAAGAGGAATATACAAGTGGTCAGAGATAAGAAAAGGTAATGGTGTGACTATGATTGTAATATATTGTATATGTGTATAAAATTGTCAATCAGAAACTACCAGGGAGGTTGGCACCTGAGTAATAATACCCTAGGTTGACTTCTGGCCTCCTCATGGACATACATGCACATACATATACCCCTCCATACATAGGCATGCACATACACATACCCACGCATATATAGCCATGTACATCTTTGCATGCTTACCAATGCACAGAAATGCACACACAGCCACACATGCTCAGACATCCATAAACATACAGTCACACATGCATATACCCACACACAGAGACATGTACATACATATACCCCCACACAGAGACATGCACATACACACACCCACAAAAAACATACATACATAGACTTATACATACACAAGTGCACAAGAATAACACTTTCTTTTAAATAACAGCATTTTTATAGAAACACTGGAAGAAATGTATAAAATAATAAATATCAGAATACACTATCAATTTGTATATTTTCCTAGAACTATATACCTGCTTATCACAATTTTACAAAAGATACTGCATCTGTTTCTTTGTAATGATTTCTTTCTTTGTGTCCAATGCAATTCTGCCACACAGTTTAAACTGTACCTGTGACATGGAAATGATACTGTTTTCGCTTTGCCTGCCTATCTGATAAGATAACTGTGTGCTGTTATTAAAAGGTTTGTACTATTATTTACACTGTTATAGGACACCTTTAAATAAAACACAAACTTGTCTGAAAGCAGAACTCACTGTAATATGCTGGCAGGGGTAGCTGAGGGCCAGCTCTTTGCCTGTAAGCATACATAGGCACTACTTGTACAGCACTTGCAATCTTGTTTGAGGATCTGATAAATCGGTATTTATATTACTCCATAAAGAGAACAGAAACACTTCAGTCATCTTATCAAATGGTCCCAAGTCGTCTGAAAAATAGCACTTACACGCTCAGTGTACAAAGGCCCGTCAGAGCAGACAGGACATGACAGTGGGAGTTCTTGATTTGACAGGCTGACTGCACAGGGGGACAAATCCTGCAACTTACTAAGGAGCAATAAACCGCAGGAAGATAAAATAACAATTCTATCAATCATGAGACAGGCTTCTCTCAAGAGTGCTCGTTTCATAAAATCTTCGTGCCATTAAAATCTCCTGGTTCTTGAGTAACACTGGATTTTTTTAAGTTTTCTTCAGACTATTATTTTGGATGATACCCCCAACTATTCTCAGATCCACCCCTCCTCCTACCCAACTTCATCTCTCTCTCTCCATCTCTCTCTTTCTCTTTCTCTCTCTCTTTCTCTCCTTAGATAGATAGATATTGAGATAGATAGATAGATAGATAGATAGATAGATAGATAGATAGATAGATATTCAAAAGAACAAAAAGAACATGACAAAATTGTCAAAACAAGATGAAAAAAAGAGAAAGAAACTACCATGCAAACTAATACCATGGAATTAACACCATCTGGGCATGGGGTCTGTCCTGGAATGTGACTGACAGAACCAGTGACACTCCTTCGGAGACACCTGCTCTTCCTGCCAAGCATCAGGTACAAAAAGTCTTTGAGTTAGAGGTGGGACTTTGTTCCCACTTCCCCTTTTCAGAGTTGGGGTTTTATCTGACTTGGACCGGAGCAGATCATGTGTATGTGGAGCCCTAGTAGTGTATGGAAAACACTGTTTCCTTAGGGCATTCACCACAGGTCATTAACTCTACTGCCTCTAAAATGTATAAACCGCATGTGAATGAGATCAAATATTACAATGAGATGTGCAAGAAAGTCTGGCAGGGAGAAGGACTGTGGTCACCTGCGCTCTCACAGGTGACTAGTCAGTAAAATGTAATTGGCCAAAAATCAAAACCTGTCTCCATTTCCTTTTCACCTACTGACTCCATACACAGCTAGACTAGAAGGCCTGAGTTTAAATGGCCCAGATGTCCTTCTAAAATCCATCCATTACTAGTGACTGTCAGGTCACAGAGTGACTGAAGGGGTACTACAAGGGTGGCTTAGTAGGGAAATATGGGGCCTAGTTCTTGGCAGAGGAATTCCCTGGTCGTTGGTGGAAACCATGATTTTCTTCAAGCTTTGTGATGAGTAATGCAGCACAGCTGGAGAAGAGATAGAAAACAATCTTCTCAAATGCCAAGACCTAGGTAA
This sequence comes from Apodemus agrarius, assembly GCA_964023405.1. Lineage (NCBI taxonomy): Eukaryota > Metazoa > Chordata > Mammalia > Rodentia > Muridae > Apodemus > Apodemus agrarius. Next base: position 87,471,077 of record OZ030006.1, on the reverse strand, counting down.
GAATCTAACTCATTTAAAATATTGATGAGAAGGAACAGATCTGGCTGCCAAGAGGCTTGCTAATAAAATTTAGGATTGCTTTTACAGAACAATGGCCCATACTTAAGACAAAAACAATTACCAAGTTTCCCTTCTAAGGCCTATTACAAGATAAGAAGGATTAACTTCCCCAGCCTTTGTTCTGGTGGTGGGGAGAGAGGCTCAGTCCAGAAGAGATGTTTTAAGGCCATCTGTCTTAGAGACTAGCGAATGCACACAGAGTGGGCCTTTTAAGGTTTTCTTCCAGCCAGCATGTTAGGATGCTCTACCAATAAGCTGGAGATACCTCGGCCTTGTGCTTCCTTCTCCTCTACCTCCTTCACCTTGGTCAGTGTTCCCCCTGGTGGACGCTGTCACTCAGGAAGCTGCTTTGGCAGAGTCTAAAGCTTTCTCCCTCTCCAGATCAAGCTGGCCTGCTTCAGGCAGCCAGGCAGGAAATTAGCATCTGCCTTTTGTGTTTCCAGCTGCCAAGAAACAGGAAACTGATCCCCCTGAACTCTCTATAAGCAGTGATTAGAAAATGCCTCTTCCTAACAGCTTCCCTCCCAAACTTGAATAGACTCACATTGGGGTGAAGACTCTCTCTGAAGAAATCTCTTCCTTTATCTTTCTGACAAGTGCTTTTATGCTTGGACTAAAGAAATAAAACCTGCTACTGATTCTTCTGAACCCCTCGCATGGGCGAGAGTATGAATAGTTCTAACAGTCCTCTGTGCATCTACTGTTTAGTTTTAGTCATAGAAGAAACTTTGAGTGCACTGAGTAAGGGAGGGTAAGTGAAAGAAAATTGTTGTGAGGAATCATGGGATTTATATGAAGACCTTAGCAGGATAGTCTGTTGTAAATTTATGTTGTAAATTGTCATTGGGTTTGAAAGAGGGTTTGTGAGTCCTGTGTTATAAAGTGCTACTTATAATATTCACTAACATGGTGAAAATAGAACCAATACTTACCATGAGATTGTCCATACTATTATGGCTTTGAACATTGAGACAATTAGTAATTCAAATAATATCCCATCTCCATTGACACTCTCAGTTTAGTAACTTTGTTTAATTTGCCTTGGCTAACCAGGTTCTCCTTTTGCACTGACCTTCTTCAAGTTAAACAGTTCAGTGAACACTCCTGTCAGCCACCACAGTGGCCAGAGTCTCGAAAATCTGCTCTTAGTGATGTGGGGAGGGCATTTTGCTAGCTCTCTGAAACAGGGGACGTGCCACAGTGCATAGAACTTGCCAATTTCCATGGTGCCAATCTGTACCTTGCCTTTGCTCCTACGTGGGTTCTTCGGTTTATTCCCACCCTTTACCACTGGTGTCACCTTCTAGCACTGAATAAGAGGGAAACAGAGAGAGAGGAATTGGGAAAATACCTGTATCTAATTTCTTTCCTTTTGTTTCTCCTTTGACCACCACTATTAAAAAAACTACAAAAAAAATCCCTAAATTACCAACCCCTCACCTGTGCCTCTCAGAGCCCTGGAATTTATATATGCTTTAAAATGTCCCAGAATTCCAAACACCACACAATAACAGAAATTATCTTCAGCTGACAAGAAAACATGCTTCTGCTAAAGCACTATACGAATCACTCAACTGCTTTAGATATTCTGAAGCAGCCTTATAACACCATACCTGGGATTATAAAGAAAACACCTTTTCTTTCTTTCTTTCTTTCTTTCTTTCTTTCTTTCTTTCTTTCTTTCTTCCTTCCTTTCTTTTTTTTTTTTTCAGAAACTAAAATTCCAAAAATTGTTGATACATCTCTTGGGATCATAAAAAGAGAAAGAGATTTAGAGAATATGGTATATAGCAGTGTCGGGGAAGGGGGTGCCCCAGCAGGTCCATGCTGAGGCATCCCTTTCCCCTAGGGACCAGACACACACCAGCATAGTATAGAATAGAGTTTATTTAGGGCAGAGGATGGGAGTTGAGTGGGGTAGTGAAGGCAGAGAAAGGCAGAGAGAGGGGGAGAGTAAAGAAGTAGAGGCTGGCCATGAGCACATGGAGAGAAGGGGGAGGGGAGGAGAGCCCAAAATGAACAAGAGAAAGGCAAGAGGAGTAAGAGAGTAAGAGGTAAGAGAGAGAGGAGGGGCCAAGCATCCCTTTTTATAGTAGGTCAGATCTACCTGGCTGTTGCCAGGTAATGGTGGGGTGGATCTTAGACAGAACCCCCCCTTAGCAACATCAATATCGCCATTACATCTAAATTTAAGCCCCATGAGTAGAATCACTAACCCGGGCTTGGAGAGAGAATATCGTCTGTGTCAGGTGAACTCCTGCACTCCAGTAATTCAGTCACTTCCAGTGTGCTATCCTGACAAACGAGAAGGCTTTCACAGGCTCTGAGGAGTCTTGTGGGCTCTTTTATACATCTTGTCTCCCTTCTACCTCCATCACGCTTTCTAAAATTTTTTCCACACTTCCAACTGCAAAACATGTACTCTAACTTGCTCTCTGAGAGAACATTCTTCCTTTATGCTTCCACCTCTGTAACCAAGATCCTTTAAAACTTAGCTAAAATATCCCTTTCTAAGAGAAATTCCCTCTGACCTCTTTATTATTCTAAGAGTCCTTAGCATGAGCTCTTACAGCAAAATATACTTCTAACTTACAACCACAGACACAATTGTAATCTTGATTTTTTGTTAAAATTAAAGGATCAATATGTATCTTTTATTTCACTAGTTTATCAGTACAACTATTTACCAACAGTTTATCAGTAACACCTGTTTGTGGGCATAAAGTCTCTACACAGAAGCACAGTGCTATAAACACATCAGGCACTAACATTTGAGCTAGAAAGTCTGTATCTATCTATAAGCACAAATAACTATACCTCTAAAATGACAATGCTGGAAATAGGTTAATGATACCATTCTTTGATGACTCCCAACAATAGCTTATGAATCAATGTTATGGGTGATATTAGAAGGTAGCTTTGAAAACTAAAACGTGTAGGTTTGGGTCACGCTTTACAAACCAGACTTCTGTGCTGAAAAGCAGGAACCCCACACACTTTCCAAAGTAGTCCAGTGGACTTTCCCAAAGTCACCAAAAGAATGAAGAAAAGTGAGGTGGCCTTGGCCCAGACTTCATCACATAGTTAAGTAATGCTGCGTTTCCACAAACATATCCACAGACCATGGCTTTTGGATAGCCTGAGTTTCAGGTGTGAAATTTAAGTACAGAAAGGACAGAGAATTAATACCATACTTTGCTTTTCTTTCCCTGTACATCCAATTGTACAATGGCTACAAGTATCTTCATTTCGAACACATAGTCAGAGCAGGTATAAATATCAGCTTTTGTTACAAGTAGATTTCTAACAGCACAGAGTCAAAGCCAGAATCAGTGCTGGATGGTTTCATTCTCTTCAGAGCGTGAATATCATGTCCACTTCAGAAAATGCTCTTTAGCATGCTGCTCATTGAGCACACGTACAGTTTTGAATAGCAAGGTGTGCATGGCTATAAATGTAAGCATATAGTTGATACTATGATTTATTTTATATATTTTATTTATTCACCTTACATCTTTATCCCAGCCTGCCCCTCCCGCTACAACACATAATCACTCCCCTCTTCCCTTCTCCTCTGAAAATGGGGAGGATTCCCCTGGGTAACAGCCCACCTTGGCACATCAAGTCAGTGCCAACCTCTCCTGCTGAGGCCAAACAAGACAGCCTAGTTAGGGGGTGTAAGATCCATAGGTAGGCAACAGAGTCAGTAACAGCCCCGCTACAGTTATTAGGGGGAATCTCATGAAGACCAAGCTGCATATGTGCTACCTATGTTCGAGGGTTGGGGTAGGGAGGCCTCGATCCAGCCCATGGATGCTCTTTGATTTCGATTCAGTCTCTGGAAATCCCCAAGGGTCCAGGTTAGTTGACTATCTTGGTTTTCTTATGGGGTCTCCGTCCCATCCAGGTCTCACAATCCTTCTTCCAGTTCTTCTACAAGACTCCCCAAGCTCATATTATGATTTTTGGTGAATATAAAAAGTTTCCTTTTTAAGCCTCAAACTCAGTTTCTAAGGAACTGAATATTTGAATGCTGTGTACTGTTCAGATTACATATTTTCTTTTCTTTTTGAGACAGGGTACCACTATACATCCCAAGATGACTTCATACTCTTTTCTGCTGAGTTCACAGGAGTGAGCACTGGCCCAGGTTGATTTTTCTGTTTTCTAAAAATTTACTATTTCCATAGTCTGTTGAAATACATATAAGATCATAAAACAAACTTAAATCCACAGCTTTATTTGCTTAAGATTATCTATAGACAAAAGCCACCCTCTGAACTCTCCTAATATAATGCAAAAACATGCACCTTGCCTTTTTTGCAAAGAACAGCTTCTTCCTGTCATTTTGCTTTAAAGAGAAAGGTCTAATCACAGTTGCTCCTGACTGGGATTGGCTTTATAAGCACCATGGCCATGAAATGTTTCACACCTTAGAAATTTATGTATTAAAATATTAACATAATAATATTATTAGGGACAATATTCTGAATTGTTTTGCATTGTTTTGTACTGATATATTAATAACCCAGACCAATGTTAAACAAAGAAATGTTTGTACAAAAAACTATACACATACTAGACAGGGAATATATGTTGGCTTTATAGTGTTATTTACCAGATTCTAAAATCTACCTAGTTTATAACGTCATTAAAAAATATTCTCTTAAAACTTCTTTCTTATTTATAACCTTAAATACTCTGAAGCCCTTCTATGAAGAAAATTATTCAAGTTCTGCCTAGCAAAAGACTTTCTGAGTTTTAAATTATGTCACTGTAATTCTGTTTCAGAGATTCTGAGGTGTGTGAATTTATATGAGAAGCCTGCACAGTCAGGAGGATGAAGTACTTAAAGCAGTAATCCCACTGGAATTAGAAGTGATACAAGGCACGCCAGACTCACTCCCTTCTCAGATGACAGAGCTGAGATAGTTCATTATCGTACTGGAAGCTAATATTTCTGCACATTTTTCACTTATGGAAAATGAAAATATATTAACTGGCTCTAGCAGCCTTTTCTCTAAAATATGTCACAAGGGTTCCTAGAGAATATATCTGCTCTGAAAATAATTAGAAAGTATATGATACATATATGTGTGTGTGTTTCTTGTTTCCCTCTTCATTATATTTTAGGCTTTGTCCTATGATCTAAATAATAATAAAACACACAAATCAAGAATAAGAAAATTTTATATACTGCTTACAAGTAGTACAACTAGAGCAAAAAAACATAAAATACAATAGGTTTGTAAAATTTATTGAAAAACAAAGATGTACATGTTGTACCTTAGTATTTCAGTACCTTTAATTTAATATAATAAAAATTTTACCATTCAAAATAAAATTACAAACTAAGCTAACCATATATTATTACTTTGAATTCTATATTATACATTATATATTACTTTAAATTATACATTATTTTAAATTTTCTTCCTTACTTTTGCTTTCATTTACCAATATTTTCAAATTTTCAAGTATGCATTTTATCCTCAATGTAACTGAGTCTCCCAGGCTTTGCAAGGAATCCAATGAATGAAAACAATTATGAGCAATACTGTGTCTGAATGGTTATTTTGAACAATGCAAGCCAGTGGTGATCAAATCTGCACTTGCTTTCACTTAAGAGAAACTGTCTCTCTCTACTGGATGTGTTCGAAAAATGAACATGTGCTTTGGTTATTTCTGAGACTTTGCAAACCTTTAAGAAATGGAAGTCCTCAAAAATGAGAGCTGCAGACAGGCTAGTGATGTGGATAGATGCAGATAAAATGGTCTTTGGCAGCTCTATTTGAAGTTCTACCCTAATATATCAGAAATTTCTACCTACTACATTCTAATAACATAAGCCAGTCCTATTACTTTCCAGAAGATACTTTGTTTTGTGAGTCTCTCACTGGAAATCAGCAACTTTCAGTTAATAATCTTGCATTTATATTGTGCTCATTCATCTATTTGCACCAATTAATTTTGAAAATAACGGTACATGGTAGACAGGGCACATATTGTGAATTGATAGATAACTCCATACGATAAAAGGGGAAATGCATGATATCTGAATAGCTTGCTTAGAGTCACAACTGAGGGTTTGTATTAGCAAAATATATGATACTTATGCCTTCTGCATCAGTTCAACTCTTACAAATATAATAAAAGTATTAATAAATTAATAACAGTTGCACTGAAAATATAGTGAAGGTAAGCCAAGATTTAAAAAAACATCATGAGGCTTTATTATGTAAATGAGATTCAATATATGACTTAAACAGACAAAAAGCTGGTCACTATTGTGCCTTGGACACAACTGAATTTGAAATAAGACTGTTTATGGAACAGCTAAAGGCTAGGAGTGGGAAGGTATGTATGTTATTAACTCTATTAACCACCATTCTTCTAAGTCACTGAAAAATCTAAAAAGTTTAAGATCCAAGTTAAAACTCTGTGGAAACTTACATAAACCCTCAAACACACTGCATGGGAATACATTAGACCTTTCTAATGTAACTTACTGGGCAAATATGAGATACAATTTTCTTTCTATTAGACAAAGGATGACTATTGGATCCTAAAACTTAAACTCCATTAGGTGCAGCTAAATTGTCTTCACTTCCATATTGCATTCACACTGAATTACAATCACCACTTTCTGAATTGCTTAGTATTTCTTTCCTCTATAATGAGAATATTAATAGTGAATATCTTCAGGCAATCAAATACATGCATTGCTCCATTTGATTCAATATTATTGAATGCAACATTAAGAGATTTTCCTAATTGATTTCACAAAGACTATCAAATAGGACGGTGTTGTAGGAAACTGCTTTGGGAGCATATCATCAGGTAGAAAGATAGGCCAAAGGTAAGCAAACACAAGTCAGGGCAAGGAGCAGTTCTGGGTGTGCCAAGACTCCTTCTCTTGTGAATATGATGGGTCAATAATAAACACAGGCAACATGAACATCACATGTCACACACTATCACAAAATACATAGTGCCACAAGTCACATGTAACACATACCACATATCACATATCACTACATATCACACATCACATGTCACACATTAGCATATATCACATATCACTACATAACATGTATCACATGTATTACATAGCACCACATATTCTTTAACACCTTATATTACACAGAATGTCATATCATATATCATCATGTACAATATGGCTTCATATATCATATAGAACTACATATTGACCATCAACACATATAACACACCAACACATATCATGCATTGTGCTATATCTCTCCATTTTACTAGCACCACAGAGCATCGTAAATAATATACCACCACAAGCTACCCTGTATTTCATATCATTTCATGGCACATAACACATAGCATCACAGATCACAGATCATCACACATTACATATTTTATGAGCCTATATAATAATATATAATAATTGCCTGTTTCATATTACAATATATATCACATGTCACATGTTCTTCAGAGATATTATATCTGGCATAGTCTTATGTTCTCTGGAAAATAAGCACCAAATTTCCCCCTTTTATTGATTGAATATTTTACCAAAATGGCGGTGATTTAATGTTTATGACTATGTGTATTTGTTATCATGACTTTAATCATCTTTAGTCATTATGAGAATAAAAGTCAATCATTTAATTCATAAAACCAAATTTAACTGTATCAGTGTTATCCAACTAAAAATATATGAAATATAACTGCATGATTGTACCCTTTCAATATTCTTCTTGAGCACATACACATAGTTAGAAAAATGTGTGCCTGTATCATCACTTTATACCTTGACAAATTTTCACAAAATGACTGTGTCCATGACAACCAGAATATAGATCACGGAAGGCAACAAAACCTGTAGTTAGCAAACCTCTGTACTTCTTACTAGGCAATATCATGTGTCGCAGCAAACTTCAATAATGTAAAGTTTTAGTATATGATAATTTACTAAAATTTGTAAAATAGTAATTTGCACTCTTTGTAAAATCCAAATCAACTTTACAATAAGTTTATACTGAGAACTGAGTTCAGAGGTGGAGAGAAGCCTCTACAGCTATAAGTGCCTTCTCCTCTACCAGAGGACCTCAGCTTGTTGACCCACAGTCTAAATTATGACACCAAAATAAAACTTAAATGACACATGTCAGACACACAAGGCAGTAGATATCATTGATTTTTTGAAAAATAATAATTTTGAACAAACTGAATGTCTCCCCATCCATAGTCTGCCACTTCCAACACATGCTGGAATGTCAGGAAGCTCTCTCCACTCTGAGGTGCTTTCATGATATCCCACCACCTGGAACCCTGAATGACAACTTACTGTTTGGAAGGCTCAGGACATTTTGGTTCTTCTAGCATAGTCATTTCTTTTGCTGGGTCCACTGGGCTAAGAAGGACAGCTGCACAGGACATTACAGAGTGGCAGGAATCTTCCCGGCAAACTGCAGTTTGAAAACAATTCATGGTAAACGTTAAAAAAAAAAATCCCACAGTGGCTGTTCTTGTCTCCCTTATTCCACATTTATATTTTCAGTCAGGTTCAGGAAGAATTTCAACAAAATATTTGATATTAAATTATCCTTAGTTTTCTTTTATAAGCTATTTCCCCCCGAGCTAGCTGTACAACCATGGGCAGATTTACTCAGCTGCATAGCCACAGTGAGAGAAAAAAGCATGCTAACGTTTAGCAGCTGAAAAACAGGTTATTTGCCAAGTGGTAAATAAGAATTGTATGCCATGGCACATGTAGCTCATGAATCTCCACAAAGAAAGCCCAGTTGCTTCATCAAGGCCAAGATCAAATAACTCATGCATTCCTGTGTGCCTACGCTCCTGTGGTCTCCTTCATGTCCCGCTATATCCCTCCCAAATTCATATGCTCCTATCATAATGTTACCATAAAGCAGCTTGCATATCTCACTTTTCTACAGTGGGGTCTTAAATGTTATCATCATTCTTAAAAGGATGGCTTACTTTGTACCATGTGCATCCACACAATGTACTGTTAGCTTATTGTGATGGCAGTATAGCTTTCCCTTAGATAAATCAAAAATAAATTGATTTTATCATTCAATGATAATAGACATAGTTTATTTCTTGATTGTGGATATTACTGTTAGGTATAAATATCCTTGTACTTTTTTGGCTAGTTTCACATAGATATTTGGTCTAGAAAAGCATCTAGAAGATGTCACTGTCCTTAGGATGTGCCTATGACTGAATTCTGCATATGAGGTACCAGGGAACACTTTTTCCTTTCTTTTACTTTTCCCCAAACAAATGTTTCAATTGCTCAACACCCATAAAAACATTTGATTTTGCAAGTTTGCTCATTGATTTTCATAGTATATTAATAATAAATCACTGCAAAACAAATCCACATAAACTTTGTTTCAAACAATACACACTGTTTTCTCAAAAGTCAGTAGGTGGTTAATCTAGGTGTGCTCAACACACTTCTCCTTTTAGGGTCTCAAAAGGCAAATGTTAATGGGTTAGTTTGGGTGCACTCCCATCAAAAGTTTCTATGAACCAAACATTGTGGCCCAGCAAGCAGCCTGGGGTAGAGAGCATTGTAGTTACTATCTCCTATACTTCATCTTGAAATGCATCCAATAACCAGTTTTTCTATTTTTTTTTTTTAAATCTCTGTGTGAAATAATCCCCTGAAAAATTAATCTGGGCTTATGTTGACACTGCTTGTAAACTTGACAAGATCAAGATCTGAAACCCTGTAGGAGGCAGGCAAGCCTCTGCTCAGGCCTGTTAGGAACTGCGCTTTTCAGGTTAGCTAAGATAGAAAGACCCACACTGGGTCTGAGCAGTACCAGTCCAGGGCTGGAGTTCTGGACTTCAGGAAAGAAGACAATTAGCATCTCTTTCTGCTTCCTCGTTGTGGATACAGCATAACGTCAGGCTCCTGCTGCTAGGACTGCCCTTGCCATGGGAGATTGCACCAAGATCTGTGGAGCTAAATAAATGTTTTCTTCCTAAAGCTGACATTGCCAGGGAATTTTCTCACAATAACCAGACAAGGTTGTTATAGACATTTGTTTCCTCACTGTGAGAGTAATTCAAGGATTCAGTTCTCAAGAATGGCTGTGTGTCATTTTAAAATTCTATCTCATACAGAATTCAAGTAAGAGTGCAATAACATTGTATGTTTCACCTATGTATTCCTCATTACTAAGTGAAGCCTATATGTATATAATCTTCATTTTATGTGTTTCTAATTTATACAAATTACTATTGATCTCTTTAGTTAAGTAACAGGAATCACCCCAAAAAACATTGGTCAAAATACAGCTAGTATGATGTATCGTCTTAAATTGTATAAAATACAACTTTCCTACTTCTCTTCAGTCCACACCCCGCTGGGTAAAAGACAAATTCAGGCCACCATCAGCGCATGTGTGCGCACTTTCAGTCTGATGATCAGTGGTCAGTAGGCAGCTGCTATAGAGCACAGGCCAGTGATGAGCCTGTGCTGGTTTTCCTAATGCACATGATCTGAAGAGAAATAGGCCAGGTAAAAAGAATGTGTGGGAAAGACACAAACACTGGAAAAACGGCAAGGATGTTTGAATTGAATGTCAATGCTGTTACACATTGATACCAATACTCATTTCAAGAAAGAGATGGTGAAAGAACAAACTGTCCTCTTACTCTATGTAGCAAGAAGCAAATGAGAAAGAGAAAACAGGTAAGTGAACGCAATGCCACAGACAGAACACGCAGACGCAGGTTACCGAGGGTATGGTCCCTAATGGTGCCGCTCAGGAACCAAAAGCAGTGTTCTTCACTCCTGCCTTAAAATATGCCATGAATTGTCCCAGGACTGGTATGAGAAAATGGGCAGAAAAGGTTGATGTGATGTGCATAGTTAAAATGCAGACAAAGTATCTTGTACTAATCATGATGTAAGCTCCTCTATGTAGTAATTAGATCTGTCTACTAATGTATATTATTTTGAATTTTATCTCCTACAAAAGTGTAGGTAAAATTTTTCCAGAATAAGATAAATATGAATAAATGGAACAAGAATGTTTTATTAAAATTTATCTTAACAATAGATTAAATGACAGATTAAAACTAATGTTCATAAAAATTCCCAGTGTTAATGGGGTATAATTGTATGATTTTTATAGAAATTTAGTAAGCCTTTCTCCACTTAAAGAAATTTACAAAACAATATGGATGTTAGAGGTATTTGGGAATCTATATTTAAAAATAATACTTGTCTGGTATTTCTGATAAAACATCATACAAATTCTTACTTAAGATAAAGAAAAATTTAAATGTGCTCAGAATAAGTTGTTGATATGTTGCTGGATTCTGAAAGAAAATTAAACTGTAAAATAATTAGAAAAATGAGAATCAAAGTTATTAATAAGTTTGTCTCTGTGTGAATAATTCATTAATAAAGATATTAATAAACTTTGAAATTCATTGTGAATATAAAAACATGTTTTATATGTAACAGTCCACGTTTTGTATCTTTTAGAATAAATTTGATTAAAAGTTAACTAAAGTTAGGAGATATCATAATGGTTACAGAGTATATTGATCTCTATTTCTCTCAACCCTCAACAGAGAAGCTTCTTCCTGTCGTGAATAGTAGTTAAGACAGAGACTCACAACTAGACAGAATGAGAGACTTTGGGAACTCAGATATCTCTATCACATCCCTTCTCTCAAAGCTTAGAGATCTATGAATAAGAGGAGGTAGAAAGTTTGTAAAAGCTAATACACACACACACACACACACACACACACACACACAAATACACAATCTAACTTATAGGCCACAAAGATAGGCTTTAACTAATCATATGGTTAAAATCAGCAGCATGAGGAAGTAGTTGGCACTAGGGGGCACAGTTTCAAAGACCATGGATCTTTTGCACATTTGAACAGAAAGAGGTTTCAATGCCCTTATCCACAGGGGCTCCCCTCAGCCTAAGACTCAGAGCAGCTGGGATTTGGTTGTCTTCTGGTGTGCCCATAAAGATGCTCCGAGGAGTAGCATTCCTTTCCTGTCACTGAAACACCTGCTATATATGCTCTTCCACTCTGCTTGGTTCTTTGCCAGGGAAAGCACCATTGATGAATATCCCAGATCCCATTGTGCTTCATCTAGTGACCGTGGCCAGCACAGAGCTAACTTCTCCCCTTTAAACTGATGTAGAAATTAGTATATTGTTGCACAGAGAACATGGAGCAAGCAAGCAGGAGCCTCATACATTAACCTATAGCAAAGGATACAGATATTTAACTTAGAAAACTGTGAACTGCACAGTCACCTGTGACTGGTGCTACTGTCTCATCTGCCACCACTCCTCCTCCGTACTCAAAACACAGTGGTTATAATTTGAAGCGCTGAACTTGTGTCTTCTGGGTCAATTGAGTAGTATGTACATATCTTCAGATCTCCTTATTTATAGACACAAATCCACATAACCCAGCCTTACCTCATATTCCCTATATAATTGAAAATGACCTTAAACTCCTGATAATCCTTTTGATCCCCCAAGGATAAGTGTTACCTGTTCCAGCCTCATTCTCAGTTCTTTAACTAATTTTCTAAAGATCTGTTTCTTAGGATGAAATTTCTAGATGCAGAAACAAAGGTTCTCATAGTGTACATTCTACCCATCACCTTGTGTCCATTTTTGACCTCATGGATTCTGTTTGTTCAACTGGGTAGGCAATCTACATACAGGAAACACAATCAGTAAAATTAACATTAACAAGTTAGAATGGTTTTGCAAAAAGCTGTCTTTTCATTCTTTCCACAACTCAGGCACACACACACACACACACACACACACACACATACACACACAAAAAAATAATCAAACAACAGCAGCAACAACAAAAACAGCCCAGAAACATTTGTTGAATTAATAAAAGCATGAAGTGGGACATGCAGGAAAAGAAAGGCAGCCCAACACAGGGAAGTGTGTGCTAAAAGGCAATGAGATGGGAGACGATGCCTTCTAATTTTGAGAAATTAAAAAATATCAATAGAGTATTGGCCTAGGTAAGGGAGAAAAGGTGAAGAGAAGTAATCTGGAGGTATAAGCATCGTCTGCTCTGTAAAGCAGCATCAATGACTCTACATTAGAATTTGATCCTGAAGTTAATAGGGATTGAGATCAATTAATAAATGAAGATGCAACAAGATTGGCCTTTCATCTTCTATAGCCAGCATGGGTAATCCATCCTGACAGGGGCATGGTGGGCTGACAGCTCACGGCAACACTTCTGCAGTTAAAGCACGAGGGGCCCTGAGAGGTGCAAGCACGGAGGGGAGAGAGCACTGGAAAGCGAGAGACAAGTCTAGAGTGGGGATTAGTGGGATTGCCATGTCTGCCCCAGGTTCACAGGCACAGAGCACATTGACTTGTTTCTTTTATTAGGACAATATACAATCCTCAATATGTAATAAGAACAAGACACAGCTAGTGCAGGTAGACGAGAAGAATCGGCAGAAATCCTGATGGAAGACCTTCAAATGGATTGGGAAGGGGTGTAAAATTTTTAACCATTTTACAAATGCCTTATTTAATAATATTATAGGTTTGATGATTTTCAAAATATGTGAAGAAACTATTCTGAAATGGTTAATACCTTGAAGTAATACCTGAAAGGAAAAGAATATACAGATATAGGCATGGAAATCATTACATCCAGGATACTAGGACACAACTATGAAATACAAAAGGCAGCATTGAATATAGCCAAGCTTATTTCACAGGGCTTGTATTGGTGTCCACCAGCATCTCACACTGGACTCCAACAGTAGGTTTTACTCTTGTAAAACAGTCTTTGGGCAGTTATTAAATTATAAAATTTGTTTCTTGAAACTACATGTTTTTATGTCTCACCTTTTGAATACCTCTTTTTAATATATTTTTTATAATTAAAGATATACTAAAATAAAATTACAACCTTATGAGAAATGGGGAAAAAGTGGATAGTTTTCTTTGTATGGTTACATACTTTACTACTGTGACTCGCATACTTTATTACGATTAAGGAAGGCTGAATAAACCTGTACCTGCAAATCTAAGCTGAAAAAAGTTAATGGTTTTTAAATATTGAGTATGGAAAAAGCATTTTAAAAGGTGCTATGGCACATGCCTATAACCCCACACTCCACAGGCTGAGGCAGAAGGCCCATGAGATGGAAGTCAGTCCAGGCTATATGGCTATATGAATAGTTACAGAGCTACATAGTGAGTTCCCCCTCCCTCTCTCTCACACACAAACACAGACACACACACACACACACACACACACACACACACACACACACACACCTTGTATCAGTAATTTATGAAATTACTTTATTGCTTTCTATTAACATATGGAAATTGATATCTCACAGCCTTTGAGTTGAACTGTGCTGACAGAGGTAATTCGTGTGTGAGCATCTCTAGCTTAGTAACACAAGAATGTGACTACTTGTGGATATGAGGTCTTCAGAGAGTAATTAACTTCACAGGGATCTCTACAGACAACACTGAAACAATCTATGAAGTGTGCTCTCGCTGAATTCAAGGAGCTGGGTTAGGTGTTCTGTGGTCTTCCATGGAAAGCTGTGATGGTTACACTGGCAACACACAGATCTACAGCCCTCTGTCTTTGACATGAGTTTCACCTAAGATGTTAGAAAGATGTTAGGATCTGTATCCCATCACTTTTAAGGGACTCAGCGGACACATGTAAACAAGAGGTATACACTTTGTTGTTTAACCTTTCAGTACATTGGCAGTGTTGATTTTCTACAGGTGAGAACATAAATACTCATCCCTTCCTCTTTATTTGAGATCCACCTCTTGAGTGGCAAGGTCTCTGTTTCTTCCCTTAGAACCAGTGTGCACTTCTGTGAGCTCCTTTACTGAAAAATATTGTAGCAGTTGGTAGTGTAACTTAAAACAGCAAGTCATAAAAGGCAGTTTTTCCCATTTCTATCTCTCTAGGGCACTTGTGAGGAATGCTAGCCACTTGTACATTCAATCTATGACCCGTCAAAACCCTCAGCCAATAGTGATGAGCCTGTATGCATGTGAGTGTTTGTCCTCTCACTGATGCTTTAACAACAGGAGAGCAAAGGACATTTCCTTTGTGCTGCTTGAATTTCCTGCACACAGTGGTGTTTCCTGTTCATTTAACAAACTTTTAGAAAATGTTATATCAACAAAACAATGGAGTTGTAGAGAACACTTAATATAGAAAGATAATAGATTATAGGTATAGATAGATATAGATGATGCAGTTGTAGGTACAGGTACAGATATGGATAAAGATACAGATACAGATGATACAGATACAGATAATATAGATTTAGATACAGATACAGATAGTATCACACTGATCAAGAGCAAGTTCCCATTGAATCTGTTACTTCAGTGATAAAGGAAAATAAATCCTGATACAAATGCCGCAAAGTGTTTTCACATGTTCTATAAATGGTGAAATAATTAAATGATAATTTTAAAGTACTGACAATGTTGTATGCTCCATTCCTGATCAATATCCTAGAAATGAAAAACAATGAAAGCATTTTGATTCTGTATATGTTTGGCAATTATATGTACGTACACACATATATTTGTACATGTATGTTTATATGTACACACATATGTGGAGGAGAGAATTTACATCTAGAATACAACAAAAGAAGTCTGATAAATGTACTGACTTAACTATTTGTATTTCTCAGCTCAAATTCAGAAGGAGGCCTGACCCCTTCAGTGACTATGCTACAGAGTCTGCAAGCACACATCAGCACCACCAGTTATGACAACACATGACAGCAGGAATTCTACAGCCAAGCAATGCCATCACATTTGTTACCCATTATGGGAAAACATTTATGACAAGTCCTATATTATCTAAATAAAGTATAACCTAAGACTGCTGTAGTCAGATATCCTACAATTTAGAACACACAAATATAGAAGGAATTTGCCTGACATTTCAATATAGAAACAATATGCAAAGCATATAACATAAGCAATAGTCAATATATACAAGGAGTAAAGGAAGTATGATGCAAAATATATTGTTCCTATCTGTTTTGGAGAAGTCTGTCAAAATTAGTTTATTGAAAATATGTATTATTTGAATTGTCCAATAATCCAAAAGAGATATCACCAAGAAATAAGTATTATAATTTATTGAAAACCATATATAAATTTGAAAATAAAAAAGTAGTATGCTTAAATAGATGTAAATAAAATAACTAAATACTACTATTGAGTATAAATTTACTAAAAATGCTATCAGAAAAAATCCTTCCAGCCAAGTAGCTTTTTCAGTGTCTCCATCTTTCAACTTCCAGCCATCCTATTCTTCCCCTTAGGTATTTTGTTAGTTGTTTACTAACATTCTAAAAAGAGCTACTACACAAATCACAGAAGAAATGAAGCAACAATAAAGTCCTCAGTATTTTTTCCCTTTATTTGTTCTTTGCAATGCTGAGGATGGAAACCTATGATTGGTAAGCACTCTACAAAAAGACACATTCCCAAACCACATTTAATATATAATTTCATGGTATGTATAATCAGTTGCTTACTTTTCAAATGAGTTCCATGTAATTTAATGCCAAACAATTTATGAAAAAATCATATTAACTCTGTTCTTGAACCAGGTCTAGCTTCTTAAGATATAACAGTGAACAAAATGTTATTGCCACTTCCTGGATATTTTTGTACTTGATATGTACACACATACATAAAATTAAAAAAATTATTTTAAAACACCACATTATAGAATTCTATTCATATTCTTTCTTTAGTGTAGATCATACTTTTTCAAACATGGTATAGCCAGTATTATTGTCGTATGAGTCAATCACCCTCCTTTCCTCTACTCCTGTTCTTCCTCGTCTTGGTTCTTCTCTTGCCCTGCCTTTGGTTTGAGCAGAATAAGCATTAAATGAATTACAAATCTTTCTTAAAGAAATTACATTGGATAGATCAAGAATCCCAGACCATGAGACATAATTGATGAGTCCTTAGTTCTGGACTTCTGACAGGTACTTAATGGGTTTCCCTATGAAAAGAATGAGGAGACACATTATGTGCACAATATTCTTCCTCACATTTTAGAACTGAAATGAAATATTCAATTATCTTCATGTAAAAAGCCACCCACTCTTCAGAGTTTTGCAGATGAATAACAAATCATAAGGAAATATGTTCAGGTATGGTCTGATGTATGAGTTAAATAAAGGAGATTTCAGCAAATACTGCCCTAAGAACAGATGCTAAATTGTCAAAATAATGTTCTTTCTGCCATCTTCCACCCTGCTTTATATGAAATGACTGGTGAAAATCAGGAGGCACAATTTCATTCATAAATTGGTTGATTTATCTAGAGGATAGTTATTAAGGCAAGGTAGGACCATGTAGGAACAAAGTTCATGTTTCACAACCAAATGTTAAAATAGAAAAGAGTAAATCTCTTCTGGAGATAATCTATATGCTATTGGATATTAAATGCTATCACTTTAATAAGTAAAAGTCTATGGAAACACAGGAATCAAACTAGTTAGATTTCTAGTAACACTCCTTGTTTTGAACTGAAGTGATAAATAGCCAAGAATTCAGGATACCCATAGAACCACCATGACATCTATGAGGGATGGGGAGGGAACTAAAGACCAGGATGTCAGCAGAACTTTCAAGCTTATATCTTCCAGGTCTGTCCCTATAGGATGTGCTACTGGATGGACAGTAGCTTTTAGACTAATACCATGTCTAAATTCTGAGGAAAACTTTCTTGTACTACAACACTTCCTTTTCTCAAACTCCATTAGTCTTCATGGATGGATGGATGTAATGTCTATATTTATATCATCGCTATGAACAGAATATATACAATTAAATTGGGCATGTATAATTTAATTTGCATACTACATTGAAATAATTATTCCAAGACCATAAAGACCTAAAAGTAAGTGAAGTAAGTGTTGTATTCACAAACCTTTCTCAAACTCTCTCTTTTTTTTTGTTTTTTGTTTTTTGTTTTTTGAGACAGGGTTTCTCTGTGTAGCTCCGGCTGTCCTGGAACTCACTCTGTAGACCAGGCTGGCCTCGAACTCAGAAATCCACTTGCCTCTGCCTCCCAGAGTGCTGGGATTACAGGTGTGTGCCACCACACCTGGCTTTTTTGTTTTTTATTTTTTTATTTTTTTTGGCCTTTCTCAAACTCTTACTGGCAGAGTATTTCTGAAAAGCTATTCTCTGCCAAGAGAATGTACCAGCCCTGAAAAAAACCTTTAAAAATAAGGAGTACTCAAAGCCTTTGGTATGAAAAATAGACTAGGAATATTCATAACACTTCAGAGTTTTGTAGAACAATATTTTTAAGAACAATAACATAATTCTACTTTGTGTGCAAAACACAGACAGTCTAGCATGCTTCATGATTCTCTCTTCAGGGGAGGGAGACCAAATCTCTAGCACTGTAATGTTTTCTAAAGAAATCTCTCTAACTCGGTAGCTGATAAAGGATTGCTTATATGTAATAGTAATAACTTGGTGACAAACTGTCATGTATCAACATATTTAGAAAATGGTCAGTTAAGTATTAGATTTTAGTGGCACTATTAGGAGATTTGACTTTGTTGTAGTAGGTGTGACCTTCTTGGAGGAACTATGTCACTGTGGGGGTGGAGAATGAGACCCTCCTCCTCCTAATTGGTGTCTAATTTTCTCCTAGCGCCCTTCAGAAGAAGATGTAGAACTCTTAGCTATTCCAGCACCATGTCTGCCTGGAAGCTGACATGCTCCAGCCATGATAATTGACTGAACCTCTGAACCTGTAAGTCAGGTCCAATTAAATGTTTTCCTTTATAAGAGTTGCCTTCGTCATGGAGTCTCTTCACAGAAAGAAAACCCTAACTAAGACAACCATTTTTAAATATCTTCAGAGGAAATATGGGCTTTAATAGTCAAATTCTATTCTACTTGTGATTACATGTATGTATACATATATACATGTATAAACATAAATACATATATGTATAATTTATATATTTTAAAGGTATAAAATAACAGATATCATAAATATCTTCTTCTGTAATATTGCTGTAATTTGCTATCACAAAGTAAAGCTTCAGAGTGAAAGCAATCTTATAACTTCCATATTTGCATTGTAGATACAAACAGTAGTAAATAGAAGCCAAGATTCATGTCTGTATTCAGCTCAATAATACATGATACAAATCTAAGGAATTAGAAATGCTTGGCATTTTAATAAGTTGGCAACACTGAAGTAGGCCTGAAAACTTACCAGCCTTGTAAGCAGTTCTAGAGGTTACAGAGCTTCCACCCAGCGTAAGCCACCATCACACTTACTTAACTACTTCTCTTGTTTAAAAAGAGTAAAGTGCAGCAGGATATTATTAATATAGGAAAAATGAGCATTAGGTACACCGTTCTAATTGTGTTAAGATTGATCCTTGTTTTGGCCTTCAGTTACCAATGCAAAAACATTTCACTTTACCTGTGAAATTAAAATACAAGGCATAAATATAGATATAAGAAGCGTTTGTTTGTTTTTTCAGAATAATCATCACCTTTATTTCTCCCAGGCCTACCTAATTACTTAGTTTCCCCATGACAAAAAATTCTAGTCTTTGTAGAGATCAATCACATTAACAACAGACATCCTTAAAATACAATACAAAGCTTAATCTTTTTAAAGATTTTATATATATGTAAGTATTTTGTTAATATGAAATAGTGTGTGTATATGCATATAATATGCTGTTCCAATAGTCTTCAACTTTTCCTAAAATTTTAACTTCAGGAAAGCAGGTGCTAAAACACTCTTGCAGATAATTGCATTTGAACAGACTAGACTTTGTTTAATAAATTATTCCTATAACCTTTATTAATGCTACAGAAATCATAATTTTATACTTTATACTATAAACTAGCCAAATAAACACATGATATACAATAGCCAAAACAGTGCCAATGTTTCACATGTTTGTTCACGGAATAATGTGAAAAGCCCCATACATACTCAGCATTAAGAAGGTCTTTCTATATATTTACAAACCATAATGATAGGGATTGAATATGCAAGGAAGGCTGATAGAAATTATTATACCCTATATTTTGAATAATTTGCAACATAATTTACTAGTATATAAAAATCCATGGCATTCTGTCAGTGAGTCATTATCTATGAAAATCATACTAAACTGAGTCAGGAAATTCTATTCATTTTCATAAAAACATCTGATTTGAAAAGCAGATCCAAGGTTTTCTTTGTTTAGGCATCGAAGACCAGTAAATGCAATATTTCTTATTTGCTCCCATCTGTAAGCTTTCCTTATGGCTCTGCTCTAGGATGGAAAATTGTAAGTAATATTTAAAATGTGCTTTGCTTGAGAATGTCAACACCAATGCTAAACTCAGCACAACTGCATGCTAATGTATGCTATGCAGTTTCAGCTGAATAGGTATGCCAAAAAAATTCATGAATGCCTTTATTTTATTTAGAATTTTGTCTGTTAAATTATTTTTAAATGTAACACACTTAATTCTGGAAAAAGCTCTTCATCTTTTTTTGATTAGTACTGCATTTAGGTCATGGCATCTAGCTTAATATAACCAACTTTGCTATCAGACATTGGGAGAAAAGCAACCCAGATTATAAGCATGTGAATGAAATATTCTGTTATGGGCCTCAATCTGAGTTCAGTCTTGTCTATGTAACTCGTTTTGCATACATGCACTGAAAATATAATTAGTAACCTTCAACATTGTGGTTATTGAAATGTTTACACTTGGACCTAACAAGTTGGAAATAGTAAAATCCCTTCAAATGAGACAAAAATAACATTAAATTAAATGTACTAAAATTAATATAGTTTTCCTAGTTAGTTATTAGCATCCATATAACAAAATATCTGATATGTAGACTGAAAATAAAAGTCATGCACTTTAAAAGCATGCAACAGGAAATGCTTTTAATGTGCTCAGAAAAAAAACCCTTAATATTGATTGAGACTTTAAATATCATTACCTGAGGCAGCCATGGTGAAAACTACTGAAAAAAAATAAAGACTGCTATAATAATGATGACCATAAATCAGTACAAATAAAAGAGTTAATTTGCAATCACTAAATGTTCCTCAACCTTTTAAAAAGGCTCAGATGTAATTATAAATCAAAGGATATTTTTATTGACCTGATGGTAAAGTTGATTACAGTAACATTGTTTCATTGACTTTTACTCAAGAAATAAACACCACACCCAGATACTTCATTAATGGAAGGATTCTACACTGAGGTAATTTCAACAACATTTTTCTCAGTACATTTGAATCATAGGATCACAGTTTTAAGTATGATTTCCCTCAAGAAATGAAACATCTGGTCAAATGACTTCTGGCTCTTACATCTCAGTTTTTATTTCTCTCAGTTAGTGTATGAATGAGGATGCTCTTTGTACCTCTGCATATAGGGGTTTGTGTAAATATGTCTATTCTGTGTGTGTGGTATGTGTATGAACATGTGTATGATATATGTGAGTATAAGCACATTTATGTGGAAGGTAGAGGCTGACTTTGGATTTTTTCCCTTTCTTAAAAAAATATTGAATATATTCTTCATTTACATTACAAATGTTATACGCTTTTCTGGTTTCCCCCCTCCCAGAAAAACCCTGAACCTATCTTCTCATCCCCTGCCTCCAAGAAAAGGCCTCTCCATAGAATCCACTCCCACCTACACCCCCCCCTCAATTTCCCTATGCTGGGGTAACTATTGAGCCTTCATAGGACCAAGGACCTCTCCTCCCACTGATGCCTTTGCCATACTTGCAGCTGGAAACATGTATACCCCTTGGATGATTTCCAGAGGGGTTTTACCAGCTTGCAATCCCACCATCAATAGAGAAGTGTTTGCTTTCTCCACATCCTCTCCTGCATCTGCTGTCCCCTGAGTTTCTCATCCTAGCCTTTCTGACTGGTGTGAGGTGGAATCTCAGTGCTGTTTTGATTTGCATTTCCCTGATGACTAAGGATGCTGAACATTCCTTTAGGTGCTTCAGAGTCATTTGAATTTCCTCAGTTGAAAATTCCCTGTTTAGCTCTGTACTCCATTTTAATAGGGTTATTTGACCCTCTGGAATCTAACTTCTTTTTTTTTCCTGTTTTTTTCTATATTCTTTGTTTACATTCCAAATGATTTCCCACCTCCCCATAAGTCCCATAAGCCCTCTTCCCTCCACACCTTCCCTAATCAACCCCCTCCCACTTCTCTGTCCTGGTAAACCCCTACAATGCTGAATCAAGCTTTTCCAGAACCAGGGCCCTCTCCTTCCTTCCTCTTTGGAATAATTTGATATGTGAGTTGGATCTTGAGTATTCAGAGCTTCTAGGCTACTATCCACTTATCAGAGACTGCATTCCATGTGTGTTCTTTTGTGAATGAGTTATCTCACTTAGGAAGATATTTTCCAGTTCTAACCATTTGCCTAAGAATTTCATGAATACATTGTTTTAAATTGATGAGTAGTATTCCATTGTGTAAATATACCACATTTTCTGTATCCATTCCTCCATTGAGGGACATCTGGGATCTTTCCAGCTTCTGGCTATTTTAAATAAGGCTGCTATGAATATAGTGGACCATGTGTGCTTATTGCATGCAGGGGAATCTTCTAGGATTTTGTATATTGTACCATCCCTGCATCCCTTGGATGAAGCCTTCTTGAACATGGATGTGTTCTTGGATTCGGTTGGCAATCATTTTATTGAGTATTTTTGCATCGATATTCATAAGGGAAATTGGCCTGAATATCTCTTTCTTTGTTGGATCTTTGTGTGGTTTTGGTATCAGCATAATTGTGGCTTTGTAGAATGAGTTGGGTAGTATCCCTTCTGTTTCTATTTTGTGGAATAGTTTGAAGACTATTGGGATTAGGTCTTCTTTGAAGGTCTGATAGAATTCTGCACTAAAACCATCTGGTCCTTTGCTTTTTTTTTGGTTGGAAGACTGTCTATGACCCCTTTCATTTCTTTAGGGGTTATGGGACTGTTTAGATGGTCTATTTGATCCTGATTTAATTTTGGTATTTGGTATCTGTCTAGGAAATTGTCCATTTCCTCCAGATTCTCCAGTTGTGTTGAGTATAGGTTTTTGTAGTAGGATCTGATAATATTTTGAATTTCCTCAGTTTCTGTTGTTATATCCCCCTTTTCATTTCTAATTTTGTTAATTTGAATACTGTCTCTGTGCCCCTTGGTTAGTCTGGCTAGGGGTTTATCTATCTTGTTGATTTTCTCAAAGAACCAGCTCCTGGTTTTGTTGATTCTTTGTATGGTTCTGTTTCCACTTGATTGATTTCAGCCCTGAGTTTGATGAATTCCTGTCTCCTACTCCTCTTGGGTGAATTAGCTTCTTTTTCTTCCAGGGCTTTCAGGTGTGCCATTAAGCTGTTACTATATGCTCTCTCCAGTTTCTTTTTGGATGCACTCAGGGCTATGAGTTTTCCTCTTAGCACTGCTTTCATTGTGTCCCATAAATTTGGGTATGCTGTGCCTTCATTTTCATTAAATTCTAAAAAGTCTTTGATTTTTTTCTTTACTTCTTCCTTGACTATCTTTTTTTCATTGAATATCATATTCATTTACATTGCCAATGGTAAAAAGCTTTCCCAATTTCCCCTTCCCCAAAGACCCCCAACCCCTCCTCCCACCCCTTGCCCTCATGCATATGCACCTGACCCACTCCCACCTCCCCCCAATTGTATTCCTAGAAAGCCCACATATCCATGGAAGCTGAACAACACTCTACTCAATGATAACTTGGTCAAACTCAGGGCTGAAATCAACCACGTAGAAACAAAAAGAACTATACAAAGAATCAACCAAACCAGGAGCTGATTCATTGAGAAAACCAACAAGGTAGACTAAACCCTTAGCCAAACTAACCAGAGGGCACAGAGACAGTATGCAAATCAACAAAATCAGAAATGAAAAGGGAGATATAACAAAGAAACTGAGGAAATCCAAAAAATCATCAGAACCTATTACAAAAGCCTATACTCAACACAACTGGAAAATCTGGATGAAATGGACAATTTCTAGACAGATAACAGGTACAAAGTAAAATCAGAATCAGATAAACGATCTAAGCAGTCCCATAATCACTAAAGAAATAGCAGCAGTTATTAATAGTCTCCCACCCCCAAAAAGCCCAGAACTAGATGGGTTTAGTGCAAAGTTTTTTTTTTAAGTTTCTTTTAATTTTTTTATTTTCTATATTTTTTGTTTACATTCCAAAGGCTTTCCCCTTTCCCATATCCCCCCACCATATGTCCCATAAGACTCTCCCCCCCAACTATTCCCCAATCATCCCCCCCAGTTTTAATAGACCTTCAAAGAAGGCCCAATACCAATACTCTTCAAACTATTCCACAAATTAGAAACAGAAGGAACACTACCCAATTAGTTCAATGAAGCTATAATTACTCTTATACCTAAACCATAAAAAGACCAAACAAAGAAATAAAACTTCAGACCAATTTGCCTTATGAATATTGATGCAAGTTTGGTTACCCCTATAGAAGAGTTAGAAGGATTAAAGGAACTGAAGGATTGGCAATGCCATAGAAAGAACAACAGTGCCTACTAAACTGGACCTCTCAGAGCTCCCAGGACTGAGCCAACAACAAAAGAGCTTACATGGACTGGTCATAGCCCAGGCACATATGTAGCAGAGCACTGCCTGGTCTGGCCTCAGTGGAGAAGGATGTGCCTAATCTTATAGAGACTGGATACCGCAGGGTAGAAGGGTGGGGTGGCCCTCTCGGAAGTGAAGGGGAGGGGGAAAAGCACTGAGAGGGAGGGCAACATTTGGAATGTAAATGAATAAAATAATTGATTAAAAAATATCTCCTCAATGCTCCTAGAGCCAAAGAAACTTTGATATACTGAATTTCCTCTCTTCTATTTCTTTAAGTCTACATATTTGAAATGCATGTAACATGGGGCTGGAGAGATGGCTCACAGTTTAAGAGCGTTGACTTTTTCCAGAGGTATTGAGTTCAATTCTCAGCAACCACATGGTGGCTCACAACCATCTGTAATTGAATCTGAAGCCTTCTTCTGGTGTGTCTAAATACAGCTACAGTGTGCTCATCAGATATATATATCGTATATATCGTATATATCGTATATATCGTATATATCATATATATATCAATTAAATAAATAAAATCTTTAAAAAAGAAATGCAAAAGAAATACTCAAAAAACTTCTTGAAAACTGAATCCAAGAACATGTCAAAACAATCATCCATCATGAACAAATAGGCTCCATCCCAGAGATCCAGGGATGGTTCAATATAGGGAAATCCATCAATGTAATCCACTACATAAATGAGCTCAAAGAAAAAACCCACACATTTTCATTTCATTAGATGCTGAGAAAGCATTAAAAAAATTCAACACCCCTTCATGATAAAAGTCTTAGAAATATCAGAAATTCAAGGCCCATACCTGAACATAGTAAAAGCAATATACAGCAAACCAGTAGCCAACATCAAACTAAATGGAGCAAAACTTGAAGTAATTCCACTAAAATCAGGGAGTAGACAAGACTTTCTACTTTCTCCCTACCTGTTCAATATAGTTTTCTAAACTAACCTGGAAATTTAATCATTGCATCAGTTGTAGATCATTATCCTGGTAGTTATGTTGCCTTCTTCTACACTTATATTTCAGAATACCTGCAGTTAGGAAAGCTAAAGTTAACTGTTTACTGATTTAAATTACTTATGAGGAGTATCACTTAACTGCTAAAAGTATCTCAAGTGAATTATTCTGTTCTATTTACATATTATAATACAATGATCAATTAAAATTTAATCAAAAGTTTATTTTTGCTTTATTTCAAAGCAACTTACATAAAAGAAATGTAAAAATTTCATACAAGGATCATAACATGAATTTTATGATACATAAAAATATATAAAATTGAATTTTCTGTGTGAAGTTTCATGGTGGAAGTTTTGGTTTATATATGCATACTGTCAGATTGTAGGTCAAGTTGTACTGTTCAACCAGATTGACATAAGACCTGACAAAGTGGAGAAGTACTCAAACACTGGAGATCATAGAGATCTGAGACTCTAAAAGTAGGTGTGGTCCCTCCCACTTCTATGCCTGCTCTGAGACCACCAACTGAAAAGACCACTCACTCAGCATTCTCTAGACTTCTCTATGATAATGAGGTATCTAGCCAGCCTTAGCCTTTAGCTAATGACCTTTTCTTCCTGGATATTCTCATGTCCTTGCCCCCCCAAAAAGTATATAATCTTTAATTCACCACAAATAAAGTGTGTGTGACCACATTCATGCTCAATAAATAATATGAATAAGCAGGGTTTGTCTAGGAGAGCTGGTCAGTAAAGATTATCACGGGGAAGGCCGTCACCAAAAGAAACAATGACATTAACACTCCTGAAGAAGGACATTTCTCTTTCCCTGCCCCTCTGATACTCAGCATTTGCTCCCAATTGCATGGTATCCTGCCAATCACACTCTTTTCCTTCCTGCCTGAGGTACAGATGCCCTGAGGGAAAATGTGAACCACCCTGTTCCCTTTTGATTACTTCCTTCCTATTTGTATCTCCTTCAGTAGTCTTAATGCTCCAGCTAAGACTTCAAGTCCTATAATGACATCCTTGCTTTGCTCCTGATTTTAGTGAAAATGCTTTGAGTTTCTTTCCATGGAGGATGATGGCTGTTAGCTTATTGTAAATTGACTTTATTTAGTTAAGGTATGTCTCTGGTATCCCTGATATGAGAAGAAATATATTCTGTGGCGGTTGGGTAGAATTTTCTGCAGATGTCTGCTAGGACCATTTGATTGATGAAAATTATTTAATCCATGGTTCCTCCCTTTAATTTCTGTCTAAATAATCTGTTGGTGAGATTGTGGTATTGATGTCACCCACTATTATTGTGTGAGGGTCAATATGGAATTTTAGGTATAGTGGTAAGTCTTTTATAAACTTAGGTGCCTTTTTGTTTGGTGCATAAATAATAAGAATAGCTGTGTCCTCTGGGTAGAATTTTCCATTTGATTAGGTTAGTGGCCTTGTCTTTCTAATTTTGGTTTGTTCTATTTTGTCAGATACTAAAATAGGTATACCTGCTTTATTTTCATGTTGATATGCTTGGAATACCACTGTCCATCATCTTATCCTGAGGTGATGTGCTTGGGATGTGTTTCTCTGATGAAACAAAAAGCTGTATCCTATTTTCTAATCTAATCTGTTAGCTTGTGTCATTTTCATTGTTGCCTTGGAACCATTAATGTTAAGAGTTAACTAATGAACAATGTTTATTGATTTCTGTTATTTTGTTGGGAGGAGGTGGGGTTTTTTCCCTTCTTTTGCTTTACTATTCTTAGATTATTTATTTTTCGTGTTTTCTTGGGTATAAGTAACATATTGAGACTGAAGTTTTCTTTCTATCACCTTCTGTATAGCTGCATTGGTAGATAAAATGATTTAAATTCGGTTTTACCATGGAATGTTTTTTTCACTGTTGATAATCGTTGTTAGTTTTGGTGGATATAGTAGTCTGCACTAGCATATGTGGTTTCTCAGAGCTACAGAAAATCTATCCAGGCCCTTCTGGCTTTCGGAGTCTTTATTGAAAACTCAGGTGTTAGTCTAATAGGCCTGCTTTTATATATTTCTTGCCTTTCTCCCTTGCAGCTATGGCAAAACCTAATACTATTATTCTCCTAAGAAAACAAAGCAATAAAATGATTCCTAATGGCATACTGCTATACTTATACTTTGGCTTGACCCACACCAAAGAAACTTCCTGCAGTACATGGGAATCAACAAAGAGACCAACAACTGTATAATGTGCAGAAAGTGAGAGACTTTTGATCATTCATTCCTTAAAGGGATGTCTTCATAAAATCTCTATGAGGCTCAGGAATTTATGCAGAAAGGGAGGTGGAAAGATTATAAGAGCCAGAGATTATGGATGACTCCAGAGAAATAGTATCTCCAAATATAACAGAACTGATGCACATATGGACTCATAAAGACCATGGCAGCACACACAGGACCTGCTCAGTGTCAAGCAAGACCTGGTCCCAGCACTCGGAAAGAGTACACTCCTAAACAAGAATCCATTCCAACTGATACCCGTTAGCAATGGGGAAATAGAATTTCTCTATTGCAGTGTCACTTGGCATATCAGCCACACTGTACACTAAGTGCATGCTCAGGAGTACTTGGCCAAAACAAAATGTATTCCGTAGACTTTTGTGAACAGTTTGCTTCATTTTATTTCTTTCTCATCTTTAGTTATAATGGTCTTTGGTTTGCTTATATGTTTTATTGTTTTTGTGCGGATTTGGGTTTTTGTTTGTTTGTTTTTGTATTTTATTTAAATGAAAAGTAGAGAAAAATATAAAGTTAGGTAGGTGAGGAGAATAAGGGCAGGAGAACTCGATTCTAAATATTATATGAAAAAAAGTAACAGAAAAAATGGCATTCTACATATGAAGCCTTGATGAAATCTGGCAGAGTTGAAAACCACCTTAAATATCTGCTCTCCAGAAAAGTAATTTACCCACATTCTCACTTCTCTATGGATTTTAAGGAATAAAATGTAAGGAGTGGAAAAAGTCCTAAGTGAATGTGTGTTATTCACAGAAGCATAGCCATCAGACCCCAAAGCATCAGATCCATGGGTTTAGGCAAAAAAATGTTTGCAACCTACTTTTAATAAAGGTTCAACATCTCCTCTAGCCTACAACCCAGCAGAGATAGTGGAGGAGAAAAGTTATTAAGATATGGGGGAAGTGGACCTGTTCAAGAATAGTCCTTTGGGGGTGAGCTCTATATTCTTTGGCAGCAGTTCAGTCCCGTAGCAAACCCCAAATATGACTCAGCAGCTAAAGACCAGTGATCTATGAAGGCAGACACTAGGTATGAACCGGCAGCCACAGTCCAGTCCTTTCACCAGGCAGACAGCAGGCAGCTGTGAGTCAATCCTAAAGAAAGAACCCAGCTCATCAACTGGCCGAATGTGAGGCCGGAGAGGCAGCATGCTGCTGCTGGAACCTCACTAGCAGTTCTTGTGCAAGTTTCTCTCAATGGCAGCTTTAGCACAAATTTAGCTCAACAACACTATGTAAGTCAAACCAATACCTGCCTATCATTAGCGAAGAATAGTAAGGCAGAGAAACCAAACTAAGGCTCAATGATTGTCTCCCACTGCCTGTGGGGTTATATTTATACTCCTTCATCCCGGGTCCTTTCACGTGGTTGCTATACCAAAACATCTTTTCACCTCTGTCTGCTTTAGGAAAACAGGCTTTCACATGTTTGGTTTAGCAATACAACCTTTCACCTATATGCCCTAGGAAAATGTCCTTTGACATAACTAACTTTCCAAAGAAACTAGAAGTTTCCACTTCACATGGGAATGCTAGAACCTTTTCCTAAGCTATATGCAGATGGTGACAGTGTGTACAGAACAACTGAGCAGAGCTTCCTCCTCCTAGAGGTTTACGGACTGAAGCTGCTCCTCCGTAAGCACATCCTCCTAGATTAACTAGCCTGGAGTCTCTTTCAGCTGTGTAGTAAATCTACCTCCTCCATTGCTAATGCATATTCATGAGAGAAATCAACCCACATGATGTGATGTCAGCTTTTCCAAATATGTGTGTGTGAGTCTGTCCCCGCATCCTTCCCTCATCACCCCAGTCAAGTTTCCAACACCAAAGTTGCATGGATCATAGTAATTTCTCTATGTAAATTGGGTTAGTATTAGCTTCATGGGTCAACAAGGGGAAATGACCTATAACACATGTGTGAATGCCATATATAAACAGTAAGCGTTGTAACTGTTCCTAACACTTGAATGACTGAGGAGGAGGAACATGAGATTGTACACAGAGTATTTGTAATATGTTCTCACACTCACAGGGTTGTTGGCTTCCAGTGGATCCTTAAAAGAACTGCTAATTGTACAATTTGTTAGAGTATAAGGCTTTCAGAGATCTAAAATGGGTCAGGAGAGCCTCAGTTTCTATTGTTTTCATCACCTTTTACAATAGATCTTGCCTCAAGTATATTTGTAGGCACACAAACTACCCCCAAATCGTGAGAAGGGTCTAGAGATACATCTGTACTCATCTTGGCAGAATGGGGCCCTTTATATGGTGCCTTAACAAAGCCCTGATCTTCTTTGTATGAACTGGAGCAGGAGGGAAAGTAGAAGCCTGGGACAGAACTGGAGATGTACCCTTTAGGCTTTGATTGGCAGAGCCTGTGACTCTTGGTCATGTGGACACAAATTTGCTACACAAGCTAAAAATGGGCAGTCAAAGTAATTGCATGGAGCTTTGTCTTAGAGAACTGTGGCATGTTGGGATTAAGCACCTTAGGCTTCACAAGGGCCTTGATGGCTTCTACAAGTGCTCTCATTGTCTTCATACTGTTCTCATGTGTTTCTCCGGGCCCTTCTTATTTTGCTTGGTAAAATGCATGCTCCCCGGGAGCTTGGGTCAGCCAGACCACTTAAGAAAGTCATATCTCTGTGGTCAGAGTATCTTGGTGCCATTTCTTTGCCATTTTTGGACTGCTTGTGTGTACTGTGAGTCTTGGTCTAACTATGCCATCATAGTAAACCCACAGCTACCCAAGGGCCAGGGACCAAACAAACAGTTCAACTTAAAGCTATACTAAGTTCTACTTTTCCTTTTTCACACTGTTGCCAGTAGATAAAATGTTTTATAAATTGGAATATGCGTTAGCTGTCTTACATCTATACAGTGTTATAGCTGTCTATACAGTGTTATGGCTGTCTTGCATCCTTTTGTAGAGTGGCTGTGGGTAAATGATAAATAAATGATAAGCACTATGCGAAATAATGATGAATAAAATTTTAAAAGAGGAAATAAAAGAAATAGAAATGGTGAGTGAAAACATAGAAATTCCCTGCTGGAAATATATTTGATGGTCCTGGAGCCTTTTGCTATAATTTGATGCATGTGTAAAGAAATAGGAAGAAGCAACAACAGTTTCACAAAAACAAAACTGACATTTTCAATATACTAAGGACATGGCCTCTATAAGGAAAACTATATCAAACATATACTTAGCTTTTAGGAACATCACATCCTCAGTGTTACTAGTATACAATCTTATATTTTTCTTTTTTTTCTTAGATATATTCTTTATTTACATTTCAAATGATTTTCCCTTTCCAGGATTCCCCTCCCTGAAAGTTCCATAAGCCTTCTTCCCTCCCCATGTTTCCCAATCAGCCCCCTCCTGTTTCCCTGTCCTGGTATTCCCCTACACTGCTGCACTGAGCCATTCCAGGACCAGGGGCCTTTTCTTCCTTCTTCTTGGGCATCATTTGATATGCAAATTGTTTCTTGGGTATTCTGAGCTTCTGGGCTAATATCCACTTATCAGTGAATGCATACCATGTGTACTTTTTTAGTGATTGGGTCACCTCACTCAGGATGACATTCTCCAGTTCCATCCACTTGCCTAAGAATTTCATGAATTCATTGTTTTTAATAGCTGAGTAGTATTCCATAGTGTAAATGTACCACATTTTCTGTATCCATTCCTCCATTGAGGGACATCTGGGTTCTTTCCAGCTTCTGGCTATTATAAATAGGGCTGCTATGAACACAGCAGAGTATGTGTCCTTATTACATGTGCCATGGAACAGTCACCACCAACCAGTTTCATCTCAGAGACACCAGTACGTCTGCATTGGTATCTATGCAGCTTAAAGAACCAAGTTCATCTGCCCAGGCTGTTGGAAAAAATCTCAGAATAAATGCAGAGAACATCACCAGGCCATCCACTAGACCCACACTGCCACTTGTCTCTTCCTAAGGTTCCACTTTAAGAAGCACATGGCATGTACTTTACTTGGCTAATGAACTTCCAATGGATTTGGAACAGGAGTTTGCTAATCCTAAAATATTTCATGAAACTAGTTTTAAAAATCTGCAAATGTTCAGGGGAAATTGTGGCGACAATAGCTAGAGACAGCAACCACTATCTTTTTTTCCTTACATGGCTCTTCACGGCAGAAGAGAAAGAAAAATTACAAATTTCCATCTACATTCAGTTACCACAAAATTTCTAGAATTTAAAAAATATTAAGCATCTTAAAAAAAAGAGGAGGCAGGAAAGACACACAAGACTTCATTATTTTTAATTACTTATTTTTGAGTTATTCAGCACTCAGGGTCCTGTTACCAAGGTCACACTTTGTAATGTCCCAGAGTCACAGACACATCTTGCAGAGAAGTTCAGGCCTTTTTGTATTCTGTCCAGTCATTCTAATTCCTTTACAGACTCAGTCAGGACAATGTAACTGTAACTGCAGCAACAGCCTAACTTTCAAGTAAAGGCTTATTCTCATCCCTGACTGAGAAGAAGGGATATGTTTTGTAAAAGCACTTTAATAGTGGCAGTTTTTCTCTATCCCTCACTAGCTCCCAAATGAATGAGACTGAGACTATAAGGTTTATTTAATTAGCTGGATGGCACAGAAGCAGGGTAGTCATTGATCTATTCTAATCCTCTAAACTAATTTGGCTGTCTCCCAGCCAAAGTCCCCAAGATACTAGCACTTTAGTATTTGTCTGACTCTCTCTGCTTTAAGTATGATTCTATGATGTCTCTCCCAGACCACACTTCTTAGCACAATCCCTTTTATACCTTCTCTCTCTTTCTCTCTCTCTCTCTCTCTCTCTCTCTCTCTCTCTCTCTCTCTCTCTCTCTCTCTCTCTCTCTCTCTCTCTCTCCTGGTTGGCAGAAGTCCTGTCATTTCTTCTGCCCAGACATTGGTTGGTCAGATTTTATTGACAAGTCAGAGAATAAATAAGGAGCAATGTTTATACAAACTAGAAACAGGAGATATTTGGAATAAATACTATAATGCCATGTCTAATTGCAACAAGATATGGGGACAGAGAAATCAGCATTTGAAAAATAAAGTGATTATTTTTATCCAGTGTATGAAACCATTATGCCTACATGTTTCTTATGGTGACCTACTCTTCTCTCAGATCCACCATCAGATTTCATAATGTGAGCAGTGTATCCAAATTAGCTAAGAACATTCCTAAAAATTGGTACTGTCTGTTGTGCTTGTTTTTGAGGTAACCCTTGATTTCGTAAGACATTTACTTTACTGCAAATTAATATTAAAATTTAAAGTCACTCTGTATATTCTAGAATCATTATATCATTTAATTAAATGAATATCAAAACCTATAACCCTTCATTCATCTATGTAAGCTGAGCATACATATACATTAAACCAACCCATGTATGCATTTTTTTAATTCATGCAAAGTCTTTTTAAAAATATCAGCCGAAGTGTTTCTTTAGTTTTGTGGTTATTATGCCAATCATTCAGCCATCATTTTCCCTAGAAATGCTACATTATTTAAATTTGTACATTAAGGAAATAATTCTTTCCTTAAAATAGCATTTCAAAGTACAGTTACAATCCCATAAACATAAAGATAATTCATTGAAATTAAATTCTAAGTAAGACATTTTATATCTATTTTAAAAACTCTAAAATGCTTTTCTCAAAAAGAGAGAATGCATTGTCTTTGCATAACATTGCTTAGCATAAATTTAGTTCAATGCATGTAATAAAGCATGAAGAAATATTACCTGCAGTTCTAATGTTTCATAATCCTGACTTGGGTCTTCTACATTGACTGAATTTGTTTTCTTTTTTTATTAGATATTTTCTTTATTTACATTTCAAATGTTATCCCCATTTCCTGGTTTCCCCTCCAAAGACATTGTCCCATCCCCCCCTCCCTACTCAGTAACCCACTCACTCCTGCTTCCTTGTCCGGGCATTCCCCTTTCCTGGGGCATTGAACCTTCTCAGGACCAAGGATGTCTCTTCCCTTTAATGTCCATAAAGGCCATTCTCTGCTACATATGCAGCTGGAGCCATTGGTCCCTCCATTTGTACTCTTTGGTCAGTGACTTAGTCTTTGGGAGCTCGGGTACTGGTTGGTTCATATTGTTGTTTCTCCTGTGGAGCTACAAGCACATTCAGCTCTTTCAGTCCTTTCTCTAGCTCCTCCATTGGGGACCTTGTGCTTGGTCCAATGGTTGGCTGAGAACCAACCTGACTTGGGTCTTTTGCTTTGACTGAACGTGTTTTTATTATCACGCATGTACTGAGAATATTGGCAAACCCTTCACTAGTTCAGGTAATATTTTCCTAATGAAGTTCCCAAAAATAAGTGTCATATATGTACAAACTTACACACACATACACACACATAGAAGCACACATAAATATGTAGCACACATGTGAGGGCAAACATATGCATATCGGTATATAAACAGAAGATATGCACAAGCATACCCACAAATGTAAACACACATAAACACACAAACAGATAGATGGTAGGTAGGTAGGTAGGTAGGTAGATAGATAGATAGATAGATAGATAGATAGATAGATAGATAGATAGATAGATATACATACATACATACATATATACATACATACATACATACACACATACGAAGGAAGGAAATGCTTATTCTTATAGATGGCTTTCAGACATGGATAGTTTTGTAGATTTCTGAAGCAGTGAATCTGCCCCAACCTCAATGTACTGCAAAAGGAGCTAACTTCTAAATCCTAAAAGGCAAGAATTGTCAAGAAAATCACACCTGGCCCTGTGATGCATCTTGATTGATATATGCTTTCAAGATCACTAAAGTAATATGGATTGATTTTCCTTTTGATGAATTTCATTCAGCTTCTATTGGAGATTTAAATGCATTTAGACTTATGCTTTAAAATGACATAAATCTCCTTGAAAATGAATTTTGACATTGTCACAAGCAGTTTTATCTTCTTTTTATATTTTTAATGTGTTTGTGCATTTGAGATGATGTTTCCCTCACTCAGAGCACTTCTGAAATAGAAACTCAAATGCTAGCTAACTTGATATGTAAATGCTCACATTCTCAATGTGGGAAAGACTCATTCACTGGGTAAAACAAATCCAAAGTCTAAACTTTCATTGCATTAACTTATCAAAGAAGAAAATGCCAACTGAAACCTCCCATGGAAGTGTGCCATATATGAACTATAATCAATATATGTGTTAACAGGTAAAATGGAGAAGCCCTAAATACTCAAGGCACAATTAGCAAGTCAAATGATTCCCAAGAAGAAGAAAGGAGAGGACCCTGGGCCTGTAAAGATTGGATCCAGTTTTGTAGAGAAACCGTGGGAGGAGGGGGAATGATTGGGGAATAGTTGGGGGGGAGAGGAATTATGGGACGTATGGTGGGGGGGGGAACTAGGAAAGGGGAAAGCCTTTGGAATGTAAACATAGAATATAGAAAATAAAAATTAAATAAATGGAGAATTTCCTTTCTCATTTCACAAAATGTCATTACATGCCTGTTTAATGACTGATTCTCTGTCTCACATATATTGTATGAAGCTCTCAAAGGAAAGTATGCTCCTTTTTAATAAACAATACCGAGATTTGCTAAACACATTTTCTGAAATTATATGACATAAAAAACATACAATGAAGAGTTACCTACTACTGATTTTTGGAAAATCACATGTATGTACGTTACACTATGGTATATATATATATATATATATATATATATGTGTGTGTGTGTGTGTGTGTGTGTGTGTGATATATTTATGATAAAAAGGTTTTCATCTTACATACTGTGAGCATAGGGCTGTTTGTGTAATTTAAACCATATCCTGAGTTAATTCCTCTTCCAAGCAGTGATCCCAGGAGTAGTTTGACATTTTCTGCACATACTTTTATGACAACATTTTCCTAAATCCATGATTATATCTAATCCTCTTCACGAATACTATGATACAGTCTTGGGAATACAATGATAACTTATAATAGTATCATATTTTTAAGAAGTAATGAAGATTTATACCCTTTAGCATTTTATCTCATATTACACATCATAATGAAGGTGTTCAGAAGGAATCCTCTGCATTGTGAGACTGTGGGGCTGCTCCATACAAGCAAACTACCCTCTCGGATGACATTAGTTTCTTTAACCTTGACCAAAGCTCTGTGTATGAACCTGCAATCCATTGCCTTTGCAATGCTGCAGTCTTTACAATGGCATTGTATTTGGTTTCTTTTTATCGATATTTCAGTTTACACACCAGTATCCTGGAACACGAAGACTGAGCCTGTATCCTGGGTGGCATTTCTCCCTTTATAACATATTGTACTTTCTGAGTAGTTTAAGCACCTCAAAGAAAGTTGAGGAGATAGTGCAGGGACCTACTGGGATGACCCTGCACCAGCCCATTCCATCTCTTTAACATCCAGTAATGCTCATCGTGCTGCAATGGTAACAATTGCTAGAGCCTCAAACCAAAGCCAATTTGCTATTTGCTATTTTTAAGTAGAATAAAGAGCTGATTCAGATTTTTTGTGGCCTTCTCTGCTAAATATTTCTAAAAAAATATGCACCCACAGAATTTCATTTATTTTTCACACAAAAGAATTCTAAATATATGCTTTTCTTTATTCTCAGATAGGCAACTTATGGAGTGCTTTTTATAAAAAAAAAGTTTAAATCATATCTAGCATGTGAAAAGTGTTGCAAATCTAAGATTAAACAGTGTTCACCATTGTATGAATGGCGTTCTTCAGTGGCCCTCTCTGCCTGGTCCGTTTTGAGCTGGTGTAACATAATACACCAATAAATGATTTCTGAATTTTTCATAACGTAAAACTTTTGCATGTTTGTAAATATATTCATTTCCTGAGGAGTTAGTGAAAAAATATAAAGGCAAAACCAAACAACCACAGAGAGGTTAGCACTTTGTGTGCAGAAATTGCATGTGACTTAAAATCCATGATGTCCATCTGCAAAATGAGTGAAGCAGGGCAGCCTCGCTGGAAGACCAACGGGTGCAGCAAGGCCGCAGGTGTGCACTGCCCGAAATGAGTTTGTGTTCCCGCTGGCTACAATAACAGCTGCATTACAAAGCAAGGCTGATTAATATTACATTCTAACCATTAACAGTATAGTTTTCTTTATTGTATAATAAAACAACTTTCACATGCCTTTAAGCTCAACATTAGCACATATAAATACATATTACTGAATATGATTATCTGCAAATTTAAAATCCACTTGGAATTTCAGATTTACATTTAATAATGTGCAACTTCGCTCGTGATATAGAGTCAGAAAGAAATAATCTTACTTAAAAGGTAGTTTGAGTCAAATACTCTCTGTTAAGACTGTGATAACACTCAATGAAAATAAGAACTCTGCCTGTGGACTACACTCATAAGTGCAAGATAGATATTAAAAGGGTCTAACACAAAGGTCACGCAGCATATTGGTTACACTAGTTACCCCTCAACAAGTTTAACATGCTAGAGCCTCAAAGGACAATTTATTTATTAAAACTTATCCAAAGGATTAACTCACATCTTTCTAACGTATTACAAGGGCAAGTCACCCATTGATTATTTCCTTTTTTAATATATTTTTATAAAAGCCTAATTACAACCCTTCCTCCATTCCCTTTACTTCCTCTACTCTCTTTCAACATCCCCTCACATTATCTCACATTGGCGGTCTCTTTCTCTTTGATTATTATTGTCTTATACATACATCCACACTCACTCGCACACGCACATGCAGGAGCACAGACGCATGCACATGCATACATCAAAGCAACCCGCTGAGTTAGTTCAACATTGCTGTTTTTATATAACTTCAGGGCAGCCCATTTTGATTGGACAAACGATTAGGGGCTCATCCCTGAGCGAAGCTTATTCTCCCTCTCTCAGCAGTCATTGGTGTCTCCTAGTTCTTTGCCTAGGGGTAGGACACTAAGGGCTTCCCCCTCCCCATTGGCATCAGCGTGTCTATTATCATGTCATTGTTCAGGTCTTGCTTTTGTAGCTATTCTTAGAAGACAGTGTCACAGTGAACTTTTTGGTCCTCTGACTCTTGCTCACTTATTTTTATTTCCTTATACAATAAGGCCCAGCATTAGAGTGAGCCTAAGTTCATAGCTTTTTGAGAAATATGGCTTCTGAATATACCAGTACTTTTTACTAATTCTTCAATGTCTGTTATAGAGTCAACAAGAAATAAGTGATTAAACTAGGAGTCACTACAGGGAAACAGCAGTTTAGCTGATAAATACAATGAAATGTCCCTTAACATTTGCCAGCCACTACTGTGTTTAAAAGGAAAGGTATCTTTGATATTTACCTATTTTTAAGGCTTCCCACTTAATTTCTTTGTTACCTGCAGATATATTACACCCTTATTTTACAGAAACATTTTTGAAATGGTTTTTAATTAATTACTTAAAAATACTTACATATTTTAAATATAAGATTAAGTAGAAGCTGGGTGGTGGTGGCACACACCTGTAATCCCAGCACTCTGGGAGGCAGGGGCAGGCGGACTTCTGAGTTCGAGGCCAGCCTGGTCTACAGAGTGAGTTCCAAGACAGCCAGGTCTATACAGAGAAACCCTGTCTCGAAAAAACCAAATTCAAAAAAACAACAAAAAAAAACCAATTATGGTAGAAACATAAGTTTCACACCTCTTGTAGATATTGTGAGATCATAGAGATATTGGTATTTGGTTTAGTGAGGGTAACAATTGCTATGATGAAACATCATAACTAAAGTAGCTTATAGAGAAAGGGATTTGTTTGGTTTAACACTTCCACACTGAAGGAAGTCAGGACAGGAATTCAAACAGGGCAGGGACCTAGAGGCAGATGCAGAAGCCTTCAAGGAATACTGCTTATAGGCTTGAGCCCCATGGCTTGTCCAGCCTGCTTTAATATAGAATCCAGAACCACCAGCCCAAGGATGGCACCACCCACAATGGGCTGGGCCCTCTGCCATGATCACTAATTTCAAAAGTGCTCCACAGGCTTACCTATAGGCAGACCTTAGTGAGCAATTTTCTCAATTGGGGCTGTCTCCTCTCCAATTACTTTAGTCTGTTAACATAAAACTAGCCAGCACAGCAATGTTTAACATGTTTATCGTCATATATGCTCATATGTCAAGCAGGGTCAAACACCTGGGGACAAGTTCTCTCCCTAGGAGTTCAAATGTTTCAACATTTATTGCACCGCAGAAGTGAAGAGCAAAGCCTGTGCATGCTCACATACTGTGCACTCTATCCCCAATGTGCTAGTGAGAAACCTGCTTCAGGTTCTGACAATCTTTCTTTCTTAGACTAGGTACATAGACATTTTTTGGCTAGGCACCACTCACACAAAGTTCCACTTAGAGTCAAAAGAATTCAGATTTTTATTTTCTGATTAAAGATCTTGAACTATATCTAAAAACAAATAAAAGAAAACCAAAATTGAATACATGATGGAAAATGGTATGAACATTACCTAAGGACGCTGTTTTTGTGTGTCTAGTACTGCTTTATTGGCTTTCTGTTACACATTGCTATTTCTTAGGTATTCGATTGTTTCCTGATGAGATAATATGTTTCGCTGTCAGTCTTTATTGGGCTTTATCTCCTAGTATGTCAAACATGCTGTAGATCACAGAAATACTTCTTCCTCTACATACAATTATTTAATCCTCATAATCATTGTATAGTATTATACTTAGTTTTTTTCAAATGGCAAATGTGAATGGCAAATATATTCCTCAAATATATGAATGATACTTCTTTTCCCATGATGCTCAGTAATGCAGGAAAAGATCACCTAGAGAATCAATACTGGAAGCATCTCAAGATAAAGGAGGAGATGGCACATTCATGTCTATCACTGGATACTCAAGCATATTGAGTTTCTGAGACATTATCTGCTGCATGACATGTTCTCTTGGTCAAGTTCTAGCCCCCACTCTGGCTGTCTTACCCAGACCCCATGTGTCTTTGTTGTGAAAGCTCAGATATCATCATGCCATCGCCACCTTGGAGCTCCTCCCAGGACCCATGGTTATTTCTTCATAACATTATTTTTTCAAGGAAGCAGGCTTGGGTGGGTTGGTGAGCAGGAGGAGTGGGGATGGGATAGGGGGTTTTCAGAAGGGAAACCAGGGAAGGGAACATTTGAAATGTAAATAAAGAAAATATCTAACTAAAAAAACAACTTCACCATAAACTCTTTGCTTTCTGGCTTTTATTGTGTAAAATAAGCCTTTGATAAATATTTGCTAGAAATCAAGTTGAGTGTGAAGCAAAAGTGAAAGTATTGACACATGAGAGCTTTGTTAGCTGCTAATGAGATTGGATTCCGTAATGAAGATAATGGGAATATTGACTTTTACACAGGTCTAGGATTAAGGTCACTTTAGCATGGCAGCATATCTTGTGAGCTTAAAAAGAATAGACTATTGGAGGTTAAGCCAGTAATAAAAAGCTAAGATGTACAGAGACTGAGACTAGATTGTTCTTTTGGTAGCTATTTGGAAAACCACTTTGAAGAGCCCTGCTTTGGATGACAATTAAAAATCACCCACAGACCTTTTCAAAGCCAATACAAATACAATGGAGCCAACTCTCCATTTCAGGCCCTCTTCTCAAGTGAGTTCAATTGATAGTTGAAGCTACACTATGACATAAATAGAGGTAGCATCTCTTTCTGTTTTCACTAGATTATATAATTGTTTACCACAATCACATGTACCTTAATAATGTTCTGACCTATGACTGATCTACATGAAGAAACCATCCAAAGCTGCGATCAGTGCCAAGATGGTAGAAAAACTTTTCAGTCTGTGCATGTGTGTGACTTCCCAAAAGTTTCACCAGGGAAAAAGAGAGAAGCCACTTTCTGTCTCATCATCTTCAAGCACAGTGAGAGTCACAGGGACAGCAGCTTTAAATCATTATTGAGATAGCATTCCTATAAAGCCTGTTATTTTCAGAGTGCCAGTGTGTAGTACATTCGATAAAATTGTAGAATTCTTTAGTACAGGACAGATTTCATCTCTTCATCTAAACCTTATTGAGAAAATCTACTTGAGACGTCTGCGGACGATACTTGTACATTCGTTCTCAGGCAATCCTCTCTAGTGCAAGCTATGGGAATACTGGGGTAAGAGCACATTTATTTTCCTGTAGCCCAGTCGACGTGGGTTCTAGTTTAATCTGATTCTGCTGGATGTGGAGCAGACAAGCCCTTCTATTATCTGTGTGCAGTCTCCAGGGTTGGAAATTCCACTCATTTTCCCCTGTGAAGGAATCTAGCAAGGAGTGGTTTTGGTAGAAAGAGAGGAAAAGGAAAGTAGGAAACGATATCCAGAGGAAACATGGCAGGCGATTGTGATCCCTTGATTGTGAAAGGGAGGCTTGGCTGCAGTTAAAAGCACTGTCCTCCTGGCTCCCACACTGCGGAGCCCGAGATTTTACTCCAACCTGGTCTTTCAATCAGCATCACTATCTACTTCCGCAGTCTTAGTGTACTATTTACCTATTCTAAACATCTAAATTTCATTATAGAGATGTTCCTAATGACCTAACAATTCTTCAGTAAGGGACACTCCAGAATGCACTAGAGACCTGAGAGATGAGGGACTCTCGGGACTCAAAGGGAGGGACCTTAGATGAAATGCCCTACATTGGAGAGAGGGAACTTGAAGAGCCCACCTCCAGCAGAAAGACAGGGCATCAAGTGAGGGAGGGGGTTGCCATCCTACTGTCAAAACTCTGACCTATAATTGTTCCTGTCTGAAAAAACTGCAGGGATGGAAATGGAGAGTAGCCTGAGGAAAAGAAGGTCCAGCGACAGGCCCAAAGTGGGATCCAGCTCAAGGGGAGGCCCCAAGGCCTGACACTATTACTGAGGCTATGAAGTGCTCACAAAAAGGGACCTATCATGACTGCCCTCTGGAAGATCCAACAAGCAGTTGAAAGAGTCAGATGCAGATATTTGCACCCAACCAATGGACAGAAGCTGCTGACCCCCGTGGTTGAATTAGGAAAAAGCAGGAAAAAGCTGAGGAGGAGGTGATCAGCAGTCTAAATTAACCTGGACCCCTGAGATCGCTCAGACACTGGACCACCAACCAGGCAGCATACACAACACATTTACAGGAGAGGACTTCTGGGTCTGGTTTTGGTCAGAGAAGATGCACCTAACTGGATGTCCCAGAAAGCTTAGAGGTTTGGTGGGATGGGGGACAGGGGGAGGGGACATTCTTGTGGAGACAGGGGACAGGGAGGAGGTGTGGGATGTGGAACAGTCAGAGAGTATACCGGGAGGGGAATAAAATCTGGAGTTTTAAATAAATAAATAAATAAATAAATAAATAAATAAATAAATGTGGGAGCAGGGGGCGGGAAAAGGACATGTGGGACCTTTGGGGGTGGGGAACCAGAAAAAGGGAAATGAATTGTAAATATAGAATATATACAATAAAAAAAAATCAAAAAAAAAAAGAAAGCTTAAACTGACAGTTCATTTTTTTGACATCTTTTTTTCTATATTCTTTGTTTACATTCCAAAGGCTTTCCCCTTTCCAGCTCCCCCCCTCACCATATCT
Source organism: Apodemus agrarius (assembly GCA_964023405.1). Taxonomy (NCBI): domain Eukaryota; kingdom Metazoa; phylum Chordata; class Mammalia; order Rodentia; family Muridae; genus Apodemus; species Apodemus agrarius. The sequence continues at coordinate 87,428,410 of OZ030006.1, read as the reverse complement.
CCTATAAGTCCTCTTCCCCCCCCCCATTCCCCAATCACCCCCCTCCCCATCATTTCTCTGTTCTGGTACTCTCCTACAAAACCGGATTTTGTCTTTTCCAGACCAGGGTCCTCTGCATCCCTTTTCTTGGGAATCTTTTGCTTAGCTAATTGTGTCTTGAGTACTCAGAGCTTCTGGGCTCATTAACATCCACTTATCAGTGATTGCATTTCATGTGTATTCCTTTGTGATTGGGTTGACTCACTTAGGATGATATTTTCCAGAGCCAACCATTTGCCTACAAATTGCATGAATTCATTATTTTTAATTGCTGAGTAGTATTCCATTGTATAAATATACCACATTTTCTGTATCCATTCCTCGTTGAGGGACATCTGGGTCCTTTCTTAAGAATCATTAAGCCCTTCCTTGCTGGTTCCACCAGTCCTACCAGAACCATCATACCATATTCACCAAATGTATCACGTTTATCATAATGCAGCTTCCAAACTAAAATATATGCATTGAGGCACCTTCAAATTTTTAATAATTTTTCCTTTCTTTGGCAGGAATATACCAGAATTTAGCAGTGCTGTCTGCTCCCTCACTTCAGGAGATAGCATCTGAGCTTTGTCTTATCGACTGCCTGCTGCTCAGCCCTGGAGAGCAACATCTCGGCATCCACGACATCTGCCGATACTCCCGATGCACGCAGACCTGACTGCAACTGTCTTCCAAATCTGGGATGTATGGACACAAGGAATCGTCACGAGACAAAAAAAAAATGTCCAGTGCCAGTGGAAACTTAAACCAAATTAAAGAGGAAGGATTCTTTAACAGGGTCTCAAAATTATAATTAAAACTTTAAATTTCAAGGAATAGAAAGTCACCGTTTTCATTCGCATGATTGCGACTAAATTTGTGGTGATTGCGTCAATGCCCATGATTCTCTTTTCCTATCTCAGGAAAGGTTGAAAATTATGGTTCTTATTGGAGAACAATTTTAAACATATAAATATTATATTCCTTCAAAGAAATACCAGCATTCAATTTCCTATTTAAATATTCATTTATATAGTGACAGTTGTTGCCATTATTAAAGAAGTTGCATAGGGATGGCATGGCATAATTGTAAGAGACCGAGAAACGAATTTTCTATATTAATTGCTCTGAGGTGGGGGGGTGAGAAACACAAAGTGGAAGAAACAGGAAGAAACATGAAGGCTTTGACCCTGAAACTCCTGTCCTGTGAGGACATTAATCTGTGGCATATTGAAAACACTCAATCCAGGTGGATATTAAGAAAAATTGATAGTTAAAAGTACTAAAAGGAAAGTATAAAGTTATTGAACTAATTATTACTTTGGTTAATAAAGCACAGAAAATAAGCAAAACAAAATGAATTTCAAATTTTAAATGCCCTTAAATTATGTATCACAGTCCATTATAAAATCTTGTGGTTAAGTAAAAGGACTTCCTTACAGTCTATTGGTAGAGTATAGATAGAGTAATGTTTCTACACGGAGGACAGTCGGGAAACTCATCACTAAGCAATCCTTGTATTTTAGCTAAGATCCCGGGGGAAATGCAGAGGATGTGACACCTAGTTACAGCATGCTCAAATGTTTGTGAGGGGGGTTCCTTGTGAAATGACACTTTCTGGATAGCTGTAGTTATCAGGAACCACCTAACACATTACATAGTATGCAATGATGTCGATGGGTGTATTTGCAAAGTGAATTTAGGAGACTGGTGACTCACCAGCTCATAAGATGATTCAGGGCACTCACACGAACATTCACAAGCAGAGGAGCTGCACTCTGCAGCGCTGTAAGCCCCACTCCTGCTGGTGTGGACAGAGGTGCTTGCTCCTCCATTAAATGACCCCACACTGTTCTGCTCTATGACTCTGTCAGTGCTGCAAAGCTCTTTGCCTTCCCCAGCTCTTTAGCCTATGATCCTCATTTTCCACAGTCAGCATGCTTACTTGAAATACCCACTTCCTTTTAAGATGCGACTATGATTTTCAGTGACCTTGGGAAATGTGTAACCCAATATATTGGAGTTGTCTGTAAAATTAGATGCAGCAAAGCCTGGAAAGAGTTGAGAAGAACCCTGCATGTAATGATAAGATCTCAGAGGATGTAGACTGGAGACATTTGTTAACCTCAGACTATGTGCTTCCTCCACAGTATTTGGGTCACATTATCACCTACTGCAGAGTTATCCTGATAATTTGATGAGATAACATATTTGAAAACCTTGTAAACTATGAGATTGAATACAAATGCACCACAGGGTTTCTATCAGAACATTATCAGAACAAGATTGCCATCTAATGGCCGCCAAGCAGTGCCTAGCACCCTGCCTCATGCCAGCTGTAAAAGAGAACAAAGCCAGCTGATGAAACCTCAAAGTGATACCTCATGTCACAGCTGCATATTAGCAAAGTGCGATGAAAACCGTGAATTCCAGGGAACCTATTACTGTTGTTCTTTGTAGCAACTTAATATCGTTGAGAACTTTTATATATTGCAAACAATAGGTATAGTTTCACCCACAACATTGTAATTTAACCCGATATTTAACCCTTTGTTAAACTTCCTAACTTTTTAATCCTTGACAAAAAGATCTTTTAGGTCTTCCTTCACTCATCCCTGAGAGAATATAAATATGTTCTGGGAAAACAAATGGAATTTTAAATAAGATAGCAGAGTGTGTTTATAAATTATATACTCAACAAATCCCAACAGGACTCTGTGCCTGGATGGGCATTTCGCACAATATATATCACAAATCGGATATTTCTTCATCTTCCCTGTATATGTGAATATTTGTGTGTAAAACAATAATGGTGTGCGTATATTCGTCCATGTGTGTATGCACATATATATGTATATATATGCGTCTGTGTGTATGCATAAATATATAAATAAAACTTACATAGTCTCTTATTGCTCCGTATGCTTCTATGATTTCATGGCTGACTTATTTGTATTGGATAACCATTTTAGAGGCCAACTGGGAGAGACTAATTCTCCTTTTATCAGCAATCATTATTTGCCTATAGTTCTCTATCTAGAGGTCAGACATTATGAGATTTTCTCCCTCTCCCGATGCTTATTGTGACTATTGTTACTATCATTATTCAGGTTTGACTTGCACAGCTATTTCTGGGAATCACAGTTTCATGGCATACTTCCTATTCCTCTGGTTCTTGCATCTTTGTGTTCCCTTTTCCATGATGTTACCATAGGTGTAGGAGTTATAATGCAGAGGTATGCCCTGGGACTTAGCACCCACAATCCTTTTGTTCTCAGCCTTGTTCCAATTGTGATTTTCTATAATGGTCTCGGTAGTGGTCTGAGTGTCTCCCATAGACTCATATATATGAATAAATGGGGGGATTGTTTAGGCTTTGTTGGAAGAGGTACATCACCAGAAATGGACTTTTTGAATTTCAAAATTTCAAATTTCCAGTTAGCATGTTATCTCCCCCAACCTTGTGGTTGTAAGCCCCCAAGTATTGCTCCTTACTATCCCTGCTCTGAACCATGATGTCACCATCTTAGCCCTCTGAGAACACTGAGAACATCTTAGCCCAACGAAACACTGTGGCTTTTGTTTGCAGTTTGTTTTTTGTTTTGAGACAGAGTATCTCTGACTATCCTGGAACTCAGTAGACCAGGTTGGCCTTAACCTCTGAGATTTCCCTGCCTCTCTTCCTGAGTGCTAGGATTAAAGGTGTGTGCCAACCCTGCCCAGCTAAATGCTTTCTTTTACAAGTTGCCTTTGTTTCTTCACAGCAATAGAAAAGTCTCCATTTTCTGAAAAAAAAGAAGCCACATTGATGAGGGCTGTTAGTTACACTGATCTGTATTTGGTATAACAATAGGTTTAAGAATATAGCCAGGAATTAGTAGGCAGAAGTAGAGTCTCTTGCCAGATCCATAATCTCCCTAGCTCCAGTTAGTTGGCCAGGTCTCTAGTTTGAGACATGATTATCCCCTGTTGAGTGCATCTTGAGAACAATTAGACAATTGTTGGTTACCAGGGAATGTAAGTGTCACTATTGCCCCTGTATGGATATCATGCTAATCTGGTCAATACTCCTTGCAGTTGGATAAAATTATTAATTAGCTCTCTTGTCAACTTGCATAGTACTTTATGTTACTATGGAAACTAGATAAGAGAAGCAATATAAGGTTACATAGAGCTGGAACACTATGAGTCATGTGCGTCAAATGTTCAGTGTCTTCACAGTAAGAACTTGATCTTCAACCTCTGAGAGTCATCTGAGGGCAAAAGCAGTTGCTGTTGCTGTTTGGGAGAAACTGGGACTACCATATCTAACAATTCAAACAGAGGTCTCTCTCCACTGTCAGCCCAAGTAGCATAGCTTTGTACATACATTTATTAAATTTCAATTATGTCTCCAAAATTAAGTGGCACAAGTTTCTGAGTTTGACACAATCTAGTAGAAGATGCCCTAGGCCAATGTCTTTTGAGATACTGCACAGCCCATACAAACTTAGACCTGATTTTTACAACGTCCCTGAGTTAACGTTGCAAGTCTCTATACATTGCCATTCATATTAGCAAAGCCACCAGGGCTACGTCTCGACTCTGCTGTACTAAAAATTAGCAACAAATTACCTTCTCAGCTAAGAGTCACAAGAGGAATTCCTAACCCACTGAAGAATTCTTATAATGATTCTCATCAAATTCAAAATATTTAGCAACTACCTAATTAATTTCTAATTGAGATTGGTGGGACATTACTTCCATTTGTTTTGGACATACAGCAAAACCAATGTTCTGAGTACTTCAGAAGCAAACCCAAAATAAATAACAAAAACAGTAAACTCTAAAACCCACCTAACTATTGCATTCTTTTTATCAAAGAACATTTAATAATTTAAATTTATTTTTAATTAAGTATCCCATGTTTAAGTGGTAAAAAAAAAAAAACACAAGGCAACAACCTATATTCTTTTTCAAACATTGATGAGATATTTTCTAGTGTGTAAGGTATTTAAAAGAGATATGTGTTCTTTCTCATATATTGTTATCCTAAGTAGGTTGTATAGTATTTTAGGCAACTAACTAACATCTAGAGAAAAATAGTTTTCAGAAATTTAATTAGACTTGTTTAAAATAAAGAAATGTGCTTGGTTTTAAAATACCATGTCTTAATTTGTCAGTATTTAATAAAAGCAACTCATCACTTAATATGTTATAAAATATGAAAAATATTTAAATTAGAAAGCTTATTCTGAAATAACCTATAATAGTGATGAATTATTCAAAATTCAGTACCTCTGAAAAATAACCAGTGGTAAGAGAAAGAATTTTAAAAAAAATTAAGATTGTCTAAATCCCAAGGGGCAAAATGAAACTGTACTGAGTTCCTGCTCTAGCCTATGCATTCAGAAAAGCAATACACTTTGCTTTCAAACATGCCTCACTCACTCAGGCTGACGTTTTTAGATGAATGTAATCACAAAGTGTTACAAATGGAGAACAAGGTTCAGTAATCCTGACTCACTCAGATCTGTCTGATTTCAAGGTGCCAATACTCTATACACATACACACAGACACACACTTGCAAGTAGCATAAATGAGTATACACATTGTGTCTAAATCATTTCAATCAATTATTCTGCCCCTTCCAAATTCTCCCTTTCTTCCATCCTGTCTCAACTTCATTACATCTTCTATAGTTTGTATTATAAGATAGATGGATAGATAGATAGATAGATAGATAGATAGATAGATAGACAGACAGATAGACAGACACATAATTTTTTAAAATCTATTTAGTATTTCTCCCCTGTACTATTTGGCACTGGATGACCTATCCAGGCTCGTCACTGGAGAAATCCCATTGTTCCTCTCTCAGCAGCCATTATTGCTTTTAGCTCATCTAGAGATGAATTCTTGTGAAATGCCTATTGGCATGTCAACTGGTGTGTTCATTAAGTTTTGTTTAGACAGCTACACTGCTTAGATTTCTTGAGTTTGGATTTTCTGTCACATCCAGAAGACACTGTTACATCAGCTATCTTGCTCCTCTGGAACTTACAATTTTTCTGCCTCCTTTTCCATGATTGTCCTTGAGCCTTAGTTTTGGATGTGTGTGGGGCCAGGCAACTCGGGGTCATGTATGCCCTGCATTTGTAGCAGTTGCAGATCACTGTAAGTTTCTATATATCACAAAAGATATATTTTTAATGCCAGGTAAGAACTACCTATGTTTGAATATCAGGATATACATTGATAATGCTGTTAGATGCTATTTGATTTAGCAATATGGTAGTGATAATTTCTCCCCTGGAGTCTAGGATTATCCAGCCATAAAGAGTGGGCTAAGTTTATAACAATAGATGTAAACTCCCTCCTACCAAGTGGCCTTAATTCCAATTACATAGTTGTTGGTTACTTCCAAAGAATTAAGTGCCACTACTGCACCATTGGGCATATGTTGCTGTGCTGATCAGTGCTGTTATATTCCACAGATCTAACCGCTGAATAGCATTATTAATTACTTATCTCCCTTGGAAGCTTACATTTCACCTTCTGGTACTATGAGACCTAGTGCTCAGGAACGAGGCTTATGGGTCTGAACCAGTTCTATGTCTCCAAGTTCTATGTCCAAAGTGTTTGGTTACCACAGCAGAAGGGCATTCTCTTCAGGTTCTAGAAGGAAGACAAGACAGTAGCAATGGCTTTGAGAATCTCTTCAAAGTCCTTCCCTCCCACTGGCCTACACATGTAGGGGATGGTTTCTCTTGCCTAGCACTGGGATATACTCAATAATCTATGATTTCTAGGGAAAGTATTATCAACATTTGTAGTACAACTTTATCTAAACTACATAAATACACAGATTTTTTTTTTTTTTTGGTTTTTTGAGACAGGGTTTCTCTGTGTAGCTCTGGCTGTCCTGGAACTAGCTCTGTAGACCAGGCTGGCCTTGAATTCAGAAATCCACCTGCCTCTGCCTCTCAAGTGCTGGGATTAAAGGCGTGCGCCACCACTGCCCGGCCACAGATTTTTTTAAAAGGGGAGTTTATGTGGGGGGGTATATTTTAAGTGAATTTATGAAATTATAATCCCTATTATTTTTATGGCAAATTTCTGTCTATTTGGGATGCATAATAAAGATGCAATTTTCTTTAGAAAATTTTACACTTGATTTGATGGGGCTTTGATAAAGGTTGGGCACTATTAGCCTTCCCTTTCCTTCCTACTAACATATTTTAAACAAACTCATTAAGACTGTTTTATAATAAACTATCTTTTTGTGTGTATGGTTTTATGCAATATGATATGAAATACTAAAAAACATGAAAAAGAATATGTTTAGTTGCTTCTTCCTCACCATATGCCCCTTTTATCCCCAGACAATGTTTTGTTTTCTGTCAGATTTCCACTCTTCAATCTTTAGACCAATGTTATTTTCATTGGGATTTTATACATAGCATCGTTCTTCAGCAATGAACTCATGTTCTTGTCCTGATCAATATTCCAGCTTTGATGAATTCTGTTATGCTATACCTAGCTATAGCAACACACATTTTTGCTAGATATTAATTCTCTGTTAAAAGGCTCCTTTCAAAAGGAATAATTTTTACAGTATTCCCCAATGTCTAACTGATAGGACAACAACATATTAAAGATAAACTTTAGAAGACATCTTCATAATAAATAATAAAAATTTACATTTTCAAAGAGATAGCTGCCAAACCAACTGCAGATAGAATGTTCTCAAAATATTTAATCCCAAGTTGATATTCAGTGACAAAGTAAAATAGGGTACAAAAAATATAAACATCATTATGGTCTGATCTTTAAGTTTATAATATATTAAGTGTCTATAAAAGTTTAGCATGAATCAAACATCTCAAAAAATGGCTGAGAATTAATACAGAGGGTAAACTTCACATAAGTTAGATGTAGAAACACCTATGTAACACAAGGTCACTTTTTCCTAGCTCAATCAGTAGACTCAAGATTTTAAAGCTTACCTTAACACAACTCAGCTTTAATACAAAAGCAACATTATAGGAATTTTCACCAAAAACACCCACAATCTTTTTTAATCAAAAACACAAATATGAATATAATTAGTCATATAAAGTACATAAAATGAAGTATTTTTTAATTTAGAGTTATAATATTTAATATGAATTCAAACCATTACAAATGATGTGTGCTCTCTTAGTTTATGTGATATGAATTTTACTCTCATATAATTGCAAATATGAATTCAAGGGTATGTATTTGGCTGCTATTTACTATCAGCATTCAAATCGACCTTACAGTATCAGCATTAATCTATGTTTTTAGGGTTGTTATAAGAAAAAATTAAAATACCTAATCTAGACCACTAATAATTTCATTTATTTGAAAGTAAACAATGAAAACTGGAATGGTAGCCATTATATTTTCCCCTTCAAACATAAAATATTGATGTTTTACATTGTTAAGAATTTAATTGGAACATTTCTTTATAAAAAAACATTTTGGCAAGATGGCCCTTTTTTACTGGCCAATTTAATTCTACCAATCCATTTATCTTTCAAACTCCTGAGGTCTTCTTCGATTTCTTTTTTCAGTCTTGAAGTTCTTGTCATATAGATTTTTCACTTGCTTGATTAGAGTTATGCCAAGATACTTTATATTATTTGTGACTATTGTGAAGGGAATTGTTCCATTAATTATTGTTCCATTCTTTCTCAACCCATTTATCCTTTGCGTGGAGAAAGGCTATTTATTTGTTTGACTTTATTTTGTATCCAGCCACTTTGCTAAAGTTGTTTATCAGCTGCAGGAGTTCTGGTAGAATTTTTTGGATTTCTTATGCATACTATCAAATATTCTTCAAATAATGATATTTGACTTCTTCCTTTCTGATTTATATCCCTTTGACCTGCTTTTGTTGTCTATTTGCTCTAGATAGCATTTTTAGTACTACATTGAATAAATAAAGAGTGGGAAGCCTGGTGTTCTCCATAATTTTAGTGGGATTGCTTCACGTTTCTCTCCATTTAATTTGATATGGGCTGTTGTTTTGCTGAACATTGCTTTTCTTACCAAAAGCAATCTACAGATTCAGTGCAATCCCCCATCAAAATTCCAACTCAATTCTTCACAGAGACAGAAAGAGCAATTCGCAACTTCATCTGGAATAAAAAAAAATCCTGGGAGAGCAAACTCAATCCTCATCTGTAAAAGAACCTCTGGGGGAATCACCATCCCTGATCTCAGGCTATACTACAGAGCAATAATAATAACTGCATGGCATTGGTACAGTGACAGACAGGTAGATCAATCAATCTAGAATTGATGACCTAGAAATAAACCCACACACCTCTATTCAGTGTCTAGATTAGTAGGAAAAGCTGCACTTGAAGCTAATTAATTGTCTTTATGATCATGTTGCTGTTGGCATTTATTCAATCCTTACCTGGGGGTTGAAGATTCTGTTCCTCTAAAAATTCTAAATCAAGCATTAAATCATCTTCATCCAGTTCACAGGATCCCAAATGATTTAAGACATCCTGAAAGGAAAGGAAAGCTGATCAATGAGAGAAATCACAGAAGAGTTAAGAAAAGAGGCAGGTGCAGGAGCCATAAAACAAGACACTAATTAAGGAAATCAGAGACGGCTCCTGTGACTTTCAATGCTACCAGTCCAATGAAATACATAAAGAATGTTCTAAACTTTTTAACTTATCCTATTGCTTGCTTCCCTTAGCTATCCCCACATTTACAACTAATAACACAGTTCCCAATTGAGTAGATATGCATAAGAACCAAAGATAGAGAAAAATAAGAAACAAGTCTCCAGCATCAGAATAAAAGTGCTTGCTTTCAAACAAAACAAAACAACAAAAACACCTATTTTAAATGCCATAAAATGATTAATGCTTACATATTTTTAAGGTATGTAAGATTTCATAAATACAGATGCCTGTAAACTAACCCTTAGTTTTATTTTTTCTACTAATTCTGGTTCTTTGTCACATTATCTGTGCATTAAATTTTTAATAGTGGTTGATTAGTCCCATAACAGTTGTGTCACAACATCAGCATATCTTGCTGGCACATTGATCCGGGGAATTGAATTGAAGACCCAGACATAATTCTTTATGCTTATAGATAACCAATTTTTTTATAGAAGCCAAAGTACACACTCATGAAAGGACAGCATCTTCACCATAAGGTGCTGGTCAAGCTGGATACCTGAATGTCGAACAGCACAAATAGATCCATATTCACGCACAGACAGAAATGGCTACCATCTAAGCAAAGTGGCAGCCTACATAATGGGATGAATAATTACCAGAGGTATTTTTCTATAGGAACCTTGTCAAATAAATAGCCAAAGATATTTTGAAAAGAGTGAAAGGAATTTATTTCTAGCATATGACCAACATTTAAATAATTCAAGAAAGAACACTTTATGTGTTTTGAGCTTCTAGGACATGGTTTGTACTGCATCCTTCATTCTGGTGGGAAACCCGTCACTAAAATACCATGCTCGCGGATTCTGGCATGAGCCAACACAGTGCTCATGGTAGATGGTCCAAGATCACTCTATCAACTACCTCAGAGACCAGAGAGAGCCCTTCTCAGAGATTAAAAAAAAAAGGGGGGGTAGTCTAATCATCAATAATGTGTGAGGCAAAATACCCTCCATGCAGGGACTGTGCATGGGTTTCTATACAGGGTCTCTACATAAACCAGACCACCCAAGAGTACTTCTGACATAACACCAATTGAGGAATAAGCTTCCTGATTTCAGTTCCCTGCAGTTCTTTTTTTTTTTTAAATGGTGTAACTACTTTTATTTGATCTCATGACAAAGAGTTAGTTTTCATTAGTCTTTTTAAATTGGATATATTCTTTATTTACATTTCAAATGATTTCCTCTTTCCTGGTTCCCTCCTCCCCGAAAGTCCCATAAGCCCTCTTCCCTCCCCCTGTACCCCAATCAACTCTCTCCTGCTTCCCTGTCCTGTTATTCCCCTACACTGCTGCATCAAGCCTTTCCAGGACCAGGGCCCTCTCCTTCCGTCTCCTTGGGCATCATTTGATACGTGAATTGTGTCTTGGGTATTCTGAGCTTCTGTGCTAATATCTACTTCTCAGTGAGTGCATACCAAGTGTGTTGTAAGACACTGATGATTTTGAATCTTGTTTTAATTTTTTATTTTTTGTTTTATTTACATTCCAAATGTTTCCCCTATTCCCAGTTTCCCCTCCAAAAGTTCTACACCCCATTCCCCATCTCCTTTGCCTCTGAGAAGGTGCTCATCAATCACGGTTCACACTCACCCACTCTCATCTACCTCACCCTCCATTCCCCTTTCCTAGGGCATCAAGTCTCTACTGGATTAAGCACATCCTCTCCTACTGATGGCAGACAAAGGTGTCCTCTGCTACATAGATATTGGGGCCCATAGACCAGAATATGTATGCTCTTTGTTTGGTGGCTTAGTCTCTGGAAGCTTCTAGGGGTACAAGTCAGTCGATACTATTGATCTTCCTATGGTGTTGCAAACCCCTTAAGCTCCTTCAATCCTTCCACTAACATTTCTATAGGGGTTCCTAACCTCAGTCCAATGGTATTCTGTAAGTATTCGCACCTGTCTCAGTCAGCTTCTGTTAAAGCCTCTCAGAGAACAGCCATCCTTCTATCTGCAAGCACAACATGGCATCAGTAATTGTGTCAGGATATGGTGCCAGCCCAGGAGATGGAGCCCAAGTTGGACCAGTCACTGGATGGCCTTTCCTTCTATCTCTGCTCAATTATCGTCCATGCATTTCTTTTAGAGAGGAACAATTTGGGGTCAAAATTTCCATAGGTAGGTTAAGGGCTGCATCCAGCCACTGGGGGCACTGTCTACTGGAGATGGTCTCTTCAGGTTTCATCTCTCTACTATTGGGCATTTCAGCTAAGGTCATCCCCATTGAGCTCTGGGAGCTGCTCACATCCCAGATTTGGGGGACTTTCTAGAGGTTCTCCCTGCTCCCCACACCCCACAGCTGCATATTTCCATACATTCTTGTGGCCCTCTTGGCTTCTCTCCTGTCTCCTCCCACACCTGATTCTGTTGAATGGGTATAAAAAAAGAGAGTAATTTTTTCAATAGGATACATTTGCTACCACAATTAAGTTCTGCATCTTTCTAGATGTGCGGGGAAGAAGGGTCTCAAGCCATTCTGTGTAGGCACATGATAGTCACACATGGGTCACAGGAAAGAAATCTAGCAGTCAATTAATGTTAATGATTGCATCTCGAGCGAAATGTGCACAGTGATGGGCTTCAGGCTTCCAATAAAACAAAAGCAAAATCAGAATGCACCACACCAGCTACAGAATGACTACGCAGCAACAGTCCCTCGTCTCCTAGTAGGTATAAATGCAAAATAACAAGGAAATAATGAGAAACCATGAATATTTAATAATGTTGATACAGAGCTCTATACATCTTAATAACAGGAACATTATTGTGTATTGCTAGGAACTGCAACATAAAAAGAAGCATTTTATATGAGGGCACTGCAGTATTCCACAAAATTAAAAGGCAGGATTGAACATCTTTAAAAAGGCATAAGGGCACTTGATAAGTAGAGTTCAATCAGAAAAATGTAGGTTTGAAGTAATGGTCACAATTTTCCATTTATGTTTTTTCTGAATATGCAACAAATACAAATGACTAAATAAAAACTCATCAAAAACTAATGCCTGTAGATCTAAGACATGCTTTCTTTCAGTAATTAATAGAGAATGGTTATTAAGTACTGAAAACACTAAATGCAGACATAAGTATTTCAAAAATACCAGGAAAATTAAAACTTTGACATCTAGAAAGTGCAACAGCAAGGAAAACTATGACAAGAAATATAAATGGCTTGTATACCTAAGAAACCGGGTTCAGGGAAAACATCTTGATTTGTGTCAGATGTTTAGTCAATACAGTATTGTTCAAAACTGTCACAGGATGTTGGTATCCTACACAGAAGCTTTTCAGTTTCATAAAGCCCTGTTTATCAGTTGTTGGCCATAATGCCTGTGCTATCAGAGGCCTGTTTAGCAAATCCTTTACTGTGCCAATAAATTCAAGCAAATTTCTGTGCTTTCTCCTCAAACAAATCGATTTACCGGCTCTCATGCTAAAGTGCTTATCTTTTTGGAGTTGAGTTTTGTAATAGAATGAGATATAAGGATGGAGTTTCCTTCTCTCACATGTATCTATCAAGTTTGTCAAGTACCACTTGTTGAAGACGTTGCATTTTTTCTGGTGTGCATGGTCATTTTCTTTGCCAAATTGTGTGTGGTGGTAGGAATGTGAGCTTGTGTGTAGCTCCCCAACTCTATTCTGCCAATTAATGTGTCTGTTTTATGCTAGTACTGCACTATTTTTATTACTTGACTCTATAGTACAAGTTGAAATTTGGGATTATAATACCTCAAGCAGTAATTTTTTTTAACCATTCAGAATTAGTTCAGCCAACCTGGGTCATAGTGTCATAAGTATTATAGGAGTAACCAATCCCTTTCTGCCTAGATTTAGGACCTGCCCTTCAAAGCACAACTCCTGCCTGGTACCATTACCTTAGCCCCAAACCTGTGGCTGGGTAGGCCACAGCACATAAGGAAGAACCTAATTCTGCTATTTGGCTAAATTAGTGTATCACTAAATTAGCCCCTAAGTAACAGGGTGTTCTTTATATCCCCATATTAATGTATCTCTCATCCCTCATCAGAGAACCGTTTTTATCCAGCAGATGGTAATTAATACAAACACCTACAAATGGCCAGAATTCATAGAGCCAAATATTGTAGATGTCTCTGCTCTAAATAGGACATCGATATCACAATATCCTCCCAATTCAGCTCAGGGATCCTTGTAAAAAGGGGGCAGGGCAGAAACATTGTAAGAGTCAGAGTGAAGAAATGTTTAAAAGAAAACATCATTTGGTGGACATGACAGCCTCATTAGTTATGAATTCATTAGTCATAGGTTCACAGTGCAAGTCCAGTAAAAGATCAATTCAGCTAAATTTCCTACATGGACAGATGTGACTCAGGAAACCGCACCCCTATCTGAGAAGCTATTGGCCATTGATGGCTGTCAACACAGGGCAAGTAAACATTTTCTGCAGGCAAGCAGTCTCCCAAAGATTACTCATGCCACAGTAGGTGGTACTCAACCTATATAGATAAAGGCAGCAGTAAGTGAACTCTGTGTGTGTGTGTGAGTGTGTGTGTGTGTGTGTGTGTGTGTGTGTGTGTATGTTTTAATATAAGCAAATGAAGTTCAGTGAGGAAAATGGTAGGAGATGTGAGAGGAGATTGAGAAAAAGAACTAGTGAGAAAATATGATCAAGACACATTATATATTATAGGTTATAGGTTATAAGCTATAGGTTTTAGGTTATGGTTATATGTTATATATTTGTTATATGATATACATTATATGTGAAATTCTCAATTTATAAAGACTAAAAATGATGTTAATAGGAAAAGAATTTTTTGTTTCAATATAGATGGAAAATGAAGAGTTTTCATTGGGTAAAATAAACCAGGTTCAAAAACATAGAGTCTCACTCATACACAGAATCAAATACCTAAGTGTCAACAAGACAGAGAAGAAATGCATGATTACCAGAGACTAAAGAGGTGCTTGGGATAAGTTAATTCTGGCCGGGTTCTAAATATCACTTAGAAGTAATGAGATTTGGAAGCCAGTGCTTGGTTATTTACTTAATCATAAAATGTACTTGAAAACTGCTAAGTGTAAAGTATCTTCACTACAGGAACACAAGAGATGCAGATGTTAATCAACTTGGTCAAATATTCTCCAGAGTCCATACATATTATAATATCACAGTACACACATAAATCTATGTAGCTTCTTTTAGTTAAATGTAGCATGTAATACAATCTCATTAAAAATAAAAATCACTTAGAGTAAATTGATATGCAATTCTTGTTTATTAACAAATTGGAAAAACCCTGCTTATACAAGACAAAGTATTATTTAAAAGGCATTAAATTTTGATTTAATGCATATTCCAACACTCTGCTATTCAAGATTTATGGGGAAACTTGAGAAGCCCTGATTATTTCTCTGAAAAGCAAATTACAAAATAATTCAAGACTAGTAAATTGGATACTAGTAAATCCAAACACAAGTATGTCTAATAATATTGTAAGCAAACACTTCAAAATCTTGTAATACTAATTACTCTTATAATTTCACAAATCTTTTGATATCAGAAACTGTTACAATTTCTAATGAAGTAAATCAAATTCTTGCTTTCTAAGCTCTCGGGTTGCAACAGTCTAGCAGAAATGACTTTTTTCCTCAGACACCTCACAGATAATTGTATTCTAGCAAAGAAATGACTATATCTATTAAGGCAAGCAGACAGGCATTAGCATTTGTTTGTGACAAGTGTAAATCTGTTCTCCAGAGCCTGTGTCCTATTGGCTAAAACAGTGATGTTGAATTTAGGAAGCTACACACTTGAAGCACATGCTGTGGTTGCAGCGTTTGCCTTCACCCACTCCACAAAGACTTCTAACATGCACTGTTAGTCTTGTTAACTCTGCATTGCGATAAAGACAAAAAAAAATATGATCCTGCTAAAATCTAATACATACCACTACACAATAGTATTTCTCTGAAAAGAAAAGAGCTGAATTGGGAAGACTATCAAATCATTAGGTTACCTACTATCAAGTCAGACTTAAAGTATCTAAAAAGCAATATTTGGTACACTAGTCTAGACCTTAGCAGATATAAGATATAAACCACCTACAGTGATTTAACTGCATTGATTCTATCAGTACTTGGAAGACTTCCCTCTTCAAATCTGAAAACTGAATATACAGTTTGTAATGTGAATGAAAAGCATACATCATCCATTAAAATAATGTGCTGTCATGTAAACATGTACAAAGAATGCAGCTGATTTGTGTGTATTTTTGTAAGTAGTTATAAAGTAGTTAAGTAAGTAAAATTAACAGTCCCTGAATTATAATTTTTTTTATTATTTTCTGACTAAATGTAGAGTCCCAAGATTTAAGTGCTGAAGTACAGGAACTAGAGAGATGGCTCTGTGGTTAAGAGCACTTGCTTCTCAGTTCTCTTACACAGGAACTGGCTGTGGCTCTCATCACACACACATACACACACACACACACACACACACACACACACACACCAGCATGCAATGTACTGTAACACGAAAGATTAGAGGATCCCACTCCCCCTGTCAGCTCTTGTAGGAACTGCCCTGACATGGTGCATAACATACATGCAGGCAAAGCATCCATACACATAATATAAAAAACAGTAAAGGCGTACAATGTGAACGCACTGGCAGGTAAACGCATTAATTTTAGATCGTTTTAAACCACTATCTGAATTCCTCAACCTTTAAAACTAAACTCTGATCATACTAGTTTTATTTTATATGTAACAATGTATTAAAAGTAAGTAGGCTTTTGAGCATTGAACAAAATTGTTTCTTCTAAACATTGCACCTACTTAGATATTAGGAGAAGCAAATGTTCTCACTATAACACGGACATACCTGGTGACTACACTGTGGCCTTGTCAACCTTTTACCAATAACCATTCTAGTTAATCATTAGTTACTTACTGCTCCTAACAAGATACTTTCATAAAGTATTCATTTGGGCTTATTCTAAACACACACACATACACACACACACACACACACACACACACCAAAGGTATGTGAAAACAAAATGCTGTAGTGCTAAAGCCCTTTATTAAAACTCTACAATACAATATCAATCACCTTTCCTAATAAATTATAAATTGGTATATTAATTCATTACAGAAAATATTATTGATAGATTTTTTTTGCCCTTCTAATGATGAATTTGCTCATCCTAAATGCCAATAAATTAAATATAAAATCGCATCTACACTAATCAATTCTAAGACTTTTCCCATCACTAAAACAGATGTGGAAATTCCTGTATTATAATAACAGAAAAGTTCAAAACTTATATTTAAAAAAAAATCTCCCCTGGAATTTAGTATGTGCTGGATCCATAGAAGCAGAAGACCACTCACTGAACAACATTAAATAAATCCGTTCACACAGGCACAGTTTGCTTTTGAAAAAGTCCAGGTAAGCACATGACTTTCTTCCTCAGTTCTAAAACTGAGAAGATTGTTCTTCTGTTTTCAGAATCTCTACAGTATTTATTGTATTTACAGAGTCTCATTAACATAATAATAATTAATTTACAATAAATATGAAAATAATCCTTCCTTTATTTATAGCTGAAGTCTTCCATGAAAAACTGTTTAAATAAAAACCATTAATTTACATTTTTAGAGTTACATAATTTTAAAACTAAAAGATATTTTAACAAAATATACTATTTAGGAAAAGCACTCCTATAATAAAGATTAGGAAGTATTCTTAATTGCTACACTTATTCCATTTAAGCTGTCTTTGAACTTCTGAGGTATGCATTGATTTTTCATCTAAAGCTTTACCCTCACTTAATTTTCACTATTTCTGATGCTAAAACTGTTCAAATTTTCCATCTTTTTAAAATTCCATTAGCTGAATTGGTGTCTGCCAAGGAGAACATCACATGTGTCTTTGCCAAATCTGTAGTTAATGTTATTGCCAAAGCATAAGATTAACTATAAAACTAATCAATCATTATGGATACAGACAGGAATCACAGTAGACTATGGAAATATGCAAGAGTAAACAGCTCTCTGTAGTAAGGTCCAAGAATGGGTCAGAGCTAATCTTCATATACAGAATACTGGCCGATGAGGAATTCAGATTAGTGCATAGCTTACTGTCTTATATTTACAGTTTATCATGTTATTTATATAATAAGAATTAAATATTTCTAAAGTGACATCCTGTTAAGCAGGTGTCGAGTATTAGGTTTTATAAATGTGATATATAGTACTGACCCAACCACTAAAGCAGTTCTGTAAAATAAAAAATAAAAATAAAAATAAACCTTAAACTTCCTAATGCTTTATAGTCTATCCAAGTCTACCACATAAAGAGATTTTAAATGGCTGGGAGTTTCCTGTTATTAGAGGCTAGCCAGAGTTAGATGACCTGCAGAGCCTAGTCCCCAAGATTGTCATATTTTTGACAGCTTTCAAAATACCAACAACTCTGTTGAGCTCTTAGATCCATTCGCGGGCACTTTCAGACTCTAGAAGGACTCGCAGAAGTAAAGAAATCAACAAGAATTGTGTCTATGGCTTATTACAGATAAATAGTACAGGTATACTGTTGAAAGAAGAAATGCCCAGAGCAAAATTAGGGCAGTTTCCAACAAGTTTCCCATTGTTATCAAGATGCATTGCCATATATCATCACATTGATTAAAATATACGACAGTTTCATCAAAGGAAAATGCACATTCATGGTTCTTCAATATTCAATTTTGCTGAGGCTAGATTGCATGGTGTGACTGGCTCTGCCTACACAGATTTCAGCTTCAAAATTGATTTTCATTGCATCATCCAGAGGCTCGGACATGTCACAGCCACACTAAACCAGTCAAGAATCTCCTTCTCAGCCTAAGACACAATATAGCTGACCATCTTTTCCCAATCAAAGACAGCATGAAGTTAAACTAACCAAACTACATATAAGTTCTGACAGAAAACATTTCTGGTTATCCTCTATGTCTTGTTCCAAATCTCCCATATTTGAATAATAATTCTAGTAATAAAAGTGAGTGTATCCCCTACTAAACAGCGCTTATTGGAGGCTCACCTAGTGTGAAGATCCAAGCAGCAAACAAGAGAAAATGTTTACACAATAAAGAGACAACCAAGTAAGGAGATTTCAGCAACTCTATTAGCTTTATTAAAAAGCAACAATACTTGTTCTAGGGAGCAGTGAGCTGATACAATGTTTCTCGGAGATGGGTGTTCTCTGTAAAGCTGTCAGTTGGGCTTAGTAAAGGATAAGAAGAGGTATGACACTATTGGGAGGAACACCATCTAAACATAGAAATAGCAGGTGCTGATTATTCAGAGTAAGTGTACCTGATACATAAGTAAATACGCAGAGAGGAGAGCCAGACGTCTAAGCTCAGTGGGTGCAGATGGTGCAGGACACAGACATATGGCCAGCCTCCTAGAGCACCTGTGAGTCGGGAAATGAGTTTAGGACCACTGAAATGTGACATGCACTCAGTTTTGGAAAATTACCCTGTCTACTTTTGCAAGAGTGTGTACCCTGAATATCTAGTGCCACAAAGGTAGGCAGTGTGGTTTTCTGTCACACAGAGCCACTCTGTATCAAATGGTAAATATGCTTATTTGCATATGGCACATTAACAATTCACCATGGCTAATTCCTTTCCTCCTTGTGTTTGTAGTAGAGAGCTACACTGGCTCCGTCAGTATTCATGTGTTATCAGTGTCTATCTCTGGGACAGGCAAATGCCCTGTTAACTAAGCTCTGCACTGCAGTGGGTTTCTCCTCACTTCATTCTCTGGTTGCACTGCATTCTCTATTCTCTAACTCTCATAACTCTATTCTCAGAGCACATAAAGGGAGCACCATAAGTCATAACGTGAACGGACTGACTGGTTGTTATAACAGTTGTGCTCCCTGAGCACTGCTCACCTAGATCCAGAAGGCTGAGAACAGCTGTCAGTCATGACGTGTGGGTGTGGGGCAATGACAACCGTCAGTGCAAGGCTAGATCCGGGTTAATGGAAATCTGAAATTAGTTAAAAGGTTATCAGGAAGGATGAGCAAAGTCTATTTTCAAAGGGATTCTACTAAACAGTGGAATAGCTAACTGGAATAACTATGGAGTTAAATAATGTAATGGAGTGTATGTATAAAAGCAAACTCAATTGAAGCTACGTGTGACTGTCCATGCATAATAAACAAGCAAATACTGCAAATGATTATTAATCTCCATGAAGACAATGGTGCTAATATGTAATTTTTAATGTAGAAATCATTACTGATAACATTGATTATGTATGTGAAATACTGCGCGTTAAAAGCTATCAAAATTGGGGTTAAACATTTTATTTACTTTATTTTTATTTCTATGAAGAAAGAAGAATCCATTACAAGGTTTTCACAGCTCGGCTACATCGAACGTTTGTCCTCTAAAACATCCCTCTTCCTTACTTGCTTAGGCATGAAGAGTGGATATTACAACATTGGCATTTTGTTATCGTTCTGAGTCTGTCCCCCAGTTCTTACGCCATGTCTCAAGGCTCCCTTTTTTTCAAAGAAGCTAAATGGCCACAACTTTATTTCAAAGATTTCCATCACCAACCTCAGGTGAGTTCTGAGCCACTGTACAACCAAAGCCTTCACTGGATAACTTCCAGATTCACACCAGATTTTATGTCAGTGAGTTAATAATTCATGCTGAACTTGGGCTAGTCAGGTTGCCCATGTTTCTTAGGAATGACTAAATCTTAATTCTTTTTATCTTTTATGTAATGTGCTAATGGTTTTTTCTTTTTTTTTCTTTTTTAAATTTTTTTATTGGATATATTCTATATTTACATTTCATTTCCCTTTTTCTGGTTCTTATTTAAAGTATATCTTATTGTTTTCTAGAATAAATGTTTAATAGGCTTATTTTTCTCTTTTGGCAAGCCGCTATTGCTTTATTTATTAATGTTCAGTACACTTTGTATGTAATTTCCTTAAGAGAACTATAAAATGTATTTCAAATATTAAGTGCTTAAACATTTTTATTTTGTACATTTTGAATGGTGCCGGCGAATGAGCACATGCCAGAAACTGAACGTATGCACCTTTTTAGTGCTGTCAGTCACCCCAACGTCTTGAGGTGTAAACGCATTTTAACACTGAGCTCTCTCACAAAATCCCTAGAAATTTAAATTATACAATAAATTATGCTTCCTTAGAGGGACTTTCTAATTATAAATTTATCAGGACAAGAATCCATGTGACAATTTAATTGCAAATGTCTTCTGAAAAATTATAATGTACTAGTTTGATGATGATGATAATAATAACTTAATTTTTTAAAATTAAAGTCCAATTGGTATTTTTTACTAAATTATTTCTTGAGTAATAACTTATACAAGTCTCAGCTGCTAAGATTTGTTTTATTTAGCAGACTTGAGATGTCACAGTTACACGTTACATGATCCCAAGCTGAGACTCGGTCAAATTGTAATTTTCAAAGTCCACTAAAGACATAGGCAATAACTGCATGTGGTACCTACAAGCCCTGGAATGTACCCATCGTCTTCCATGTAAGTGCAGGATGACAAAGGGATGCCCAGCTTACTATGAGAGTCTCATCTTGAGTGACCTGGCTTTGGATCATTTCCCTTTTGGAGTAAGTTGTTCTTTCTACACAGTAGAAACTAGACTGATATAGATCATATTGGGTGCAAAAAAATATTCTGGAAGAAAATTGAAACTTGATTTTAAAATTAGTTTCATATTCTCATTACCAAGCCGAGTACAGATTTCAGTTCTATCACAGCTAAAATTCGGCAGCCCGCCATGTGTAGAATACAAAGCAGAGGGCAGCTCCGTACCAGCAAACCCAGAGTTGTCTAAAAATATGACATCGATGCATTGAAATGATAGCATAAGGGTCTGATCGTGTTGCTTAACAAATAGAACAAGCTAAGTAAAAGGTTTACAAATATCTTCCTTGACATTTTCTATACAAATACAGAAATATGTTTCTCTGTTTTCTATTTCCACTTGTATTTTATTAATTGAGTTCATATACACTATATTATGATATTTTATTCTGTCTTATCCTGTGGTTCTCACTAGCTTGTGAACTCGCTCATTCACAAATACATTTCTATAAGTCCTATTGTTACAACCTTATTAGTATGTAACCTTCTCAGAAGAAAGCATGCATTATCTGGTTATTTGGTTTAGTTCCATCTTTCAGATATTTTTCTTCAACAAATGAGCAGTTTTTGAAGTGTCACTAATTTCCCCTTGCATCCCAATGTTATCTTATGTTTTCTTACTGATCACATAAGTAAGTGTTTTGACTAGAATGATTTGGATTCTAATGAGCAGATTACACACAATTCATCTATTATTTCTATATAGTTTGTTGCAATATGTGCATTACTGATTATTTTGCACTTGTGCAGATTTTATATTGTTAGTGAATTATTTTATGGTACTAAATTCCTGGTAAAATAACTCTCAGTAACATATAATAAACTACCTGAAACTTAGTTTGAACAGCATATTAATATTATTATATAAATAAAAGTAATATGTATATGAAGTGTGTGCCACTATCTAATATCTTGCACTATTTTTAGGCAGGTAGCACATCATGGTTTTCTGTGTGCTATAAGATTTTTATCAGATAATCTAGTTGATTTAATGACCTTTAATTATAACCATACCACTTTCCTATAATGACAATAGGTTTCTTGCACTTGGGTGACATGGTTTTTGCAGCAGCAAATGCTTTAAGAACTACACCCAAGTAGTTACTGTCTCATTGTCGGTGCATCACTTAAGTTTTTTTTTTTTAATCTCATTTCACCAATGAAAAGCTAAGAGACTAATCTGGTGAGCAAGACCAATTATTAAAAGGTTTCTGTTGGGTAGCTGTTGTCTCATCTTCCGGATTATACTTCACAGTGCTGCAAATCCTGCACAAGAATTTGGAGGCTCAGTTGTGTTAACTGTCTCTTCCTTGGGAATCTGTTCCTAGTCTCTGAAAGTCAAAGCATCCGAGCAGTCAATAGGACTTATGAAAAGATACTGTGCAACATGTCCCATTTTTTTCAGGTAGTTGGAAAGTGATAGATAGCAAGAGGAGGCATATGATAAGAGGCATGGCTCTCAACAAGCACTTCTCGTGGGACAATGCATTTTTCTCTCAAGTAAATCAGCCAGTGTGCTAATGACCTACCTGGTTTCTGCCACAGGCAAGTATGAGTTCCCCTACCTTCATAGTAGTATTTCATAAAAAAGTCTGAATCCATGTCATCTCATGCCTTGGCTAGTGCAAAAACTCTTACGCCTGTGTTTTCTAACTGCTACAGTGTGCTTCACTTTCTACAAAAAGATTAATGCCGTTAAGTAGCACATTCATTATATCACTTATCTTAAAAAATAACAGTCTGAATTAAAGGGAAGGACTGATTCCAAGACTCTTGACACACTTTAAAAACAAAGCTATACTATACAATAAATATATCATCAAACATTCTAGCTTTTTAAATTATCTAATAAGTACTCCACAGAATACTTGAATATCACTTAGACATCTCTCCCTATTTCTCCCGAGCATGGATCTTGTACCATCCTTCTCACAGCACTGTTTCCTTCACCTCAATTACCTTTTACATTATTACTCAGCTTTTAAATTAGGCAAAAAAAAAAGGGTTACTTTCTCAAGTTTCTAAACTTTTATGGAACAAATGATTACTGCATTCATAGGAGGTAGAGGAGGGAGAGTCCTGGATTGGAAGAGACAGGAGAGAAGTCCAGAGGGTGAAAAGAATAAATAGAAATATGTAACAGTGCAGGGTGTAAAGCAGGGGGAACCACAAGAAAGACCAAGATGCCAGGGTTCCTCTAGCCTTGCTCCCAAGACTCAATGGGGAGGACATTAGCCAAAATATGGAAAGACAGAAGATAAAACCTGAAAAGACCATTTCCAGTAGATAAACATGGTCCCCAGTTGAGGGATGTGGCCACCCACCCACCTGAAAATTTTTAACACAGAATTGTTTCTGTCTAAAGGAAATGCAGGAACAAAAAATGGAGCAGAAAATGAAGGAAAAGTCATCCAGAGACTGCCCCTCCTTGGGATCCATCCCATCCAGAGACAGCAAACACGGACACTTTTGCTGATGCCAAGAATGACTTGCAGACAGGAGACTACTATGGCTGTCCTCTGAGAGGCTTTGCCAGCACCTGACTAAGACAGATGCAGGTACGCACAGCCAAACATTGGTCTGATCCCAGGGACCCCAAATGAAAAGCTAGAGGACGAACTGAAGAAAGACAGCAATATCACCTAATGAAACACGTCAGAGTTCCCAGGGACTAAATCACCAAAGAGTAGACATGGGTCAGTCGATGGCTCCCGCTGCATATGTAGCAGAAGATTGCCTTATCTGGCATCAATGGGAGGGAAGGTGCTTGGTCCTGAGGAGGCTTGCTGCCCCAGCAAGGGAGGATGGTAGAAGGGTAATGTGGGAGTATGTGGGTGGGTGGGGGAGTACCCTCTTAGATGCAAAGGGGAATGTGATGGGAGGTTGGCACAGGTGACACTGGGAAGGGGGACAACATTTGACCTATAAATAAATAACATAATCAATTAAAAATTACTACGAAGGCAAAAAAAAAAGGGGGTTACTTTCTCAAGTTTCTAAACTTTTATGGAACAAATTATCTAACTGGAACACAGAAATGTATAGCTATATATGCTGGCTAGATTTAGGTCAAATTTTTTTTCTTTTCTTTTACTGGATATTTTATTTACATTTCAAATGTTATCAACTTTTCCAGTCAACTTTTTTTTTAATTCTATATTCTTTGTATACATTCCAAATGATTTTCCCTTTCCCAGTTCCCCCCTCTCCATAAGTCCCATAAGCCCTCTTCCCTCTGAAATTTCTCCAATCAAACCCCTCCCACTTCTCTGTCCCATTAATCCCCTACAATGCTGCATCAAGCCTTTCTAAGACCAGGGCCCTCTCTTTCCTTCTTCTTGGGAATGATTTGATATGTGAATTGTGTCTTGGGTATTCAGAGCTTTTGGGCTAATATCCACTTATCAGTGACTGCATTTCATGTGTGTTCTTTTGTGATTGGGTTACCTCACTTAGGATGATATTTTCCAGATCCAACCATTTGCTTTAGAATTTCATGAATTCATTGTTTTAATTGCTGAGTAGTATTCCATTGTGTAAATATACCACATTTTCTGTATCCATTCCTCCATTGAGGGACATCAGGGTTCTTTCCAGCTTCTGGCTATTATAAATAAGTCTGCTATAAACATAGTGGAGCATGTGTCCTTATTGAATGCTGGGGAATCCTCTGGGTAAATGCCCAGGAGTGGTATAGCAGGGTCCTCCAGAAGTCTCATGCCCAGTTTTCTGAGGAATGGCCACACTGATTTCCAGAATGGATGTATTAACTTGCATTCCCACCAGCAGTGGCGGAGTGTTCCTCTTTCTCCCCATCCTTGCCAATATCTGAGGGCTCCTGAGTTTTTAATCTTAGCCATTCTGGCAGGTGTGAAGTGAAATCTCAGGGTTGTTTTGATTTGCATTTCCCTAATGGCTAATGATGCTTAATATTTCTTAAGGTGCTTCTCAGCCATTTGAAGTTCTTCAGGTGAAAATTCTTTGTTTAGCTCTATATCCCATTTTTAATAGGGTTATTTGGCTCTCTGGAGTCTAACTTTTTGAGTTATTTGTATATATTGGATATAAGCTCTTGGATGTAGGGTTGGTGAAGATCTTTTCCCAATTTGCCGGATGCCATTTTGTCTAATTGACCATGTCCTTTGCTTACAGAAACTTTGTAGTTTTATGAAGTCCCATTTGTAAATTCTTGATCTTAGAGCATAAGGTATTGGTGTTCTGTTCAGGAACTTTCCCCCTGTGCCCATGTCCTCAAGGGTCTTCCCCAGTTTCTTTTCTATTAGTTTCAGTGTGTCTGGTTTTATGTGGAGGTCCTTGATCCACTTGGAGTTGAGCTTAGTACAAGGAGATAAGAACAGATCAATTCACTTTCTTCTGCATGCTGACCTCCAATTGAGCCAGCACCATTTGTTGAAAAGGCTATCTTTTTTCCACTTGATGGTTTCAGCCCCTTTGTCAAAGATCAAGTAACAGTCCCATAACCCTAAAGAAATAGAAGGGGTCAAAAAGAAAGTCTTCCAACCAAAAAAAAAAACCACAGGACCAGATGGTTTTAGTGAAGAATTCTATCAGACCTTCAAAGAAGACTTAACACCAATACTCTTCAAATTATTCCACAAAATAGAAACAAAAGGAATACTATCCAACTTGTTCTACGAAGTCACAATTACACTGATACCAAAACCACACAAAGATCCAAAAAGAACTACAGGCCAATATCCCTTATGAATATTGATGCAAAAATACTCAATGAAATTCTTGCCAATCAAACCCAAGAACACATCAAAACAATCATTCACCATGATCAAGTAGCCTTCATCCCAGGGATGCAGGGATGGTTCAGTATATGGAAATCTATCAGTACAATCCACTACATGAACAAACTCAAAGAAAAAAACACATGGTCATTTCATTAGATGCTGAAAAAGCATTTGACAAAGTTCAGCATCCTTTCATAATAAAAGTCTTGGAAAGAACAGGAATTCAAGGCCCATACCTAAACACAGTAAAAGTAATATATGGCAAACCGGTAGCCAACATCAAACTAAATGGAGAGAAACTTGAAGCAATCCCACTAAAATCAGGGACTAGACAAGGCTGCCCACTTTCTCCATATATTTTCAATATAGTACTTGAGGTTCTAGCTAGAGCAATTTGACAACATAAGGAGGTCAAAGGGATACAAATTGGAAAGGAAGAAGTCAAACTATCACTATTTGCAAATGATATGATAGCATACTTAAGTGACCCAAAAAACTCCACCAGAGAACTCCTACAGCTGATAAACAACTTCAGCAAAGTGGCTGGTTATAAAATCAACTCAAGCAAATCAGTAGCCTTCCTATACTCAAAGGATAAACAGGCTGAGAAAGAAATTAGGGAAGTGACACCCCTCACAATAGCCACAAACAATATAAAGTATCTTGGTGTGACTCTAACCAAACAAGGGAAAAATCTGCATGACAAGAACTTCAGGTCTCTGAAGAAGGAAATGGAAGAAGACCTCAGAAAATGGAAAACTCCCCATGCTCATGGGTTGACAGGATTAATATAGTAAAAATTGCCATCTTACCAAAAGCAATCTAGAGATTCAATGCAATCCCCATCAAAATCCCAACTCAGTTCTTCACAGATTTAGAAAAGAGCAATTATCAAATTCATCTGGAATAACAAAAAACCCAGGATAGATAAAACTCTTCTCAACAGTAAAAGAACTTCTGGGGGAATCAGTATCCTCAACCTCAAGCAGTACTACAGAGCAATAGTGATAAAAACTGCATGGTATTTGTACAGTGACAGGCAGGTAGATCAATGGAATAAGATTAAAGAGCCAGTCAACTTAATACAAGCCAAATCGTTTTGGAAGAAGAAACTACAATTGAGAAATGCCCCCACCAGATTACCCTCTTTTTAAGTCTGCGATTCATTTTCTTTTCTTTTTTTATTAGATATATTGTTTATTTCAAATGTTGTCCCCTTTCCTGGTTCCCCCCTCCCAAAAATCCCATAAGCCATCTCCCCTCCCCCTGTTCCCCAATTAACCCTCTCCAGCTTCCCTGTCCTGGAAGTCCCCTACACTGCAGCATAGAGCCTTTCCATGACCAAGGGTCTCTCCTCCATTTAATGTCCAACCAGGCTATCCTCTGCTGCCTATGCATCTGGAGTCATGGGTAACTCCATGTATCCTCTTTGGTTAATGGTTTTGTCCCTGGGAGCTCTAGGAGTACTGAGTGGCTCTATCGTTGTTCCTCCTATGGCGCTGCAAGCCCCTTTTTCTCTAGAGAAAGGATCCAAGAGTAATTAATTTTGTTGATCAATTCTTGAGGTGGGAGAGACCATCTTACAATGGGAGGTGTCACCCATGGGCTTCAATTGTGAGTGCTATAATAAGAAAACAGGCTGAGCACACTATGAAGAAAAAGCTATAAGCAGCACTCCTCCATGACTTCTGTTTCAATTCATTCCTTCTTAAGCCCTGATTTCCCTCAGTAATGGACTGTGATGTGGATCAGTAAGCTGAAATAAGCCCTGTTCCTTTTGTGCTTAGTATTTTATTGTAGTGACAGAAACTAACATATCTTATAAGCATCAGAATGTTAATTTTTTTGAGACAGGATTTTTCTGTATAGCCCTGGCTGTCCTGAAACTCACTCTGTAGACCAGGCTGACCTAGAACTCAGAAATCCACCTGCCTCTACCTCCCAAGTTCTGGGATTAAAGGCACATGCCACCACCGCCCAGCCAGATTGTTAATTCTTTATGCAATGTTATGCAACATTGAAGCATCCATTTCCTCAGGAAAACTTGGTGCTTCCCCATTTTTTGAGAAGGTAGATAGAATTGGGAGAGTACAAATCTGTCCCAGAATTTAGAATAATTATTGACTAGTTGATCATGAAGAAGACAATATTCAGGGCTCTTCAAATGACGTTTGTGGTATATATTTAGAACCTTTCCTCTTACTTATAACAATGTTCAGCAAGGTGACTCTTCATTTCATCTGAAATGTGCCCTGGAATTATCCTAACCCTGGTTTGCATTTACAGTGCTATTAACTTAACCAGGTTTGTCCCCTCACAATGATCCACACTGAATGACAAGGTTTATAAGACCCCTAACAGAATCAGATTGCTTCTAATTATGGAGCTAAAGATGAAAACACCTGCATTTGGTTGTAGGTTTCCTGGAGTTTTTACAGTGACGTCCTACATGACTTTCTTTTTCTTTAGCTAATTACTAGTCTCCAGAAACCTAGTTACTGTTGATTTTGAGTAATTACAAGCTTCAAATCATATTGTCAATAATGATGTTATCTCAGTATTTAAATTCAAAATAAATGTGCAAAATATGTGATGTTAAGTCATATGGATATATTTATAAATGTATCTTGATTATTTGCATAATTACTGATTCTAAGAAATAAAAACCCAGAGAGTTAGTTCTTGAAGAGTATGTTATCTGTACACTTCATAACTGATTTCAGAATACATTATGCACATTAATTGTTTGAAGACTAATAGATAACTAGAGCAAGAGTATTTTAAGGAGATTGATTCAATTCATTTGTTCTTGCCATATACTTCAAAGCATACAGTACCACAAAATATATAAAACATAAGTCATTTGCATATTACATGATACTAGAAAATTAGATTTAAATTAGACAATTACTTATAGATAAGGACTGGGGTTTTTTTTCTTGCAATTTATCTAGCTGCTAATTTATCAAGCTTTGTAGCCAAGTAGGAAAAGCAGTCTTCTAAGCAACATTAGGAAAACTATGAATCATTAAACAACATTTAGATGACATTGGCGGTCATCTGAACCAATGGTAATGCCAACAAACAAATCTGAATAATTCAGGGTGCAAATTAAATATCCCATCTCTCACAGTTTTACACATTTCAAAGAGAAGAGAAAATATATAATAAAAGTAACAATAAGAACAGTAGGCAGTTTAAATGTGCAGAATCCTTTGCAAGCATGGTTAAAATGCCAAGTGCATAAGGCAAAGCTTTTGAGTCACTTTATAAAACAACACAAAGCTTTTAAAATAGGCTGTCTCTGAATAATGCACATAATGGGCTAGAAAAAAGTCTATAAACCTTGTGGGTTGTTATAATTAAAGCTTGCACAAACTATGTTGAAAACAAGCTAAGCCATGAATAACATATAGTTTTACTCCTAAAATTGAGAAATGTATATGACCCAAAATATATTTGCAAGCATGCATTAGCATGCTCAGTTTTATGGAATGCTGAGGAGAAAACATTTGAACATGACAAACACAGGCTAAGCACTCTACCAAGTGAGCTAAATCCCCAGGCCTTGTCATTAACTATAATTCAAGATCACTAAAATCTTAAGTGTTTGTTCAATCTGAAAAGGTAAGCTACTATCTATATTTAATTTTCTAGCAATAGCTGAAAAAAATCAACATAGAAAGGACCTTGGAAATTTTAGAAAACTATATACCTTTCCTTTCAATATACCTTTGCTGTCTATCATTTCAAAAGACTTCTTTGTAAGTATTGGTATTTCCCCCAAGAAGATGAAGGGCAGATAAACATGGTGCTCAGCAGTGCCAGAGGTGCTGTGCTATCAGACGACCCCAAGTGTGCAAGATCATCTGAAGGTGGATGTGAGGGCACTTGTCTGTGCTAGTTTGCAGAGTAATCATGGACCTGAAATGTTTCCTTAGAAACATTTATAATTTTTAGAGCACTAAAAACTCAAGAAAACAAATATTTCATGTATTTATTGAGGACTTAAGTAAAACTCATAAGAAAATGTAAAATGAATATTTTATCACCTCTTTTTTGGGGGGCCACTAGTGTATATGATGTATTGTGTCATAGATTTGCATGCAGTGAATACATCTTTTATTTCAGATACATCTTACTTGATAGTGCAAGTGATGGTGTAATGAGCTGTTGGATCCTGTTGCTAAGGATTTATTCTGAATGAAACTCATAAGTACATGTAAAACAAAACAACAAGAAATGATATTGTAAAGTTCTTGCAGTTTGCATCTAATGAAATTAAGTAGAAATTTTTTCATTGAAATATACAAATGTAATACTGTGTAGTAATTGAAAGTTTAAAAGTATAACAGGAAAAGAAATCAACAAATGTCAACAGGAACAAATGTTAAGGGTTAGAAAACAAGGATTATAAAATCTAAATTTTGTGGTTCTTTTACATGGAAATAAGCAAGAGAGGATCCAGAAAAATGAAGAATACTTAAAAAATAAAACTAAGAAGACATTTGAAAATGGAGAAACACAAAATTTCATAAAATGATGAACAATTGAATGCTAACAGTTTGGACTATGTAAAAGAAATGATTAAATTCCTAAATATCAAAAGCCTAAAAGTCTCAGTCACACAACACTGGAATGTAATAGTAAAACCAAGAAGATTGTATCTGTATCTAAATGTCTCTAATCAAAAACAAAGAATTGCCCTACATTCTTAGATGTCTTCCCAGCTGAACTCTGGAAGCATAAGAAAGAAAGAAAGAAAGAAAGAAAGAAAGAAAGAAAGAAAGAAAGAAAGAAAGAAAGAAGGAAGGAAGGAAGGAAGGAAGGAAGGAAGGAAGGAAGGAAGGAAGGAAGGGAAAGGAAAGGAAAGGAAAGGAAAGGAAAGGAAAGGAAAGGAAAGGAAGGAAGGAAGGAAGGAAGAGAACGAGAGAGAGAGAGAGAGAGAGAGAGAGAGAGAGAGAGAGAGGGAGGGGAAGGAAGGAAGGAGGAAAGGAAGACGGGAAGGAATGAGAGAAAGGAAGGAAGAAAGGAGAGAAGGAAGGAGAGAAAGGACAGAAGGAAGGAAGGAAGGAAGGAAGGAAGGAAGGAAGGAAGGAAGGAAGGAAGGAAGGAAATAAGGGAGGGAGGAAGAAAAGAAGGAAGACCAATCAGGATCTCTCAAACTACCACTCCCACTCCCCCAGAAGAAGCTGAAGAGGAAAATACCATGCTGAAATCTATAAGCCGGAGTAGCCATTCTAATATCAGATAAAATTGGCTTTCGACCAAAAGTCATCAAAAGAGACACAGAAGGTCACTTCCTGCTTGTCAAAGGGAAAATCCACCAAGAAGAATTCTCAATACTGAACATCTATGCACCAAATGTAAGGGCACCCTCATTCGTAAAAGAAATTTACTAAAGCTTAAAGCACACATCGCACCTAACACAATGATTGTAGGTGACTTCAACACTCCACTCTCCTCAATGGACCGATCAGGAAAGCAGAAATTAAACAGGGATACAGTGAAACTAATTGAAGCTTTGGGCCAATTGGATTTAACAGATATATATAGAACATTCCATCCTAAAGCAAAGGAGTATACCTTTTTCTCAGCACCGCACGGTACCTTCTCAAAAATTGATCATATAATTGGTCACAAGACAGACCTCAACAAATACAAGAAGACCGAACTAATCCCATGTCTCCTATCGGATCACTATGGAGTAAAAGTGGTCTTCAATAGCAAGAAGAACAACAGAAAGCCCACATAAACATGGAAACTGAACAATACTCTACTCAATGACACCCTGGTCAAGGAAGAAATAAAGAAAGAAATCAAAGACTTTTTAGACTTCAATGAAAATGAAGGTATGACCTACCCAAATCTCTGGGATACAATGAAAGCAGTGCTAAGAGGAAAACTCATAGCCCTGAGAGCCTCCAAAAAGAAACTGGAGAGAGCATACACTAGCAACTTAACAGCACACCTGAAGGCCCTGGAACAAAAAGAAGCTAACTCACCCAGGAGGAGTAGAAGAGAGGAAATCATCAAACTAAGGGCTGAAATCAATCAAGCAGAAACAAAGAGAACCATACAAAGAATCAACAAAACCAAGAGCTGGTTCTTCGAGAAAATCAAAAAGATAGATAAACCCTTAGCTAGACTAACCAAAGGGCACAGAGATAGTATCCAAATTAACAAAATTAAAAATGAAAAGGGGGATATAACAACAGAAACAGAGGAAATTCAAAAGATCATCAGATCCTATTACAAAGGCCTATACTCAAAACAACTGGAGAATCTGGAGGAAATGGACAATTTCCTAGACAGATACCAAATACCAAAATTAAATCAGCAACAAGTAGATCAGCTAAACAGTCCCATAACCCTTAAAGAAATAAAAGGGGTTATAGAAAGCCTCCCAACCAAAAAAAGTACGGGACCAGATGGTTTTAGTGCAGAATTCTACCAGACCTTCAAAGAAGACTTAACACCAATACTCTTCAAACTATTCCACAAAATAGAGACAGAAGGGACACTGCCCAACTCGTTCTTCGAAACCACAATTACGCTGATACCTAAACTACAAAAAGATCCAACAAAGAAAGAGAACTCCAGGCCAATTTCTCTTATGAATATTGATGCAAAAATACTAAATAAAATTCTTGCCAACCGAATCCAAGAGCATATCAAAACAATCATTCACCATGATCAAGTAGGCTTCATTCCAGGGATGCAGGGATGGTTCAATATACGGAAATCTATCAATGTAATCCACTACATAAACAAACTAAAAGAAAAAACCACATGGTCATCTCATTAGATGCTGAAAAAGCATTTGACAAAATTCAGCATCCTCTCATGCTAAAAGTCTTGGAAAGAGCAGGAATTCAAGGCCCAGACCTAAACATAGTAAAAGCAATCTACAGCAAACCAGTAGCCAACATCAAAATAAATGGAGAGAAACTTGAAGCAATCCCACTAAAATCAGGGACTAGACAAGGCTGCCCTCTCTCTCCATATCTTTTCAATATAGTACTTGAAGTTCTAGCGAGAGCAATTAGACAACATAAGGAAGTCAAAGGGATACAAATTGGTAAGTAAAAAAATAAATATACACATAAATGTAAAGATATCCCATGTTCATAAATAAAGAAATGTAAACAAGCCCATGATAACTGAATAAATGTATAGATTCAATTCAATCCTCACAAATTTTCAGTGCCATCCTTCATAAAAAGAGAAAGCTTAATTCCAACATATGTACAAGTCAGAAAAAAAATTTAGAAGATATTTTGCACAAAGTAAATGTAGGTAGAATGATTACTCAACCAGACTCCCAGTTATATAATAAAGTTATGGTTAGCAAAACACTGTGATACTGGCCTAAAAACAAATACATATGCTACTGGAATAAATGTAAACCAAAAATAAATCTACAGAACTATAATCAATTAATTTAAAAAAAAACAGTCAAGCACTGCATGGGAAATGATGCTCTCTGCATTGAAGAGATGGCTCTGCAGGTAGGAGCACTACTCTTATTCCAAGGGACCTGACTTAGGTTCCCAGCAAACACGTGATGGCTAACAACTGTCTATAACTCTAGCTCCAGAAGGTCCAATACCCTCTTCTGGCCTCCTCTGGCACTACATGTGTGTGGTGCACCAACATACATGCAGGCAAAACATCCATACACATAAAATACAAATAAAAATAAATAGAAATAAAAATAAAGAAATGGTACTTCCTCGGGAGGGAGCACATCTGTTAGTGGAAGAAGGACAAAGACCCTCAACTCAATTGTTATACATGATAAATTCAAACTGTACTGAAGACTTAAATGGAATACAAAACACTGGACAACTAATATTAGTTGAAAGTCTCCCTGATATTGGTCTGGACCTTGATTTCTTGACTATCACTACGGTACCAGTAGAGGTGGGTGATCAACAGAAACAAAAGAGCACCCAGCTAGAAGACCACATAGCTAGGGATGACTGAATTTTAACAAAGGTACCAAAAATAAAGGTAGATGAGAACACAGTCTTCAACAAATGGTGTTGACAAAACCAGAGAGAAACATATATAAATAAAACTAAATTCTCATCTCTCACCCTGAAACATCCTCAACTCTAGATGGATCAAGGACCTCAACATAAGACTTGATAGGAGAAATTTTGAAGTAAGAAAGTAGGGCATGCATTCCAACATGTAGACATAAGTAAAAATTAAAAAAAAATCTTTTTATGTTGGACTCTTGCAGCATGAGAAATAAGAGCAGCTATTAGCAAATGAGATCCTCATAAAACTAAACAGCTTCTATACAGTACAGAAATTTGTCAATTGGGTGGAGAGGCTGCCTATACAATGAAAGAAAAAATGTTAGCTATCCCTATGACACAGATTTAGTGTCTAGAACACATGAAGAACTCAACTTAAACCTTAAGAAAAAAATTGAAAATGGACTATGGAACTGAACAGAGGATGTTCAAAAGATATATGGACAAGTAGTGAACACGTTAACACATGGACCATCAGGAGAATGCAGATTAGAACTACGTAAACATCCCATCTCACCTGACTCAGAACGGCAGTCACCAAGAATAAAGATAACAATGGTATTACACACACACACACACACACACACACACACACACACACACGGTGAAAGGGAATCACTTATACAAAGTGGTGGTATTGAAAACCTCTGCTGACATGCTGGCAATTAGTCTGCAAGTTTCTCAAAGAGTAAAATTCAGAAACACCATATGACCCACTATACCACTCATGAGCATATTGCAGAATAATTCTATATAATCCTTTAGAGATAATTGCATTATTGCTTAAACAAGATTGGCCTAATAGCCCCATGAGTTTTGAATGTTTTGTCCCTAGTTGGTGGAACTCTTTGGAAGGTTTAGAGGTGTAGAACGGTGAAAGGCAATGCCTACCAACCAGCAAAGATGCCCCCCATTTGTGCAATAAGACACAAATGTTGGGGCAAGGGAGATAGTGCTGTATAACAGTCATAATACTCACTTCACAGCAAAAACCTCTTTCAAAGTTAATGGATATGAGTGAGAGACTTATGGTTGCTCGAGGTACTTAGAGTAAATAATGATTGAGTGCACATTGCTAAACAAGACATTTATATCATAACAAAGGCTTGTGAAATATCTCAGAAGAAGCAGCATAAAAAACACCAAGAGGCAGAAGATAGACAGAGGGATGTGAAATGCTGTCTTCCTGGTCCTGACAGCCATCCAATCATGAACACTCAGCACTAAAATTACTTGCTCTCGGCTTGTCTTCATCTGGGCCTGTTAGTAAAGACTTATAGAACTCTGTTTCTATGCTAAAGTCTGATTAGATTCCAAGAGGAAGGGGTGTCAATGTCTTCTATTATATACCCACTGGTGAGCCTACCAGGCAACCGACTGATAATTCATAGACTCAACACCTTAGTTAAATTGAGTGGATCACATACAAAACAGAAATTAAATAATAAACAAAGAAATAAACAGATATAAATATGAGAAAGATTTTTAAATGAGATGAGAGTTCACAGCATTTAGTGGCCATAAGAGAGAGTTGTGGGTAGTAATCAGAATGTATCACATACATTTATGAAATCATTAAAGAACAAATTCAATCAATAAAAAGTTATGCTTGTACATATCTTTTCACATATTGTACAATATTTTTATAGAATAAAATCTGTTGACTTCAAAAAAGTTCCTAGGATGATCTTTAATAATTACATAGCCTTCAGCCTCTCAAACACAAGCAATTTAAGATTGGCTAATGCTTTTATATTGCTCTACTATATTATATTTACATTTTCGGTGATACATAAAATACACTAAATGCTTCCTTAAATTCTGTATTAAATTTAAATATATGAATTTATATTCTTTTCCATTTTTGCATTTTATGTTGTTTCATACAATTGCCTGCATTCCTTTACTTATTTTCAATAATTGATAGAAGATATGAGATTTAACAATACTTGCTAGCATTATTTATCCAAAACTATGTTTTAAAACTTCTGGCAAAAGATATGGAAGCTCAGATCACACATGATCCAATTTCCAGCATGTATATGGATGATCTGAGCAGTAATGATACTCACAGATGTGAGGAGAGCTTATATGCCTTCTTCAGGTGCAATATGTGTGCCACAGAGAAGGGATCTGGGCCTCTGACTGCCAGAGTCTTCTACATGTAAACAAGCCTGCCTGCTCTTTGTCCTAAAGGAACCATCACTATGATAGAAAAGAGACCAATCTGCTTGTTGTTCATGAGAGACACTGTGCCCTTCTCCCCAGACATAGCATCTCCATACATCTTTGCTTTGCAAGGTCATCTGAAGCCAAGGAAAAACCATGCCTTCTTTACAAAATTTTCAGAAAACAAGTCACTCCGGAAAATTGTCTTCCATCTACCACACTGTACTAAGAGTCTGTCATTGCTGAAGCATAGAGTTAGTGTTTTATATGGTTATGATAAGATTTTTTTTAGGAAAATATCCACATAGTACAAATAAGAAAAAGTAAGTTGCAAGGAGAGAGAGACACACAAAACTGCAGCAGCTATGAAGTCAGACGCCATTCTCCTCGACAGGCTGTAGCCTGCATTGGCGACCCAGTATATTATGCAGAATTGCACAACAGACCTTTGTCAATAAACATGCTTCAAACATATTTATATGTTACTTCTCCATTGGATATGAAGAAACCAAAAATCAATTCAATGAAGTGTCAAATGAAGGCATAACCAAAATTTAATAACTTACTTTCAACTGCAATCATAAACTGCACAGTATATGCTTGGAGAGTGTACCCTTCAGAATGAAACATATTTTCATGCAGGAAGCCTATGGTTCATATTTTTTAAAACAAACTCAGGGTTTTGTGAGTCAATATAACCCCCAGTCCCTTTAAAGCCTTTCCCTGCACAGAATGAACCAAGACTGTACCAATCTAGACAGCTATATTTGCTGTAATTATGATCACAAAGCAAATAAAAATAGTAATAAGAATAGACCAATGTGAACACTGTGAACTACTGGTACTGAATACTGACTGAAAAAGGGTAATTTATTTCTGAAGGAACACACTGTCTTCTGCATGCAATCATACATACGCATTATATCAATTGTTAGCAGGAAGAAATATGATGATAATGACAGAAATGCAGCAGCCAAGAATTCGTTCCACAGAACAGACCTTTGAACCTCAGCAGACAAAGGACTAGGAAAGAAGATGAAGGAAGGATTTCCAGATCCCTGGCCTGTGAGAACAGATATACTGCGCCTGTGGACTTCTTGATTGTGTAAGTGTATGACTGTCCTACCACACAAGAACAGGCTGATTTGCACCTCAATATATTCTCAAGTTCCTTAGATTGCATATTGTGTGGTTTGTTTTAATTGTCCACTTGACACACTTAGACTCGACTAGGAAGAGCATCTCTATGAGGATGTGTCAGATGAAGTTGTCCTAAGGTCATGCCCATGAAAGATTTTCATAATTGGGTTAGTTGAAGTGGGAAGACTCATCATGAGGTGAGCAGCACTCTTTCATACATTGGACTCTGGATTGGATAAGCATGAGACAGGCAGCGGAGCACACGCATGCACACGCATGCACATGCGCACATCAGTCTCTCCGCTTGGTTATGGATGCCATATGAAGCACATCCCCAGCCTGTTGCTATGCCAATCCCGCCATGAGGAACTGCAATGTGGAATTGTAAGATTAGATAAAACACTTTATCTCCAGAAGTTGCCTTTCTGAGGTATTTTATAACATCAACAGAAGAAAAAAAAACCACAAGGTCGAGGGCTAGATATTTAAACTACTTTTTCTAATAAAGAAAGAAATAAAGAAGACATGCTCTACAGAGTTTAAATGTGCTTTTCAAAAATGCTTGTGATAACTTTCAGGGGTTTACCACTTTTAAAGTCTTCGTTATTAATTATTTATGCCAAATCACTAATTACCATTACTTTCTAATTCAAGTGAAATGAGAAGCTATTAATAATATAATAATAATTTTTCAAGGTGATCTTTTCTCTACAATATTTCTGCCTCAATTTTACTTTTCAATCTAAGATACATAACCATCTCTTGAAATATTTTTCATCAGCCTTTAAGCCCATCACATTGATCTGAATTTAATAATTCTGGGTTTTATTCAAACACCCCACTACTGTGTAGAAAGTGTGACAGCCAGTGTTGGTACTATGTGAGGGGATGTAAGGATTTAAGTACCTAGGGCTTAGTAGAGATAGTGTGTCACTGGGGTGCTTCCACGTCATCTTGCCTTGTAAGGCCCCAAAATAATGTAAACAAGTACACGAGGACTGAAATTCTGAAAGCATGAGAGAGACCGTTAAATTGTCGATCCCAAATATTTGTCACAGAAACAAAATCAGCATGCCTTTTCATACTCATTCCTTAATTAAACAAATGAAGATGCCAAACACGGTTCTACTAGACCAACATTACTTTAGTGAATTTTTAGTGAATTTCTTTTAGTGAATGTTCAGGACTATCCCCAAGCACATTCTGAGTGTTTTATGTGTGAAATGGTGATTTACAACTCCAGGCATTCTATGAACCAGAATAAGTACCTTATAAATAGCCAACAATTGTTTGCTGATGATTGTGATTGACAACTCTGCCCCTCAGTCAGGCATCATGAACGGTGATGACCTACAACCTCTGTGTATTATCCAACCTATAAACAATTTGCTAGATGTCCATTTGTGGTTTTATAGGCCTTTGAATTTATGTCTATCCCAAGTTTATCTTTCTGAACAAAAGAGCAAAGATCTCAAAAGTTAATAACAAAATTCATACACTGTATATCTAATAAATAATACCATACAAATCAACAGAAAATACCACCTTCATCTTTTATTTAATATAATGTATTTAAGATATTTTGTATTATTCATATGACTCTGCAAATAATTCTTAAGTATTAGAATTCTACTTAGATTACTAAGGAAAAAGAAAGAGTTGAAATGTATTAAGAACTATTTTTAATAGATGCTAAACTCTTTACATGCATTGGATAATGTCAAAAGTTTCAGTTTTCAAATGAAGAAAATACTATTGAATGGTTTGCCAAAGTCATCATAATTATACATACCATCACAAATACAGTCAGCAATGGTGGAAAACACAACACCCTCACCAGACAAGACCACTGAGCCTATGTGGGACGGGTTTCTTCATTTTGTACAAAAATAAATAACTAAACTCAAAGTTAAGCAATATCAAGGAAGACAGAATGCAGCTGAGGTTGAAGGAAAGGATAGTTAGGGTCAGGGTTCTTGATGGTTTCGACCATTCCATCATCCACTTTATTGTCATTGTTGGTTGGTTGGTCGGTGGGTTGGTCGGTGGGTTGGTTGGTTGGTTGGTTGGTTGGTTGGTTGGTTGGCTGGTTGGTTTTTAAGCCTCGTTTCCTAACACTTAATTTCACAAGGGGCTAGATTTTGATGTTACAATTAAGAAGAAAGTTACCGCCCAAGGTTGTAAAATCAGGTAGATCCTGAAGACCTCAGATATTCTTAAAGGAATTTTCTGGATTATTTCGTGGTTTAGGGTACAATGTTGATCAATATAGACAAAAGTAACCTTATTCACATTCCGATTAAAATATTTTAATCATCACCGTGTGGGGTGCTTTCAAAAGCTTCCACATTGAGAAGCTGAGAAGCAGGTAGTGTCTGTCCCACTCCACACAGCTAGAGCCTGGTCTGATCCACAGAGTCTCCCAGTAAGTTGGGAGGAGAGACTTGCATTCCCCTTTTCAGAAAAGTCTTTCTGTGGCATAGACCATGCTAAATGTGGAACGCTGTAATGAGCTTCACCTTATCGTGAAGATCCATCTGACCCTTTCCTATAATTGAAAATGCTCAGAGTTAAAATATTTCAGTTGCAGTTTAAAATTCTGCAAACCTCTCATTCCCTCCCTTCTTACCTGTTACACTCTGCCAACATGTAGTGAGCGCTTTTACTATGTTCCAGTTTGGTGCCATCACAAAGCATTTCTGAATTATAGCCACTTAGTTTATAACAGAAAATAAATCTTTCATAATTTGTTTTAATTGAAAGGTTTGCTTACACTATTATGCAGTAAACCAAGTATGAAATTCACTCGCCAATGTTGGGCTTATCAAGTGCAATACTGCCATCAAGTGGGCTACCCAGAGATGACCATCAAACAATGCTAAAGGCATTTTCTGTAGCTGACAGAATTGTACTAATGTACACAAAAGAATTCAGAAAACAACTTGGTGATTATTAAGGACTGTTTCATATCTTGCTTCAATATAACTCCAAAATGCTAAATTCAAATACATTGGATGAAATATTAAAAATATACAAATATCTCAAGTATTTATCCTTTGATTAAAAGTATAGGCTTCCTTGTTTTAATTAAATATTTAAAATTTAATTTCATGATATAGTTGATTTTTCAGAATACTTTTTGAAAACGATGTTTTTGATGTATTTCTATATGACAGACTTGAACAAACACATCATTCTTTTGTTAAAGTCCATAAAAATTTCAAAACATTTCAAAAATTGTAAAATGTGGCATTATAAAATCATCATCATTTAATCATTTATAGAAGATTAGGAGCAACTTACATGCTATAGTATTACCAGACTTTATTAAAAAGCTAATCTGGTTAGATGTTTTGTGAATTTATACAAAAGATATATTGAAAAAAAGTGATTTAATATTTAAGCAAACAAACTGTAAACAGAACTTAATTAGCTTTAGAGTAATATTCTCATCTAATTACAAATAACATGGTCTGAATATTATATATATTGATTTCATAGCTAAAATGATTATAAATAAGCAAGTCATTTTCCTATGATAGTTCAAACTCACATAAAATATGTTTAAATATTGGTAGTCTGTGTCCTGGACAGCGACTACAAGTCAGTATGCCACGAATTAGATTAATTTCATAAACAAAATAAATGTGTAAATATATTTCAGCGTTTTTCATGAAACCATAACATTTTATCAACTTAATTCCATTAATTTTATCAATTTAATTTATCAAATTAAAATAACTAAACATTCTAATCACATTTGGGTCAATAATTCTTGATGTTAAACAGTAAGTTATTTTGTTATTTTATTTTATTTATTAATTGTTTTTAATTATTAATCATCTTTAAATATAAAATAAAACCCATCAACAAACAGTTCAATAAAACATGAAGCTCAAAATAGCAGAAGTTATAAAATAATATATATTAAAATGTCTAATCAAAGCAGATGCATTAATTGTCCTATGTACACAATAAACTTTACTGATGCAAGTAGGTATACTTGCAAGTAGGTATACTTTTCAAAATAACTACTCAAAGTTTGCCATGAATTAGATTAATTTTATAAACAAAATAAATGTGTAAATATATTTCAGTGTTTTTCATGAAACCATAACATTTTATCAACTTAATTCCATTAATTTTATCAATTTAATTTATCAAATTAAAATAATTATTTTATTGAATTATTGATGTTACACACTTTTCCAAACATTTGATGTCAAATAAATCAGTGATAACTTGAAATTCAAATATGGTGACTTGTAGTTGGTAAATTAAGATAGTGCACTATTTGTGGCGGCTTACCACGGGAGGAAGCACATACCTGACTAACATGGAAATAATACATATGTATTGCAAGGAACAATTTATATTTACAGTAAACCACAACAGCTTCTTGAAAACCATAAGGTTTGAGCAAAACTTATCTTTCCAATTTGTTGCACAAGGGTCATTATGCCAACATATAAACAAATGCCAACACCCAAGCTTGTATTCCTTTCGATAATATTGCAAACATGTAAGTCTAAAACACAAAGGACATTCAACCTGTGCAAATGTGAGATGACTTGGCCATGGCTACTGCAAAGATGGCTTTGGAATATTAGCACACTGGTTCTCCTCTGAGCTTCAGCTTGACAGGGTGTTTACAAGCTTCATCGAGTTATTAACTCCTACCTGAAAACAGGCACAGTAATCTGTATGCCCTGGTACATCTTACATTTGTATTTGTAGGAACCCTTAAAAAAGTGTAGGATTAAAGAGTCGCTATACATTGAAGGAAAATGAGGAGATATGACCTAAAGTAAACGGAACATCTAAGGTAGCTCCATACCTAAAAGGCTGACTATTAAATAATTCATATTGAATGTGCTACCTGGATTGTTTATTTCTTTTCAGTAATTCATTAGCCTCTTCCTTCTACTTAATGTATATATTTACTGAATGGAAAATGTATGGTCCACTTTTCCAAGGCATCAATTATTAGCCTTGAATTGCATTTATACAACAATGTTCCATTCGTCTATAACTCTCTAGAGTAAATACAGAATTAAATCTCTTTTGAAAAATCCCAGATCATATCATATCATAATCTGTGCCTTGATAAGGCTCAGTCTTCTGCGACCTTTAGTTTCTGATGGAAAGAGAGATTAATGCTGCATACTGTGAGATTTAAAGCTTTTAAACACTGTGTGTGTGCAAACAGAA
Organism: Apodemus agrarius; assembly: GCA_964023405.1. NCBI lineage: Eukaryota > Metazoa > Chordata > Mammalia > Rodentia > Muridae > Apodemus > Apodemus agrarius. The sequence continues at coordinate 87,385,662 of OZ030006.1, read as the reverse complement.
ATCGCTATGTTGATTTCAAAACATCATCTTCAAGACTGCAGTAGTGAACTGGGAAGCACAATGAAGAAACAGAAATGCCAGTGTGTGTGATGTGTCAAGATGTGTGCTAGGCACAAAAGCATCCCACCCAAAATAAAATCAGGAGCTATCTAAATTGCATTTAAATTTTTATGAGACCTTAACCTACTTTGATTTTATAGTATAAAAAAATATTGTCAGTAAAAATATTACATAGTGCCCACTAGAAGCAAAGGTAGTCCTTCTCTCCTTCCTTCTCTTGCGCCCTCTTTTCTTTCCTTCTTTCCTTCCTTCCTTCCTTCCTTCCTTCCTTCCTCCCTTCCTCCCTTCCTCCTCTTCCCATTTTCTCCCCCTTCTCTGCTCTTTCTTTCAAGAAATTTATTTCCCAGGCTAACCATTTCTGCCACATTGTTTTCCTAACACACACACACACACACACACACACACACACACACACAGAGAGAGAGAGAGAGAGGGGGGGGAGAGAGAGAGAGAGAGAGAGAGAGAGAGAGAGAGAGAGAGAGAGAGAGAGAGAGGAGATCTTTCTTCTTGGTATTAACAGCCTTCTTTAGAAGTCTTATATTATTTGTCCTTACTTTCTCAGACAATTGCTACATGCATACAATACGTTTTGGTCCTGCTCAACTTCTACTACCCTGTCTTACCTCCCTTGTTTTGCCCTGACAGACCTAATCGTCTTCCCAGGAAGTCTTCCTTCTACTTCCATGTGTTTTGTTAAGTTTTGTTTGAGGCCCACTGAGATGTTGGTTGGCTGCACATGCATGGGCAGAGGCTTATTACAAGAGAATGAGAAAGTTAGTAGTGGCTACACTAATACAGAATATGAGTCTTCTGCCGGCAATCAATAACTAATATTCCTCATGGAGAGGTTAGTCTATTCAAAATGGGTAAGGGGGAGAGAAATTTCACAGGACCTCCACATAAAACCAGATACAGTGAAACTAATAGAAGAGAAATTGGGGAAGAGCCTCAGATACATAGGCACAGGGGAAATTTTCCTGAACAGAACAACAACAACTTATGCTCTAAGATCAAGGGTCAAGAAATGGGACCTCATAAAATTGCACGGGGTCCCCAGTGGAGGAGTTAGAGAAAGGAAGGAGTGGAAGGAGTTTGCAACCCCATAGGAAGAACATCAACATCAAGCAACCAGAGCTCTCAGGGTCTAAACTACCGACCGGGGAGCACATATGGAGGGACCCATGGCTCCAACTGGATGTGTAGCAGGGGATGGCTTCATCCAGTATCAATGGGAGAAGAGGCCTTGGGTCCTGTGAAGGCTCAGTGCCCCAGTGTAGGGGAAAGTGAGGCCAGAGAGTCAAGAGTGGGTGGGTGAGTGGGGTATACCCCATAGAAGCAGGAGTGGGGATGGGATAGAGGATTTCAGGGGAGGCAGATCTGGAAAGGGGATAACATTTGAAATGTAAATAAAGAAAATATCCAATAAAAAACAAAGTTGTAGTATTACAAGTGGAATTCTGCTATATTTTTTTCTGTTTTGTCATAGAAAAAAAGCCCTAGAATTTTTAATTTCTTTTCTAGGTGACTCCAAGTGAATGCAATACAGTGTACTCAATTAGTGCCGTTGCCCTCCAGTCAATAATTCAGCTTTGGCTTATGCTGAATCCCTCAATATACTTGGTTTTGTTGCCTTTCAACATCATGGGTTTTTGTTTGTTTGTTTTCGGTTTTGTTTTTTGCTTTTGTTTTTTTGTTTTGTTTTGTTTCGTTTTTTAACGTTGCTGGGTATGTACCTACTAAACTTAAAAGTTTGGAGCTTTGCATTTTTATCTCATTGAAATTGCAGACCTCTGCTAAGTATGTAATGTCCAGCAGTGCTGGTTCACATTACTAGAATTACCTTTGAAAAGTTGTTTGTCTATTTTTCTCCTCAAGTACTAAATCACCTGCTAGAATTTGTTTTACAACTTGATATATTACTGCAGTGAAATAGGTCTTAAATTTATCTTAATGAAACTGATTTTTTTTAACTAATGACTACTGTCCATTTTTAAGCTATTTTTGTTTACTTTCAAAGGTTTTACATTGTTCTTTGAAATCATCTTCCACATTCTCTATAGAAATTTTTAAGAATCTTGCTTTGGGGCACTATTGTCAGTGAAGCTTTGTGTATAATAAATATTTCCCAATACTTAATTGAACATAGGAATCTATTAATTTACTTCTGTATGCTAATATTGTATATTGCCATATTAATTATATTGTTTCTTTTATTTCAAATGACCCTTTATTGTGTGTGTATATTTTTATACCATTAGATAATAATATTTTTCTCCCTCCCTTGACAGTGTTTTTAGTAACAGACATTAGTTTTTCATTGTTGCTTAAACCATTTGACTACTTTTCATTAATCTCTTTCCCCCTCCTCTGTGTTAACTAGTGTATTAATTTTCATTCAATTTGTGGGTTTTATTTCTATTTTCTTTGGTTATACTGGCACACACCTAAGGTACAGTCTGAACTAACAGACAAGATCTTGGTTCTATTGGCCTCTCCTCACTGTGATGGGAAATTTTACATATTTTTGACTAAGCAATGCCAAGTTGCAATGATTTCCCCATGATTCCCTTTTAATCTTATCTTCTCAAATAATATGTTAGCAGCATCTCCACCTCTGTCTGTACACAGTTTAAAAGCTCATGTCAGTCTTACCTCCTCTATAGGCTTTCTTCAGATCCCTCCCTCCGTGCAGACCTCCCCTAGTTTGACCCATAAATCATCTGACTCACTAACCTCAGTAGCAATTGTTCATTTATGGGGTCAGAAAGGAGGCACTTTAACCTAGGAACTGAAATGGCATCATGCCTGTCTTCCAGGGACTAAACGTGCAATGGAAGATGAAAGACTAGAAGTGTGTGACTTGAAGACAATATACAGCTGTTTGCGATTGTAGCCTCTGAACTGAGATGGTATGGGGTTTTAATTCGTGCTATCGACAGGACCTGGTAAAAATCACTTAACTCTAACACACCTCATTTGACTCCGATGAATGAGAGATGTGTCTTATAGATGACTTTTATGTAGTGCACAATGGTGCTTTAACAGCCCTGAGCGGAAGACCAGAACGCAGGGGCACTCACTGAATATTAGCTACTGCTGGGATTGAAGTCACTGTTATACTTAACATAGTTGCCTGGTGAGTGCTTCTCACAACAGAGCAGAGGCAACAGGAAGTCCTTCAAGAAGCACATTAATGGTGAGAGAAGAAGAAAATGAAATTATCCAATAGACTGTGAAAACTATTAAAGGATGAAGAATGAAGAGGGCTATATGGTGAGAGTCGTACATAGTAACATGTAAATCAGTAAACTGCAAAGTAAAAGGGTTTAGCTGACTGAACTACAGGAGGTAAGTGTATGCACACTCTAGAATTTTATGCTGCAGAGAGTCAATTCTATATATTCTATATCTTATCAATCTATTTAATTTTTGAATAAGAACAGCTATGTCTGCTATTTTATAAATTGAGAGTGGCACTACTGTTGTAAGGGTAACTAGGCACCCTCTGATTGGATTAGAGGCCCATTCCACAAGAGAGAATTTATACAAGGTACTTGAACCAGAGTTAAAATCTATGGCTGAGGTGGTTGTAGGCCTTGTGTTCCTGTAGGCCAGATGTGTTACTGTCATTCTGCTAAACTAGCTTGACACCTTGCCTGATTTTTTCCCCTCTCATTTCTGGATGTGTGACCTTCTACTGGAGAATGGTCAACTTCTGAAGGACTACATTTTTAGAGAAAACTGACCCTTAATCTCCAGGAAACTAAGAATCGTCACTGCCTCCTCAGATAGGGTACAATTTTGTGACCAGCACCCCTCCCCATACTGGGATTTGATCTGGCTTGGGCTTGCACAAACCTTGTGCATAGTGTTACAGACACTGTGAGTTCATATGTGCAGTTAGTTGCCTCTGCTGAGTTAGTGCCTCTGACACCTCTGAGGTAAGACACTGGTACCTCACAGCTATCCAGCACCCCTGGCTCCTAGATTCTTTCCACTTGCTCATTTACAGAGATTCCTGAGTTTTTTCCAAGAGGGGTTGTAGTGTATAAGTACCACTTAGGTCTGGGGATTCGATAGTCTCTTCTTTGTGGCATGGCCAGTTGTCAGTCTCTGTATAAATAGATGAAGATTGAGAGATTTCTTTATCTATGAGTGAGTGTCTTAGTTACTTTTCTATTGCTGTGAAGAGACACCATGAATGGTGAATGGTGAGTTCATGACCATTTTGATGGGAAATGTGGGAAAAGAAAGGTAGCCATGGCACTGGGTCAGTGACTGATATCTTATATCCTGATCTACCAGCAGCAGGCTGAGAAAGTCTAGGCTTGGAATGGGCTTTTGAAACCTCAAAACCCACCCATGTAGCATACTATCTCTGATAAGGCCACACCCTGTAATCCTTTCCTAAATAGTCTGCCAAATGGAAACCAAACATTCAAAGCCTCAGGGGGGGTCATTCTCATTCAAACCAACATAATTGGCATTTTTGAATAATTCATTTAGTACACACACATAAACATCAGTAGACAACTCAAATGAAACTTCTCCTTCTATCATACGGCTCCCCTAGATCAAACTCAGTTTGCTGGGCTTGGTACTCACTGAGCCATCACACTGACCCAAAAGAGTCTTCCAATAGCAGATTGTGTCACAATTGGTGAAATGGCACCAATTATTTCGATTGTACCTTAACCTCCTTTAAATATGTAAAGTGTATTTCATCCATAGAAAACACAATGATCATAGAAGTAGTGGTTAAAAAAAGCAAGATATCCCCAAGGAAATGTACTTGACAGCAGGAAGATAGGGCAGAATAATATGGAGTGGGACTCCAAAGACAGGTAGGATCTGTTTCACTTCCAAAAACTGAAAAAGGAAAAAAAAAAAACCTTGCAACTTTCATGCTAAGTGTGATGATTATCTGTAAAGGGCTTTCTCAAGAATATATTACTGTTTCTTAAAGGATCACCATCTGATGCAGGATTTGAATGATGGCCAGAAACATGTGGGCAGATTTTACAGAAGGCTATAAATTAGTCCAAGCTATAATGCTGCTGTTCAGGGTTTTATTCGTTGTGCCATTAAATAAATGACCAACATAATTATACCTCTATTAAAACCCCCAATTACTTCAGTTATATTTGTATTAACAATATTTTTCCAGCATAAGAAAATTCTTATATTCTTATTGTCGTGGTAGCTAAGAATCTAAAATCTTTACAACAAAAATCACACTGAGAAGGATTAGCTTCAGGATCTATAAAGTAGCATTGCTTAAAGACTCTGCTTAGCATTCACCACAGGAAAGGATGAATTTTTATCAAAAAATTCAATCTAAATATTGAAACTTCAAGTTTTACACAGCACCTTCACTTTGGGGGACAATAATTCAATCTCTTCTTACCTCTTCCAGTCGGAAACTTTTCAGTAAGAGCAGCCAATAGCAAGCCCTGTGATTCTGCTATGAATTTTCTATACATTAATTCTTGCTACACCTTCTTTTTCAAACCAGCCTGAATAAAAGCATGCTCCCTAACAGCTCTGTCTGCCTTAGGCTCTCTTCCTGTTTCTGTGATAGAATACACAACACCGTAAAGTTACAGGGAAAGGCCGTGCTCTGACCTGCAGTTTGACAGTAGGGACCCTCGTGACCAAGAAGTAAAAGGATTAAGAGACTGAAGCAGCTGGTCACTTGGCACCCACAACTGGGAGGCAGAGAGTGCGTAACGCCTGCTGCCCAGATGCCTTACAGAGTCTGCAATCCCAGCCAGGGAATGGAGACACCAACCCTGGGCAGTCCCGGCCACACCAGCCGACACAATCAGGATTATTTCCCCCAGCCATGCTCAAAGGTTACAAGGTTGTTACAGGTGTTTTAACCTTAAAATTAACACTAACTACCACCCTATCTTTGTTGAAACATGTAGTCAGACAAGGGAGCATTGTACCATGCCAAAGGTTTCTAATAGTCATGTAACTTTTCCTCTCTTTCATTTCACAAAGCAGCAAACTGTCTGCTCACAGAAAACTCTCCATGCAGTCACCGGAGCACCGCCTGAGTAGTTAGTTGGTGAATGAATGTTGTAAGAAAATTGAATTTGTACAACTTCACACAAACTGAAAAGGCAACACCAGTGACATAAATTTTCAAAACTAACTCTTAACCTACACATTCTCGTTAGAAGTCATTCTTTTATTCATATTTGATAACGCTAGTACACGTTTATTCAAATGATTCTTGCGTCTTAAGTAAAATTCAAAGTACTTGACTGAAGGCTAAAGGAAAATCTGATGGACAGAAAACAAAAAAATATAGCAACCAAGAGGCCATGTTAATAGGATTCTTGATAATTAAATGGATAGTGAAAATGATTTCAATAATAAAGATGAGAATAATCAATACAGAAAGCAGAGTTCACTACACAGAACCCCATGGTTCATTTCAACATCTTCAATAAGACATCCTATACCTCACATGACAAAGTTCAACTGACGATAAAAATGTTCCCATTCATGAGGAACTGCAGTGAATAGAATCATCTGGGGAAACGTGCTGAAAATGAAAGGGGTTGTACTGCAGAAAGATTTGGAAATAATGGGAAAGTCATTAGGAACAGAAAACTGAGAATGAGCAAGAAGGTAAGAAAAGAAAGAACATAATGGTTGGAAAGCTCAAAATTATGTTTCTAGAAGAAAACTATGATGTATTCTACTGGGGAAACCTCTCCCATCCTTTATTTCAATTTCCTGGAGGTGCCAGAAGATGAAAACTTAGAGGATGGTGAAAGAAATGAACATATTACTCTCAGGAAAACTCTCCGTGCAGAGCAAGCAAGACCCAGGGTTCCTTAGAAGAGCTCTCGTGCCTGTGCTTAGGACCCAGGAGACGGTGGGGATGAACAGGATGGTGCCAGATCCTAACGAACTGGTCAGCGTGTGAGGTGTTACAGAGCAGCTTGAATAGTTTGGCTTTTTCCCTTTAGAAAGGGGACGAGGTGACCTTCTGAGATCAGGGATAGAACCGAATGGGGATTTCCACTGTTTGAAAGGATTCCATGTGGTACAGAGGCTGGTCTGACCACACGTGGGAAATTACTGACAAGGTATTGATGCGAACAGAAAGAGTGATGCATCTCATAACCCTACAGAGGGAAATCTGAGTGAGATCAGAGCCATCCCTACACTCCCTGTTCTAGAGACTAGAAAACAGAAGCACCTTTCTGGCATATGTCCTCATTTCAAGTCTTTGATCTCAAAGTAAAATATTTATACTGCCTGCATTGAAAAATAACAAGGTGTGTTGCTTTCTCGGTGGTTCAATCTCTCTGGAGTGGAGCTGATTTAGATGTTTGGTACTTTCACTTCATGAGACAGTCAGTACTGCCAAGTCACTGAATCCATGACTGGCTACTGGCCACATCCATGGCCACTTAATCAAAGAGCTATGGCCACCTGATTACTGAATCTGTGGCTGTGAACCTTCATAACTGTCGTTCAGAAGGTGAGACAAGACACCAGCCAGGCACTGTCTCAAATATTACTTCTCAGTCTTAGATACCACCCCACAATTAACACTTTCCTCAGAAGAGATGATTTCCTAGAAAAACAGCATTTATTGGTTTTTATTCAAATAATAAATCAGACTCAGCTGAGTAAAGAAAGACTCTGTTTACTATCTAACCAGACTGACAACAATAAGAACAAGTTAAAGCTTTTATCCATTGACCCTAAAGCACAATGAAGTATGAATGTAAATGACTGTGGCAGATAAGTACCATAAAAGGTCAGATATTTTGACTCATTTGGGCTATTAAAGACCAATATAATGAATGCTACAACACTTGGCTTTTTAGTTTCTTAATAATTTGAGCAAAAGAATATTATCCTGGAAAATGTTGCCCGTTGATTTACACACATCACAGCCCTCAGGATGTACGGCACTGACGCTAAGCAACATAATCTGATTTATATATTTTCTAAGCCCTGTCAGGCGAATGTTAAAGATAATTACAACCAAGATATATTTTTCATGCAAGAAGAAGATAATGAACTCTCATACACTCACAGAGATAAGAACTTTATCAAATATCACTTCTCTGGTTTCACTTCAAGATACAGCAGGATAAAATGCTATTTACTAAAAATTCATATGTGAAGACATAGATATTGCAGCTGATATTTTAAATAGTGGCTTCCCAAAGATTATGCTATTATTAATCTTACAATAATGACAAGAGTCCTTAAAATTATATTCTATTTGGAACCATTCCATTTCTCACTTGCTGTAGATGAACTGCCTTTACAACACACATCACTACTAATTCTCATCTTGAAAATCCTTTATAAAGTCTTATGTTAAGGTATATTCTATGTTAAATCTGCTTAGAGATATATTGTCATAAAACACATGTACTCATTAGAGCTGATGCTTAACCTTTCAGGATAATACCTAAGTCCAACTGAACTGAACACTTAACTAAAGCCATTGGGCTAGACTGTCTGTAACACTCTGAAGAGGATGAATACCCAGAATTCATAACAAAATGCAAAATTAACAGGAGCTGAACTCTGCATAATATTAGTATTTCCAAGACTCCTGAGAATCATATGGGGATGGTTAGAAATGAAAAGGAGAAACCTATTAAATGGCTTGACATTGCAGAGCTGCGAAGCATGAAGTTGTCATGTTAAATTAACTGAACTGCTGAGAGGCCAAAGTTACAAATTATGCAATTGGCACTGCAGCTGATTAACAGCTTCTAATCTCTCCGTCGCCTTACAACTGCTGTAGTTATAATTTTCTTTGAATCCATAAACTATGTCCCATTTCTAAATGTTTTAAATGAGCATAAATTCAGGAATGAAATTCGACCTGACGGAAACAATTTGAGTAATAGCGTAGCTTTCTCTGAGGACTTTTTAAAACAGAAGTCTCATTGCACATGCAATTTGCCATGAAAGAACAAAGGAGTTGCACTCTCCTTGCTATATTGCTTGTGCATTAAACATTAGTCAGCATTCTAGAGTAAGTAAATACAGCCATGGCCTCCCAAAGGGCATCAGGACACATAAATGAAGGAGGCACAAGTTCTTTCCCTCAGTCTCTTAGTGAGGTTAAAAAAAAAAAAGTGAGTATATGACTTGGAGAGGCTGTTACTGTTGCAATGGAGCCACATAAAGTATTGAAGGGACAATCTAGTAGGACATTTTATTGATCATTGAAAGGGAATTATTTTAAAGCTACTACAAACTGGCAAGAGTTCATCCCAATTTCAATGTTTTACATGCTGCACCCTTCTTTGCACAGGGCTCTATTTTAGGCCTTGAAGGTTATTATTATTTAAAGAAAAAAAAAAAGCCCATACTCCAGCGGCTCTTTTATTTCAACACTGAGTCACACATAAACAAATATGTAAAATGGTGACAGGTGTTATGGAGAATTTAGTGGAAAACAGTAACGACTCAAGGAGCACAAAAAGTAGAAATGCTAAGGTTAGTGAGACAGGCAGAAACCTGGAAGATAGTAGCTCATGGCAGCCCGGAGGGATTACTACAAAGCCACCTTTGTGTAAATTATTAGACGAAGTGGGAAGAAGTCTAGAAGGCCAGCATGCTGGAAACAGCAAGCAAAGGCCAAGCTGTGTAAAGCCACTGGGAGTAAAGACACAGCCTAGGACCCTGAGAAGGCTTGGGGCCTTTGCTTCTGTGGGTGAGTGGGAAGAGCCTCAGGAACGTGCTAAGAGTGCACATCAGGTCCAGTGTGATCCAAAAGAAGACGCTGAGAGCAAAGGCAGAGAAGCAGACTGCAGAAGAACCCAGAAGGGACTAGAAACAGGTGTGGAAAGACAGAGTAGGGGAGAACTGATCTGCTCGCATAGATCTTAGGAGTAATGAGAAGAAAGAAGAGGGGTGGAGGAGCAGAAAGGAGAAAACCTTGGAACTAGTAGAACAAACATTTCCAGAAGGAAATCATGCAAGGCCTAGCTCAAGCTTTTGGTCTGAGAATCAGGATCAAAGACGGTAATTGGATTTTCTGCTCAATCGTTGCCCAGAGAAAGGAGCTCATTTTCCTACAAAAGGATCATATTATGAACTATGTAAAAGCATGAATAATTCATTATGGAAATTATACAATATGGTTAAAGCTGAGGGAGGAGCTGGTGAAGAGGCCGAGGCCGCCTCTCCTGCACACAGTTCTCCCCTTAGGATCCCACTGAGCAGAGTCTTCACACTAAAGTCAACGGATGACTTTTTATTTCAAGTGCTTAAAATCTGGGCTGATAAATGTTGCACGTGCCACAGTGTGACACAGATCAGCTCACGTGGTGCCGCTGGGAAACAAATAACAGAAGCGAAAAGAGCTGGATTTCTGTCATCTCTCAGACTGTCCAGTCATTTTCCTGAAGCGGCTTTAAATAACAGTCTCAGGTTTTTCTTTGTTCTGTTTGTTGTCATCACAATCTGAGAGATAGGAAACTACTTTAGAAAACGGCCCCTGTCAGGCTAGCCTACATGCAAGCCTGTGCGGAATTCCTTAATTAATTTTTATGATGAGAGGCTTACACCACTGAGGGTGGTGCTACCCTTAGACAAGTGACCCCTGGGGCTATAAAGAAGCCATCAGGAGCAAGCTAGTAAGCAGTGATCCATCATGGCCTCTGCTTTAGTTCCTGCTCCGGGTTCCAGCTTCTTGGCTTCCTGCTCTTATGCACTATGATGTGAAAGTAGAGGTGAATCAAACCCTTGTCTCCCCAAGGTTCTTTGGTCATGGTCTTTCACGCAGCAGTAGAAAAGTAATACAGCATTCATCTTTCATAAGACAAAAAGTGAAGTATTGAGTAAAATGTAATTTAAATATAATAAATAAATATGTAATACGTTGAATTATATGAGAAGTGAATTTAACGTATGGGCTATAAGTATTAAAAGTCTTTTCTGAATGTTTTCATTTTTGTTACCTGTAAATTAAACTTAATTCTTTACATTTTTATAACTGACTTCTTATAAAGCATGCAAGCATAGCATATATCTAAAGTTTTGATATTTAACTTTTGCTCCATTATCATATGCTGTTCTTATCTGTCCCCGACCTGCAGGTCCAGTTATTCCAGGGTCCCCGGAGAGGTGCTACCTAAGGGTCATGGGGGGGGAGAGAAAGAACGAGACTCTGCGTTCAACAGGCTTTAGTCAGAGTCCATCTAAGATTTGGAAAGCAATGGCTTATAAGCAGTAAGACGGGGAAGGGAGACAAAGGCAGTAAATCTTGAAACATCCAAATGGGATGTCTTGGGATGAGCGATAAGGACACTTTGAAGGCCAGTTTGTCAATTAACTGGTTCCTGTAAGGAGGTCTGTTATCTAAAGAATCAGCCAGTTTATTGCTTCAGCCAGTTCCTGGTACAGCAGATGAAGGAAGGTGAAATAGGAGCACTTGTAAGATGCTTGCACTCCAGCCTCCTAATTGAGGCATTCAGGCGGTGAGAACGGAGGTGACTGGTGAGACTCATCTTAGGAGATGAAAACAGGATGGTGCCAGTCCAGATGGCTCAGGGCTTGGTGTAGATTATCCAGGAATGCCCCTTATCAGTTGTAGCTGGTCAGTTCCTGGAGTCTTCTGTGCCATCAATATGTGGGAAAGGCTTTTGTTTAACAATCTCACAACCCTGCAACAGCCATCTCAGGGCTGAGTGTTTGTGGCCATGTAGCTTAGAATGGCTCCTTACACTTATCAAGTCCTTGATGGAGAGGAATAAAATAATATCAATTTAACAGCAACAGTGAGAAATGTAGGCATCAGCTTGGAAGAAAAGGAATAAAGCTTTATAAAAATCAGTAAGAGGTCATATAAGATGGCATCCAAGCTGCCAGACTTACAGATAATTTACTTGTAATGGGTAACCAACTGAAAGATGCCCTGAAATTATAAAGGATCTTAATACTGGAAACGCATGAACTAAATAATGCTTTATCAGCTAATACAGATACACAATAATAAATAACCATTACCATTCGAGTTCTGTTGTCAACACTGATAAAAGGAAATAATAAAAGTCAGTGTTGCGGTGGTTTGAGTGTAAATGATCCCTTAGGACCATAGGGAGTATAGCTATGAGGAGGTGTGTCTTTGTTGGAGGAAGTGTTTTGCTTGGGGGAAGGGTGGGCTTTGAGGTCTCAGATGTTCAAGCCAAGCCCAATGTCTAGCTCTTTTCCAGTTACCTGTTTAGACACATGTAGAATTCTCCAGCACTATGTCTGCTGTGTACTGCCATGCGTCCCACCAGGACAATAATATACTACACCGCTGAACTGTAATCTAGTCCCATTAAATATTATTTTCTAAAGGACCTGCTGTGGTCATGGTGTCCCTTTATAGCAATAGAAGCTCTATGTTGGAGATGACTCAGACAGTAGTAACGTGTTCATCACATAGGCACGAGGACCTGTGTTCAGAACTTAGCACCTACACAAGAGAAGCCAGGTGCAGCCGCATGGCACCTGCTATCTCAGTATCATAGGAGACAAGACAGAAAGAACCCAAGGGTTTGCTCTCCAACAAGTCTAGTCCAATAGGCAAGCTTAAGATACACAGAGAGAACTCGTCTCATAAACAGAAGTAGAAAATGACTGAGGAAAAAACCTGATACTGACCTCAGACAGCCACCTTCATGGTTCACAAAGTACACATACACTCAAGCACACAAAGGAAAATACACACACACACACACACACACACACACACACGCATGCACGCACACACACATACATACATACAAAGACGCACAAAGACACATAGCACAAATTAAGAGAGCATTCTGTGTTTCTTCCTTTATAGTTCTTGCTACCAGGATAAAATTAAGAAGCCTGTTTTCTGAATTTCAAACCATATCTCAACAAGGGCAACATTTATGTCTTGGATACAAGTTATTTAATATTTTGTGACTTTACCCTATACCTCTCAATGTGTGATCAATGTCACAAAGTCTCATTGGCAACAAATGCATAGCTGTGACAGCATGAACACCCTCTGCTGTGGAAGAAAATCTGAGGTTCATCTAGAAAAGCCAGAGGTCTCTGGGAGGAGGATCAGGAACAGCCCCTGAGAAGGAGCAGGAAGGGGCGAGAGAAGAGTAGATGTGAGCACCTGCTGGGGAACGGGGAGGTGGGCGAGGGTCCAGAGTGGAAGTGAATGTCATGTACCTTTAGGATACTGAGAGGAGGGGGCTTCCAACAGTACAACGTGGATGTGAGCATCACCCTTTTCCAGAATAAGAAAGACTCGTCGATACAGTTTCAGATCTCACCATTAACCAAATGCTAAAGAGCTCTACACACCAGCTCCCTGTCTATGTGAGTTGTACTGCTTTTCACTTAGCAATACATTTCAGCAGACAGAATGCCAAGACCCATGAGCTCCCAGGAACCTTATATGAAACCAGAGGAGAAAGAGATTTACAAAACGGTGGCATGATCCTCTAGCTCAGCAATTATCAGCTTGGAAGTAAATAACATTTACTTTATTTCACATTGAAATAGACTCATCGATGTCACTTAAACACATTATTTTTCAAATATTTGCTTCCATTACAAATACGGTAAAAGTTACTGATCTAGCTTTTTTTTTTTTTTTAGAAATGCTATTTTTAATCTCAATATTTTGAAATGTCAAGAGTCTTGAACAAATGGATAAAACCCACCATATTAGCATATTTGGAATGATTAATTAATATCCATGCCCTGTAATTTCTGCATTTAGACACTGTGAAGGCAAGTGTGTAATTTGTGGACTTTTTGAGAGGAAATCTTGCGAGCTGCAGCCGTATGCCTGTCAGATCGCCACATCAAACAATGGAAAAGTGCTGCCCAGCTGCCGTGCTGTCAGATCACCGGTGAATTCCTGCTACCTCACTTCAGTGTTCAGCCTTTGATGCCCGGTGTGGGTGGTCTCGAGCCATTCCCAAATCCCTTCCCAGTGCAGCCTATGCGCCTGGCGGTGCGGAGGCATGCAGACTGCTCCATGAGAACAGCCATGAATTCCGTGCTGAGAGACAGCTGTAAGGTCAGTGGGAGCCTCATTCTCACAGCATCAAAAGTCGGTGGTTCCACACAGTTCTGCTCCCTGCACCTGCAAATCGACACAGTACGATCCACGAGAAGACACAGATACTGCTCTATCTGAAGAGCCCAGGATGGGCATTACTCCTTGCTCCTTCTGGCAGTAGTACCTGCAGAGATCTTTTTATTGTGATGTTCACACATGATATCTCAATGTCAGGTGAGGAAGCAGCGCTACCTCTTTTCCAGGTAGATGGACTTCTGGTAAGACAGGGCTCAGGGTCCTCAGGGCTCACTGTTTGGAATTGATTATATTCAGCATAAAACTTGGAGCAACCAATAGAGTGAGTGCCTTTGCTAGTAAGATGGAGAAGGTGTGGCTCACACCAGGAACCAGCGTGGCTTCTGAAAGGTCTATGGATGCTCGAGGCTGCAAGCTGCCAGAGTTGACACATGCTTGATGCAATACTGCAGACCTGCAGGCTGCCTTCAGTGCAGCGTTCATTCACGTGAGCAGGGACGAGTGTGTTCACCTGATGTCCATTTGCAGGTCAAAAATCCCACAACATTTAATTTCCTATTTAATCTTCATAACTAATACGTTTAAAGGTATTGAAATTTTTCATCTGCTTTATACTTGGATATCCCTGGCAAACATTTGCTAATTATTCATATTAAAATCAAGTAAATAGCTGTCTAACATCCAGAGGGATAAAACACAGATCACCAGAAAGGGCTACTCTGGACAAGGATGGCTCGGTGGGTTCATTGTAGGCAACCACGGCATTGGAGAGGACACAGGTTAATCTTGTTTCCAGTCTTGCTGCAATCCTACTGGATTAAAACTCAACAAGTAGAGTTGCCACGAACAGAGGAGAAACCATCCCCTCCTATCCCTATCGTCCAGAATGAATACTTTAAGAATCATGGCAGAACTTACTGGGAACACATGAAAGACATATTCACAATAAAGCCAGGAAAATATAGGCACAAATCAGAGGAACCAACCTAAGACAGGAAGCAACCAGGCTGCCAGTTCTCCATTCATGAGATCTAAATGGTAAGCCTACTGTCTCCTTACAAATGAATAGTGGAATGCTGAAATACTTGAAACTACGACCCTAAAATATGTGTGTGCCTAGGGCATTAAAGATCAAAAAGAAAAATCTTCTTTGAAAAAAAAACAACAATAAAACAGATTTCAGTTCAGGGATCTGGATATTGAAGACAGTAGTCACTCCATTAAATCCAGTTTTTCTGACTCCTTGTTCTGTTTCCTCTCTGTCTCATTTTCTGGTTTGAGTGTTGCCTTGTTCCATGTAATGTCTATAACATGCCATGAATAGTATGTTTGCCTTTGATTCTAGATGGAATCATCCTAAAAGTCCACTATTGCTGTTGCAGAATACGAAAGGGACTCATCTCTAAGAACATTTAAAGTACAAAGAACCCTCAGGTTTAACTGCTTTATAAATCTGTATTTTTACATATTGCCTATTTTAGCAACTTTGTCATGTGATTAGAAATTACTAGTTTCATAAAATGATCAAAAGTAAACTGTACTATTCAGTACCTCTACTCCAGGATGTAAATCTAGGATATGATTCCCCCAAAACTGGGATCACAGTGATACAACTTTTTGAATAATGACAAATCAGTCAGAAGTTTACTAAATGTGTTCTTCTGGGTGTTCCCATTCTTATGTAAAAAGCATCATTATGTCTAGGAACAAAACAAATGGTTTGTTCTTTGGTACCTTACAATAGGAGAAAGATTATTCTGCAATTTAATTTTCTGTTTAATGTGCACAGAATCCTGGGCTTAGAATCTGAAGAATAGTGTTATCATAAATGGATCTCAACTATGAAAGTTGAAATGCTAAACTGCTAGGAAAACACAGGCAATGCCTGTAAGATAGAGGTGTAGGATAGAACTTTCTGAGTAGAACTCTTTTTTTTTCCCTCTGAGAAATCAAGGCCAAGCCAGCAAACAGAACTAGTAAAAGTAAAAAGCTTCTGCATAGCAAAGCAAATAATCAAGAAATCCAAGTAAAACCCCGGAGTGGGAAAAAATCCTTACCTATACATCCAATAGAGGACTAATATGTAAAATATACAACTCGAAATACGGGCTACAGACTTGGATCCATTGGAAGTTTATTTTGGTGTAGAATTATGAACATGGATCTCATTTCCTACAAGTGATACCCATGTCTACATATGGACATCCTATTTTCCCAGCATCAGTTGTTGACAATTCTCTCTTTAGTCCAGTATGTATTTTTGGGCATCTGTGTAATACATTAGGTAGTTTCATGCACTGATATGTTTTCTAGTTTGTTCCTTGCTGCCTAAGTATGTGTACATGACAGTGCTCTTTTGACTACTATGGCTTTGTAACAAAGCTCGGCATCCAGGACAGGAACCCTCCAGCACTTTTCGCTTCTTTTCAGGGTATTCTGTGCCTCCATGTGAATTTAAGAATTGTCTTTCTGTTTCTGTGGGAAAGGGCATGACAATTTAGATTGTGGTTTCATTGTATCTGTACATTTCTTTGTTTACAATGGCTATATCCACAATATTAATTCTATTCCAATCCATGAGCATGGAAAATCTTTCCACATTCTAGTGTCTTCAGCAATATCTTTTTTCAAGGAATTAACATCTTTCACTTTCTTGATTAGGTTTATTCTTAGATGAAGTGTTGAAGCTATCATGAACAGGAGGAGTGTTTCCATGATCTGTTTCTTGATGCTTTTGTTACTACAAGAGACACAGGTTACTGTGGTTTTGTTTTTAAAAACTGATTCTGTATTCTGCCCTTTGCTGAACAAAATAAGTGGGCTTCAGGCTCAGAAGAAGAAGAGGAGAGGAGGAGGAAGAAGAAGAGGAGGAGAGGAGAGGAGAGAAAGTGGAGGAGGAAGAAGAGGAGGAGGAGGAAGAGGAGGAGAGGAGGAGGAGGAAAAAGAGGAGGAGGAGGAGGAGGAGAGGAGGAGGAGGAGGAGGAAAACAGCGGCAAACAGTTGGAAAGGACACCTGACATCAACCTCTGACCTCCGTATACATTCACCCACATCTGTATAATCATACATGAAACATAAAGAATTTTATAAAATAATTTATTGAAAATTACTATTGAAGTAATCATTAAAAATATATGGTCTGAGATATCACTGGAAAGATCTTAAGATCTCTTGAAATCAAAATGTCTTGCAAGCTACATATAATTGCTACCTGTTTGAGAACTGCTTGTATTTCAGATGCACCCATTATTAATAAACTTCATCTTCAACATCACAGGCAGAAATGGCTTTTTTAAGGATATAAAAAGTAGAGCACTTTCTATTAATGAAGTTGAAGGTATGAGCCATTTTATATATCTATATAATCTTAGCCTGTTTTGATTAGAAGAGAATCACACAATCAAGTCACGCAGATTGCTTTGCTGGCCTCTTATTATTTTATGCCTGTCACCTTTAATAAAGGAAATCCAGTTTGAAGAAGATGGCTGATTGTGAAACCAGCACACGGAAAGAGAGGTAACAAGACTATGCTGGCTGAAGCTTACAGTGGCACCCATCCTCAGAGGAACCAGATGCTTAGAGCTGCCCCACCCCGGAGGCATCATTTCTCTGAAGGCAACACTTCTGTGAAGGCAACAGATATTCTTGGTGCTATGGACTCCCCCATTAGCCTACATGTTTTCCATACTAACTCGAATGGAAGTAGTGTGGTATTTTATAGATGAAGCTTCAGCCTGGCTAGAAAATTGGTTGCTTACAAATTACTTTGTGTGACTTCATCACTAACAAACTGAACTGAACTCCCAGCCTAAGACAGATAAAAAAAAATTGCTGAACAAAAGAAAGTAGGAAAAATGGACAAATACAATGTGTCATCTGTGTAACATTTTCTACTTCATTTTCCTCCACCCACAGCTTTACTCTTACAAACTTGTTCACTCCTCATAACTTGCAATAACTTAGCAAGTATTCACTGATGAGAAGTCATTTATATACACCAGTTCACAGTTTTTAGAAACAATCAAAGTCAAACAGGATTGAATGAATACAATGGACTTTTAGCTAAATACAAAAAGACTAGGTTAAATTTTAAAGTGTTTCAAACAAACTGGAGCATAAAAATTCCTTCTCTTGCCCTGAGTTCAATTCCCAGCAACCACATGTAGGTTCACAGCCATCTATAATGGGAGCTGATGTCCTCTTCTGTCATACATGGAAAACACTCATGTACATAAATTAAATAAATCTTTAAAAAAGATATAACATTTAAAATTCCTCTCTTTAATGTTCACAGTATGCCATAAATTATAAAATAGTGAAAATATGATGTTCCTTTTATAAGGTATTTATTATAGTATTTCTCAGGCACATAGCAAATTCATTTAATTTAATTAACTCTGTGGGCCAGAGAGATGGATCTTTGTGGAAAGATGTTTGCCCCCAAACCTGAAGACCTGAGCTTGATCTCTGACACCAAAATAATCACAGGACGTTACTGAATCATGCACATGCATGTACACGCATACACAAACACATTCTTATTAGAAGTAATAATAAAATAAAACTAATAGAAAAACTCAAGAGACAACAAGTGCTGGCGAGGATGTGAAGAAAGAGGAACACTCCTCCACTGTTGGTGGGATTGCAAAATGGTAAAACTGCTCTGGAAATCAGTGTGGCGGTTCCTCAGAAAATTGGGCATGTCCCTTCCAGAGGACCCTGGCATACCACTCCTGGGCATATACCCAGAGGATTCCCCTGCATACAATAAAGACACATGCTCCACTATGTTTATAGCAGCCTTGTTTATGATAGCCAGAAATTGGAAGGAGCCCAAAATATCCCTCAAAGGAGGAATGGATACAGAAAATGTGGTATATTTATACAATGGAATATTACTCAGCAATTAAAAATAATGAATTCATGCAATTTGTAGGTAAATGGTTAGACCTGGAAAATATCATCCTGAGTGAGCTAACCCAGTCATAAAAGAATGCACATGAAATGCAATCACTGATAAGTGGATATTAATGAGCCCAGAAGCCCTAAATACTCAAGGCACAATTAGCAAGTCAAATGATTCCCAAGAAGAAAGGAGAGGACCCTGGGTCTGTAAAGATTGGATCCAGTTTTGTAGAGAAACCGTGGGGGGAGGGGGAATGATTGGGGAATAGTTGGGGAGGAGAGGAATTATGGGACATAGGGAGGGGGGAACTGGGAAAGGGGAAAGCCTTTGGAATGTAAACATAGAATATAGAAAAGATTCCCAAGAAGAAGGAAGGAGAGGACTCTGGTCCCGAAAAGACTGGATCCAATTTTGTAGGAGAGTACCAGATCAAAGAAATGGTGGTGGTGGGGAGACTGGGTAATGGGCGGGGGGAAGAGGACTTATGGGACATATGGTGAGAGGAGAACTGGGAAAGGAGAAAGTATTTGGAATGTAAACAAAGAATATAGAAAGTAAATAAAAAATAAAAATAAATAAATAAATAAATAAACAAAAAAAAGAAAATAAAAATTAAAAAAAAATACAAATTCCAAATCTTTTTATGCCACTGACTGTCCAACACCATCAATGGCTCCTGACTTCCCACCGAAACTCTTATGACATATGACTCTCTCTTCCCAACTCTCCCTAGCTCTCTCAGCTCCATTTTGACATCTTGTTCTCTTTCACTCTTGCCTTACCTATCTCTCTGTGCATTGATGCAATGGCTGGCAGATTCCTCAAGGACAAGACTGGTTCTCTTGAAGTGACCATGGAGTTACAGTTGAGTGTGAACACAGAACTCAGAGACTCTTCCACAAGGAAAATCTCATACTTTGTTTGAAAGGCTCCCAAATACTGCTGAGACATTCTTTGGTTTTGCTATTTTCTCTAAGGTCTCAGTCATGAAATTACATGGTAACTTGTAGATTGTTTCACTGAAAAGCATAGTCTGTGAATGACTGTTGACCTTCAGAACATTGATTAGCTTTGCATGCAACATTGCAATATTATTCTAACATCCTTCTGTTAAGTTGACATAAATATACATTTTATTGAATGGTCATTAAGCCAGCTTACCACTGTATAGATTCATTTTAATGAATTGGTTAAATAAAAATAAAAACACAAAGCAAAACTATGTACTGAAAACAGGAGCTTAAGTTAACAGACTTGCCAGGCTTCCAGCAAGTTCTCTTCAATCAACTATAGTCTTTCCTTCATGAAATTCACAGGTACCCCCATGCCTGTCAGCTGAGCAGGACCTCCAAGAGAGACAGGTGCTTTGGGGAAGAGTGTGCACTGAGGGCACCTTTCTCTTTTCTAAATCGAAGCTTAACATTACACTTCAGTCCTTTTCCTCTGGGCACAGCGGCTTCCCATGGGCTGCTGGGTCAACTGCTCACTTTAGTATCTGTGTGCTCTGGCTGCCACTTGACGCTAAGACACTTTCTACATACTTTTATTATTATTATTATTAAAAGAATAATCGACTGAGAAGGAGAAACTCACTGTGATTCATGAACCACAGCCAGGTGGCTGATTGCCCTTTCATTTAAATCTGTGTTCATGTGGCCACACTTTTTTGGAACATAAATCTACCGAGGGCAACAGCACGCTGAGACAGACTGTCTCGTCTCTACCAGAGCCCAGTGCCTGCTATGAATTATCTGACAGCTGGTCACCCTTCGCTTCAAATCTCACCACGTTTAAACAGTCAAGTTAATATCCTCCTGGCAGAGATAGTCTCCCGGCAGAATGAAGAAGGAAGTCTGAAGATCAGTGCAGTGGGTTTTGCAAAGGTTTCCTTCACATTAAGAAACTCATCACCGGTCAGGTCAGTAGCCATAATACAGACACTGAGTGCAAAGCTACTTCTACAAGGGGGCAGGGAGGGAAAATAGTAAATGTTGTCTGACGCACAATTTTTTGTCCTGACCTCAGATCCTGTAACAATTTTATACAGCATTATCTTGAGATTTGACAGAAAATGTTTTTAAAATTAGTGATTCGTGCATTTTTAGTTTCATAAGCATTCACACAAATGTACAATTCTTAACCTTGATTTTATCTAATCAAATGGAAAGTTCAAATTCTTTTACAGATGCCCACAATAGCTATCTTCAGTGCTTCCCCACCAATTTAGTAAAAAACAAACAAAAATTGGTTAGCTTTAAGCAGGTTTTTAAGTTGTAAAGCATAATAATATGTGAATATTAAATATTCAAATCTTACACGTATGATTCAATGACTTTTATAAGTATTTTAGTGCATTGATTTTGAAAAATCTGAAATTCTTGAGAAATCTCAAAATAAATAAAACTTTTTAGGAATTTATTTCTGTTGGGGCTGAGAGGAACTAACCTGATATCCTAAAAACACACACTTGAGCCATGAGTCAAACACTTCTCTTTTTTAAAAGTGTAGTTTAACAGACAACCCTAGGTTTTATTCTAAGGTCAATGAAAAGATCTAGGAAACAAGCAGTGTTGTTTGGAAATGAGATGCCATGCTGTGTCCTTTTCCGAAACACGCTGCCCAAATCTTCTTGAACTGAAGTAATTTCTAACTGACAAAAATAATTCTCCCTCTTCAGGGCAGGGACAGGGGTTGGGGGGGTTGGGGGGTATATGTGTTATGATAATGCTTTTTAGGAAAAGGCATGCCTCAGATTTTATATATCTCTGGTCCACACAAGTTTCACAAAACTGACATAAAGCGCACACTCATATTAGACGCATTAAAGACCCGCAAACACAGCATCAGGAACAGCTAGGAAAGGACACTGTGCAAACAATATGGAAACATGCCAATGTGTGGTGTTCACTCGTGCGTTCGCCTGCTAGATTTTATTGGTGTTGCATCTGGATTGTGCGAAAGAATAAGGACACTTTCAGATTCCCTTACCTCCTGTGGTTGTGCTTTACAAAGCCACTCATGGCAATTTCTCTAGGAGGGGCGTCTGCCGTCCCTGGGGCACCAGAGCAGGCAAAGCAGAACTGCCATGAGAGAGGCCACAGCAGTTCCTGAGCAGGCAGCCAGGGCTGTGCTACCAAACTTCCTGGACAGTCAACACGTGAGGAAAACCTGCGGCTTTTGGCACTTATCTGTCCTTTGCTTAACTTCAGCTGTGACCAACTGGAAAACCGAAAAGCTAAGGTGGGGTGCCAGCAGTCCTGGCAGAATGTATTATTCTGTGCTGTGGCCTAGAAATGTGGGTCCTATTTTAAGGGGTGTAACTGCTGATCCTCTAATGTGACTTTGGACATGCAGCATGGGAGGAGGAGAGGATAGTTGAAGATTGAGGTGTTGTCACAGCCGGCCTGAACAGCTAGGCTTAACATGAATATCAGAATAATGATGCAGACGGGTAAAGGGCAGAGAAGCCGTTAGTTCTCTAGGAGGAAGAAGTTCACAGCCATTTCTAAGTCCTAGCTTCCATCTATTACTAACTGAAGCTCTTTGAGCCAGGCTCTATTTGCAAATCTCTATTATATTGATTTCCATTGTCTATTTGATATCAAGTTTTCTGACAAAGTAGCAATTCTTAGCCTTTTACAGTGTGTAACCCACATGTAACTTTGCCTAATTCTTAGATTTTTTTTTCAGATATGTCAGGTAAATGAAAAGAAGACTGGCCCAATAAGGCAGCAGAGGCCAGAGACCAGCTGTATCTAACCTGTGGGGTGAAGATAGGACCAGCAGAGAAGCCCAGCAGGATGGGGAGTGCATAACTAAGAGAGAGTTCCTGCTGAAGGAGAGAGAAGGAAGTATGCAGACAGCATCCTTGTGAGATTAGCGGAACTCAGAGAGAGGTGAAGGCTGTGAAGAGACTAGGGAAACTGCCATGGCTCATGACTCCTGTTCTCAGCCAGGGACCGTTACTGTAGAGTGTGGCAATGCTGGAAATATTTTGACTGTCTGCTTGGAGGTTGCTGGTATTCCTGCTGAGAATACATACAATAAAAAATTTTTATAAAAAGGCTAAAAACTAGGCAGTTGTTTCAGAATTGATGTAAGACGCCAAGGACATCAGACAGAGGAGGCCAAAGCAGAGCCTGGCTTGAGACCATAAGGGTCCCTGAGCTAAGTGCCACTCGTCCAAATGCACCATCACACCGGGGAACTGGAACTATTCATGCATGATTCCTCTGTCAATCACAGCTCCTGACCTTGTATGACAAGTATGGCAGTGAATGGGGTAATCATGAATAATCCCACCAGTTGTAAAATTATGTAAAAAAGAGAAATATATCACACGTTTTGCTTTCCTCTAAATTCTAGAACGCTTTATATTGGGTTCTGATGTTTGTTAGTAATATATATACGGACCTAAGAAGTGAGAATATATCTTTCATATTAAAGTTAATGTGTTCTATTTAAGTTTCAACAGAAACAAGATTTAAAAAAAAAACAACTTTTAAATTGTTTAGAGAAAATGTTAATCCTTCAGGTTTCAGTGACTCTCTTTGGAGGCATTGATGTTATTTTTAGCAGAATCAATTCTGATTTGCCAAACGTGCATCTATTCAGATAGCCAGAAACTTGTAACAAATTCAGAATCCCTCAACCTCTCTCTTGATATGAGACTGGGCCAACCAGTGTGGAAAAGGTGTCCAGCAGTTCCTATCTTGAGAAAGGAAGAAACAAGTTTGACCAATTAAAACTAAAATTATGGGGCTGGAGAGAGGTTCTCGGAGGGTAAGAGCACTGGCTGCCCTTGCAGATCTGTGCTGGTTCCCAGCACCCACGTGGAAGGCACAACCTTTCCCAACTGCAGCTCCAGGGGGTTTGATACCAACATTTCGCATCTACACATGCCAGGTACACACATGGGACACATATATACACGAAGGGAAAACATTCATACGCACGAAATTAAATATGTGAAAAAGAAAGAAAATCATTTTTTAAGCAGAGAAGCACGAAGAGAAAAGAGCGAGCAGTCCTGGGCTTCTAGCATATCACTTAAGTGGCAGAAAGTTACTGAAGATCTCCTGCAGTGCTGGGCTATCGATTATGTAAATTGATTACTACTGATTACTATTGATTGCTCCCCCAGAGGACTCAAATTAAAATCATATGCACACTAAAGGTAATGAGAGATGGGACTAATTAGGCTTCTGCCCTCGTGAATGAGTTAATTAACAGATAAATGGCTTTTCTTGGCAATGGGTCAGTCTTAGATGTGGTTTGGAATGTTCTTTCATACAATTGCTGTCTCTTCCCATACAACGCTCTTGGGACCCTGCCAACAAGAAGGCCGTGAACCAGTCAAAGACATCAGCATTGGACCATAATCATGCCCAAAGTTCATCTCTCTCCTTTATAACTTACGGAGTCTCTGGTGTTCCATTATTAACAGTAAAAACTGGACTAATGTGATAGAATCAGAGACAAGGTCCTTTATCTTTACAACTTCCCCTGAAGCTCCTTTAATAATAGAGAATAACATAAATGCATCTGCTCTTAACAGTGTGCTTAATACGTATTGTTTAATACTGCAGTTGTATGCTCTAGTAATAATCGCTGCAGGACTGAACTAGCATCTAGGCACAGCATTCTGTGAGGTGTATGACAAGCCAGGACACTCACGTTCTTCAGATCTCTTATTCAAACTTATCTTCCCACCATTTACCATGAAGTGAGTAAAGTCACGACCATCCTACAAGAACTACCAATTATTGACGGCAGCTTCCAAATGAAAATAACTCATTCCCCAAAGCAAACAAACAGGTGAGCTCCAGTGTTCCACAGGCACCGGACTGAGAACACATATCCTAATCTACCAGCTTATGGAGGAAGAACCAGAAACGGCTGACCCTTCTCCTGCATTTCTTGTGGGTTGTGTTGTGACTCTGGACTGTGGATGTGACTATGGACATATCCTAAGAGCCAGAAATCCCTCGTGAATGACTTTGATTGAGTAAGTAATAATCTGTGGCCTTCCTGACTGAGTTTGCAGCATCACCAACAGGCCTCATGTCATGGTGCAGCAAGGACACTTGAGTATTTGGGTAATGGTTTAAATGCCAACATGGGAATGAGTCCATAGAGTTCCAACCCTGTGACTGTACAACTGCACAGTCAGAAGCTATACCTTGAATTCATTAGCATTATTTGAAATCATTTCTCCACCACACTCCATATTAACCAATTCTAGAATTGCCTAAAATATCACAGAATTTCTTCCTTTGATTGCTGTTTGTTTAAAGATGTATGGAACATGATTTTAAATTAATCTACAACACCGAAATGGAGGGGTGATATGCAAATTGAAGAATGTAAAGGAAAACTGAAATCATAAAGTAGTTTCTGTTAAGTCACCTCTAAAACCTCAAAAGTGCTGGTATTTATTTCAACAAATAGCATCTACAAATCCAGCCAAGTCTTAGTAGCATCTCCAAATTCCTGCTCTGTGCCTGAAGTGTTCCAACACAAACGGTGTTTTCCTGCCATCTAGTGGCCACTTTCTAGTACTGCGGAGATATGTGTTGAAATGTCAAGTCCACAAGAGAACAAAATCCCAGTTTCAAAGTTCTAGATCGAATAAAAGAACAGGAAACAGAGGTTGGCTGACATTATGGTGAAAATTATTTAGAATAAGTATGGACAGAATGACATTTCAGATATAAAATAATTCAAAGGCCAACTCTTAAGTGGGCTAGATTGAAAAACTATTTACGTAACTACTGCACCATAAAGAAACAATACAATTTTCCCAGAGGAAAACGCTTCCTAATAATCATCCTCAGCCCACAATTATTTAAAACAGCAGTTTTCCACCTGGGGTTCACAACCACTTTAGGAGGATCTGAAGACCTTTTCACACGGGGTAGCTTAAAACCATTGGAAAGCACAGATATTTACATTACAATTGTATAACAGTGGCAATATTACAGTTATTACGTGGCAGCAGCGATAACTTTATGGTTGAGGGTCAGTGCAACATGAGGAACTGCATTAAGCAGTGTCAACATTAAGGACAACTGCGAAATGCAAGGGAAAAGGATGAGCCGTGCTACCTCCTGCGTCCATGCACTTAGCTTCCTGTGTGCATGAGCTCAGATGCGAACACATGGTCCATTTGGGACCCGCGAGACCAGAAGTCCCGTTACCATTCGTCCTTCTGTGATTTCTGGTTTTCCCCAAGATTAAGGAAGGTTTTCTCGCTGAGCAGTGACCAAAACTTCTTCCACCAGGTACAAATGTGTCTCTACAGCCCTGTGTGACTTTGGGATGGATCTAAGGCTCCTTACAGCACCGTGGTCTGCTGCGGATGATGGTGTTTTCACATGAAGCTAAGGTACCCTTCAGCAGTCACTGTCGAGGGTTATTTGAAGCATTTGATCCATACCAATGGGGCGGTAAGTAGATAGGTGTGCAGCAGGTAGATAGCTAATGGTAAGGTAGCTGTGTTAAATAGCGGGGATTCAATACACTGCTGGGAAAACATGCAATTGTGCAAAGACGAGCAGCATGAACTCTAAAATTACAAACTCACCTGAAAGTATGCAAGACCTTAGGCCCCCTGGGCTCCATGGAATATATAGACCACTCCTCGTGTGTATCTACACATTAGATTGTGAGACAGCTCACGTGCATCCCACATGTGCAAGCTCAGAGCAGAAATCCCACCTCCGCACCTCCACACAAGTCTTTGGCCTACAGAGGCTGCCAAGCCATCATGGGGTATGACTTCCAGGATGCCCTCCTGCTCGGCATCCCAGTCCCAGGATCTCACTTTAAAACAGAAATGATACAATGTGGAGAGCTTTGGGATGGCTTGTCGGAAATCTAATTTTATACTAGAACAGGGAAGTAAGTTCAGGCAGGAGTTTGATTTTAGGTTAGAACAAAGAATTAGGCTTCAGGCATGAACATGGCTTTGGACTAGGACAGATATTTTGGTCATACTCATAGGCCTTAGAAACAGTGATCCGGGGACTTTGTTTATTGCCTTGCTTGTTCCTTGACTATTTGTGTTTATTGTGCTGCTTGACCTCATTACTTGCATGTAATTGAAATGGTATAAAAACAGATTTGGAAAAATTAAACCCTCCTCAGCCTCAGAACTGGCTGGTGTCATTCTACAGTGTTGTCTAACTGTCTTTTTTTCTTCTTACTCCTCACTCCTGCACTGGAGAATCTGTTGACTGACTAAGCCGGCTTGGACAAGACAACTTCCCCCGAAACGAGGGAGGGCTGCTGCGCGGCAAGCTGTT
This sequence comes from Apodemus agrarius, assembly GCA_964023405.1. Taxonomy (NCBI): domain Eukaryota; kingdom Metazoa; phylum Chordata; class Mammalia; order Rodentia; family Muridae; genus Apodemus; species Apodemus agrarius. Next base: position 87,358,313 of record OZ030006.1, on the reverse strand, counting down.
ACCCGTCCTACCCGATGGATGAGGCTCGCAAGCAAAAACTGAGCCTCTCTGATTGGCAACATCGAGTGCGGGAACCAATTTTCCTTTGACCCTGTGTTCATTCTGCAAGAGATGTGAGCATGCCAAGTACACCGAGCGCTTCTCACTCTCTGCAGATGGGCGCGCGGACTCACCAGACTGTTCATTTTGGAGGAGGAGGACCCTGTTCTGGGCTTTCTCAAGCTGCTGGCTTCCACATGCCCGTCCTTCGGCTTTAAGACCATTCTGCCGCTCCCGGCTGTCCCTTCAGATGAGGACCGCAGCCGCCGCTCCACGTATCTTCCTTCTCGATAGGGGCTGAGGCTACTGGCAAGAACTTTTGCAAGACAGATAAAGAAAACAATGAACTAACGTCAATGCTCAAGTGGAATTTTTAATCAGTATACAGTTTTAAGATAATGAAAACCCCTAGAATGATTCAAAAGGTCTCTACGTCACAAAAAGTTCTAGTTTATAGTGACAATTTGTTTAATCCGTTTTGAAGACCCGTAGCAGTCACAGACGCAAATCTGTCTGCGTACCATCCCTCAGGCATCTGAGGCAAGAAGACTGCTGCTGGTTCGGGGCCAGTCTCATGAGGAGTTAGGGTCAGCCTGGGCTACCAAGTAGCAGTTTGGCTCGAAATTATCAAAAAAAAAGTAGGTAGTGCTATATCAGATGTGCTCAGAACAAATATGTGTATTTAAACTACAAAACTGTTCTGAAGGGACTTGTGATGTTTGGTATGTCATTTGACTTAGCTTTAATTTTATTTGATATTTTAGATCATTCGTATAACACAGCATAACTGCTAAGAGTCTGAACTTTGAATCAAGATGACATCCACCTGCCTTGCTACACCATAGCTTGTTTCTAGATCTGCAAAATCTGACACAAGGAGCCAGAGTTCCCACCCAGCCCATCGGTCTCTGCCTTTATAACTGTGGGTTTGTATCGTCGCTGAGCCCCCGTCTCCCTGCTTAACAGTTTACAATTATAAGAACAAGTGAAATCATTTTAATTAATGTTTCTAAACAGCATGCATTATCTCTGGATACATAAGCATCTCTTTCAGCATTTAGACAGTTACTATTAGCAGCAGTGCCAATGACAGAGAAAATAGTGACTTATAGCACGTAAAATAGTCAAAAGAGTGGGGACACATTCAACAATTGCCTGAAGTATTTTCTGGAACCAAAGTGAAATAATTCACACACACACACACACACACACACACACACTCACACACACACACATACAAACTCACACACACATAAATACAGTCCTATATACTCATATTACAGTCAAAGTGAAGGTGTTTAAAACTACACAGCTAGTTAATGTTGAGGTGGGCTTTAATCTTACAAGCTTTCTAACTCCACTTATTTTCACAGCCTGCAATCCCTCTGTATTGCCATATAGAATTTATTTGTACTGAAACTGAAATAGAGTTTTGTTAACACAGGAAGCAGAATTGAATTTTCACACATTTCCATCCTGAAGGTTTTGACTGGCATGCCTTTATTTCTTTAGCTAGAAAGTACCAGTGCTTCTTCAGCCTCGTTCCAAGCAGAGTTTCTTTCCTTCCACCTCCTTTTCAGGTCAGAATAGCAGAAATAATACAGCTAAGAAAAAATGAGTAACACCGACGTACATTTTCATTATAGCTGAGGGAAGTTTAAAACCAAAGCAAACATTTAACAGAAATTATAAATACAAAGGAAATGTGCCTTTCACTCAGGATATGGAGTAAAAAAAAAAAAATAACTGTTCAAATAAAATGAGAATTAATGTGCACAATTTTTGCATGAGGAAAATCTGCATACCTTTGGCAGCGCTCGCTTCATATCCGTAAGATGTTTTGCTAAACACATGATGATGCTCTCCCGAGGAAGGAATTACCCTTGAATCCGAAACAGGGTGGACCCCTTTAAAGCGTTCAGCCAGTGCTTTGTGCTGGTCACAGGAGCCCAGTGTCCTGGGTGAGCTGGTCCTCAGCACTGGGTCACCAGTGCGTGCCAAGGGCTTCTCTACTCTTTGATGATCAGCTGGTAAGTGGGTCTCTGGGTCACTCCCATTCCTAACAGAGGGCTCAGTGCTTTGTAGTAACACTCCCCTCTGGTTAGCAGCACAGGTCTCCGGTGAAGAATGCAACTCAGTGCTACACCGACCGTCTAGCCTGTACCTCCCCGGAGACATCATCACACAGGGCGCAGTCCCCGCAGATTCCATCTTTGTCTTTGTGACAGCAGTAAGATTGGGAATGGGCTGAGAGGTAGCATCATTGTGGCCAAAGTTGTCGCAGTGTGACGCCGTGCTTCCACTTTTTGGAAAGGCATCTGCCTCAGACAAAGAGTCTTCGGTCAAGGCCAAAAATTCTGAAGGGGTCTGAGCTGTGGTCAGGTCAGCCGAAAGCAGAGGGGACTGCAAGGAACTTTCCGCGCGCTCTGTTACATCGACAGAGCAAGATGGGGACGGTCTTCCTAAGGCGGGTTCCTGCTCTTGGTACTGTGCAATGGCCAGCGAGAATTCAGGCTGCTGTACCAATGATGTGGACTGGCTCTGAGAAACCGACTTAGAAAATTTATAGTGAGATGAAAAGGATTTGGGGAGTAGCTTCTTTGTTGAGTGCTTAATAGACCGGCGACTTGGTTCTTCTGTGAATCCAGAATCGTCCCCTTCACTTCTGCCAGAACTGAGACAGTTTATAAAGACATTCTTATTAGTTGAAGGCTCCTTTTCCCTTTCAAAATCCTCCGTCAGAGATCTTGTTATCTTCTTACTTCGTGAACTACTAAAACCCACAGAATGTCTGCCCCTGGTTTTGACTTGTTCCTCCAAATTCAGTTTCTGCATATTGCTGTGACTGGGTTGAGCACCATTGGAAATACTAAGGTTCTGGTCAGTGGGTTCTGGCTTGGGTTCACTCCCCTTCTTATGGTGGAAGCTGATAGAGGGAGCACGGAATATGCTCCTGCGTTTCCCCGTGCTCCCGGAGCTGGAGTTCGTACTGGAAGGGGAGGAGCTGTGCACGCCAGCCGTGTTACCGGAAGAGGGTGAAGAGGGGAGAGAATCATGTCTTCTGCTAATACTTTTCCTGAATATTGGCAACCGGGAGACCAGGGTACATCGTCTTGATCCTGAGTCCCCCATTTGGGACCCTGAAGATTGCACTGCGGTAGCCAATTTAGCAGCCTGAAAAAAAAGTTAAAACGAAAGAAAGTCAGTAAAATTCAATCTTGACCAGGACCCAGAAAAGCAAAATACAGCTTTTCAAAACAATGAATGAAATTTGGTTTACACTAAAACAAAAGGATGCCAAAATTCAGGATTTAAGGAAATAGAAAAATAATTCACAAACGTGTAATAAAATCTTACTATGAATTAAAACTTTAGGATTATCACAAATATTTAATCTACTAAAAAGGGTGCTAGGTTGGGAATCACAAGGTTATTATAATTAAACATAGCCATGTTGGGTACCACGTGGCTCAATGGGTGACCGATACAGCTTAACAGAAACACAGACAGAGACAGTGGCGAGCCAGGCACTGAAATATGCATTCATGAAAAACCAACTGGAGCAAATGGTGTCTACCACAGGAAGCTTAGGGATAGTCAAACTGCTGATAAAAGAAGCTCAGTCACCCTGACACAGGGAGGAGATACAGACTAGTTAGGCGAGGGAAAAGACTATGAGCTGAAGGAAAGACTTATGGCCATAATCGTGAGAGTAACAGTCATGAACAAATCAGAAACCCCAAACCCTTAGGACAGTATTAAGGTTGGTTCTGGTGACCAGAGTGTGGAGGAGGGGATGGGAAAGTGGCTGCTCTAGTCCACCAATATGATGCAAAAGGACTTCTCAGATACGATATCATCTTTTATTAAAATTCTAGAAGTAAGTAGTAATGCCACAGGAATTTTATAGCACAAAGGAAGGTAACTTGATAATGTCACCAGCTAATGAAGCAAAAACGAGACCGAGAATCTGAGCCTCCTATACCCGAGGCCGAGCCCCCTCTACCCGAGGCTGGCTTGTGGTCAGGGGAGGATACAGACTGAGAATCTGAGCCCCCCTCTGCCCGAGGCTGGCTTGTGGTCAGTGCAGGATACAGACTGAGAATCTGAGCCCCCTCTGCCCGAGGCTGGCTTGTACTCGGTGAAGGATACAGACTGAGAATCTGAGCCCCCTCTGCCCGAGGCTGGCTTGTGGTCAGTGCAGGATACAGACTGAGAATCTGAGGCCCCTCTACCCAAGCTGGCTTGTGGTCAGTGCAGGATACAGGATTCTTTGCATTCACCCGCATGACATGCTTACACTGGCGAGAGGGTTACCCGGTCAGCCTTACGGCTACACAAGCACTCAACTGTTCTGCCCCGGTAATGCTTCCTACCCAATATAGCAGAGCTGGCTCTTGTTTGGATGAAAGATCTCACTTAATTATTAAATATCTGATTGCTTTGTCTTATGGTGTTGGAGCTGGAACCCCAGTGAGCTGAGCACAGGCACGGAAGCACTCATGGTGAGAGTGGCTTCTTCACATTTGTACTTTGACTTCCCAGTACTGATGGACTAAAACCTAGATCCGTGTACTAAACATAATATCATTTTCCACTAAGTATTTTTTTAATTCATCCAAATATTTATCTCAGCCACAGAAATGAAGCTAAAATACTTACAAAGTAGTTCTGCCTTAGACTTTTTCATGTGTCCTTAGTTTTTATTAAATATTCCCCATCTTGCCATCTCTCAACCCCACAGCAATGCTGTCAAATCGTGCCCTTTCTGTCTTCACTTATGTCCTATTACCCCCTTTTTGCCTAGGACTTCTTCCCTTCTCCATAACATGGGTCCTTTCTAGCTTCATGCCTTTTATGGACACTCCATATGAAACATGTGAACCTAACATTTCCATGCTAGGATCCACATGAGACAGAGAACAGGCAGCATTTGTCTTTCCAGTACTGCTTTCCCTACTTATTTTAATATTGCTCAGTTCCATCCATTTTCTTGCAAATCTCACGATTGTATTTTTCTTAACAACTGAATGAAACTCTGTTTTACGTAAGTATGACATTTTCATCGTGCACAGGCTACTGTCACTGGCGTTGGTTGCCCATCATAACTAGATGATAAACCCTGTTGCTGAAGACAACACACACTTTGGTTGCCAGACCCTGGAACTGACCTGAACGCTTCCTCCCTGGGGATGGGGAAAGCAATCTATGTTCTTACCCAGTTGTAGACCCGAGACATGCAATACTCGATAGCCAAGCAACATGTCCTCACCAGTTCAATAGCAACATTAATGTTATGGGTGAAACTAGACTCTTTCTGATTGCATTTTCATCCTACTACATGGTGGGGGGAGGGGGACTCATATCTGTTTCTGTAAATCACATGGCTAAGGAGACCATGGCTAAGATCATGAGCTCTAGAGTTATTTCAGTTTGGGTTAATAAGTATATTATAATTGCTGCCAAAATACTATCATCATTGAAATATGTGTATTAAAATATTCCTTGACCTTTTCTTTAGCATTTCTTGTTAGAATCAGCACTTAAACTGAAAGAGTAGCTCAATTGTAGGTCTCTTCAGCAAATACTCAAAAGACTAACATTTGAAAATGTTTTCAGGAAAGTTTCTATAGTAAGCATATTTTACATGCTCTTAAATACTTAGAGCGAATGATGAGAGCTCTGCCCTGATTTGATTTGTTAAGGGGAACTCTGTTCTTGGGTAGATACAAAATCTATTGAAATAGAAGGTTCTTTGACTCCTTACGATATGCATAAGAACTGTAATAAGTTTCTAGTACTGGCTGAGTGTTCAGGGCTTAGTTGGAAAGAAGTCTGTTTAGGCAATACCAGCTGTTTACCCAGTGACACTCTTAGACTCTAACCATCATGTCGCTTTCCTGTGAATGCACATTTATGATGCTTCATTTAATCTCTTATGCAAAAAGAAAAATATTGGAATTATTTTGAACATATAAATTGTTCTGATAAGACAGACTATGGCTACTCTGTCAGTAGGATCAGGGAGGACACCAAGGCATGCACTACAAATGGTCTTCAGTCACAGAAAGGGAGGAGATTATGCATCTAGGCATGACAGGGTCAGAAATCATATCACTGAAAGCAAGCAGTCAATTAATAAAGTATTAAATTCATATGTAATTACCCACTGTGTACATATTATTTTATTCTGAAGTGAGATAAGAATACAAATATTGCTTGCATAAGACTCAGGTGCTTCTTAAAATGATTTGACCACAGGAATAGGTATATAAGTAAAGTCAGACTTCCCCAATTAGACGTTCATAAAGCAATCCTATAGTCAAGGAGAAAGAATAGAACAAAAGTAATATAATAAGACAATTACAACAAAAAGGGAGCAACCACTTCAAAACAAGAGTTCTGCTAAGACTGCGAAGCAGAGAAGATTCGTATCTGAATTACATATTTAGAAAAAGTAAGATTGACACCACCATCATACATGGTTACTCTTGCTTGTCTTCTAAGACAATAAAAATAGAATACACAGAACAAAATGAGTTTGTCCAGAGACTAGTAAGTTGTGAAACAACAACAAATGTCAAAATCTTGTGTGTGTGTGTGTGTGTGTGTGTGTGTACATGTATGTGTATGCAAGGTTAAGACATAAACAAGAGCACATTAATGTTTAAAATGTATAGTTTATGTTTGAAGACTAAGACGGTAGATATTCAGCTGAGAAAATTGCTAATGGATGCAATGATGTGTGTGACCTCGGGCCATATATGCAATCTCTGTGATATGGCATGATGAATAATTTCCTTATTCCTCCCAGAGCCTAAAACTCTCCATGGTGATAAGACGATCTGTTGTCTTAAATAATTGTTATATGGAACATGAAAAGAAATGGGAGGAAATAGGAGGAGGGGAAAAGAAGAAGAGGAGGAGGAGTATTTAAAGTCAAAAAAACAAGTCTTCCCGCCATTTGCACCAGGGAACCTGGAGACTCCACAGCCTTCTGTGATCAGTGGAGCAGCTGGGACAGAAGTCTTCCCACTGCTGCCATTTGCACTGGGGAGCCTGGAAACTCCACAGTCTTCTGCGCATAGCCCACTGAGAGAAAGAGAGAGAGAGAGAGAGAGAGAGAGAGAGAGAGAGAGAGAGAGATCTCCAGCAATACTTTCACTTTTGAGCTCAGAGGCTTACAGGCCCACAAGTGGAACAAACTCCAGCCAGAGACAAGAATACCAACTAGCACCAGATGGTGAAAGGCAAGCACAAGAACCCTACCAACAGAAACCAAGGCCACATGGCAACATCAGAATCCAGTTCTCCCACCACAGCAAGTCCCGGACCCCCAACACACCAGAAAAGCAAGAACTGGATTTAAAATCATATCTCATGATGCTGATAGAGGGCTGAAAGAAAGACTTAAGTAACTCCCTTAAAGAAATACAGGAGAACATCAGTCAACATGTAAAAGCCTTTAAAGAGGAAACACAAAAATCCCTTAAAGAAATACAGGAGATCATGGGTCAACGGGCAGAAGCCCTTAAAAAGAACCACAAAAATCCCTTAAAGAATTACAGGAAAACACAATCAAGTGAAGGAACTGAACAAAACCATCTAGGATCTAAAAGTGAAAGTAGAAACAATAAAGAAATCATAAAGTGAGACATCTCTGGAGATAGAAAACCTTGGAAAGAATTCAGTAGTCATAGATACTAGCATCAACAACAGAATACAAGTGATAGAAGAAAGAACCTCAGGTGCTGAAGATACCATAGAAAACATTGACTCAACAGTCAAAGACATGCAAAATGCATAAAGCTGGTAACTCAAAACATCCAGGAACTCCAGGACACAATGAGAAGACCAAACCTAAGGATTGTAGGCATAGACAAGAACAAGGATTTACATCTTAAAGGCCCAATAAATATCGTCAACAAAATTGTAGAAGAAAACTTCCCAAACCTAGAGAAAGAGATGTTCATGAACATACAAGAAGCCTTCAGAACTCCAAACAAATCGGACCAGAACAGAAAAATCCTCCCGGCACATAATAATCAAAACACCAAATTCACTAAACAAATATTAATATTAAAAGCAGTGAGGGAAAGGGGGCAAGTAACTTATAAAGGCATAATCTATCAGAATTACACAAGACTTCTCACCAGAGACGATGAAAGCTAGAAGATCCTGGGCAGACCTCATACAGACCCTAAGAGAACACAAATGCCAGCCCAGTCTACTATACCCAGCAAAACTCTCAAGCATCATAGATGGAGAAACCAAGATATTCCATGACAAAACCAAATTTGCACAATATCTGTCCACAAATCCAGCCCTACAAAGGATAATTGATGGGATATACCAACACAAGGAGGGAAACTATACCCTAGAAAAAGCAAGAAAGTAATCTCCTTCCAATAAACCCTAAAAAAGATACCCACGCAAACATAAAAATAACATCAAAAATAACAGGAAGCAATAATCACTATTCCTTAATATCTCTTAACAACAATGGACTCAACTCTTCAATAAGAAGACATAGACTAATGAAATATTTCTCATGTAAATCTTCAATTTTATCAGAAAATGTTTGCAATTCCCCTTTTAATTAATTTAGTAATTTGTTTTATGTCTACCATTTTATCTGCATTATTTTTCATAATAATCTTCAATTTTAATATGTCTTTCTATATACTTCCTTTATTTTATCAGAAATGTTTTCCATGTAAATCTTAAATTTTATCATAAAGTGTTTTTACTTCCCTTTACTTCCCTTTTCAATAAAAAAATTATAAAAGAAATAAGAAGCCACCAGGATCTTGGAAGACCAAAAGAAAAAGTAAAAAGAAAGTCAAAAGAGGTGCAGACATCAGTGACTAACTCATTATAGACAGGTAACATGTTGGTGCTGTGCACAGGGGTGACTCTCCTTCAACTTGGGATTTCCTCAAGTCCTCACCTGGACTCAACCAGTTCAGACCTGTTTTAGACCTAACATCTGCTTACCTAACAATCAGCACCATAGAAAATGTATCAGAGGCTGAGAGACTCAAGTGCCAATGGGGCTTAGGTTAGTGTGACTATCCATTGTCACTTATTAAATCAGGATGTGAGCAATATGGCAAACATTATTTGATTAATCTCCTACAGAAACATTCCATCCTTTTTCTGAACACTTGGGGACAATAATGTTTGTGTTTTCACATTTTGACATAGGTCCTTAGATGTGAGGAATGTCATGGATAGTACATAAAGACTAAAGGTAAAATTTATCCTTTATTCCACATACATTTTGTAGACATAAACTGGGCATGATTTTCTATTGTGCTTTTGTGTACCTGTGCCAGGTCCTGCATGGCCTTGGTGGGACAGATGGACATAGCTCCTGCCCCTGGGACAGGGCCAGGACACATGGGCTTCCACGAGTGTTGATAGTTGCCATGGCATAAGGTTTGTTTGTATAACAACATACATATTTTCACATTCCTGGGAAGAATGTCCTCTCTGTTAGTGTTAAAGACCTCCATTATAATCTAAGATAGCAGGAGTCCAGGGGACAAAGGTGTGGCTAATGTCTCAGAAAATGGTAAATGCTGGGATCTTCAGGACAGCCCTTAAGGAAGGTTGGGAACCTCTGCTCTAAAACAACCGAGCAAACCTCCTATGAGCTCACAGAGCCTGAAGCAGCAGCAGGGCTCTGCGTGGTTCTGCACCAGGTCCTCTGCAGACACGCCACAGCCTCCAGCTTCCCGCTTTCCTGGGACTCCTGAGTGTGGGAACAAGTGAGCACTGACTCTCGTGCCTTCTCGTGGGAGACTTCCCTTTTTCTGATTACCTGTCTTGTCCAATTTCAATATGGTTGCTTTTGTTTTATCTTGGTATATTTTATTTTGTACTGTCTTATTGTTATCTCTTAGACACCTGTTCTGTTCTAACGAGAGACTTCAAGGGAGGAGATAAAGGTGGGAGAGAAAATGAAGAGGAACTGAGAGGAGGAGAGGGAAGGAAAACTGTATTCAGATTGTATTGTATGAGAAGAATCCATGCTTAACAAAGAGGGGTGGAGGAGGTCACAAGTCACAGTGACAAAACCATTTAGAGATTTTTAAGAAATATGAAACAAACAAACACTCCACAGCTCAGCATTATGGGAGAACAGGACGAGTCCACATAAGGAGCGCACCACGAGATTCAGGGTAGGTGCTAACGGTGAGACAGCAAACAGTGCTGATGTCCAATAGCAAAGGAGATTTATTGTAGAAAGTAACAAACAAAGGTTACAAATCTAGATGAAAATACGAAGTGACATGAAGAAGTTTTCCAAACCATTAGGTCTTATAATCAAGTTCCTAAACACATTTATGTTCCTAAATACATTTATGTCAACTGTATGTTTTAGGAAATTCTGTGTCAAATAAATACATTGAGCATTCACACGTGCATAAAAACATGTCAGAACATCTGGAAGGACACCCTTCTAACCACTGGCTGGTTGAAATATCTGGGAGGATGCCCTTCTAACCACTGGCTGGTGGGAACATCTGGGAGGACGCCCTTCTGACCACTGGCTGGTGGGAGCATCTGGGAGGATGCCCTTCTGACCACTGGCTGGTGGGAACATCTGGGAGGTTAGAGGTAAGAGAATAATAGTCTAATAGTGTAGAATGATGTAGTCTAATAAGAGTCACAATATGGAAGAATATACATATGTTCATGTAAAATGAATAAAAATCATGCAAAATAAATAAAAACCATGTGTGTGTCACAAAAACTGCTAACAGTTCTTGTCTCCACAAGGAGCAGGAGGAAGGGTATGGGGAAAGCCTGGGAGTGAGGCAGAATACAAGACGACCATGGGGGGTTATGATCTTTAAATGTTAATGTGCCAACATGAAAAATGCTTTAAAAATAAAACATTAGGAAATTTTAAACCATCCATTAGCATTTCTGAACTATATTTAATTAGGAAATTTTATATTTTAGTGATTTTCAGTGTAAAGTTAATCTGTGATGGTTAAGATTTACTTCTCTGATGGTTTCAGTTCTATTTAATTTCCTAATTACAACTATTTCCTTTATCTTCTGCCATATCGTACTTAATCCAAAATAGCGTCGATAATAAGAGGACAACCTGACCCAGTCCAAGATCCCTGCCAGCTTTGAGGTTTTAAGACCTCCATCTCCTCCGGGAAATACTTTAGCATTTGAAATGTTAATGAAGATTATATTCAATAAAAAGCAAAAAGACCTCCATCTCACAAATATGACCAAACAGTAGCAGATTATTTGACACCTCCGGTTCGTAAATACAAACAATGAGATACTGGGGAGTAGGGAGCTCTGGGACTCTTCTTTAGTATGAAAAGTCGAGGTGCTTCAGCTGATTAAAAACATTTGATATTCAAGTTTGACAAACTCATTCAAGCCTCAGGACCTTTGACCTCTGTGGGTGCATCAGGGCACACATGTCCCTCACAGACACATCCATATCTCCCACACTCACACATACAAAATAATAACAATAAATTGCAACAACTTAAAAATGAAACGTTATTTTTAACTTCACCTTTAAGGGCTAATAAACCAACTATGTGCCAGCTAAGCCTCATCAAGATCTAAGACTGCTGTTCACTTAACAATGGAATGACTGCGTTTGCCTTAAACCTTCGCTCAGAACAAAACACTTGCAGTTGCACATAGAGATCAGCAGAGGGCAGAAAAGTCTGTCTTTTGATTTGTAAAAGAGATTTTTCTAAAATAATTAATATTCAAATAAACCCAATTTAATGGGCATTTAATTATCAAAACGCATCATTACGTGCTTAAATGGTAAATGATTACATTAAAATATTATTTTCAATATAAATCTTTGTTTACAAAAATGGTGTCTGACAAAACAAAAGCTTTGGGACTAAAAGAAGACTCTAACTCATAACTAGAAATTTCAGGAAGAGCTTAAATGCTAAGAAAAAAGACCTTTTTAATCTAGAAGCATGTATAGGACTTATGCTAACCATGCTGTCTGCGCCTGTGATGCCAGAATTCGGAAGGCTAAGATATCAGAACAGACGTGCACTCAAGACCAAACGGGGATACAGAGTGAGACCTGGTTTCAAAAAACTAAAAATACAGCTAGAGGCATATAACTAACTCTGAGGAAAAGAAATTTTAAATAATTGAATACGATGGAAGGCAATAATTAAGCTGATGGTGGTTACGGTAAGCATATGTAATCACAGATGTGTTTTCTGTGTGTAGTTATCACTGCAGACAGTGAGTGATGTGATAGGTAACAGAGACGCTCACCATGTAGTCAAGGGAAGACACAAATGTTCAATGAGTCAAACTGGAAGTGACGGCACTGTAGCTGAAGGAAAAATGAAATCCCTAACCCTCAGCCCACTCGGCCTTGCCTGGGCTGTGAACACTGTGTTTGTGTGGCTATCGAGAGAGTTAACTTCCATTCTGACATGGCAAGCCAGTGCTGTCAGAATCGTTTTAAAAGAGTGACAGATTCTTTCAGCATGTATCTCAATTTACAAATAACCCCTTTCACATCATGTTGTGCATGGGAAGCATTGTTCTTGGACTGTGTTTTTCTCTTAGTATTAGAGAATCAGCAGGAACAACTCCATGGTTGGCTTTGATTCATGGAAACACGTCCACAGGATGTTACAAGTCTGGGAAATATCTGTTCATAACATGCACATGTTGCACACCTGTATCCATACCACTTTGTTGGTGGATATCGTCTAGCTCCAATACAATGTGTTTCCATCTTGCTGCATGCACATAAGAAGGGGCTCTATAAGCAGTTATAACTAAGACTCCATGGCATGTCTAAGGGGGAAAAAGTAAAATCAGTGAGAGGCAGCAGAGGGCCGGCAGCAGTGGCGAGGCTGTCTCCTGGTAAACTGTGAAATCAGAAGATGCCTGTGCAGCCAAGGGGGAAACTTGGATCCAACTTGTCACACTTCAGTGTGAGTGACATTTCCACAGCACACACAAACAGCCTAGCGTATTCTCAAATGTTTGTTTGTTTGTGTGTGTGTGTGTTTGTTTTTCAAATGGGGCTACTCTTTCATGGGCAACGGAAGAAAGTAATATTCAGCCTGTTCAGTCAGGGAGGAGCACCAACAAGAAATGGAGCATCCAGATAAGGAAGCCCACGACAGTGAAGTGCTCAGTACAACCAGAGGGATGAGATCCAAGGTGGAGGTGCTGAGTGTGGAGGAGGTGACATGTGAGTGGAACGGAACCAGTCTTCTGGGAGAGGCGGAATCTCCGGGTAAACACGCTCTGCCCAAGACCTGCTTCACAAAGAGCATGCAGACTAGGCAGTCTGCGTGTGACAGAACAAGAATCCCATAGGACGTCAGGAAGAAAGGCCATCAGAGCGCTAAGTAACCCCTCTCTTCATAGAGGACTAGCCAAGCAGCTGGGAAACCATTGCCATCATCATCCAAAGGAGACACGGAGTCCATACCATGAGTGTTCTTTTGAGATTAGGTTAAGGAAGGAAGGGCCCCTGACTCTGGAAAGGCTTAATGCAGCAGTGTAGGGAAATACCAGAACAGGGAAGAGGGAAGGGGTGAATGGGGGACCAGAGGGAGGGAAGAGGGCTTATGGGACTTGCAGGGAGGGGGGAGCCTAGAAAAGTGGAAATCATATGAAATGTCAATTAATATATCAAATTAAAAAAAAAAAGACAAGGAGTCTGGCTCAGAGAATCACATGGCAGGATAAGGAGCTAGATTCATTTTGGGGAGACCATCACCAAGAATGTTGGGGGTTAAGACAGGAAGACCAGGGGCAGAGAAGAGCCTAAGAAATTCCCCAGGGTTGCGTTGTTAGATTGTTTTGTTGTCGTGTTGTTGGTTTGCTGTGGCTCTAACTGGTAAAGAAGTGCTGTTAAAATCACCATCACAATAGTGAACGCCAGAAAAATATGAATTGAAAGTTTACTCAAAGACTTAAAATATGACAACATATTAAATCATAACATCTTTTACATTTTGAAAATGCTGTTCCAGCTGTGTTCTTCAGTCTCCCATGCCTCAGGTTCAGCGGCAAACAGTGGAAAGCGGTGTGCAGCACTCTGTGAGTGCCTGCAGTACTGAGATAGGGTGCGTAAACTGTGCACTTTCTCCACCATTTCTCAGGGTTTATAAACTTTCTATAAGAGCATTAACTAGATTTTATTTCCTAAAAAGAAACACCAAAACTCCACGATCCAGTCATTTGTTATTAAAGTAGAAATTTTACACCACCATCAAGTAGCCAATATTTTGTACTCCTAAATAATAACCCGAAAACACTGAGTGTCTGCTTTGGCTGACCCAGTTTTTGGAATTTTTATTAATGGAAGAACCCTAATTGGTGTTTTGGATTTCAGCCCAACAGCAGTGTGCGTTCTCTTCTAAGCTAGAACGAATTGCCATGTATAAATGTCTCCTTGGTAATCAATGAAGCTATTCTGAAATCAAGACAGTCTTTCATGCCACTGGAGGACCATTTAGTAATTACAACAGCAGCACATGTTGCTGCAATAACCAGAAGTAAAGTGTGTGTGCCCCATGCTACAGCAATGAATCCACCCAAGGCCGTGCAGTATGCGAGGACTTCTCTGTAGCAGTCAAGAAATCAAGCATAAAGAGAGACCATGGGTGTCTCCTAACTATTTGTATGAAATAGAGTGTTTAGAAATTTTATAAGGTTTTAGTGAATGAGCATCTGTACCAAACATACAGAAAACTAAAAGGAAATATAGCCTTTTTGTCTCCACCCAATACATTTATTACTTAAATGACCAAAGTAATAGAAGGAAGACTAAATGTAACTTATAGCATAGTATTGACAATATGTAATTCAAGGATAGTTCTGAAAAGAAAAAGAAAACGGAACATGGTTTGATCTGGGTTTTTGAGTAATTAATTTAGTAAACATCCCTCGAAAACCAGGGGTCCTGTGTGAGGCAGAAGACCAAAAATGCCTTTCTCTTTCCTTTGTGTCCTTATTCATTTGTAATTAGAGCACAGAACACAACACCTCTGAAGGGCTAGGCCTAACTAAGAGGTCTGCCTAACCACTGGCTCTCAAAGCACACGCCCTTCCTTGTCCAGCAGAAGCAGCAGCTGAGCAACCACTAGTAATTATTATGATGTGAACGTAAATTTCTCTGAGGCAAAATCAGACATGTCTAAATTTAAAGAAATACATGAAGTGAGAACGTCTCATTTCTTTGGTAAGTTATTTATGTCAAATGATGTTTTGCTGGGGCACACAGGTGAAAGGATGTACTTCTAAAGCAAACACATGGAAGGCTGTTTTCCCGAAGCAGAAACAGGTGAAAGGATGTTTTGATATAGCAAACACGTGAAAGGACGCTGGATGACAGAGTATAACCCCACAGGCAGTGGGGGACGAGCATGGAACATTGGTTTGGTTTGCTCCGCCTTGCTGTTCTTAGCTAAAGACATGCATGAACTGGCTCCCGTTACACAGCATGGTTGAGCGCAACTTGTGGTAATGCCGCCATTGAGAGGAACTCACCCAAGAACTGCCTGTGAGGTTCCTGAAGCATCTTGCTGCTTCCACAGCCTCGCCGCATACCAGTTGGTTTCTTCAGGATTTAACTACAGCTGCCCGGTGTCTACTTGCTGAAAGCACTGGACTGTGCTCAAAGGCTGGCTCATCTTGGAGTCTGCCTGCCCATAGGACTGGTCTACAGCTCCTGAGTCCGCTGTGGTGCTTGCTACAGCAATGAACTGCTGCCCAAGAAGATTAAGCTCACCCTAAAGAACTATTGTTGTACAAACCCACTTCCCCCATATCCTAATAACTTTTCTCTTCCACTACCTCTGGTGAGTGGTAGGCTAGAGGAGAGGTTGAACCCTTAATAAAAGTAAGTTGTAAAAAGTGTATGCCTACAAATATATCTATATAAAGTCCCATTAAGGTTAATTAAACTTATAAAATTTCACTTTGCATAAGAAATCAAATATTTCTTTAAATTTTATGTTAATTGCTTTTATTCGTGTTAATTTTTACTGATAGATGTCATATTTATAAGGGAAGCATCCATTAGGGAAACTGAAAAGTTAGTTATATTATCTGAAGAATAGTTTACTGAATCTAATTATTGACTTGGGTAAAATGATAATCTATTTTATCTCCTTGTCAAACAATATAATTATAAACCAAAAATGAGGTGTTCCCAGCATGAGTATTATATTGTACTAATAGAATATTTAGTAGTATGCAGTACCACACATATTTAAAAGTATTTAGGAATCTGTTGTTAAACTACATCAATGATGAGATCTTTAAAAGTCACATAACACAGTCAGTAAATAAGAGGGGTTTCCTCTGAGAAAGATGACACACTGAGTTTACTTAGGAGATACTATGAGAAGAATATCATGTTGTCACTTGATAACAGAACACAATTGGCTCACTTAGACGGCGGGAAAGAAATAGAAAAGATATCCAGGGAAAACAGGACAAAGTCACCAGCATCAATCCTGTAGGACAATAATATCCTTCCCTTATATCAAACTGATGTAGCTTTGGGCATGCAGTATAAACCTACACTTCAGTATGCATAGAAAACTCTTACAACTTCATTAAAACCTAAGAGTGAAATAAATAAAGTCATGGACCTTAATCTGATGCCCTTGAAATAAACTAACTCAAAATATTCCCATTAATTATGAAATCCCATTAAGAAGTCATAGCCAAGGAGCCAGTGGGGACATATTATGCTGGCTGTCCATTTATGACATGTAGAGGTTTGTAACTGACTTCTAGTGATGCTGTAATTTCAGTTATGCTAAACCAGTGGAATGGTAATCACCGCATTCCATACAGATCTCAACCCTAAATTTTATACTTATTTGTCCACTTAAAATGCTTCAAAATCGCTGACAAGTTAAAATTCATTTGTATTCTCAATTTCATTATAGAAATAACAAATATACACACGCCTATACACTATATGTGTGCCTATAATGTGTGTGAATCTCTAATCTTCTTCCTATAGTAGGTATAGTTTTTATCCTAAAATAAAAATATTTTATAACAGGTATTAATATAAAACAATAAAATCTATAAATTAAGTATAGCTAAAATGATTTCATTGATGTTGCAGTACATTTTTTGTTATGCAAATACTTTATTTGTTTAAAAAGAAAGAACCATCCAGAATGTACAATTTGCTTAACATTATATATATATATATATATATATATATATATATATATATAAAGTCTGATAATGAGAAAGAATAAAATATGGCTTTTTATACACTTAGCACCACGACACAGCCAAAGCACCTACTCTTCCTTTTCTTTGACACAGGGTGTCGCTATGTAGAGCAGACTGGCCTGGAACAAGAAGTGATTTTCCTGCCTCAACTCATCTACACATCTCTCCTAGCACACATAGGCTGTGGGAACAAAACAGACTTTCCTAGGACGCCTTTGACTTTTACCATCTCCCCAAGTCCTAGAGATACTTATGGTGGGTGCCTATAGATACCTGGCTATGTGATTCCCCAGTGTGGACTGAAATTTTTATAACAAAACACTGACAACTGAAAATCACTGGAAACACACTTATACAAGCTTAATTGGTATGCAGATGCAATTACGCTGATTCAGGAAGTATAAACCAGAAGCCATATGGTTCTTAGTTCCCTAACTCTACAGGCAGGCATGTCAATGCTGGATCTGAGTGCGGCACTATTGAAAAAAAAAAATGCTTTACTCAGTCACTCAGTCTGTTTTTGAAAATCAGTTAGAAAAAAAACTGCAGTGATTTCAATCTATTTGCATGTGTGAGATCTGAAATACAGCCAAAGAGGCAAGTCAATCTGGGCATCCCCATGGTGACGCAAGTGGGCCTTCTGCACAGGATGACAGGAGACACGACACGTCTCTCAGTTAGCGTTGAGGAAAATGACGTAACTGTCAATGAAGAAAAAGCATTGCTGCACCAACACGTGAAAGAAACAGTCCTTTCATGATGTTTGACTTATTTTTCCTGACAAGATAAAGAATAACAGGTAAAAATCAATCTTGAGAATGTCCCAATCCGAGCTCAGGAAGGGCTTTCCTGGGTCTGATGACAGCTTCATGTCCATTTCTCCTTGCAGTGTTAAAGAACACGGGATGCTGCTGAGGTCCGAGCAAGTTATAAGTGACCAACCAAGTCAGTCCCCGTGGTAGGTGTGGAGTGTGCGGAAAGGGCTGGCGCCAACACTGCAGGGCACATATTTAGAAAGAAAAAAAGGAGCTGGAGGTTTTAAACACGGATGTAGCATGGTGTGAGTTAATCGAAATTTGACTTCCAATGTTTCTGGCATTTAATTGCCAGGGGCTTTAGCTAAGAATGAACTCTGAGCACTGCAGTGTGGATGCGTGATTTAAGACACGGATGGAAGGCTAAGATAACAAGCCGTGCTGGAACATGACTCTGAGCTTGTGCTGGCAGGGTTCCAAGCCCTCTTCAGCCAATGTGGTAGAATTCTTAGATTGATGGCTTGAGGACATTCTTTCTTGTCAGGAGCATGTGGGCTTTCTTATTCTAATGTTTGGCATGGTGGCAGGATGCTGTGGCAATCCATTGCTGCTCCTTAAGGACAGTCACACGCTGGCTCATTACAGTGCATGTAACTGCTGGTTCTATTTATGACTCCTTAATGTCTACTTTTTTTCCTTATTCAAGTCCAATCAACTAAGTATGTTACACATCTCCTTGTAAATAGAGCCCATAAGGGTATTTAGTCATCAGTGGGCGAGAGGGGGGAGAGAGAAACAGAGAGAAGGACAGAAAGATGGATCGTGGTGTAATTTCATATTTGTTCAAGAAAGTATTCTTTAATATGAAGAGATTATTCAAGAAAATATTTTCTAAGATGAAAAGATTAATCACCATGGTTTTGCCAGTAGAACTAGGAGAATGACTTAATTCCTTTATTCTTTAGGTCCTAGATATAGAAAATATTTTTAAAAGATAAGCTACTTTATAATTCTCCACTTATTAACAGCTTTTGAATTTTTTGGCATTGTAAGTAATTCAATAAATAATTCTTAATAGACCTCAGAAGATAATGATCTTCCTCTCTGATGCAAATTTACTTAGGCAAAGATCCCTAGACTAATATGAAATATTCTTATAGAAAAGAGTTGTAGTTTCTTTACTTGGGTTATTGTGACAGAAAAGATAACAAGATTAATTTTCCAATAAGTTTTTAATATCTAACTGGCACTCACAAGTCACATACCAATTAATCTTAAAACACCATGTGGTAATCACGAGAAGTGTACCTTAATCCAGGAGAATTCAGAGCGGTTACTAAAAGTCCATGGCACCCTGTGGATAGTTCTTCTTTTCTCACATAGGCCAAGGTGATGCTATATGCCCTTGCCCCCAAATTATGCCTAAAATAAACATAAATAAAGATGCCTACAGCCTATAGATGGACAGAAGATATATAGGTGGAGTTCTGGGTTCCAGGGCTTGGGATCTGAGGGAAGAAACCAGAAGGAGACAGAAGGTGGAGAGAGGAGAGGGCATGGGGTAGGTGAGCCATGAAAACTGGTAATGAGGTCTGGCCAGCTGGAGTTAAGAGCCCCCCCCAAAGGAAACATGGCAAGTTATAACTCAGGGTTATTGGCAGACAAGCAGGAAAAATAGAATAGAGAGTTGATACTTGACCAGCTCTCATGTTTTAAAAGCTTATTATAAGTATAAAGGTTATATGTCTTTTATCCAGGAACTGAATGATCAAAGGCAGGGTAAATATTCCCGAATGAGATTAAATATTTACCATAACAATCAAGAGTGTGTGCTTTTGAAGATCTAGCTAAGATGCTGAGTGAAATAAAGTAAATCTGAATGTGAGCATCATGGCTGCAAAATAGCCGTTCAGCTCGGGGAATTATTGTAAGCTCTGGGTGGGCAAAGAGCTAGATCCGTACTGGACACGGTACAACCGCCATCACACCACACCAGAACAACTTAGAGCACCAGAGGGTGGCTATCAGACATTTGAGTGTCTGTTCAATCAGAAAGTGAACCACAATGATTACCAATATAAACGTACGATAAAATAGAATAGCATTTCATGCAGTGAAACCACAGGATTCAGGCTTTAGTTTAGGATGAAGTACTGTTGACAATCCACACAGAATGATGTACATGATGTCACCACTAACAAACACCAATCTCAGAGTGGGAGGAGAGGACGTTTCATTTTAATTCTAATACTTTCTTTTATCCACATGCCTCAAAATATGGACAGTATTATAACTATACCAGAACCAGCTATGTGACCCAAGGGTTTTCTCCTGGAGTCACACACCTTCAGTGAGGACAGAAAAAGGCACTTACATTCATGGGACACCGGCTTCCTTCTCAATGATCTTCTCATACCTGGCCCTATTCTTGACAGCCACTCTCACTTAGACAAAGCAGAACTATGTAACTGCTTAGCCCCAGTCCCTGCCAGTCCACAGCCTACTCTGAACACTGATGACAGTTTGCTTCATTCACTCCTTAGAAACAATTTAACCACCCTCTTGTTAAAAGTTCTTGACTTCCTGTCACACTTAAATCTCAGTCTGAGTGCACTCTCTAAATTTAATGAATCCTGTCTTTCTGACTGTAGGGCTAGCCCCTTGACAACCCTTGTGCCTTCCATGAGAAGGTATGCTTGAGGCTGCACCTGCTCTGTGCTCAGCCACTCTGCAGAGCAGTGAAGATACATAAGTCAGCAATTTTATCTTGTCTTACTGTATCCAAGTGCTCAGAAACACATCTGGATGTAATCAATGTTGAAAATGAATTCATTTAAAGGATGAATGACTGAAGCCAAAATAATGTTGTTCTTCTTGTTGTTGTTTCTAGGGTTATATTTTTATGACTGTTTCATTCCTACAGCTTAAAAACTAATGGAGAACATTTTACCCTATATACTTAATACTTTGATTATTTTCCCAACATACCAAACATCAAATGAAATTCTTAGTTAGCTCAACTTCTTTCTCCATGCCCTCACATAATCTCAAGGATTGATATTGAAAGAGATTTTTTTCACCTCTAGCCTTCCAGGAGTCAGCTTAAAATTTGTAACATTAGACCTTGCTGCTATCTTAAAAATAAGATGAAAAGAGCTCAAACGGATATGAAGTGGATTCTTTAGACACAGACTAAGGCCATTAGCATCTACACTCAGTTGAGTTACCCAGGATCATTATCATGGACAACAGCTTTGTAATTTTGTTAAACATTAAACTGGAGAAAAATATACCATGCTCAAAATGTAGTTGTTTACCCAATTTTGAAAAGACATGAACATAGTTTTAAGACATTCCATGATATATCTACTAGTAAAAACATAAAAAATTAAAATAATTTAAAGATTACAGGCTTTGAGATTACTACTAAGAGTAGGTAGTAAAATAATTGAACTACATAGCTTCAATTAATTAAGATAGATCATCATAAACATGCCATAAGTTATTACAAAAGCTCTAATTATTCATATTTTAATTTCCCTTTATTAAAAAAAATGAGGGGCACTCCCCCGCCGCCATCTTTGCTGCTGCTGGGACTGGGCAAGTGGACTCTGAGTTTAAGATCTCTGGGGACTCAGGCCACCAGACAGCAATCTGCGCACAGGAGCTAAGCAGAGCAGCAGTCCTGTGGGCCAGCCAGGTGTGTATTCTGTGCCCTGCAGGGTATCCTGCACTCCCCGCCACAGCCACCATCTTTGCTGCTGCTTGGACTAGACAAGCAGACCCAGGTACCCGAGATATCCCGAGTTTAAGATCTCTGGGGACTCAGGCCACCAGGCTGCGAACTGCGCACAGGATCTGGACAGAGAGGTGGTGCATCTGTGTGCCTGCCAGGCCTGGGTCTTATGCCCTGCAGGGTGGTCAGCACTTGGAGGGGCTCCCAACCACCATCTTCGCTCCCTGACAGAACAGACAAGCAGCATCAGGTCCACAGCGACAACCAAGTATAACATTGCTTAGAGCAATATACACCAGGGATCCAACAGTACCCAAGAGGAGAGCAGCACATCAGCAATCTGTGGCAGGGGAAACCCAGTCATCCAGTGGTGGGGAAATAGCCTTATGGGCCCACAGGGGGTTCAAGCACCAGCCAGTGACTACACTACCAACTAACGCCAGAGATAACCAGATGGCAAAAAGCAAACATAGGAACATTACTAACAGAAATCAAGGCAATATGGCAGGATCCGAACCTAATTCTCCGACAGCAGTAAGTCCTGGATACCCCAACACACCAGAAAAACGGGATTTAGATCTAAAATTACTAATCATGATGCTGATAGAGGAACACAAGAAAGACATAAATAAATCTCTTAAAGAAATACAGGAAAAAATGGATCAAAAGTTAGAAGTCCTTACAAGGCAAATACAGAAATCAGTTAAAGAACTTCAGGAGAATATGGATCAAAGGATAGAAGGCAATAAGGAGGAAATGCAAAAATCACTTAAAGAAATACAGGAGAAAATGGATCAAAAAAAGTACAGGACCAGATGGTTTTAGAGCAGAATTCTATCATACCTGCAAAGAAGACCTAGCACCAATACTCTTCAAACTATTCCACAAAATAGAAACAGAAGGAACACTGCCCAACTCGTTCTACAAAGCCACAATCATGCTGATACCAAAACCACACAAAGATCCAACCAAGAAAGAGAACTTCAGGCCAATTTCCCTTATGAATATCGATGTAAAAATACTAAATAAAATTCTTGCAAACTGAATCCAAGAACACATCAAAACAATTATCCACCATGATCAAGTAGGCTTCATCCCAGGGATGCAGGGATGGTTCAATATATGGAAATCCATCAATGCAATCCACTACATAAACAAACTCAAAGAAAAAAACCACATGATCATCTCATTAGATGTTGAAAAAGCATTTGACAAAATTCAGCATCCTTTCATGCTAAAAGTCTTGGAAAGAACAGGAATTCAAGGCCCATACCTAAACATAGTAAAAACAATTTACAGCAAAGTTTGTAAAATCCAAGTAGGACAGGCAATATGTATCAGGGCTTGTCTCTCTATAAGGCTCCCTTGTCATAGCAATGCATAAAGCCATGAAATTGAAGATGAAGCCTAATGGAAACTCCGAAATTTTGGATATGCCAGGAATATGGAATTTTAACAATAGGAAGAGGACGACACAAGTCCACAGAAGCCCACCTCATAATACACAGCAGATGTGACGCCATGGGCTTTAATGTTTTCCCTATGGGGGTTGGTATATTACTTACTGAAAATATGAAGTTTGATTGTTTTTTATTTTTCATGGGCTCACAGAGAAGAGATTACCTCAAATCTAAAGAGGTTTTGAATTTGAAATTTCAAACAATAAAGTCACAGCTTAGATGTTGAAGATTCTAGATACTGTAATAGGTGCATACATTTTAAATTGGCCATGGCTCCTCTATATGATTTACACATAACATGCCCCCATTCTCACCATTAGAATAACTGGTCCTTATCTGTGGTGCTATTTTGGAAGGTGGGTGGAAGTTTAGGTTGATGGGGCTGATCTTGAGAAAAAAGGGGACTTGGGTCAGAGCCTTATTGGTAATTACTCCTTGTCTGACTCTGACATTTGATTGACATGAAGACTTTTATCCCATGAATATGTTCCCACTACTATGATGCCTGAGGGAATGGGACCAAGCAACCATGGAGACCCAACTCCTCTGACACAATACACAGAGTATGTCCTTCTGAGTTAAGTTGTCCATGCCATATATTTTTACTCTATCAATAAAAAAGCTAATCGCTACACCAGGGATATTCAGAGAAATGCATTCATATTGAAATCCAGCTGCTATGAGTTCTTTATAAGAGCATCATTCAGACTCAAAGAGTGAAGATAAGGCACACCTCAGATGTTTTCATACCTCATATCAGGTTTTCACATTTCAGGCCATTTGATACTCTTTGCCAAGAAACAACAATTACCCTCTCTAGAATAAAGGAATTTTTGTCATCCAATGAAAGAATAATGCATACTAAACTGTGAAAACCCTTTGGACTTCACACCCACTCAGATTCCATTAACCTGCTGAGCAGTGGTCTCATTTTACAATAATCATTTGGGAAAAGCTTCCTGTTCAGAAATTTATGCACATAAACATGTTACTAATCAAACTAATAATGTTGTCAAGGCTGAAATACATACCAGCATTAGCTGTATTTCTAAACACTAGAAAATAACATTAAAATAAAACCAAGAGGAAAGTCTCTATGGACAATTTCGCTAGTAGAAAAAAAAAAGTATTTGACATTTTAATGAACAAGTCCCAACACATGTATTCTGAGAACCTCAAAACACTAAGAAGTACTCCCTGACAGGAGCATGATACAGCTGTCTCCTGAGAGTCTCTGCCAGATCTGACCAATACAGATGTGGATGTACACAGCCCACCATTGGACTGAGCGCAGGGACACCAAGGGGAAGTTAAAGCAAGGACTGTAGGAGCTGAAGGGGTTTGCAACCTCATAGGACAAACAACAATATCCACTAACCAGACCCCCGCAAAGCTCCCAGGGACTAAACCACCAATCAAAGAATACACAGGGTACCCATGGCTCCAGCTGGACTGCCTTATCTGGCACCACTGGGAGGGGAGCCCCTTGGTCCTGTGGAGGCTGGATGACCCAGGATGAGAGAATGCTAGGCCACTGAGGCAGGAGTGGGCGGGCAGGTGGGGAGCACCCTCATAGAGGCAGGGGGAGAAGGGGATAGGGGGCTTGTTGAGGGGAACCGGGAAGGGGGGATAACATTTGAAATGTAAATAAATAAAATAACCAATTAAAAAAAAGAAAAAACAAAGCACTCTTGAAAGAAATAAAAGGCTAAAATCATTGGAATATGTCCCATGGCCACTGATTAGATGGCAATATTGTTTAGTGACAAAGCTCTCCAAATTAAGCTTGATCCCGAAATTTTCCTGTGTCAAAATCCCAGCTGGCTTTATTTTGTATAAATCAACAGGCTGATATTCTATTAATCATAACTGGAACCAGAGAAGCCAAAGCAAACTAGAATAGAAAAGGAAATTGGAGAATACACTCTTTCCAATTTCAACGCATATTTCAAGAGCATATCTATCAGTGTGACAATGGCATCAGAATGAGTATGCAAATCAGAGGAACAAGATGGTCCCGATTACACCTTTACCCTTTCCTTAGGTGACTCTCTGCTGCATGAGGATGACAAGGAACTTCAATGAAAGAGTGGGATAATGACACGGAAAACAAGGACGTTGGGACTATTGCAGGATTCAAAGAAACTAATTCAGATAGTTCATAAACTAGGAATGAGTACCAAAACTGCAAAAGACATGGACAAAAACATGAGAGTTAATATCAACAATACCAGGTTAAACAGAAACAAAGCTTCAGAGATCCAACACTAACAAAGGCACGAGCAGCAACAACAACAACAACAACAACAACAAAAATCATTAGTGAGGCTCATCAAAGCTTAAAAGCTGGGCTACTAAGGCAGCCTACAGTGAGAAATTGAATGCAAGTGTACTGTACAGCTGATAATGAGCTTGTTTTCCACAATGTGGGAAATTGTATCCAATCAATAATGAAAAGAATATTAACCTTTGTATGTAAAATCCAAAGTAAGAACCGGTCTATACAAAGACTGAGGTGTGTGGATAGTTCTAGTACACTGTTAGGAATAAGAACCTGAAAATCAACGGGAGGGTGACTGTGTTGGCCAACAACTTTCCCAGCACCAAAGAGGCAGAGACAGGAGGAACTCCACAGGTTAGAAGCAAGTCTGGGTTATGTCAGGAGACCCAGGCAGCAACTTAGATACAGAGGGACACTGCTTCAGAAGCAAACAAAGCTACACTCCACTGAGAAAGCACACTTCCTATTCACTAGGATAGCTGCCACGAAAGAGGGTGAGAATGACAAATGTTCTCCAGGGGCGGGGACCCAGGCATCCCCATCAATTGCATTGGGTGGGGTGGGCCTGTTTGAAAACATTTTAATAGATCTGCAAAATGCCAAACATACAGTCCATCAAACAGATCAATTAGTCCCTATTTGTATGTCCATGAAAAGTAAGAACCCAAATCCATATGAACAGTGTCTAATGGAGGTTCATTGCTGCATTATTGACAAGAGCCCAGTTGGAAATAGCCAAAATGTCTGTCAGGGAATGAACGGATAAATAAGTGTGATCTGCTAAGATACTGCTTAGTGACGTCAGGAATGGTGTATCTAAATGTGCTCTACTATGTATGAAATTTGAACTGTACTAAATAAAATGAGACAGCCACGGAAAACTATGAGAATTAGAATTTTACATAGATAAAATATTCAGGGTTAAAAAAATCTATAACAGAAAGTAGATTATTGTCCCATATAGCTAGGAGCACATGGGGATTACAAGCTGTAGTTGCTTACAGGCATCATATTTCTTTTGGGGTGCAGGCTGTTCTAAAATTTACTGTGTGTTGCACAATTCTGTGAGTATACTAAAACCCACTAAATTGTATTCATGGTTGAATTATGAATAAAGTGATCTGGTGCAGTAAATTTCCAACCCTAGTAAGCCCATGCAAGGAAAACACAACTCAATTAATATGAATACAAGCTGTGCACCTAGATTGGGCAGATCTACTACTATGTACACTACCATATTCCCCAGCTATGAAATCCCTTGCAGCTTATGGCTTCTCTAGGCCATGCGCTTCTGCTCCATTTTCCTTCCACCGCCTCTTCTTCTGTCTTCCTCTCTCTCCTTCCTCTCCTTGTCTCCCTTCCTCCTTTCTCTCCCTCTCTCTCTAAAGCTTTCAGCTCCACCTTTCCCTTCCACTGCCCAGTCACCTGCTCTAGCCTTTATTTTACAAGCTAAAATGGGGAGAAGGCTCACAAGAAGTCACATGAGTGTGTGATTCAATCCTCATCCGAGGCAGCCCCTCTTGGGAAAGTGGAATTAGCATCAAAACACAAACAGCACCAGGACAATCCACAACAGAGATCATTAAGTATAACTCCATAACAATGTTTGCATTAGGAACTCTGAGTCTAGTATTTGAAGCTTCCCCTCTCTAGAAATGTAGCCAGCACCGATCTCCTGAGGTAATCTTCCGTTATGCATGGCAATAAAGTCTGATTGTCACAAAGACCAAACATCCCACTAAAATGTTCCCTATGAGCTATATGATTAAGGGTACCAAATTCAGCTATAACATGAGGAATTATAAATAACTATGACAGCCGGGCGGTGGTGACACACGCCTTTAATCCCAACACTTGGGAAGCAGAGGCAGGCAAATTTCTGAGTTCGAGGCCAGCCTGGTCTACAAAGTGAGTTCCAGGACAGCCAGGGCTACACAGAGAAACCCTGTCTCAAAAAAATAAAAATAAAAATAAATAAATAAATAAATATGACATACATTTGCCACAAAATAATACCTTCATTTTCTATAAATACAATTAAGGTATACAATTTAAAAAATTTTTTAAAGATTTACAGAAAAGTCAGGAAATGGTAAAAAACTAAACAGTTCATTTGAATTCATTCTTTGGGCAGACAATGAGAGTCTGAAAAGCATGAATATTCAATACAAATACAGACTCTGAAGTAGAACTGGTCAGTATGTAGTATTCAAAGGACCAAAGCTTTCCTCTTATAGACTGTTGAGTTACTGACAAACCACGTCATAATTCTGAGGAACCGTAATACAGGACCAACTAAGTGGAACCCAATTAGGAAGTGGAAGGCAAGAGTACAACCAAAGGGCCAGGAGAAGACACTGGTGTTTCTGGTGCTGGAGGAAGTCACTGTTTTGCAACTAAAATCCTTATGCATGTTCCAAAAGTGCATGCAATCATATAGGTTAAAAAAAAAAAACTGCCACTAAGCTTCAGGCTGGAAATAAAACACCTTCCTTCCCTCCTTCGATACATATTTCTTAAGGGCCTTTATGTTGCAGGTCTTGGGAAATCAAAGCCATGCAGGAGACACGGGGCCTGATGTTGATGGTCTATGCTCTTTGCATAGTGCATTGATGGCCAGCTGACAGTGCTTTCTTTCCTTTTGAATATTGTCATGTAGAAGAACTTTGCAACCCATAAACCTAATCATCAATGAAATGACTGAATGTATCTGTTCAACTAATTACAGCCAATGGATATCAGAGCATCTGTTGTTGGTAGTTGAAAGAAGGTATCGACACACTAGCCTCGCCTGATACTCACTATGCCACAGATGCTGCCTTTGCTGTTCTGACCACCCTTCCTCCACATCTGCAGTGCTAGGATCACACACTTGCACCACCATGCTAGCTCTGTCATAATTTTTTAAAATCAAAAGTATATTGGCAGAATTATAAAATGTATAGTAAATAATAAACCCCACTACACATGAGAAAGCTGCTTAAGAAACTGGATCAAATGTGCTTTTCTCAAGAAGACATTAATAAGAACTGAGTGATAACATAATTTTTATAAATTAGAATATGCATTCAAATATATGAAAATAACTATGCAAAAATAACTGTAGAATTTATTAATGCATAAATATGCAATATAACCACGTAACAAATATGCTCTTAATGTCACAGGTTTATCTAGTACCATTTCACTATATGCGGATGGTCATATATATTCACTCTTAATAGAGAAAAATATCCATTCCAAACCCAAAGGGAGACACAGAGGAGTGGTGATGCCAACTTTAAATGGCATGAGCTCTTTTCTCAGTTACTTTTCAAGCTGAAATCCCATCTTTACAGCAAATGTTAACTATATGAAAAATGATATCGTTAAACCAAAATATGACAGTGTTTAAAATGTCAATCACTTGAAAAGGAGGCAGAACCCATTTGTCATGGAAAAATTCTTTTTTCTAATATTTATTTTGATTTGTATGCATGCTCTGTCTTCACACACATGCAGAAGAGAGAATCAGATCCCACTACAGATGGTTGTGAGCCACCAAATGGTTGCTGGGAAATGAAGTCTGGGCCTCTGGAAGAGCAGCCTTAACCCATTAACCCCTAAGCCATCTCTCGAGGCCTGGAGAGATTTTCTTAAAAATCTATCATAAAAAAACTATTTTCTTTCTCCATTTTTCCCAGGTTGTCACAAATTATCATATGCACAGCAACCGATATGATACGACCCACACCTACAACTGCCGCCTCCGGACCACCTCACCACTGCACTAGATCAGGATCCCAGGATTTCCCAGCCCATTGCTTGCTAATGGAATTAATAATGTCACTGACTAACTGCTATTTTGTCATTACTTCTTTATATATAATTAGAAAGCTTCATGTCAGAAAACTATTTTCTATTCTGTATACATCCATTGTATTCTTCTAGTCTCTAACCCGGACGTATGCACAGATTTTTTTATAGATGTCTTTATTTTACTTTAGTAGGCTAAAACGAGAAGTTCGGTCGTCTGTCCAGCTTGTTGCTGATTATTTGTGCCCATTTGAACATGCACGCTTACAGATGTTAGGCACCCATTCCCTAGGGGGAAAGCACCATAGCACTGTCTTCACAAGTTCTTTCCATCACTTCCGTCATCCCTGCTGTGCCCCTCTCTCACTGTTCAGTGTTGGACACTCAGTCTCCGTTCAGAAAGCCTCGGACTACCCCAGTGCTGACATAATGACACCACACACAGTGATAAGCTATCAAAGGTTAGACGTTATAGTACAGCTAGTCAATACACACAAGTGAACAGGATCTTTAGCACCTACAGTGTGGCAACAGAGTAAGTCTCCAGCCGAAGGACTTCCTTCTCGAAGCTTGGTCCCAACCATTAGATCGTTCGGAGAGATGAGTTGTGAAGGCTTCAAACTAACCAGCAGGTCACTTCCCCAATGCATTCATATTCTCTTGGCGCCAATGGGAGTGATGGGAAGCTTCAAAGAACAGGTCTACTTGAAGGTGTGGATTTCTGGGCGCACAGTCCTTAGGGCTTTACCTTGCCCTGGGTTCCTCTCAGTTGGTCTCTTATTCTTTTACTCTCCCCGACTGCTCCCTGGCAACCATGGGTGAGCAGCTCCCCATGCCCTTCTGCCATATTTCTGCTGCGACACTGGTCTAAAGTCATCAGGGCCAGCCACGTCATAGAAAGAAACTTGTGAAACCGTGAGCAAAAACAAGTTCTTCCTTTAAGTCTTTCGTATTGTCACATTGACAAAATACACAGTCACCAACCCAGACCACTCGTGTTGCTACAACTTCGCACTATTGTGGCCCTTGTTCTTTTTCTACACTTACAGTTCTAAAAATTAAAAATAACAACTAAAAAAATAAAAAATAAAAAACAACAAAAAGAACTTATCTTTATCTATCCAAGATTCTCCCTGGGGATGTGAAACAGATACTTTAAAATGAGTCACACAATATTGACATTAGAAAATGATCAGAAATGTTTTAGTTTTCATACAAAATACGGAGCTTCATTATGATGTGGCCATGGATCTGAGAGTGTCGTATGAGTTACTGTCCTTCTCCTCCCTGCAAACAGTTCCACTTTCACATGAAAAGAAATCCAGATTTTCAGGATGAAAATGTGTGATATTATGGAAATTAACATTTCACTGATGAACATTCATCCTTTTACCCACTGCCAGTTATCATGTGACTAACTTTTGGACAGAGAAATGTCACTTTTAAATATCATGGATGCAGGGAGCTCTGGCCAGACTCCCCAGTCCAGAGAGGAGTCATTCTGGATGACACTCCAGCGGCTTACTTTTCTGGACAATTATCATGACTTGATAGCTGTACTCTTTGTTCTTCCAAGTGGTTCCTGGCATCTTTCCCAAGAAGAAGCAGACTTTGCCTCTCTTGTGCACAGCTGTACCATTGACTAGAACATGATGTACCAGCAGGGGCTCAAGGGAGTATTTTAGGAATATAGCATTTTAGAATATTTGATTTGTAGTGAAGACAAGAGCCAGAATGAAAGCCATTCTTGTTGAGTTGGGCTTATTACATGTTTTATCAAAACTTGTAGGGAGCTTAGAGATTTATTTATTTTCCTTGTAAAAAAATTACATTTCAGGAAGCAAGCAGTGGACAAAAACTATAATCAAGTACTTGGACAAGGCAACAAGGAAGCAGGGGTTGGGACATGGGAACAGATAAAAAGTTGAAATTTGATTTAACCAGTTTTTAATGATTTGAAATTCAAAACATTGGTTTCGCTGAAATTACTTCATATGTTTAAAAAATGGTACACACACACACACACACACACACACACACACATACACATACATTCCTTTAAGCATAGAAGCATGTTCTTTCATTCATTATTACAGTTCTTCCTTGTAAAGGCTCCCAGGAAGACACGCTTCATTTCCTAGGCTAAGGATGCAAAAGGCTTAAAGAAGCTCCTCCACACTGCTTCACAGCCTGGCTCATCCTCTCTCCTGTGTACACGATGCCTCTAGAATCCCACATGCTTCTTAATGCGTCCACATTTTAAACTTCTGCCGATTGCCACATCCCTCCATAAAACAATGTGATAACTTTTTTCTACTCTGGGGTCATTGATCAGATGAGGACATGCTATGTTTTGGTTTAAGCCACTAAACCTATGTAGTATCATATTGGACGATAGAAGGTGCATGCATTCCTCACACAGCTCTCTTGTTCCATTTAACAAAACGCTATTTCAAAATATAGTATTTATTAAGTAACCTGTGTGCCAGCCTCTCTCATTAGGAGAAAATGATGCTACAACTTTTATGCTTCCTCTCTAATTAGAGGCAGGATGAATACTCCTGAAAACTCTCAACATGTTCACTGGCATAATGGGATGGTAGAAAACAAAGGGGGATTTGGTAATTCACTGCTGTGATAATTATTATTTTCATCATTATAATTGCTAAGTAGTAATGATAGATAAATCAGAATCTACAAGTGTGCTGCAAAACAGGAATAAACATTTAATTTTGTCATATGAATGAAGAGGTAAACATGAAAATACTAATGGGAAATACAACAGCAATGTTGAATGTTCCTGGTTATAAGGCACTAATGATCGTTTAGAGTAATAATCATGCACTGCTCTATTATGCCACAGTTGTAATTTTAGCATCTATATGCTTTAAGGAAAATAATAATGACTTGAGTGGTAATCTCTAATACTGAATGTCTGTCCTTAAATTCTTCATGAAATTACTAAACCCACTAATTCTCTAACACCAGAAGAACCAAATACAGAACAATTTGTAACTTTTAGAAGCTTCACTGTGGTGGTGAAGGCCAGCGCCCCAGGCACGCCTAAAGTAGACCTTGTCATTGTCCACCCTTTTGCTGAATGATTTGTAGGCACCTAAACTTCCAAGAGTGAAACAAGAATATCACAGGACGTACGTTACGGATATACCAGTTAGTTCAGAAACAAATTCGTCCACATCACTCATGTAGTTATTGGGTACTCAATAAGTGTTGTACATCACCCAGTGGTCTGCCTACCGAAAGGCGGAATCTTGCTTTCTAGCCTAATTTCCACAGAACCATGCAAAGGATTCACTCTGTGGTCACTTGTTCATGAAGGCCTGTTTCATCACTGCTACCTCTGGGTCCTTTGCATTATCTCGGCCCTTGGCTTGCCTGCTATACTTCAACCTGCGAGTGTGGCCCAGAGGAAGCTTTGGATTCCCCCTCCCCTCAATGTCATGACTTGTAGCTCTTGGAAACTTTAGGAAGTGGAGTTGAGTGGAGCATTTGACATTAGTGTTATGCCTATAATGGGGATTGTGGGACCGTCATGGTTTTCAGCAGTGATGGGCCAGGTTGGGCTTCCATGTGTTCCCCGCCCTCCACATCAGCGACCTGATCATAATGGGCCCACATGATCCTCAACTGTGATCCTAAACCTTTGAGCCGAAAGAAACAAAGTTTTAATGTTGACTGCCTGGGGTATTTTCGTCACAGTATCAGAAAGCTGATACACTAATATCACATGCCTTTCTGTTATAAATGGGCTTTGCACTTCTTGTCTAGTTTGTACATTTCTTGGGAATATGATAAAAAATCAAATTATATCTAATTCAAAACCTATAAATAAGAAAGTGATTAAAGTGGTGGATAGTATCCAACATTACTCCTAGGTTCAACTCAAGATGAATACTTTGCTCTAGTCACAGAGAAATGCAAGTTCACTGACACCTCTTTTTTTAAAAGATGTATTTATTTATTTATTTATTTATTTAATGTATGAAAGTATGCTGTTGCTGTCTTGAGACACACCAGAAGAGGGCAACAAATCCCATTTCAGATGGTGGTAAGCCAATATGTGGTTTCTGGGAATTGAACTAAGGACTACTGAGTTCACAGCGCTCCACTTAACCACTGAGCCATCTCTCCAACCCCCTCACTAACACCTCGTAATACCTCTGCTAGGCGCATTCACCTTTACATTACAAGATCTTGTTCAATATCCTCTTGGTACTTGTCTTGTCCACTGCTCAGCTGGGACACACTGGGCACAGGGGTTTCTGAAGAAGCAACTCTTTTCTGTGGAGCAGAGCCAGGCTCTTAGCATTTGCTCCCTGATGCTTGCTGTCTGGGACCAGGCTTTTGTAAACCACTTGTCTGTCAGAATGGTTCAAGTTGGATTTTTTTTCTATGTTTAATAAACCAGCAATCACTCCTTCCTTTCAAATAAGACCAAAAGAAAGCCCCCTGAGTACAGACTACAAAGCAAAGGGGACTGTCAAAGCAAGTGGAGTGTTGCCATCAAAGGCTGGCTTACCTCTAACACAACAAAGGATAAGCTATTTAAAAGAAACGTCATCTGTGTCCTGCCCACTAGGAAAATGCATGCCTGATGATGCGAATTCACAGGTTAAAGCAACAATAAACATAGATATCAAGACAGATTCATCATGCACTGTGGCTTTGGTAATAAGAAATTGGTTTTATCCAGGAAGCATTAATTAGTATATGTTTATAAACATTTCTGATGCTCACGCAGTGCATATCTCCTAAATATGCATTAGAGTTGACTTGCTAACATGGCGAAAGCAGTATATAGATGTAAGTATATGCGACACTATCAGAAGACAGTGATTAACACTGAAGGTTTCTCACCTATATCATGATAGTGATAGTGATGGCAGAGGGAAAATTGCCTGACTAGTAACAGTTATTGACACATTTGCGTGTTCCTCATTGCTCCAAAATCAATATCACTCTTTAGCTCTGCAAATAGATGGTCTGATATTTCTACCACAGATGCGCTGGGGGGGGGGGGGGTTCCTCTCACTCATTAAAAAAATACAAATGGCTTTAATTAGAGTGTAGTCCATCAATACTCTAATATATTTATGATCCTGCCACTGACATTGATCCACATTAAAGTACATATTTAGGGCTAGCAAGATGGCTCAGCAGGTACTGGTGCTTGCTGTACAAGACTTGCTGTGCTTGCTGTGATAACCTGAGTTTGATCCCCAGAAACCACAGAAATGTAGGAGGAGAGAACTGACTACAGACACAGACACAGACACAGACACAGACACAGACACACACACACACACACACACACACACACACACACGCACACACACTTGTGTGCCTGGGAGCTAGAGTGTATGTTGAGAGATGTGATGGGAGAATAGGGGTAACCATAAGCTCAGCAACAACAAGCAACAAAAATGTGACCAATCATAACAGACAATTCTAATGGACTAAAATTTGGATATTTGGGGCCTTCAGAATCTTCAGCTGACTTCTAATATTAGCAACAAATGTGTGGAATGAAGCATCTTAGGAACTATTAATTGACTCCTTTCTGAATGCACAGGTCAATAAATTCATGCTTTGTAATTACAAATAGAATGCCTACATGCACTTCTTCTTTTCAATGGCTTTATCCAGCAGAAGTTGCTAGACAGTCCTTGAAGAGTAAGGGGGCTCTCTCCCTTAGGTTCTGGAAGCATGGGAGTCTGAGAACATTCTGCAGAGATCTGGCCCAAAGATACAGAGTTTCAAATCAAAAGTCAAGAAATGAGACCTTGATTAAATAAATTCTAAGACTCTTTTCACAAGTAAATGCTCACTTGTGTCAAAATTCCTGGGCCAGTGTGCCAGAGACCCAAAACCCACCCACATGTGCCGGTAATGCCACCCATCCCATTGCAGACCCTCATAGGCTTTAGTGTGTTTAAACTCTACCTATAGCTCCTAAGATCTTTGCCACTAGCTTTCCCAGAGACAATAGGCCATTGCCAGATTCTCCGGCTACACTAGAACTTCTCTGGTGTTCAGTGGGGTGCATTGAGACTTCTAGAAATGTTCTATACCCCTTTGAAGTATGTTCTTCCATACCCCTGTAGCCTAAAGTACCACTTGAGCTTTCATAGATCTAATATACTCGTTCTCACAACCTAATAACTTTGGGCTGGACATAGACAAGGAGGCTGAAGTAAGAGGAGTACAAGTGGAGACTAGTCTGGGTTTCACAGAAGGGTTCGAGAACAGCCTAGTATACATGCAAAGATGGTTTCAAAAGGAAAAAAGAAAACTTGTATTGGACTTGCTAATTTCTCTAAAATTTATTTGATTAACCTAAATTTGCTATCAATCAACTAGTTAATTTGTTAACATGCTGATTCAACTAGTGTGTGGTTTTCATCTCCAACCTAGAACAGATAGAGTAGAGGTCTTCTAAGTCTGGTACCAAATCAGTTATAATTCACACTTTGAGATTATTGTAAGCTACAGCCAAGAATAAAAGATACGCAATTTATTTAAAAGGAAAATTTGTCCACATAAAGTACCAAGTTCCTAAGTTGGTACTGATGCTAGCAGTAACTTCAACCTCCATTTCTTTTGTTTTTTTACTTTTTTATTAGGTATTTTCATAATTTACATTTCAAATGTTATCCCTTTTCCCCTCCGAAAATCCTCTATCCCATCCTCCCCTGCCCCTGCTCACTAACCCACCCACTTCTGCTTCCCTGACCTGGCATTCCCCTACCCTGGGGCAATGAGCCTTCATAGGTCCAAGGCCATCTCCTCTCACTGATATCCAACCAGGCCATCCTCTGCTACCCATGTTGCTGAAGCCATGGGTCCCTCAATGTGTACTCTTTGGTTGGTGGTTATGTCCCTGGGAGCTCTGAGAGTACTAGTTGGTTCATATTTTTGTTCTTCCTATGCAGCTCTAAACGCCTTCAGCTCCTTAGGTCCTTTCTCTAGCTCCTCTGTTGGGGACCCTGTGCTTACTTCAAAGGTTGGCTGAGAGTATCTCCCTCTGTATTTGTCAGGCACTGGTAGGGCCTCACTGAAAACAGCTATATCAGGCTCCTGCCAGCAAGCACTTGGCATCCACAGTAGTGTCTGGGTTTGGTAAATGTATATAGGATGGATCTCCAGGTGGGGTAGTTTCTGGATGGTATTTACTTCAGTCTCTGCTCCATACTGTCTCTGTATTTCCTCCCATGGGCATTTTCTACCCTATCTAAGAAGGACCAAAGTATCTACACTTTGGTCTTTCTTCTTATGCTTCATGTGGTCAGTAAATCAACTGCCATTTTTAACTGTGGCAACCCTTTGGCCTTAATGGGATTCTACTGAAAGTTGATGTTTTAGGACAGCACATGAGTCCATGTCCCAGGAATAATCAATATCTCTGGTTGCAGCCTTCAAAACCAGCTTTATTTACAGAGATGTCAGTGCACTTCATTCCTAATTAGTTGCAAAGCCAGCCCTCCAAATGTGTGCAAATCTCCCCAAAGCATGTTCTATGGATGTTATCATTCTTCATGAAACTATGAGCGTAATAAGTGAAAAGGTGATGTCAGAGGCTTTCAATCTTTATAGGTGTCTACTACACAGACAAAACCACATCTAAAACTAAACATTATTTATAATATTATGAGCACCATATTATGCAAACTATCTACTCCTATTGTTCTCAGTTGTGATGGAGGTGCGCTGGGTATTAACTGCAGGGTGGGAGTTTGCTTCCTGGGCACTATCATCCACAATAGGAAGACTGGGACTAAGAGCAAAAGACAGTCATAGCACTGGAATTCTAGGCATCATATTTCCTGGAACACATTGGTGGTCAGATTACTACACAGTGGGCCAAGCTTGCTTGTGCCAAAGGACCCTTCAGTCCCATTTTTACTAGGCAAGACAACTTCCTATTGTTCCTTCCATTTTCCTTCATTAGAACTTCCTGTAACCTAAAGGAAGCGTGTGAAAAACCTTAATCAGCTAGCTAGCCAGTGGGGATGGTGATTAATAGGCCCTCTGACTACCGCATGGCAGGCACGCCATTTGCCATTCTTGGGGTTCATAGCAGAACATCAGCACCTGCTATTAAACAAAATGGAAAGTCAAGTCACACGAAGCACAATGAATTCAAGAAAAGGTTGACTTTTTAAGCTACAGGAATTATGGTTTCTTTTTTTTTTTTTCTAACAATGTATTTTGACAGCATTTTCTTCGTGTTATCAACACCTAGAATAACTCAGGCTCTCATTACCAGTAAGTCACCCTAACCCTCTGCTCCCGAAGGCTCTGGTACACAAACAATCACTGTAACTCTAGGGAGCAGGACATAGATTTTGGTGGAGATAACTTCTGAATATTAACCAGCAGTGCTTGGTGAGACAATAGTTGAGAAACTGCTCTGGGAAGCACCTATAGGAAGCTGGCTCCTGGGGAAGGGAGTGCTGGAGCTTGCCAGCTGCTTCTGCTCTGCGAACCAAGGTTTCTCTCATTACAGTCTACACTTTCAGTGAACTTGCCAGCTTTAAGGACCTGCCATTATTTTCAATTTAAACGACCCTCTTCACAGTTTAATAAAATCCTTTCAAACAAAACGAAACAAAAAACACGTTGATGTGGTGTGCTTCAGCCTAGAATTAGCATGCTAACATTAACTCTAGGAAGCTCTCTCTGAGCTTTACATTTCTAAAGACGCTCTGGAGGTTTTAAGGTTTAAGGTTTTCTCGCTTACTTTACAAATTATTGTTGTATTTTGTTTTAATTTTCCAAGAACTCTTGGGATAAAGTTTCTCTATTGTTTGTACAATAAGATAAAATTGGTTTTTCAACTACATAATGAAGCAGTTCTTCTGTTCAAGTAGCAACTTAACCTCTAGTTCAACTACTTTCAAATTCCTTTTACCATGATGTGTGTAGTGTAGGAGAAACACCTGTGTGAGGCCGGAACAGGAAGCTGAGCACAGACACATCCGGTCTTCATCCAATGAATGGAAACACCGCGTGTGAATGGCTCATGGGAAGCTGCTTCTACGCCTAAAGCCTAAAATGCTCTTGCTCTACGGTTTGACGGCACTGAGCACACTAGCATCTTCGTGCAAGGACAGGAGGTGTGGGCTCACACTGAGAACTAAAAGCAAGGCAAATCCAAATTGCAAAATGACTGCAAATATTATATATATTATATTTTTCTTTGTACTGCTTTCTTTTGTTGTTGAATTAGGGAAAGGCTGGAAGAAGCTGAGATGGAGGGTGACCCTGTAGGAAGACCAGCAGTCTCAACTAATCTGGACCCAGGAGATCTCTCAGACAGTAAACCACTAACCAGGCAGCATACACAAGCTGGTCTGAAGCCTCAACACATATACAGCAGATTACTGCCTGGTTTGGCTTCAATGAGAGATTTTTGAGGCCCCAGGGATTCAGGAGGCATGGTGGGGGTGGGTTGGGGGTGGGTAGAGACACCCTCTTGGAGATGGGGGGCAAGGAGAAATGGGATGAGGAA
Source organism: Apodemus agrarius (assembly GCA_964023405.1). NCBI lineage: Eukaryota > Metazoa > Chordata > Mammalia > Rodentia > Muridae > Apodemus > Apodemus agrarius. Next base: position 87,319,459 of record OZ030006.1, on the reverse strand, counting down.
CTGTGGGAGGCCAGACATGAAGAGGGGTTACAACTGGACTATAAAAACATGAAAATAATAAAATAAAATAAAATTCAATAAAGCAGTTTACAAATATGAACAAAGATGAAAATCAAAAATTCATATTAAATACACATTCACACATGCACAGCTTCTAACATGTTGGGATAACTTTATATAAATACTTAGAAATCAAAATTCATATTCATGAATTTTTACTTCACAAATCAATATTTTGGGTGCAAATGTACCCTAAGTATCCATATATTTGTTAAGTCAGGAAGGACATCTTATTAAAAAAAAGTGTCTACATGTTACCTACAAATTCCTGTATTGTTCATTTAAAAAATAAAATGACAACACACAACTACCATTGTTGTCACGGGGAGGAAACATCTTTTCTTTGTACTAAAAACAGGAAAATGAATTGCATTCACTTAAAAAAAAAATCAACCTTCCCCTCAGAAGGAAGACACTTGCCTGGGTCTTGACCACATGCCTTTCTTTAATAGACCACAGGGCTATAATTTTAAACATAAAAAATGGCGGAGAGAATATTCTAACCTGGAAAGTAGGGGCTTTCTTTCCTCGTGTTTTCCCAATTGAAAATCTCAAACAGGCTTTAGCTTTTGGTTAATAATTCCTTTCCTATGAGTCCTTAATTTGTAGAGATCCTTGAGTGCTCTTGCTGCAACTCGTTACTCAGTGCAATTGACTAAAGACTGGCAGGAAGTGTGAAACCACCCAGACCAACGAGATCACCCTGGCCCTTTAAACCATTTGATAAGAATCACATAAATGATTGATAGGGCTGCAATGAAGAGATTTGGCTTTTTGCACTCTGGTGATTTATTTATGTATTTTTGTATTTATGTATTTATTTATTTATGCCTTATAAAACCACACCAAACCCAGCCTTGTTTGATGCCAAACTGTATGTTTTGACCCCAGTAGTTATTATTATTTGATTCCTATAGATACTTATAAATTTGTACACATTCATGATTATAAAATTTAAGTGCTCATTATTTAGCACTTAGAAACAAAATATTAAAATGATGCATAGATTCTACATTAGGACTCATTACATTTATTTGTTGGGTTCAAGCATTTACACTTCTGTTTCTAGGGCTAATGTTTCCCATCAGGACAAAGAGCTTCAGGGAAAGGAAGTTTCTAAGGAGAAGAGAAAACCTGAGGGGCACATTTGAGTTCCAGGCCAGTGTCCCAGATTCAAGAGGTGAGACAGGGCTCTGGTTGTCTTCTCTCACAGATCCTTGTCCTGAAACCTAAGTCCTAAGGGAAAGGGGCCACAGGAAACCAGGGCAGGAGCCTAAAGGTGGCCGTTCGGCTCCGGAGCCACTCACTCTGGGACACTGGGAGCCAGGGCATTCTTAACGGTGACACTGCGGGGTCAGGGCAGGTGCTGGTAGCACTGAGGATGGATGTAGCTGGTGATCATACACTTGGAAATGCAAGAATACCCTTACCTGGTACCCTGTCCCTGAGCACCCCTAGGCTAAGTCTGGACTACAAAGGCAGCAGGTGACAAAGGAAGCCACAGCACACAAGAAAGGAAGGCAATGGATAGGAAGGTGACAGATAGAAAGGTGCAGAGACATGTGAGCAGGTAGCTTGCAGCTCACAAATGAGCCATGGCTGGCCTAAAGCCAGACACTGGCACTCCACGCTTCTTGTTCCTAAGATGAGTCGCAGTATTCCTCCTGTTATCTAGCCTATCTAATACCGCAAATCTCAGGTGGAAAATGAAAACGAGGCCCCAACTAGGTGGATTCTTATCCCCGATGGGGTCATTTACATAACGAACTGTTATGATGGGCTGTAGGTAATTAAGATTCAGAAGGGATGATTTTTGAAATGATCTTTCGTCAGATATCCTTGCTCTGGCTTTACTTGCTCTGTAAGCACAGGCATTGTGGGAATCACAGGCTGGCTTGCTTTCTACTTTCTGACATTCTAACTTGAAACCTTCAAAGCATTCACTTTCAATACGAATCCTAGAAGGACATCAAGTAGAAACGACGATGAACTCTATTGTAAATATTCAAAATCATAAGAAAATTTCAGTAAATTTTAATTGTTTCTAGAATGACTATACATTAAAGAGATCCATAACATAACATGAAACATACATGAAGGTAGATTACCATTTTCCCTGTTGTTGGGTGCTAATTCTCCAAGATCTGAGGTCATTGCTCATACTACTATGATGCACATGAAGAGAACAGATTAAGTATTATTTTCCAAAATATAATACACGTTACAGGTAAGAGTTTTCAGTGCCTTTCTCTTTAATCATCTTCACTGCTAGCATTGTCTTCTCAGAAAGCATACATTTCCAGTAGCATAATTTAAATATAGTCTTTTACTGGCCCCTGTGGCATCTCTATACCTCTGCACTAATTTTAGAAAAGTCAAATGTCTACACGTAGAAGCAAATAGCAGTGAGTAGATACAACATGAATTTAGAGAGGAATCGGATGTTCTAAATAATGAAATTTGTGACATAATAGATGCCATCCCCACCTCAAAACATATCTCAGGCTGTGAACCTCATTTGATTTTCTCAGAAAGTGGAACAAATGGATCCGATGTGGCTCATGACATGAGCACTGCAGAGCTGGGAGGGGCCTTCTGTCACACTAGTTTTCTCAACTGGTCAATGCTAGGGTCCTGCAAGAAGCAGATGCCAGAGCAGGAGGAGAGAATGGCCCATGAGAGAGAAGCACTGTGAAAGGTAAACGGAGCAAGCAGAGCTGGTCAGGGAAGCCCTCAGCCCACACAGCAGGAGAGACATCATAGGGAAGAAGGGCGTCACATCCAAGGCAGGACAGCCGTGCAGGCCTTGGAGTCCCAGAAATCTGAAGAAGACAATCCATCCACATCTAACACGAGCAGAAATGGCCAGGCTCCTGAACCCCATGTTCAGTCACAGGCTGGGGAAAGATCTGGGTGACATGGTGTGAGTATTTCAGGTTAGCTCAAAGGGAGAATTTCTCTGAACTTGATGGACTTATCCATATGCTACTTGCTAAATTCTCTGAATTCTCAAAACCATATCTCTCTTACAAAGTTGGTCTTTAACCCTTAAAATTAATTTTCTTCTGTTACCATTCCATATCCCACACAGAGGTACCAGACTCTTGCTTTTCTTCAAGTCCAAATAGCACAGGCGTATATCATGAGGACAAAGCTAACACTGGATGTCAATCAATATGCAACATTCCTAACCAAAAAAAAAAAAAAAAAAAAAATACCTACATTTGAAGTCTTAAAGTAGCAACTGCTTATTCACTGATGACCACAATCTGTGTGAGTCTGTGTGGCTGGTCTATATGTTGATGACACTTTTTTAGGAAGCTAACCATACATTATGGGGCCTGATGGTAGATTCTTCCTTATAATCAATTTTGGACTCCACCTACCCTTTCCTTGGTGACAAATTCATTTTAAGAAATAAATATCATTCTCTCCCTTCCTCTCCTCTCCCCTCCTGTTCCCTCCTATTCCCTCCTCCTCTTTGACTATGTCTGTCTCCAACTGATGCCTCCCCACCCTATGCTACACACAGAATCCAAAGATGAGTTGGTCTTTCTCTAATTCCAAATACAGGACTTCTGTCATCTCGTCCTCCTAGTCCGTTCTCCAGCTCCCCTGGCCTAGGAGTTTCCCAGCTCCTCCCAAACTTCAATATAATTGTTCTCAAGTCTCTTTCTGCACCCATTTTAAAAATCTTTAATCTATTAAGACTAAGAGAAACCCTGTGCTGTGTGCCTGGTACAACCTTGGTCATCCTCCTAAAGCATTACCTAAGGCTGCAATCCAAAAAGTGTCCACTCTCATCCCTGATTTTAGAACTGAGATGGGGACAACAGAGAACCAAGCTACTCTCTAGCTCTCCACGTGAACTCCAAGTGCCAGGGCCACATTATACGTCAGTTCAGGGGACCAAGGAAGTGAAGTGGAAACTGGCAAGTATTTCAAAGCCAAGACTATGAACTGGTGTGTCCAGACTCATGATGTAGGTCAAAGCAAGACACAAGTTCATCTCTCTCCTGAATTCAAGAAGGAGAGGGAAAAAATAGAGTTTAATGGTTGTTGACAGGAACAGCTAAGTGTTTGTGACTAATTCTTATCTACCATTGAAGTTACAGGGGGTTTGTTTTGTTTTGTTTTGTTTTGTTTTGTTTTGTTTTGTTTTGTTATTCAAAAGTGTCAATCTCACCATGTTTAGGAAAGACAGCAGTATGGGAAGAGACAGCACAAAGCACAGACAAGGCTCTGTCAATGTCATGGTGCAGGTTCTACATCAGCAGCAGATAGCAAGAGCTCACAATTACCCGGCCATACAGCTTCAGAGTCTCATTCTGTAAGACCGAAAACTGGTTTTATCCCTCACTAGACGGATGATGTGATTCTGCTTTCATAGCCTCTGTCAAGCTCTGGTTTCCTAATAGCAAGACAGGGAATATAATACCTCAGGACTGTGTGAGAATCAAATGTGAGATTCAGTTTTAGTCAAGTATAAAGGCTAGAGCATGGTTTCTTTCTTCCCTTGTAATTTTAGGATATAATGAGAGAGTCATTTTAGAATCATAACTGTGTTCTATTAGATGAGTTAAAGCAGAACACAGACAACCAAGTTCAGAAGAGGCCCTCAAGCTTATGATCTTATGGCTGGGAATTTACATATATGGGCACCACAAAATGTTGCTGGTGTGTACAGGACAAAACCTAGACGCCTGTGGCACCCTTAGAAAACATGGCTTAGCAGTTAAGAGCACTGACTACTCTTCCAGAGGTCCTGCGTTCAAGTCCCAGTAACCACATGGTAGCTCACAACCATCTGTAATGGGATATAATGCTCTCTTCTGATGTGTCTGAAGACAGCTACAGTGTACTCATATACATTAATTAAACAAATCTTTTAAAAAAGGAACACAATGTAGAAGAGGGCATTTGGACCCTGTATAATTTTTAAAAAAGAAAAAAGAAACACAGTCATCAATGGCTATGCTGAGACTCACTGGCAAAATTATGATCTAAGAGCTACCATGGTTCTTCTGCAGACACGGCAGTGCTGGATGTGACAGCCATCTTCTGTGTCATTATACGCACAGTCCCTCAAGTACTAGCTATTACTCACTTGCTGGGAAAGCTACTGCAAGTGTTTATGGCAATCCAACCACTATGAACAACTAGGAAAAAGGCAAATATATTTTTCCTACATAAAACAGGCCTTAAATCAAGGATCAAATAAAGCATATTATATCATGTGTGTGCTGTTAAAATTACTTCCTCATAATATTTAATACAATAGGAACAAAGGAAAGCATGTTACAATAGGCAAGAACAGCAAATGGTAGCTGGGTGTGGCTGCTCAGGGTTATAATCCAGAACTCAAGGCCGAAAGCCAGAGGATGACAGAGAGCTCAAAGGCAACTACAAAGTGCGTTCCTGGCCAGCCTGGGCTGCAGGGTAAGACCCTGTCCTAAGAAATATATATATTTAGCATATTTTATATACCACATATAGCAAACTTAGGCACAGTATAAAGAAAAAAATGGTCTAAAAGAATTTCTGCCACAAAACCCCCTTTCAGGAGAGCCAGAGCTCCAGGCTCAGCCACTGTCACTGTTCAGGGCAGCACCCTGGGAAATGCTATACAAAGAACTGCCTTTAGGATACGTCTTTCTCGCAGTCCCACACTGCACTAAGAATAGAAAGGTACAACAGAAAAAAATTACACAAACCACAGACCACAGTGACCCCTCACAATAGGCCAACCTTGGGGATCTTTTCTTTCTAGACTTCTGAGAAATGTTGGCCCTGTGACTGTAAGATCAGTTTCATCAAATGGGCTCTACACTCAGCCTGACTTAAAATCTCCTACCAGCAATAAGTGAATGATGCAGCTGCTCTAAAAAGAAAAACACACTCTTCCTTTCCCTTACCAATGAACGAGGGAATTAGTGCCCTGCAAGAGTGTAAGATAAGGAGCAATATTACAAATAATGTCCCGATCTTCCGCTCAGCATCAGTAAAGAGGGATGTCAGAGCATGGTATTCCCAGGTACACCCTGAGAATACAAAGACAGAGTAGACATTCTCTAACCTTGTTATCTCATAAAGGTCTAACTGTAAAGAATATCGGTTTTGTTTATTTCCTTCATCGGAGGACAAGTGAGCTGAAAAGCCACACAAACAAAAGGTTGCAGCTTGGGACATCAACTGAGAAAGATTCTTTAAATCACATGTCAAACCGAGGCATGTCAAAAAGACAGGTAACTGGGGACATGGGAGGGAAAGGAAACTGTTGCCCAGGGTCTGACTGATGCCCTGCACTGGCTGAGATCCAGAACTCCAACATAGTTAACAATATTTTCTATTAAGGCTACTGGCCGAGAGTTAGGATTCCTTGCATAGGCAGCTATTTTATGTTAAAACAGAAGTGGCCCAGGCATAAGGGTCACATCATGAATGTGCATGACCTTGCTTTCAGCCTCAATCCGCTTCCCAGGCGTGGCTTGGAATCCCAAATAAAACTATGTATAGGAATCTTGGCTTCTTGTATCCCCGTGGGTTAGATTTCTACCATGTGAAGTGCAATCCTACCAGCTGTCCCTTAGGTCCCAGGACATGAGAAGAAATGGGCCTCAAACCAGGCCCAGACCTTATACGTGACTAAGGCAGATGGGTCCTTTGAGAAGCGCCTGCCAAGTCCCCCGTGTACTTTAATAACTTCTGAGCACCTACCTTTCTCTTAGCCCTCAGAAGTAAGCCTTAGTTAAAGATCTTCAATAAAGCCTCCCACAGAGCTTCATGAAATGGCTCCTCCTGAAATTCTCTTCAGCACGAAAGAGGCTCAGGCAAGTCCATAAACCTCTAGGGGAACGCTCAGGCTGCTTAGTGCAGTCAGTGGGCAGCTGTGCCTGCTCGACTTGTCCTTCAAACTGCAGACAGAGCTCAGCAAAGTAGTAAAATTTATTTTGTTTTGCTTTTGTTTTCATGTTGACCAAAGGCCATTTCTCCGAGATCACGGGATTACTTGGTGTATCGAAGTGAGAGCACGGGCTCAAGACAAAGGAAATGTCTAGGCTCTGTGACTCTCCATCTTTACTTTCCTCTTTAAATGTTACAATCCAAGCAGGGCTTGGTGGCACACACCTTTAATCCCGGTGCCCAGGAGGCAGAGGTAGGTGGATCTCTCTGAGCTCATAGCCAACCTGGTCTACAAAGTGAGTCAAGAACAGACAGGGCTGAGAAACCCTGTCTCTAAAAAAACAATAAACAAACAATCAATCAAACAAACAAACAAACAAATAAATAAATAAATGCTGCACTTCAAAGGTCCACATAACCATTCAGGAAAATTTTAATTCAGTCCATATTTTTGATCCATACACTTCCTATTTTTAGTCTGCTGTAATCTTAACCACTTAATTAAGTCGGGGTTGATTAAATACAAACAATGAAGAATACTCGTATTCATGTATGCCAAAATACAAAGAAGTACGACTTTATCTTGAACTGCTTCTTGTGAAGTTGTCTTCATTATATTCTCTGCCTTTTACTCAAAATCCTTTTTTAAAAATACATGTTTGTAGCACACAGGGAATACAAAGTCAACAGCACAATTTTAGACACGAAGGGGTGAGTGGAAACCTGGGCTTAGAGGGGGTGGAGACAAAGGAGAGGTGAGCAGGGACAAAGGACGAGGGATGTGGCCTGGGCAGGAGGAAGTCAGTCCAACATGATCTGCTCTTCAGTGGTGAGGGCGCAGGTGTCCTGTGTGAGCAACACTCTAGAAGAAGAACGTGGAAGAACAGTGCAATTGGACCTTCGATACACCAAGGCAATCATATCAACATCCTGAATGCAATAATGTGTGATCGGTAGAGAAACCGGGCAAGGATCCCCAGGATCTGGACATAGTAAGTGTACATGCACCTACAATTTAACTCAATAAAAAATGTTAAGTAAAAGTAAATATAAAAAGTATCTTTTCATAAGCGTCCCAATGTTGAAAGTTATAACAAAAAAAGATACACATGAATAAGAAATGTATAAGTGAATAACAAGAAAAATAATTTTTAAGAAAACAATGTGGTAAGTACTCTTGAGTACTTACTCAGTAAAGCACATAGAGAATTAAATAAGTAAAAATAACAATATAAAATAGGCACGGCTAGCAGTGCAGTCTGTTACTCTACTTTCATATCACAATTACACTGGGAAACCATGTGCAAAACCAAATTTTCATAGCACCTAATCTAGCCAAGCCCAAGCTAGTATTTAGAGCTATACTGTTCTAAATCAATGCTGTTGAAATGGCTCACTCTCTGAACCATGACTCCTATGAACACCAATAAGAAAGTTTAAATGTGGAGGCATTAATTATCAGGTGAAAGATGAAAATGTAAATTTAATTACAGGGCATATAGGATTGCAAAGGATCAAAGGCCATTTTAAATGTCAAGGCTTTTGTTCAGGTCTCTCTTTTAATATGCAAATGAGGACCCAAGTAGGAACTGAAGGCCAGAGGAACATCCCAACTGTGGGTATCTTCCTGGAGCCTGAGTCTCCAGGAGTCTGTGTATTCTCACCAGGACTGTCACTTCATCCTCCTGACCACCACACCTCATTAAATAAAGCTGGAGTTACTTAGCATGGCCTCCACGATCACATTAATTCCATCATTAACACAAGCCTGTGACACACAGTTTGCACAAGTTACCCAGACACTGGCATCAACAGCATTCCTTCCCCACTTCAGAATGTTTGGACAGTTTTATAGCCACTTTATCTGCCATGGATACAGTTTATACAATTCCTAACCACACTTGGCCTTGTTCAGCTTTGTCTCAATGGCAGGGAACTTGCCCCTAACGAAAAATCAGATTAGTGAGACTACAGATCGGGTCAACTGCTTTCTTAAAACGAGCTATAGCTAGGTCAAGTTAAATTAAATCAGACACTTTTCGGTACTAACATTTAACCCAGTCCCAGCCTGTAGATGTAATCAGAACAGGTAATGAATGGGTGGTGGGTTTGCTTCTGTTTGGGGTTTTTTGTTTTGTTTTCTTTTTGCCTTTATAATTTTATTTTCCCAAGTATCTATTACAGTAATAAAAACACAAAAGCATGGGTCATAATATGCCACACATTAAGAGGAAATGTTTGTTAGAGATTAAAGGGAAGATGGAGTTGTTTAAGTTAGAGTTTAGACAGGAAGAGGATGCAGAGTCACAGTGAGAGCAACTCCTTGCAGCTGTCAGGAAATGGCTACTTAAAGGACCCAGGGCAGAAGCACTTCCTGAGGAATGAACTCCAGCCTGGGAAGGGGAAAAGGTGCACACAGGCCTGGACTAGAGGAAGGGGAGCTTAGCCTAGCATGGATGGTGAAGTCGTGGTCATCAGTGAGTGCACTGGTAAAGAACGCACACTCCAGGACAGTTTGGAGCACTGGTTTAGTTTAATGTGTGTGCGTAGGGGAGGGGCATAGAGGGGGTGGGGGATATGGAGTCTATTTAAACAAAGGTTGACTAAGGGCTATCAGGGTGACTGTGCAACATTGGCAAGGACCAGGATGTTGGGGATGCCTCATTTGTATGAGGAGGAATTCTAGGTGCTGTTGGGCATGGCTTTATGAGAAGAAAGAAAGTTTAATCTGCCTACTGTCTCCTTGACCTTCTCTGGTACAGCAAGGGTTGGGGGTCACAGGGCATATGTACCAGACCATGCAGGCCCATGGCAAGGGGAGAGTGACCCTACTCCTGCCACTCTCAGAACAAGCATTCCGGGTTCGGATAGGCCTGGACTCCCTCTTGCTCCAGGCTTGTTCCTCCCAGTCTCGGGACTGACTTCCTGGTCCCTCGAGGGTTTACAGCAAATAAGAAACAGTCCACGCTCTTCCGGGCAGAAGAGCCCTTCAGAGACCTTTCACCTTGAATGGTTTGCTTAACTTGACAGCAAAAGTCAAAACTGAGATTTCAAAGACAATGTTTAGACTTTGCTTTAAAAGCAAAATGAAAGGAGACAGAAACAGACATACAAACAGAGAGAGAAAGAGAGAGACAGAGACAGAGACAGAGAGAAGGAGAGAGACCCTCTGAGTGCACACTGGTATCTTTGCTTCTATAAGTCAGGTGTGTGACTAGCTCCCATCCAGGACACAAGAATAGAACAGCCAAGGTTAGCAAATATGCAAGCATATACTCACTGGCAAGAACCGATTCCTTTGAGAAAAGACACTGCGAAAGGTCCTCCAAGCTTTTTTCTGTTAATTCAAAATTATTCATAAGCTTTTCCACCCATAAAAACACCCCAAACACAAATACATTTCCCTCCATCAGTCTGAGAAACTTGCTCTGTTGATCCAAAGTCGCCCTGTTCTCAAGGAGAGAACTCAGCTGAGCAATTATCAGAATATTACAAGGCAAAACCAAGCCACTTCTGAGTTTTAGTTTATATTTTTAATTATAAGAAACTTATTTATATTTTATTATATAAATATAATGACTATCTCTCACTAATTTCTACCAAACATCTCTTCTTATGGTGCAGTCTATTACAGCCTATGCCTTTATGTTTTTATTACTGTAAAAATACTTGAAAATACAATTATAAATACAAAACGCACATACACACACACACAAACACACACACACACACACACACACACACACACAAAAACACCACTACCTGCTCTGATTATATCTTCAGGCTGTGATTGGATTAGGCGTTGGTGCTACAAATGCCCAATTTAATTTAAATTGACCTAGTTATAATGTGTTTTAAGAAAGTAATTTAGTTCCTTATAGTTTATATTATATAATATTTTCTAATATAAATGTTATAATATGAAATATAAAAAATGGTTTCTATTTTAGTTTTATATTTAATGTACAGTTCTGGCTTGCTCAACTAAACATACAAAACACACTCAGTACAGTGAGAATTTGTTGTTTTGTTTGTTATTAAAGGTAGCTAGTCCAGCAAAGATTCCCTGGACCTTCCTTCCTCTTCTCCTTTGGGCTGATTACTAATCCCATAAGGTTATGAAGTCAAGCTCCCATCAGTGGGATGAAACACTGTTGCCACTAAATCAGGGACAGAAGATGGAAGTCATCTTGGACGCAGTCGGTTCGCTAGCCTGCTTAGGGCTCTGGGGCACCTTTTCTCCAGAGAGGAATTGTCCTGTCCAGCTGTTTGCACTCCTTTCCATGTTACTGTGTGAGACAGTGAGATGTTTGTTTTTACCAAGCTCAGTCAAGCTCTGTGTGTAACACAGGCGATGGCTTTCCTTTGCCTGTTCACTCTTGTTCTTTACTAGGTCAGTTCACACAATCAATACTTTAGCACTGAACCCTCTTTCCTCTGTATGAGCCTGTTGTAGGAGAAACGGTGAGCAGCTAACCCGTGAAGATTTAAACAATACATATTAGGTATCGTCTTAGTTTTATGACTTTTAAATAAAATTAGGTACACCTTACAGTTTAATGATGATGAGAAAGTGAAAGATTAGATCAGTTCTAGGTGAAATTCCTGCACCCCTGAAATGACAGGAAAAGGTGTCACAGTATAGCACACTTCCTAACCCAGTTCCTGCCTGGGAACAGAGCTGGGGGGCGGGGTCTCAGCATAGGCAAGGTTCTGTATAAGCACGGGGAATATAAAAGATGCTGTAGCAATGCTACACGCTCATGGACAGCTACCTTCTCAACCTTCCCTTACTTCTGAGCATGCCAAAGGGATGGAATTTCCATAAGCTCAAGGAACTGCAGCCACATTTTTTGTGATTATGCCCCTCTGTGTCAATTTTTAGGTTTTATAACATTGAATATATTTCCATGAGAATTAAACAATATGGTGGAAGCTTATATATCTTATTTTTGTCCTCTATCTAAAGCATAAACTATTCAAATCATCCATCGATCCATAATTTGCTTTTGGCAAATCAAAGAATCCTTGATCCTGTAACCTGGCATATGGCATTGTCTTTATCAAAATCAATTCTTATTTATGTAAGTTAAGTTTTAAAACAACCCTAAAAATTTTTTAAAAAGTGTCAAATTATAGCACAAGTAGTTTTATCAAATAATTCAATTTGCATATTCTCATTGGTATTGATTTTTCCATTAAAAACAAAAATAAAAGAAAGAAAAAGAAAAATCCAAATATTTCTCTATATCTGTGGTTCAAGGATCTATTCTAATTGGATCCAGTCATTTCTGTGTTTCAGACAAGACACATACCTGAAATGTTCAGAAGCAGCTCGAACTGGCTCTTACAGATAATCTCAAAAAACTGTCGCTTGCCAAGTAAATTAAAGTGATTCATCAATGTCACCGCTGTCTCAGAAGCACAAGCAGGATGACCAGAGGTGGATACAGAGCAGGAAATGGACCACATTGCCACTTATTCTGAGGCAGGATATACACTTCAAAATGGTGACATCTATCAGATCCAATGGTTGTTTCATTGTTAGATATGTTTGTTATTAAAAAATCTAAGAATGATAGCTAAAGTCAAATCAAAACCACAATAAATATCCTTAAAGAAAACCATATTAAATATCCTTAAAGAAAACCACATTTAATACCCTTAATCGTTATCTACATTCCTGTCAAAGTTAAAAGCAAGGTAATAAATATGAAATGCGAAACACATTCCTTTGTAGAAAAAAAAAAAAAAACAAGTCGCGTGGGTTCCAGTCAGAAAGAGACCCTCACGGGAGAACAAGGCTCCTGTCAGCTCCTCTGTGCAGGCATGCCAAGGGAGGGCTACAGTGGCTGCTCTGGCTACTCCTCTGCTGTAATAATCCACTCTGACCCAAAGCAACTTGAGGGGGAAAGGGTTTATCAGGCTTACGGGTCACAGTTCCTCATCAAAGCGCTAAAGGCAGACCTGGAGGCAGTAACTGAGGCAGAAGCTGCTTCCTGGTTTGCTCTCTCTGGCTTGCTCAGCTACTCTTATACAGGTCAATCCCTCCTGCACCAACTAGTAATTAAGAAAATGCCCCCAAAGACGTGTCCAGAAGCCAATCTGATGAAGCCAATTTTTCAGTTTTCATATATATGAAATATATACGTGCTCTTATATTAGATTCATTTATTTTATCTGTGAATGTGTTTTGCTTATGTGTTTCTATGTGCACCATGTGGGTACCTGGTGCTCAAGGAGGCCAGAAAAGACCATTGGAACTTTTTTGGAACTAGAGTTTGTAGAAGGTTGTGTACAACCATCTATATAGGTGCAGGGAGCTGAACCCAGGGCTTCTGCAATCAATAATTGTTCTTAAAACCCAAACAAACGTCTTTTTATCATACATGTATCTGTCAGGTATTCTTATGAGTGTCACTTTAAATTATATTTTGTTTTGTTTTGCGTATATGAAGCTTCTGTTTGGCATTACCAACCCCACTGCCAACCCTATACAGTAACCTGTGGGCAGGAAGTTGGGGGTTCAGTTAACTTAGGACTTACTTTTATCCTTTAGTTTTTCATTGTATGTTACAGTTTTTAAAAAAAAAGTCAGCAAAAATATTTTACAAGTGTTATCTTGGAAGGATCACTGACTGTGCGCCTTAAAGACAGGTGTCCTGACTGGCAGTTTTGCAACTGTGAGTCCTCAGGATGACCTTCCTGCACGTGGATGCCTGCCAGCACACTACCAGTCAGAGTTAACAGATGCTCAGTAACTCCAACTATAGGTGATAATGCTTTGACACTCATCTTCCTATTTACAAAGAAAAATTTACACTAACACCTGCACCAGAGAAGAGTTTCTTTAGTTTATGCATTTAATGAAGAATCCAGTCACTGTAGGAGAGGAGAGAAGAGGAGAGGAGAGGAGGGGAGAGGAGAGGAGAGGAGAGGAGAGGGGAGGGGAGGGGAGGGGAGGGGAGGGGAGGGGAGGGGAGGGGAGGGGAGGGGAGGGGAGGGGAGGGGAGGGGAGGGGAGGGGAGGGGAGGGGAGGGGAGGGGAGGGGAGCAGTCCTGTCGGGACCAGGAAATTCATTGAGTCCAGAACAAGCCTTACATTCTGCATTTCTAACAGCTTGCAAGGATGTGTGCAAAGCTGATTCAGAGACCTCTACTAATTCAAGGAGGACGTTTGTATCATAAAAATAATGTTTTGTCCTTTCTACCAATTTGCTCAAAACTTTCAGAGGCAGAGTGATTCCATCAGAATTTTTGATCAGCATATTTCATGAAATATCATTCACACTCATGCAGAATGCACACACAAACTCGCGTACAACACACGGCCTGTCTTCTGATCCTGTTGAATGAGACCTAGGTGGGCCACACCTCTTCCTCTACCTTAGCAGACCTACTGCTGGTGGGCCACAGGGAGGCATAAGACTTGCAAGGTTTAATGTCCATTCTCTGTTATACCATTGCCAGGAACCTGAAATCATTGGCAATTGTCTGACCTACTATTATAACCAGTAAGGTGATCGCCATTTATCCATCAGTAGTTGATGCCTGTTTTCTCTATGAAGTACAGTACAGAAGAGAAGAACATTTCAAGACACCCTCAACATAGGAACCATATCTTGAGATATGGTGAGTAGTGAGGAAAATCTGAAGTTCCCTACCAAATATATATAGTATAGTATAGTATAGTATAGTATAGTATAGTATAGTATAGTATAGTATATACACTTTTAAAGTGTTTATTTGCTTGTTACACAGATGGGTTGTTAATTGAGCACAATGACCTGGTATTATTCGGTATTTTCTAACTGAAGCTATAGCTTTTCTTGAAATCCACACAGGTCAGCTTACACAGAAAGCTGTGCAAATGGTGACTTGGTCTCCTGTCACTAACCTTGCTTACTACAATGAAAGGAGAAAATAGTTTTCTCTCCTATAAACAAGTAGGTCAAGGACAACATGCTTAAGAATGGCATACATCTGCGAGAATTTCTACATGTTCACCCAACTGGAAGATACATTGATGTTGCTTTTGAAAGGAAACACTACATTAAGCCTTTATAAGAGAGGTTAAAACACCACCCTATTGTGGACCACAATGCTTCGTCTGTTGAGAAACACTCTTAGCCTATTTCTAGGGAATGGTGCACATGCTTAGGAAAAAAAACCCGACATAACTTCTAATCCTTTTTACATAACCCATTTCTTTTGATAGATATCTATTCATTTCCATTTAATGTGAAAAGAAAAACAGCACTCGAGACACTCATTCATGGCACGTTTCCTATGAGCTTTTAAAACCAGAATTCCTAATCATCTTTCTTCACTTAATAACAAATCTGTCAAAAAGCATTTACATAACGACACAGTAAAACACACATAAAAATCGAAACCTAAACAGGAATGTTCTATTAGAAGGAAGAGAATTAGAATAGAATAGAATTTAGCACTCCTGGCAGAGCATCCTCTGAGCAGAACTGTGTTTGCAGTATATATAGTACAATGTGAGATTCACAGTCTAGTACAATGTGAGGTTCACGGTAGAAGGAGGTGGACTCCTCCAGGAGAGCTCCATGAGGTTTACCTCTAAAGTCCAGCCAATCAGAAACTCTGTATCAGTGGTCTAATTCTGAATTTACCCACTCATGGTAATGGATTAGTCAGAATTCTAGTAATTACTTATCAAAGCCACTCATCTGCTGAATTTCACAGTGAAAATCTTTCTCAGGTCTCTTCCTGATTTCCATTGCCTTGCAATAACCCAGCAACTAGAGGCCAGATACTGTTTTAAAAGAGCTAAAATGAGCACCAGTCACCCACTTTTGTGAACAGTATTTGTGTATCTCTAAAGGATCCACATCTTAGAAGAAGCCATAGCCTCCAGGGGGTCTGGGATGTTCCTGCTCACCCTCTCTGAGACACCTGAGGAGTATGACCACACTCTTTCGTCTCCCTTTAATCCTCATGTGACTGTGGTCACATTACCTGAGTCGTATATTAACTAGTCCCCACTCCCCTACACACAGTGTGACCCCTAGCACACAGCCTAAGCCACATATTTCAGTCTCCTCCCTCAGTCACATATGTGAAGTATACCTGCTTCCTCACAACTGAAACCATCGTTTCTCTTGAAAATCTTTAAGATGAGATACCTTGTTTGGTCTCAGTGGATAGGATGTTTTTACTTCAGACTTCCAGTGTGCTGCATACTGTGGCATTAATCATTGTCTGGCCAGAAGGGCATTTGACATATTATTCCCTTTCTTCTGTCACACCCGATGTTTTCCATCTCTACTTTTAAGTTCTTTTAAACTTAAAGTCAACCTCTGAATATGAGAATAACTATAAGCTTTTGGTAAAGCACATCAAAAGCAAAATTGGTATGATTAAAGAATAGAAAAGATGCAACATGATCTTTTTCATCTTCAGATTAATAAAACGTTCTCATATAAAATGCTGTAATTATTAGATAATTAAACTGCCATGATGTGTTTAAATAAACAAAATCAACTTATATGATAACATGTTTAGCAACTTAAACAGATACAGTAGTGACTTAAGCAGTCATCAAAACTTGGTATCTTTTCAGGGAGAATATAGGTGTTCAGACATGCCTATGTCTTTGCACATAATTTAAATGTCTTGCCTATCCAATGATTTCGTTAAGGTTGTAGAGAATCTCCACAAAGAGATGCCCAATTTGATGATACAACTTGAGTCAGTAAGAATTAGGAGCTGTGTTCAAACAACCTGGTAACTAATTTTGGATTGATGCACTTGGATTTGACAATACACTATTCTGCACTTTCTCCACAAAGAGAAACTTTTCATTTCAAGTCACAGATTACTGGAAATTGTGTTCTTTTCTACTTCTTTGTATTGCCTATGAGTGTGTTCAAGAGTTTAAGAAAAGTCCAGTAATTTTCTAGGTTATCTTAATTCCCTCCATCACTAAAATTCTACAACATATTTCCTATTGCATTTTCTTTATCTAATATTTTTTCATGTATACAATGAAATTAAAATTATTTTGATTAGATCTTACAAAGAGGCTATAAAAACATCCTCATCTACCATCTGAGCTGAACTGCTCAATTCTGGAAGCTTCACTGGTCTTCATGCTGCCTTGCATCAAACAGAAGGCAATGGAGATGCTACACTTAGTAGCTCTCCTCCTAAATGACTGTGAGAAATACTCAGAAATCTCCAATCATCAACACCTATGCAGGCATGGGGGCACAGACCTATAATACAGACTTTAGAGGTAGAGGCAGGATGATCACAAGGACAGGCTTAGCCATATAACAAGTCTGAGGCTAGCCTAGAATACACTAGACTCATATCAAAAGAAAAATGCCTTCCTTCTTTTTTTAAGATTTATTTATTTTTATTTGTATGAGTACACTATAGCCATATTCAGACACACTAGAAGAGGGCACCGGTTCCCATTACAGATGGTTGTGAGCCACCATGTGGTTGCTGGGAATTGAACTCAGGACTTCCAGAAGAACTCAGTGCTCTTAACCGCTGAGCCATCTCTCCAGCCCCAAATGCGTTCCTTCTTAAACATAAATGCATCAGTTATATGATTCTACCTGCTCTAGATGCAGCTGTGGGAGAACACAGGACTAACTACTAAACTAACTCGGGAGGTTGGTAGACTTACTTCCCATACAAACAACCATAAACAGAGTTCAGGTTTGATAAAATCATAGATTTCTAAGCATGTGGACCTTAAAAGAGTACTTTTATTATAATGAATGAAAAAAATGTTAAGTTCTCAACCACCACCTCCTTTTATTGTGAAAAATGTCTATGAAACTGTACCTCTTACAACATTTAACAGTGCATTTAAGGAACATATTAGAACCTAAATGTGCATGAATAAATATAAAAAACTTAATAGAGAAAGACACCTCTTCCCAAAGACAATGCAATTATCACAGGCTATCTACATATTATGAGGACATGGTCATGAAAACAAAATTACTCTTACAGCAAAGAATGATAGACAAACAAAATCGTCATGTGAATTGTTTCCACTCTAGAATGTTATTGAAGTAATTATATTCATTAGTATTGAATTACAGAAGTATGTCCTTACTTATATAAGCATACATTTTCATTATTTGTGAAGATCATGAAAAAAAATGGAAGAGTTCCTTAAATATTACTTATGTGAAGGCAAGTGGCTTATTTTCACAATGAAAGTGGGTTTGAACATCATTTCCCTACTAAGCCCAGTGTGTGACCTGTATATGAGCTCCATGACCAATGTCTTACCAATCAGCATCTTTTACTTTTAACAATTTTCAAAGGCAAACATACAACAATGTAGCTTAAAGATTTTAATCTATTTTGTAATAGAATAGAAGAGAAAAAAAGAAAGGAAAAAGAGAAGAGAGGGAAGGGGAGGGCGGGAAAGGGGAGGGGAAAGAAGAGGAGAGAAGGGAGGAGGGGAGGGGTGAAGGGGAGGGGAAAAGAGAGGAGTGGAGAGGAGAGGAGAGGAGAGGAGAGGAGAGGAGAGGAGAGGAGAGGAGAGGAGAGGAGAGGAGAGGAGAGGAGAGGAGAGGGGATAGAAGGGGAGGAGAGGAGAGGAGAGGAGAGGAGAAGAGAGGAGAGGGGAGGGGAGAGAAGGGGAAGAGAGAAGAGGAGAAGAGAGGAGAGGAGAGGGGAGAGAAGGGGAGAGGAGAGGAGAGGAGAGGAGAGGAGAGGAGAGGAGAGGAGAGAAGAGAAGAGAAGAGAAGAGAAGAGAAGAGAAGAGAAGAGAAGAGAAGAGAAGAGAAGAGAAGAGAAGAGAAGAGAAGAGACTAATAGAAGAATGAATAAACTCCCCAATAATCTGAACAGAAGAACATGGGTCGTAAAGAAGGATAGAGAATATAGAAGGAATAAGGAAGAAAAAACCAAATTGTGTATGTTGATATTATTTTCTTCGTAAAACCAAAGAAACAACAAATTAACCGCTGGTTAACATGATGCTACTCTGACTTATGGGATTTGGAGACTCTAGCTGCAGTCATTCGTGGCAATTTAGGCCATTTTGTCTCTGTCCCTTATTTCTCAGAAAGCCAGAAAACAATTCTGTACCCGTGACATAGAACATCAGCAGGGGTGTCTGCCTTCTGATTGCCAGTCTGGTCTCCTGTGGCCCGGAATAGAACTATAATCCAGAACAATGGCTTCTCAAAATGTTTACATAAAAACACTAACTAAAGCTCAATATGAAAATGGAATGTTTTCCATAATGGTTTCAGTTTCTCTACTCTTCTAAAACGACTTTTTCCCTCAGTCATATAGTTGTAAACTTTGCTGTCTCCACATATTTAATTAACTTAAAATACAGTAGAATAGCTGAGATACACATACAAATTAGCTATCATTGAAGTGGACAGAAATGGTTTGAATCTCAGATTTCATCTTTAACAAACAGCACCTATGCATTTTAAACCTTACTACTTTGTTCTTTTTCTGCAGATTTTTCTCAGAGTTCTATGATATAATGACTGGTTCTTTTTTTTTTTTTTTTTTTTTTTTTTTTTTTTTGGTTTTTGGTTTTTGGTTTTTGGAGACAGGGTTTCTCTGTGTAGCCTGGGCTGTCCTGGAACTCACTTTGTAGACCAGGAAGGCCTCGAACTCAGAAATCTGCCTGCCTCTGCCTCCCAAGTGCTGGGATTACAGGCATGCGCCACCACCGCCCGACTTGACTGATTCTTTTAGAACAATTTAAAAATAAAGTGTTGAGGCATAAACCAGTGGCCACACATCCAGAAGGCTGAAGGAAACAGGAAACGTCTGAACTTCCTCCTCGTTGAGGAAAGACTTTTCACATGCACATCTCTTCAGCCACTGCAAAGAGTGGGAGCAGAGGGCCTGGCGAGGCGCCTCCCTTAGCAGTCGCAGGAACTAGGAGGCCCAATTCTTTACTCTACTAACACTACATCATGGAGAAACATCATGATCATGAGAAAGATTGCAACAATTTTAATTACAGACAAAAATGAGTGGGAGGAATTACAGCTGCACAAACATCAGCCCCAATCAATACAGTGATAGCTTCTGATTAAGCCTTAATATGACAAACGTTTTTTAATAGCACCATATTGGTTTTATTTATTTTTAATAAAAAAAAACCCTAGCCATACACCATGAGTCTAATTATTCTGAGGAAATTTAAATTGGAGCAAAAGTACTAATAGTGTAATCTAGTACAAAATAAAAGATAATGGAGGTTCTAAATATCATACAAAACAAATTTTATTGAAATTTTTATTTTTCTCAGATAAATAAGGACTGTCCTAGGATGACTTTCATTGAATCATGGGATACCAGCATTATACTGCAGGCAAGGATTTGTCCTGGTGGTGGCTTGGAACCAGGAGACCCTTTGATAATCTAGACAGAGAAAATTCAGAAAGAACATAATCAGGTGTCCACCCAGGCGGCACGCTGCTATGGTAAGTGCTACATTCCTCCTTCCTTGCAGAGCGAGGCTACACAGAAACAGCATCAGAAACAGCATTGGTACCTTCCACTGCTCATCGCTGGCCCTGCACTCTCATCACCCCGAGCCACCTCAGGGAGGTGGGGATCAGAAGCAATTCAGTCTGTCAGCTGGAGGACACTACCCATCGAGTTACCAGGACCCTTAGTGGAAGTCCCTTCCGGATCCACACTGCTGTTTCACTGGCTGGCTTTTCTAGCATCCTTTTACAGTGATGAGAGACAATGAGGAGCAGCAGACTGTCCTGATGGGCACTGTGCTAGGCTCTCACTTCTAAGGCACAAAGAGACTTCTAGAGATTGTCTGGATAGATGAAAATGTGAGCTCTGAGGTCAGCCTCTAGCAAATGGTCACATTTGCTCTTAGTCCCGAGCCTGACCAAAAAATACATCAGAAAGAATAACCCAACATTTTTACCACAAGCAATGAAATATGTACAACAATTATGTTGCCTAGAGAATACCTACAATGATCATAGCTGTTTCTACAGGTTGCAGGCAAGTACCTTGTGAGAGTTAAGTAATTATGCATGAAAACTAATGATGAAAAATGTCCAGCCTCCTGTAATTCTTTGAAAATCATTTCAAAATCAGTGAGCAATCAAGCACAGACTGCAGATATTCCTTGGCTTTTGTGACTGATGAATATTTAATGAGGTACAAACAAAGTATTGTGCCTAGCATTTATCAATTTACATCAGCCATTAGAAATCAGAAACGCAGCTGTGGTTCAGGAAAAATGCATTTCCATAGATGAAAAGATAGGTGGTAGTTTCAGCGAATAAATGAATAAATGTCATCGTCTAACTGATTGTGACAGGCTATGTAATTAGAAAGATACAATTAGAAAGCATCCCTAAGTTCTGGAAATAATGATAAAATGCTCTCAAATACATCTACTGCAGTCCCGTGAAGGCACAGCGTACATTAGGGCAATGCTCCAATGTACACACTCTGTAACCATCGGGTTCATGAACGCTATTAGCCCTGGGGAGTGAAGACCTTATTTCATGCCAACAGATTGAGAAAGACTCAAGCAAAAATCTAAAGGTGGATATCCAAGGAAATGTGGCATGGAAAGGGTCCCTCCCTATTGGTATGCAGGATCGGGAACATTTATGTTTGAGTAATATCCTGAAGTGCTGTTGCTTTTGAGTTTGCTTCTGATTTTGTTCCGTGTTCCTAGTAAAAGTAGCACTGGCTATTTGAACCTCCCTAAATGGCATGGCAGCATTCCCTAATTGCAAACAGGAGTAAATCATAAAGTAGCAAAATGTTCAATAGGTAATATAACTATTTCACTAAATCGTTTCTCTATTAGATATTTCCTAATAAGGACACAAATGCCCATAATTTTACTTCCTGTTGGTCCAGACTTTCCTGAAACATCTGTGATTACAACCTAATGTGAAACTCTTCAGTGTCATAACCTCCAGATACACACTGACACTTTTAAGTATAGCTGGTTCAAGTCAAGATGTGCGGAAGCATACATACATATTGGATTTCAAAAACTAAGCATAAAACATGTAAATATTTTAAAATTTATACTATTATTTAAAATCATATTTAGATAGAACACATTGCATATACTTATTAATAGAATTGATTTTGCATTTTTACATTTACTTTTTAAAATATCCATGTTTTTGTTTGTTTTGGTTTTAAGGGAGCAGGGCTGGAGAGAAGACTCTGCTTTCAAGTGTACTCAATGTTTTACTGTTCTTTCAGAGGAACTGAATTCAGTTTGCAGTGACAACGTATATAACCTATGACTCACAACCACCTATAGCTCCAGCTTCAGAAGGTTCAAAGCCTTTCTCCAGCCACTTTGGGCACTCAAACACGGATAATGTATATATATATATATATATATATATATATATATATATATATATATATATATTCATACATACATACATACATACACATAAATAAAAGTCCAAACACACAAAAAAAAATAAAAATTTAATATAACTACTCACAAATATATCCCAGAGGATACCCTGTATTTTTATTGAAGCACTCTGGCGTTACTAAATTTACTAAATTATATACTATCTTGTGCTGACAGTGTAATGACTTGTTAATTTGTTTTCTTTACCTCTTCAGCAAGTCCTTGTGAAGCAGGAGAAGATAATCTATAAAGAGCCCAGAAAGGGTTGTGCAACAGTAAGGCAGCCATATATGCTTAAGTTTATTAAATCACATAGAAGGCATGCTGCTTAATTGTCTTAATTGGCACCGTGGCTCTTGAAGCTTATCATCTGCCTTGAGAATGATGAGTCAGGACTGCCAAGCCTGTTTCTACCATCCAGGGTAGAAACACAGAGTCTAACAATTGCTTCACCAAGACATGATGAAGATGGTTTGGGTAATGTCCTTTTCACATTCCTGGGCAGTTTAGAAGAATGATGTTTTCTTCTGGGCAAAAATAATTTGATAAAAGCAGTAAGGCACAGCCTCACTGTGTTACTATGTCAGGAGGGAGACTCTGCACTCTCAATGGCCTGTGTGGCTGAGCTACTGTTTGCTGTAGTTTAAGTGTATTTGAGGTACTTTTGACATAACCCTGTTGGAGTTTGGGGAACCCCTATACAATAATTTACTTAGAAATGTTTAAAAGATCTTACCCGTATAATACTGGATTTCAAAGGCCCTTCCAAATTAAATTATTTTTTATTAATCCACTAGATATTTTTGCGGGCTACCGATAAACATTTTAAACTATTTGTTTTTGTATTGAGAAAAGTACTATGCCACGGCACAACTCTAAAGGTCAAAGACAACTTGTAGGAGCTGATTTTATGCTTCTCCCATGTGTGTTCCAGGCATAAAACTCAGGTCATTAGATGCTGCTGCTGGCTGTCCTTATCCACTGAACCATAATACCCAGCCCCCTTGATGAACTCTTAGCATATTTGTCTCCTAAGGTTACCATGTGTTTTATAGTCTTTTCTAGTGCCTCAAAGAACCTTCTAATAAAAAAAGAATAAATATATCAAACGAATAGCAAGGGCTATGTGGACCCATATATCATTGTGGGTTTAAACATACTGAAGATTTTAACCTGTTTAGAAAGACATCAGATAGTAAGTCAATAGTAATTCTGTAATCTTCAGTAGCATTTAAGGAACAGTCTGAAAGGGAATGAAATCTCAGGTGGAAAGGCACTGTTTATTTTTAGAAAGGTTTTAGGTGAGCGTTGATCCTGCACGTGGATTGCCAGGTCTCAGTTTTTTAAGGAAGTGGGATAATCAACACATTACTGGAGGGGAGAGAGAGTGGGCAGGAGTGCGTGCTTAGCATAGGAAATACTGACACTAGGAACTTGGACCTTAATTCTCTCACTTCCTTACTGATGAGGTGACTCTCTGAATGTTCTCTCTGTCTCTCTCTGTGTCTCTCTCTCTTTCGTTTTCTCTCTCTCTTCTCTCTCTCTCTCTCTCTTCTCTCTCTCTCTCTCTCTCTCTCTCTCTCTCTGTGTGTGTGTGTGTGTGTGTGTGTGTGTGAGAGAGAGAGAGAGAGAGAGAGAGAGAGAGAGAGAGAGAGTTCCCCAAATACTAAGATTTGTAATGATTTTAATTACCAATAATAAGTACAAAAAATCCAAGAAATGTATAACTCAGGGTCAGTAACTTTAGAAGAGCTAAGAGCTGATGGTCCTGAAGAAAGACTTCATGAGGAAGGTTAAATACTGATTAACTAAAATTTTTCTTGACACACATTCCTGTGAGAGTCCCCTTTAATTTCTGTGAAAATTGTGGAAAGACCCTGGGCAGGAAGTTTCGTTGAGCACTATTAGGTTTGTACAATTTAATTTTATCAATTTTAACTTTTAGAAAGGACAATTATACATATCAGCAGGTGTCCCATGACATTTCAACATAGATATGCAGTGTTCAATGCGCCATAGAGGGAAGCTAGCATGCCCCTCGCATATTTATTATTGTTCATTTCTTCGGGTTGATAATTTCGATACCCACTCTAATAACTATTTGGGGATGCTTAATGAATCAACCGGTGAGTGCTAACCATAGTTACCTTCTAAGTAGCTGCCTTGTCCCATTCTCTCCTACTTCCATCCCAAGTTCTGAAACTCCTCTGACATTCTGAGATGGACGCTGAGCTTCCCACACACCTGAAAACAATGCTGTCTTTGTGGATCTGACCTAACTCTTTGAAGATGACTATTTTAACTGATTAACTCGAGGTCCTTTGCTTCCCTTCATGCTGTTGTAAGTCACAGAATTTTATTATCCTTTTTTTTTTTTTTTTTTTTTTTTTTTTTTTTTAGTACTTGAAGTTCTAGCTAGAGCAATCGGACAACAAAAGGAGGTCAGAGGGATACAAATTGGAAAGGAAGAAGTCAAACTATCACTATTTGCAGATGATATGATAGTATACTTAAGCGACCCAAAAACTACCAGAGAACTACTACAGCTGATAAACAACCTCAGCAAAATGGCTGGATGTAAAGTTAACTCAGGCAAATCAGTAGCCTTCCTATAAGAGGATAAACATGCTGAGAAAGAAATTAGGGAAACAACACCCTTCACAATAGCCACAAGCAATATAAAATATCTTGGTGTGACTCTAACCGAACAAGTGAAAGATGTGCATGACAAGAATTTTATAAATACCCCCATTGAATAAATATCCCAGTTGCCTCCTGTTCCTCCATTGATCGACACTGCATGGTGCTACTGTGCATAAACATGGCGCCATCCTCTGCTTCCTTTGTCCCCATTTTGATGCTGTCCGTTTCTTTTTCTTGCCCTACTGCTCTGGAAAAGTCTCTAACAATAGTGTATTGAGCAACACTGAGAAACCTGGACATTCCTGTTCTGTTCCTGACCTTGGAGGAAGGACACAGCTTCTCCGCACTCAGTATCGCACAGGCTGTAGGTTCGTCATGAATGATCTTCAGAGTACCAAGGGGTGATTCTTCTGTACATAATTATTTTTGAGTTGTATGATAAAGAAATGGTAAATATCATCAATTAGTTTTCTGCACGTATTGATAAAATCATGTTTATTACGTGTATTGATTTGCACGTGGTGAACTATCCTGATGTCCCTTGTCAAAGCCCTACTTGATCATGGTGAGGTGCATCCTGTCATATCCTAGTAAACGTCAGATAACTATTTCCTCCAATTAAAAAATTCCCTCCTGTAGGGATAAGGGAGACTAATGAAACTTTAGAAGTTACTAGATGCACCAAGCCACTGCCCATAGTTATATCAGAAGCTAATGGGAGCAGGAGACTCTCAGTCAGCTAAGCTGCTACAAGCCAGCAGGAACCTCAACATCATGGCTTACATGAGTTACCACACAACCTCCTCTCCCAACCCCCGTGGGCTTTTCAGCAATGCAGCGTCTTTGACTCACTCATGCTCCTGTAAGTAACACTAAGAAACCCACAAGTCCACTAAGGTAGTCTTAGGTAGGATCCCTCCTGTGTCCCCAGGAAAAGTCACACAACAATAAACTGTGTGCCAAAGAACTGATCTACTTCTGGGATTTTTAATTTGTTGGCACATTGCTGTTAAAGAGCTTCTAATGATACTTTATCTGGGTGTAATTACTACACGATGACTACACTGTATTTGGGTCTTCTGATCTTCTTTTATTGACTGGTATGACAGTTTGAAAACTGGCCTCCATAGACCCATAGGAACTGGCATTATTAGGAGGGTGGCCTTGGTATGGCATGGGTGGCCTTACTGGAGGAAGTGTGTTACTTTGAGGTCTCTGAAACTCAAGCCAGGTCTAGTGGCTCATTGACTCTCCCTGCTGCCTGAAGTTCAGATGTAGAATTCTCAGCTTCTCCTGAACCATGTCTGCCTACAGGCTGCTATACTTCCCACCATGATAATAATGGACCAAACCTCTGAACAGCAAGCCAGCCCCAGTTAAATGGTTTTCTTCATAACAGTTGCTGGAGCCATGCATGCTGTCTGTTCACATAGGCACCCTTAGACAATCAACATCTTAAAGGATTGCACTCTAGTCTAGATACACTAAAATACACACACACACACACACACACACACACACACACACACACCTCTAGAGCTGTCTCAGTAGTTAACAGTGATTACTGCTCTTGCAAAGGATCTAGGTTTGGTTCCCAGCACCCATACCTGGCGGTTCATAATTACCTGAAACTCCAGCTCCATGGAATAGTTATTTTCTTGGGCCACTCAGTATTTGTTGACCCAAGTAGGACCCATTGCTGCTTTCTGTACTGAAAGCAGACAGGCATGGATTCCTGTTTCCTAGGTCCTCAGTAGGCCATTTTTCTGAAAGAAGGATGCTTTACTGCCTCTGAATGTTGCTGAAGGATGGGTGGGACTACCCAACTGCTTCCCACAGCACCTTTATAGACTACTCAGACAAGGTTATATGCTGCTTCCATGGTTATATGAATGAATGAAGCCACTCATTAGCTTTGTAGGCTCTCTGTAGATCAACAAGTTCAGAAGGAGCTACCCAACTATATTCTTGGCCAAGGATAGGCAGGCATGGCCAAGTGATTCATTCTCCGTAATAGCTGCTTGGTACTTTTCCAGAATAAAGGGTAAGTCAGTGGTAGAAGTATTATTCAAAATGACTTTGCTATGTCTGAAGATGAAGAGTAGATGTTCAGCCCCACCTGGCCACATCTAAGAAGGCAGAGGGTGAGCAGGTCTCTGGAAGCTGACAGAGTGGGGTTCCTAAGTATTTCTTAGGGTAGCTGGAGAGTAGGAGGCATCACCTGGGGCGATTACTAACCTGCCACACAAGAACCTGGGTGGCAGGATCTCAAGGCTGTGACAAATACCAGGAGTCAAGTGAATGTTAGCACAGGATAGCCTGCAGTCATTCTCTGGGACTTATTTACAGACACGAAAAATATGAAACATCTAACATATTCTCTAGATCAATTTTAATATTTTAATGTAATAAGATATTAATACTTTTTAGTTTGGCTCACATATTAAGCTTTTTGTTATGGTTACACATTTTAAAAGTTTATTGTTTGTAGAAATCTGGGAAAAACACAGTTGAAAAGAGCCAAATTGCAACTCCATTTAAAAAAGTATATATATATATATATATATATATATATATATATATATATATAAAATCAAAATGATGCACGCACGTTTGTACAAACTATTGACTTATATATAACCTGAAGTGGTTTCCCTTTAATAAAATTTTGGGGCAATTTCTGAGTATGTGTATGAACCACTTAAAATATTATAAGAAACTAAAACCATTGGCAAATTGTTTTGTTATAAATCAAAGATAAATAAACCCTACTATACTCCAAATAAATGAAAATCTCTTAATAATCTAAGAGACTTTGAAGTCCTTCTACTTACAACATTATACTGTTGCTAAAAAGCTATGTAGGTTGAAGGTTCAGAAAAAAAAAAAACACTATTGATTCTTCCTGACTCTCTGCAAAGGGGGTCTATTTAGATTGATGGTTTGTACATTACCATCAAAAGGTCTCTTGCATGATTGATTTGAAATAGTTCTTTTGAAATAGAAAGGTCAATAAGCATCCCTTTTAGTACTGACTACAGATGGCCAGTTGGAGTTTTCTGCTGGGGTTTTCTGCTGAAGCTGAAATCTTTCAGAATGGAAATCCATCACAAGATAAAGTTCTCCTGAAATGTCACGATCAGCACCACAGATGAACTCTATTTGAGACATCCAGGGCCCAAACATGGCTCAACAAGGCAGAGAGAGTTTTTAAAACTGCATTCCCGGGACTTCGAAGCACTAAATCATGTTGTTGTGATGTTGCAATACAATTAACGAGTATATATTTGGTTTCTTCCTCTATATCCTTGCCAAATGATTCTAAATATTTGGAATCTTCAAAGTATTAAAGGACTATTTGTGTGCTGAAAGAGATAACCAATGATAAAGACCCCTAGATGTTGTGAGGATACGTGTCCATGCCCAATAAATGCCCTGTGCTATTGTTGTCAAGCTATATTGATTATATTACCCAGTTTGATGTAATCTCCTTAACAAATACATATACATATATATACATATATATGTGTGTGTGTGTGTGTGTGTGTGTGTGTGTGTGTTTAAATTTAAAATATCCTATAAAAGCAGATTCTTCAAACATTTCAGCAGGACTATGAGCAATTAGAATGCATGCTCTTCCCTACAGGCCTTGCCCATGTGTCTATCATTCTATAATTAACACTCTGCTTCCCATTTGGTATTCCTCAACTTGCCCTTTAAACCGACACTGGCTACTACATAAAAGACTTGCAATATAGATAAAATTCCATCTAGAACTTTCATACTTACAAACAGGAAGTCACAGCCTGCCCTCAGTTCTTCTAAAAGGATAGAACGACTTTCCCTCTAGGGCTTCTAGAGTTGGTAGTGTTGAGCTAACACCATCTTCATTGGCCCCCCTTACATCTTAAGGCTCTTAAGAATCGTACTAAATCAACTTTTCTTGCATTGCACAAATGGAGCAACGGAGCCTGGCTGGCAGCCCGTCTGTTTCTGGCATGATTAGCTGGGTATGAGAGATGCTGTGGCCGAGGGAAAAATACTGATTTTAGAGTGTCGCTGCCCAGTTACATATCACCTAATTACTTAAGAGCACTGATGGAGATACACAACAGACCTAATATTATTTCCATGCCCATTAACTCAACATCCTGCCCAAAGAATGGATCAAGGAATGACTCTAACCTTGTTAAGGAATAGATTTCATGAGGAATTATTTGCCATACTGACTCCTATGATAGAAAGTAAATTTAAAACCATCTAGAAATGATTCACCAAGAAATGGCACTAGAATATTGGCAAATTCAGGATTCATGGGTGTAAGTCCAAATGTCAACCCCCCACAGAGTTTGAAAGAATGTGATTGACATCCTCGGAGTGATTTAGAGTGTTCTCAGACTTTAGTGGATGTGGTAGAAACAGTAAGAGAACTGGAATGTGGTGTGAAGATTGAGAAGCAAAGGAGTGGGGTTGCTACAATGACACATGGCAACCAGGGGTGCAGAATAGCTTCTTAAGGGTGAGCAGAGGGCAGATTCTTCCAATGGCATCGCTTCCTGGGGAAGACCCTGGACACACTGTTGAAATGACAGCCAAGGACTTAGAAAAGCAAGTGAATTTGGTTGACACAGGGTCTGGAGCAACTGATTGCCATTCTGAAAAACTTTCTGCTGAGAGTAAAGTGCTGCTGAGGGCACTGAATGCTGAAGAGACCTCACTCATGAGAGGAAGAGTCAGTCCATGTGGGAAATATTAGTATCTTTATTATCATCATCATCATTATTATTATTATTATTATTATCATTATTATCATTATTTCTTTTTTTACACTCCAGATTTTATTCCCCTCCTGGTCCACCCCCTGTTCCACATCACGTACCTCCTCCCCACCCCCACATCCACCCCCCTCCTGTCTCCATGAGGATGCTCCCAACACCATCAGACCTCTAAACTCCCTGGGGCATCCAGTCTCTTGAGGGTTGGGTGCATCTTCTCTGACTGAACCCAGACCTGGCAGTCCTCTGCTGTATATGTGTGTGTGTGGGGGGGGGGCTCCTATCAGCTGATGTATGCAGCCTGGTTGGTGACCCAGGGTTTGAGAGATCTCAGAAGTCCAGGTTAATTGAGACTGCTGCTCCTCCTCCTCAGCTTCTTTAAGCTTTTCTCTAATTCAACCACAGGGGCCAGAAACTGCCACAGCCACCCCAACATACTGTAAACATGGATCTGATCAACAAACAACTAAGAACAAAGACCCCGCATCAGAAAACTATGATACACTGAAGACCCAGCCCACTGTCGGCCTCTTTCAGCAGTAAAGTATTTTTAGTGCAGAATATCACTTCCTTATAGCTATAATGCTATTGAAAACCTAATAGTGTAATACTAATTTTTTACATGAACTGGAACAAACAATTACATGACTCACTTTATTATGATATCCACTTAACTCTGGCAGTGTTAGCAAAACTTACAGTCTCACTACATCTCCAACATATGCCTGAACTGAATAAAGGACAAATCTGGATAGAAAAGTTTTAACTTTAGGAATATCTGTGGTATGCTGTATGGTCCCCTTATGACTTCATGATATGGAGTGTGATGTGTACGAACATAAAGATGCCTGACTGTAAGTCTCTGTAGGAAGTTTACTAGCACCCCTTGAGATCAGAACCTACAATGGTAAGAAGCAGACCAGCAAAAGGGACAGCCAGGCAATGGTGTAGTAGTCACACACAAAAAAAATCTCAGAATGAATCAAAATGGTGGGTCATTACCATCCCAAGGAGTTTGTCATGAGATGTGATATTAACCATAGTGAACAGGTCACAGAGAGAGTCAGTCTAATCCAAGCACCAGAGAACCTTAACTTAATGAATACTTTCTCACGTAATATAATGTCTTTGATAGATGACTGCCGTTGTTATTGCCAAAAAAATTAGTCCCTTTGTGGAAAAGCACGTTCTTCCAAAGCCCTCAACAGACTTCTGTTTAAATCTTATTGACCACGTGCTAGATCACGTGACCAGTGCAAGGAAAACTGGGGAAAGGAACAGAATTGCCATGACGCTGTGCCACGAGCCGTGAGTGCTGTTGTTCTAACACTATCTGGTTTCTCTTTACTACGGAAAGGAAACTCTCTAGGATATACTATTAACAGGATCTTCCACAAAATATTCTTCTGAAAACTACATAAAATAACTATCTTTGCATACTGTATGGGCAGAGCCTCCGGCTTGCATCCCATCTGCGTGGTCAAGCAAACTCCGTTCCCACTGCTCCTTCTCCATTCCACCCACCTGACAGCCTCCAGACGGAGAAAAGGCTGATGGTGCTCTGTGGGAAAGTTGTGGTCCCTTTAAGACAGGGAGTGCAGCTGGAGGAGACATCCCTCAGCACCACTTCCTGCTCACTTCCGGTTCTGAGGCAGTGAGTACTGCAGAGGCACTGTGACCATACCACCCTGCGTGCTGCTACATCTTTTTCAATAAGATGGCCTGGATCTCTCCGCACTGTCACCCGGCATAAGCCCTTTGTCCCTTAAGTTGATTTTGCTGGGTATTTTATCAGAGCAACTAAAAATAGCTGAGGTAGAAACAGTAATGGGAAGTGGGCCTTTGCTGTGATAAATTTAAGTGTGTGCTACTTAGAACTTTAGAGTTAGTCTTCAGGAAGAATACAGGACTTTCGGACCTTGGGTTACAAAATTTAGATACTGCCATTAGCAAAATTCAGTGCATTACTCCGGTGGGCATTTTGAAGAGATGGGGGAAGAGAGAAGCACAGACTGTGGAGGCTGGAATCATAAAGTTTCGGGAGGAGAAAAAGGACTCTACTGTGGTCTGAGCTAGCGGCCATGGGATTAGATGCTGGTGAAGAATCTGGCTGTATCCTCACTGTATCCTGAGAACTACAGAGAGGTTGACCTAAAAATAATAGCTTACTTTCTTTAGCAGAGGGAATTTCAAGGAGGTGCAGCACTGAGGCCTGTCATGGTCACTGCCACGACTCTCAGACCGGCAGTGCGCAAGGACAAAGAGTGGAGCATAAGGAACTAAACAATGCAGGAAAGGTGTGCGCGAGAGTTTTAGGTTGTGGACAAAGAGAGTGCAGACAGCAACGCAGCAGCTTTAATTAAAGATATTAGCACCATTAACGAGAAATCCCCTTTTCTGAATTGGATGTCTTGAGGTGAGGACCCCACCCACTGGGAGCTCAAACCTGAGAAATGCAAAGTAATTTGAAAGGGTTAGGCCTACACTAGACAGCAGAAGAGGTGTCCTGATCCGGGCACACAATTACCAAGGGAAGAATTTCATCAGGAGCAGCAACTGTGGTCCCATGGGGCCAGGCTGCATCCCAACCTGGCAGCAGGACTTGGCAGTGCCACACATACGCTAGCAGTTTTAGAGGCATGAAGGGTACAAAGCTGAGGGGGTCATAGCCTTGCCCCACAGTTTCAGAGGGCATCTGTGGCCAGATACGGAGTGCCGGGGTTTGATTGCCTACAAGTATATTTTAAAAACTATGCCTGCCCAAGATCGATATTTGCATCAAGTGAATTCAGTCCAAGGTTGAGGCTATCTATACATGCTAGCAGCAGCAGACACGGAGAGCTGCTGAAGCTAAGCCTTTCAGAACTGAGGGGATTCCATTATGAGCCTCAACTACTGGGCGTGTCGTGTGTAGGCTTTGGTTTGGCCATGCTGACTTTGGCACTTTCTTTGGTCTGATCTTTCCTAGCCTTTGCTACCATTCCTCAGCAGTGGAGAATGTATATTCTGTGCCATTCTATGCTGGAAATCTGTGATTAGCTTCAAGCCTTTATAGCAGACCACTTCCTGTTCATGCTCTGTCTCCTGACTGGTAACACAGAGGGATCAGCCAGCCTCCTGTTCCTGCCGTGACACCGTTCCTGCCTGTTGCCATGTCTTCACCACGATGATGAAAACATACAGAGCTTAACCAGAGTTTGCTGGGAAAGCAAACTCTGCCTCAAGACAGAACTCTTCTCCATCTAAAAGGTGTTCAGGTTTCATAAAGGCATGTGTTTGTCAAGCAGCTGCTGATACATAACTAAGATTTGAATATTCTATTGTGTACATTGAAACTCAAATAATAAAGTCAGATGAATCTGAATTTTAACTGATGATGGGCATGTTGAAGAATGTAAAGAATGGTATTTTCTGTTGTCTGCATATTTCTGTATTTAGTATTTTATTTCAGCACTAGACTTACGGATTTATTGAATACATCAATGCATATCTTCTTCCATTCTTTTTCTTCATTTCCCCCCGCTAGGAAGTGAAGTGCAGTTAATACACAAGCCCCTTCATGCAACAGAATGTGTGTTGAGCTTTTTAGTGACCTATATTTTTAAAACTAACTGGAGTATTAGTGCTATTGAGGAAAAGTAATGGTAAGTGGCTTTCTCAGATTACATCCAAGGGAATACAAGAGCAGAGGAGAGGAAGGCTAGATAATTAGGTGATCAAATAAAGTAATAACTTTCAGGAATACATATTGCAACACTGTAGTTCTGCAAATGATTATGCCCATTATTGGCTTACTAAATCTACAGAACAACTCCATAACCGGCAAAAATCTATGAACCGTCTCCATATTACCCGAACTCTCTTGTGTTCATGCATGACTCTTAAATTCTGAATTTTACATTTTCGATGTTATTCTAGGGACTTGTTCTCTGAAGAGCATAATACCTGAAATATAAACAGAGGTTTCTCATTCATTTAACAGCCCCGTGTTTTTACTGAATGTTAACTTTATACCAGATTTGGCTCTGGGACAGACTTGGTCTTGCTTTCAGTGTAGCAACGGGAGCTAGGTTTCACGGCTACTCGAGGGAGTCTTAACTTCTCAAGGTTTTGACCCACATCTTCCACACATGCATTTTAAAAATATCGTGTTTTACTTGGCAAAATTAAACCACACATGGCTATGATGATATGCTGCTGCTGCTAATACACAGAAATCGCTCCTGCAATTCTCAGTGGGGTGCCATTGCGTGCTGAGGCTCTAATAGCCATCTTAATAAATCTTATTTCAAGAATTAGATATATGTGATGCACAAGCTGTTCTCTGGAAAGGAACATGGTTTCGTTCCTGTTTTTTTGATATACAGGCAGTGTGTTTGCACACTCCATGGCAACCAAACTGCTACAGGATGCTTCCCTGAATCCCTCCCTGTCTCCTGTCCAAACCTGGTCCTCTAGAAACACAATGCTTCACTTTTTTTTTTTTTTTTTTTTACTATTGCATTCCTAGAAAACCGTTTCTTACTCAAAAGCAGACGTTACTTGAATAGACTGAGTTTCACCCGGTTATAATGCATGTGGTATGAATAATTTTCATTATCAGGTCTGCCATGACCCTCCATGCTTTGCAACTCTGTCCTCACAACAACCTCACCTGTCATGTATGCAATCTGATGAGGCTGAGGACATTCCCCAAGGTCAGACAGGTATGGTGCAGCTGTGTTGCTATTCAGTTCAGGCTCCCAAGCTGAAATTCCCAGCCACTCATGTTATATGCTTCTCAAAGCGCCTGCTGAAGAGTGTCTGGTGCGGACCTGAATGCATGCCTTCAGTTTACATTCACAGTCTCCTGGTCTGTCCCGCCCATGTCGCCTTTCTTTTTCCATTGGTTTTGATAACTATAAGGTAAGGAGGTAACATTTTACACAGCTAAACTCCATATAATATTGTGAATGCACTGTAAAAAAAAAAAATGCCAATATTTGAAAACTCCCTGTACATCATTTGATTTCAGAGTTTTTTTTTCTGCCTTAAAAATAAATACATAGTCATAAAGAAACTGTACCCTCTGTGAAAGTGGAGATAATCACTACGACACAGTCCTCGTGTCCTTGTGCTTCCACTTTCTAGAGGACAGATTCTAGGTCGAGCATCAATGTCAAGTGTCACCTCCCGTGGACCTGCACCTCCTTTTCCAATAGGAGGTTTTAGTTAAGTAGAGTATCAAAAATGACTGGAACCCTCTTCAGAGGCTTGAACTGCTGTGGCTTCAAGACAAGCCGTGTGCCTTGTGAGCCCACTGCTGCGTCCCGTAACCAGGCTGCAGGTGCAAGGCTGCTCTCTCTGGCCTCTCCAGTTCTCCTTAGTAACTTGACTGT
Source organism: Apodemus agrarius (assembly GCA_964023405.1). NCBI lineage: Eukaryota > Metazoa > Chordata > Mammalia > Rodentia > Muridae > Apodemus > Apodemus agrarius. Next base: position 87,284,298 of record OZ030006.1, on the reverse strand, counting down.
TGACACGGATTAAATTACCCTGGCTAACAAAAGTCCAGGCAACCCAATCCGGCTCACCATTAGGTACAGGATGAAAGGCTTCTCTGCACACACTTCTTCCTATAAACCAGAGGGTAGGGTTCACACCAGGTTTATAGCACTCACAGGCACTCAGAGGGTAGGGTTCACACCAGGTTTATAGCACTCGCAGGCACTCAGAGAATAGGGTTCACACCAGGTTTATAGCACTCGCAGGCACTCAGAGGGTAGGGCTCACACCAGGTTTATAGCACTTGCACAGGCACTCAGAGGGTAGGGCTCACACCAGGTTTATAGCACTCACAGGCACTCATCAAGTACACAAAGACACACACAAAGGAACGAGGCCTCACCAGTTGTACTCAGCTGCATCTGGCAAGGGCTTTCTGGAGAGCCATGCCGAGGGAGAGGGCTTGTCCAGCACATCTCCACTCTTTGCAAATGCCCTAAATCAAGGTAACTCACTATAAACACAAATCACCCCTCAGTAAAGCTAGGCAAGATCAAGCCGTTAAGAGGCAAGGCAGAATTCCCTAAATACTTTCAGCTATGACTCGACTCTCATTAGCTTCTGAATGAGCCTCAGAGCAGAGAATAATAAAATCTGACACCTTTTATTATTTGTATAACAAGATAAACATTCTCCAGTGATATTTTGTCTGCCCTATGACCACAGCTTCAGATTCCCGTTTCAGACTTTCTGCCACTGATAATCATTTTGTTCTAAGAACTGGGGATAAACACCTGCAGATAAACAGCTGCACCTAGCATGTTACCCAGCAAAGCGTTCCTGCCTAAAAACAGGCTTGACTAAGAATGACAAGAGGAGCTGGACAGCAGTCTGGGGAAAGCAACAAACTCAAAACCCCAAATCAAAACCTTTCAGTATGTTCACGAGCATGTGGCTGTGGACTGTCTGCCCTCAGTGTGTTGTTGGCGATGCTGTTTGTTAGCAGAGCCTCACGCTGGGTACAAGCTTGTCAGCAGTGCTGATGGTGTTCAACTGTGAGAAGGACTGAGAGGTAAAATAGAAACACGTGTTCCCTTCAGTGTCATCAGAAAGTAGTAAAGTTTTTGAGCAGTTACCTGCATCCAGAGAAACCCCTGCATTCTGACATGATCAGTATCCTGTGGACAGTAGCAGCATTCCCTGGGAAGAAATGCCACTGCAGTGGTTGGCAAACCAAAAATGCACAGTGCTGTGAGCTTTCCCCGCAGCGATTGCCACTGGACTCCAGAGAGGGCTGCTGAGTGACTGACTGTCATCCTGAACACAAACTTGAAGAAGGCTTGATTTTTTTTTATTTTTAAAATAGGATCTTGCTAGGTAGCCCAGGCTTGCCTTGAACTCTGTATCTCCTGCCTCAACCTCTAGAGAGCAAAAATAACAGGTGTGTGCACCACCCAGCTTATGATTTCTTCTCTGGAGTCCTCGCTCTGGCTAGCCTCTGGCACAGAGTGCGAGCATACTGCTCACTATGTCACCCTTGCTAGCTCACGAGGTACTTCCTGACCAAGCACAACTACTAAACAGATCACAACAATGCCATCCTCTGTAGCCATGGGCTTCGATCAGGAAGACTGTTCCAGAAACATTTTAATTGTTCTACAATGAGGAAATGTAAGTAGGTGCTGGTTTTTTACCAGGTCTATCTTCCCTAGGAGTAGCTATAAATGTCACGAGTCACAAATGAAACAGTATGCTTTCCATTCTTCTAGAAAGCAAAACCTCATTCATTTGTTTCTTGCCAACAATATGGAAATTAAAAGAAACACAATGCTCTCTGTTAAAAAAAAAATTGTACTGGGCAGTGGTAGTGCATGCCTTTAATCCCAGCACTCAAGAGGCAGAGGCAAGTGGATCTCTATGAGTCTGACTGAGACCAGCATGGTCATTGTAGTGAGTTCCAGGAGCACAGAGAAACCTGGTCTTAAAAACAAAAATAAAAAAAGAAATAAAAAATAAAAATAAGGAAAAAATAAAACATCAGTAATTAAGAAACTAAATATTATAAACTATATATGATGACCACCCAACTGAAAAAAAAACATGCATATTTTTAATTAAACAGCTACATGGAGATAGAGGAAGAGAAAATTCTTGAAGGATTAAAACAAGAAATGAAAATATTAAACATAAAATTTGTCATAGTGTATATACATTTATTTTATATATGCAAAAATACCATGCAAGTGTATACATGCACATATACCTATACAACAACGTAAATGAGCCTATTTGCATGCATTCATATACTAAGAATATCACCAAGATATTCTGGGTTCATCACACATGAACCAAATGTGGCAGGGTGGGATTCCTCAGCTCAAGTAGTGTAGAGATGTTGAGAGATGGGATACGTCCTCTACACAGTTAAATGCTCAAACCTTCCAGGGGCATGGCGGTCTGCCCTACATCTGGAGCTCTCCACAGAGGGGATTCCTTATAGATTACATGGCTCGTGCCTATAACAGGCTCCAAGGTGCCTTTCTTGACAATACCCCATTTCGCAGACCCTCGGTCTGACAGGTTCCCGTGGGCATATAGACACACATTCCCTTCATCAGTGTGAGAGCATTGCCTCTAGGGACTTAGTTTCAGATGAAAATGCAGTCAGAGCTCAATAGAAACAGATACATGCGAGAGAAGGATCTTAACTTTTGCAAGCATGTTGTCAGCCACTCATTTTCAAAGATCTGGGCTACCTGTAGGCAGATGTATAAGAAGGTGAGATTTGTTTGTTTGTACAATGCTACGGATCCCTTTATCTGTCCATGGCAAACTTATCTCTCCATTAGTTCTCAATGTCTCAGCTTCTCCAGGACTTTGTATCCACACAGTCCCAAGATCCTGTCCAATTTTGTATTCACTCGGGTAACTTCTCTTTAAAGACTGACAATCTAGTCACACAAATCTGGGCTAAGATACTGACACAAAGAATGAGGATTAGCACTAACCCTTCACAGAGAAAGCATATTCACCTTTGCCAAGCATCAGATATACTAAGAAGTTTGAAAAAAAAAGAAAAAGAAAAAGAAAGAAAGAAAGAAAAAAAAGAGAAAAAACAAAGAGAAAGAGAGAGAGAGAGAAAATGAAACAAAGAAGCCAACAAAAATCAGTACAGCAGTTTTAGTATTCTATGTACTCTGAAGTCTAGGTATATACTTACATAAAGCCTAACACTAACTTTTGGACTTTCAGAAAAGTGTCTAAGCACAAGACTATAATAACAGGAGTTAATGAAAAGTCCTACTCATTCACAAAGTATACCAAGAACTGTTATCCATCAGCGAAAACAGAGCAAGTACTACACTTTAGAAGCTATAACGACAGTGCTCAGTTTTGAACTTAAATGGCTATGAAATTTTCAAAACATCCAGGAGCGCATGACGCTGGCCCATGATGTCTATGGAGTGCAGTGGTGGAGAATAATAAACTAAACTGCAAAGATTATTTAAATAAACACTCCCTTGCCAAGAACACTGCTAAACCGCATCAAAGAGTAAAGCATCTGAACGGAGGGAACGGGTCGGTGTGATAGAAAATTGAAGAGCTTTCTTTCAGAGGCCGCCTTCAGTCCCAACAGCACAAAGAGCTGAATTTTAGCCAATTTTCTGAGGGATTTTCTTGTCGTTGTTGTTGATGAGCTTGCTTTTTATTCTGCAATTGTTTCTAATGTCTTCCAAAAAGTAAGAATGACATTCTTTTATTCAAAATTGTGTCTCACGTGATGAGTAATTACGGATACAAAGCCTTTTCATCTTCAAAAGATAGCCAGTCCTTCAAGACACTGCATTCTTCTGTGGTGTTTACTCATAGTTATTGCTTCTCTCTCAGATCAAAATGAGGTGGAGTAAGAGGAGAATCAGTATTACAAATGACAGTTTTTAAAAGCAGGAAATACATGTCATGGATCCATGTTGTTCCCAACACTGATTTCTTGGAAGTATTTAGTATTTTTCAATTCCCTCTACAAAAGTCCTAAAGTTGAAACTGAAGCTTCCACTGTAGCCTATTAGAGAATGCCCATAATTCAGTGGTCACAAAGTATACTAAATTTAGATTTTGTGTGTGTGTGCGTGTGTGTGTGTGTGTGTGTGTGTGTGTGTGTGTGTGTGTGTTTGTAAATAGGGGAAGTAGTTCAGATCTACTACAAAGTTTAGTCAGAAAAGAGGCAAATATAAATAAATGTATACATATGTAAATAAATAATAAATTTTTATTTTGTTCCATTTTAACTTTAAATCTTTAATTACCACGCATAGTAACTTGTTTCATTATGACATTTTTCTTTTCTTTTAATTTAATCATTTATTTATTTATTTATTTATTTATTTATTTATTTTTACACTCCAGATTTTATTCCCCTCTTAGTCCACCCTCTAACTGTTCCACATCGCGTACCTTTTCCCCACCACCCCGTCTCCATGAGGATGTCCCCACCACACTCCACACGCCCCACCAGACTTGTAAACTCTCTGGGGCCTCCAGTCTCTTGAGAGTTGGGTGCATCTTCTCCGACTGAACCCAGACCTGGGAGTCCTCTGCTGTATATGTGTTGGGGGCCTCATATCAGCTGGTGTATGCTGCCTGGTTGGTGGTCCAGGGTTTGAGATCTCAGAGCTCCAGGTTAATTGAGACTGCTGGTCCTCCTATAGGGTCACCCTCCTCCTCAGCTTCTTCCATCTTTCCCCCCCAGAATTCAACCACAGGGGTCGGCAGCTTCTGCCCATTGGCTGGATGCAAATATCTGCACCTGCCTCTTTCAGCTGCTTGTTGGGTCTTTCGGGAGTCTCATTATGACATTTTTCAGTTTGTGTTGTGATTCTTCTCTTACAATTTTTCCCAAATACTTCACAATACCCACCGAGCCTTCCAGTCCCCATAGCCTGCTCTTTGCCTTCACACTGCACAGGTACCGTTGCTTTCCTCCCGTCTCCAGTGCCTCTATTTCCTATCGTCCATACTCATATCCACCCTGCTAAAGACATCGTAAGCTAGAATCTGCATTTGAGAAAGACTATATGATTTTTGTCTAGATTAACTCATTTCACATATTTTAAAAACCAGTAATTTTCCTGAGGTTTTCATTATTTTGTTTTTCACAGCTGAAAAACATAAAACACATAATATAAAATGTGTTGTTGTCTATCCATCTATTGGTAGAGACGCTGCTAGGTTCCATTGCCTCACCCTTGTGAGTAAAGCAGTAATAAAATGGGTATGCATGTGAGTCTGGTGCAGACTCCTTTGGACATATGCTCAGAGTGATAGAGCCTGGTTACAGGCAAGTTCTATTTTCACTTTTCAAGATGCACACACACTGGATTCCCTGATGAGTGTGCCACTTTACACTCACACCAAGAACACAGGGGTTTCCTCTTCCCACATACTTGCCAGTATTTGTTGTTGTTTTCCTTGGTGATATCTATTCTGACTGGTATGAGATGAAATTTCAAAGTTGTTTTAATTTGTATTTCCCTGATGGCTAAGGATGTTGAACATTAAAAAAAAAATTAGCCATTGGCCACCTGTATTTCTTCTTTTGTGGGTATACAGTCTGTTCAATTCATTAGCAGATTTGTTGATTGGCAATCTAAATTTGTGGGTGTTTAAATTGTACCATTTTTATACACTCAAGACATCACCCCTGCTGGGCGGTGGTGGCACACACCTTTAATCCCAGCACTTGGGAGGCAGAGGCAGGTGGATTTCTGAGTTCAAGGCCAGCCTGGTCTACAGAGTGAGTTCTAGGACAGCCAGGGCTAGACAGAGAAACCCTGTCTCGAAAAACATAAAAAACAAAAAACAAGCAAACGAACAAACAAAGACATGACCCCCATCTGAAGTAGAGCTGGCACAGATGATTTTCTCCCACTCCAAGGGCCGCTGTTCACTCGGTTGGTAGGTTCCCTTGTTACTTTATTTCCCCACACCTCTGTTTTAAATCAATCTAATCTGCCACTTACCTTAAGACATTGTTTTTATGTATCACTAATAATACTGCCAATAAAAGTGTGATACACTGTCCCTTTGGAGATGGAGAGATGGTTCAGCCCTTATGAACACTGGCTGTTCTAGAACCCAAACAGTGGCTCATACCATCTGTATCTTCATTTCTTGGGGATCCAATATCTTCTTCTGGCATCCATGGGCACCATGCATGCATGCATGTGATGCAGAGACATACATGTATTCAAAATACACATATACATAAAGTGAATTTTTAATTAAAAGAGAGATAAACCCTTGTTTCCAGGGATTTTCAAATATGAGGAATACCTATTATGATACTGCTCCCATGTGAGTTGTCAGTGTGCTTTAAATTCTCACTCTGAGCTAGTTTTAAAAATAAGGTTATAATTCTTTTTTTAAAGTCCTTTTAACATGCAAATATCACATCCAGGAGGTATAGCAGATTAAGCTATTAACAGTCATTAAGATGCATTAATCAATTAGCAGTCATTAAAACTGTAAGGACTATGAATTTCTCAGATAATCACAGCACCGATAAAAATAGAGGCAGAAATGCTGAAGAACAAGATGGAAAGCGAAGGAAGATGGGTTTCCTTCTTCATGCTGTCCCTGTGATGGGTCTACAGGCACACTGCAAGGTAGACCTGGGGAGCCAATGCAGCAATGTACTAAAAGCAAAGAGGGGAGAGAGGGAAATCAGCACTGTGCAGGGCTAAGACCGTGCACTGAGTTTACTTACATCCTGTCTTGGAGCCAAACTGGAGACTCACGGCTGCAGAGTGTCTACCCCTGTAGACACTATGCCTAGTAAGGCATCCCAGACTTTCCAGTGATAACTGTGGGTAGGGATGTATTGATTGCATACCGGATCAGCATCCCAGTTCTTCACAGGACTCAGAACAGGTTAGTACGTGATGGTTTGTAATTCATATTTTATGATTTGTAACACCTCTTTTCTCGGGAAAGCTGCAGAAAGACATTGATCTGTATGAAAATGAGTCATAGTGTTCCCTTCTGGTACGAAGAAGAGAGTCTACAAGGAGGTACCCAGGTCCGACAGACACTGTGGGTTTTACCTAGTCATAGCACTGACTTCCTGCAAGACATCTGCACCTAGTTAAGCTTACCTTGCAGGAGTAGAACCCCAGACACCTCTTGTAAAAATGGTCAGATCTTTTTGTTCATGAGAAAAGGGCCCATAGTAAAATGTGGCTATGGGATTAGAAAGATGGCTCTCGGGTTACAGGCACTGGCTACATTTCCAAAAACCTGGGTTTGATTCTCAGCACCCAAATAATGTTACAACCATCTGTAACTCCCAGTCCAGGAACTGAAGTGCCCTCTGCTTCCTTTAAAGGATGCCAGGCATGCAAGTGGTACACAACACCCTTACAGGCAAATGAAATACATATAAAATTACAAAACACATACAGTAATGTAGCGGGAAATATTTAAAAAATGACCCAACACGTTCCCGCGCCTACCATAACTGCAGGCCAAACAACCAGCCCGCTCAACACAATTCTCTGACTGAGACTCTCCAAATTACCTGGAAGAGCAGACTCTCAACACTTGATTACTTTGCCAATTAGATTTAAATATTCAAGTTCACGATGCCGATAGAGTAATAGCAGAGCCAATAAATATAGTAGTAAAAGTTCTATCCCAATATTCTAACCTTTGGATAAATTAACCTCTGACTCCATTGCTCCTTGATTTTTCTCCCCTGGCAAGCGCTTCTCCCCGCCCCCCTCCCACTGTGTTCGAGTGTCTCCTCTGACCTCCCAACCCTTAGCTCTGACTCCCATTTACTCTTCAATCACAGGCCTTTCCCTGCCTCAATGTCATTGGATAGGAAATATCTGGCAACACAATAAAAAAAAATTAAAAATAAAATGTGAATTGTACTTTGGGACTTGGAGAGGGAAAAATCAGTAATACTTGAAAGGCCTTCAGAAAATGTTGAACCTGATGCTTTGGGGATATAAAAAGCAGTTTCTCCACATAAATGTTTGGGATCACTGATCTGAACATTTGCCCGGTTGCTGACTGTCAGTTTAACATAAGGAGACTTATCTGGGAACTTTAGTTATTGCTTCCATAAGAATGTCCTGAAATCAAGTCTGTAGGGGCATTTTCTGGTTGATAATTGATGTTGGAGGGTCCTGCCCAGTATGGGTGATGTCACTCCTGGGCACTTGGGTCCTGCCTTATATGGGAAAGCATGTTGAAGGAGCCAAGAGTGACCAAATCAGTAAAGTGTGTCTCTGCGGTCTCTGTTTCTGTTTCACTTCTCCATGTTCCTACCTTGAGTTCCTCCCTTCATACTGGACTATAACCAGGATGTGTATGTCACATAAACTCTTTCCTCCCCAAGTTGCTTTGGGTCATGATCTTTATCAAAGCAGCAGACAACAAACTAGGAAATACCTGAAGGTACAAGGCGCTGGCTCAGGTTCCCTGCTGTCAGGCAGTCCTGCTGACTGCAAGACCCAAGAGAGTGACCCTGACGGGAACATTGTCCTCATCTGGGTAGATCGCTGCTAAATTCCCTCTTCTTCTCCTAAATCAAGCACCCACATTTTGGTCAGACTATAGGAACTAAGGAGGTATCAGGACATATGCCCAAACTCTGGTGCTATGACTCCCCATCCTGTGGGAGAACAGCAGTGGCCTTGCTGTCACAGGCAAAGTCCCCTGTCCAGGGCTTCAGAAGCCGCATTTCCTCTGCCACCCATGCTCTCCCTCACAGCGGCTCTACCTGGCTCCCTTAAAGAGCTCCACCCTGTTTTGTGGCCCATGTTTCAATGTTTATTATCAGACTGGGGATTTGACAACTGTCCTGGGTGTGTCGAACCACGAGCATCTGAATAAAAACTTTACTTGCTAATTTTAAGAATAATTGTACCCTTTTGATTTCTTTAGAGCTAGTTTGAGCTGGGTTTTGAAACCATAGAAACTTTACATTTTAGTTAAGAGATTAAAAAGACACAGATGCAATATTGCGATGTCTTTTGCCTCTAAAAACGGGCTCCTCGGAGCACTGCGTGCGGGAGGAACTCGGAAGCTGCCTCTCAGTGAACTGCACACTGGAGACCTACAGAAGGCTGTTCTACTGGCCAGGCTTCACCAATAACCTTTAAAACCAGATACCTTGGCACACAGACTGCACTTGCTAAACAAATCCTAAGAGGTAGGGTGAGATTTAAAGCCATCCTGTGACACGGCTGTGGCATCACTCGGAAAGGGCTCCCGACCAGAGTTGTCACACAGATAACACGAGGCAGCACTGGCCATGACTGTGTGGAGAGTCAAATGAAAACCTGCTGTGACCTCATAGGCACTGCTAAATATCTTGACTGTCTTTAAGAACTATTCACAGTTGTTTAGAAGTTGTTGCCCCCAAGACTTAAATGTTTGGACTTTGTTCTTTAGTGAAATGGTGTCAGAACTGGGAACCTAAGAAATGGAGATGAGGGGGGAGGTCCAGGTCATTGTATTGTGCACGTGGACAGGGTGTGTGGCTTCCTGAGGCAATCTCACCTACCCAAACTCACTATCCACCCACAGGTGACTGGCCACAAGGTTCTCTATCCAAACCATACATTGAGAATTTCAAACCCTAAAACTGGGGGCTAAATAGCATCTCTTTTCATAAGAGATATTCAAAAATGCTACTATCGCTATGAAAGCTGAATTAACGTATCCCTATAGCAGACCCCCTCCCCCTGGTTCCCTATGTACTATTTCTAGGTCAGCGCTTCATGTTTCAAGCACACGGCAGCCACTGAGGAGGTATTTCCATTCAAATATGCTTTATAATTTTTCTCAAAATAAAATTTCTTTTTGTAGAAGGCATAGATAAAACATGCCCATGATTCCACAGTATTTCTCACCGACAAACCCACCTGTTCTTCACAGTTTACGCAGATTGAATTTAAATGAAATCTCTCAGGCTAACAGCTATCCTGAAATGTTTCATTTGAATGTTTGTAAAAAAAAAAATAGTTTCTAAAAGTATTTTTACAGTGAAATAAGATTGTCCTTAATGCTGCACCAGCGTGGCCACAAAGAAGCTAATTTACACTGGTTTCTATTGTTACCCATGTGGCTAGCTTCAGGGGTTATGAATCCAGTCAATGGAAAAGCTCAAATGAGAATATTTGATTGAACATATTGACTTAATACTTCACAAATGTGTGTTTATGTGTGTATGCGTATATGCATGTTTGTATGGCTATGTATACATATATTAGAAAGCACTTATGCTCTATAATAGACACAGTGAGTAATATTGAAAGGTCTTCACCCGCAGGTAAAGTCACTGTGAGATTAACATCCCAACCTGTGGTTCTGACCTGCATCACTTCCTTTTACAAAATGAACATAAATTATCATGGGCTTTGTATCTAAGACTTTAGCAGGTTGCATCATAAGAGAGGTTAGTCATTATGCTAACTATGATTACAGCTGGATTTGGAAAGTGGATGAATGTGTATTTGGAGCTTGAGATAATCAGTTTCATTGTCAGTTGGCATGATATAGAATCACATGGGAAGATCCTCAGTGAAGTCTTGTCTGGATTTGGCTGCCCTTGGGCATGCTTGTGAAGGACTCTTTCATGCTAATTACCAGGGGAAGGCGTGGCCCCCCCTCAGCCAGCACCATCTCCCAGGCATGCATGCATTTATTTTTTTCTGCTCTTAACTGTGGATATTGTGCAACTAGCTGCTTCAAGTTTCTGCCTCGTGAACTATAACCTGGAACTGCAAACTGAATGAACCCTTCCCCCTCCAGATTCATATGAATTCTCTCAGGGCACTTCATCCCAGGAACAGAAAAATGCACTCTCAAAGAAATCATACAAGTGAGAGGAAAGTGACTAAGAAAAGTTATAAGATGAGTATTTAGCTTAGAACAATCTTAGCTATCATAATTTAAACACTTCCTCATGGTCCACAATTTACATTTTCAAATGTTACTGTGCAATGGTTATATTCTGATTATGAAATTGAACTTGATGAAGAATAGTAATCTGGGGTTATCCCAACTCTGAAATGTTTTAGCATTGACATGATACCCAAAGTTTGATATTATACATAGGTGGAGGTCCTTGATCCACTTGGACTTGAGCTTTGTACAATGAGAGAAGAATGGATCAATTTGCATCCTTCTGCATGTTAACTGCCAGTTGAATCAGCACCATTTGTTGAAAAGGGAAGAGAGCCCCTTGGTCCAGAGAAGGCTGGATGCCCCAGTATAGGAGAATGCCAGAACAGGGTAGAGGGAGTGGGTAGGTTTGTGAGTAGGGGGAGGGGGATGGGATAGGGTGGTTTTGGAGGGGAAACCAGGAAAGGTGGATAACATTTGAAATGTAAATGAAGAAAATATCTAATTTAAAGAAAACATTTATGAACAAGTCTCCCTCACAAAGCACTTCGATCCCAAGCATTCCAGATAAGAGAGACTTGATCTGTGCTGAGAAAACTACGGCTCCAAAGCAGTGGTTCTCAACTTCCACTCTGTTCCTCGTGTTGTCGTGACCCCAACCATACAAATATTCTTGTTTCTATTTCATAACTGTAATTCTGCTTCTATTATTAATGTAACTGTAGTGCAAATATCTAATATCCAGGATCTCTGATCTGTGACTCCCATGAAAAGGTCAATCACCTCGTGTGGGAGTGGCGACTCACAGGTTAGAACCTCTAATCGAGAGCTTGATGAATGAAGACAGAAAGGAAGACATGATTCCTCGGTTCAGTTAACTCGATTCAGCAAAGGTGTGTCCAAGAAGAAATATATTCTAATCAAATGCAATTTCTATTAAAACAAACATCAGTTAAAAAAATGTTAATCTTTTTAATTAAAGTCTCTTTTATAATAAGTTCTTTTACATGTCACTCAGGAATACAGTATTCTGTTCATAGTAAAAGTCTTAGTAGGGATTATTTCATTAAATTTTAGGTATATATTTGCATTTTAAAGAGTGAATCTTTCTCCTAAAACACATTATTTCCTTTACAAAATAGAGGTGAAGATATTTACTAGAAATTATGCAATAATTTTTATTATAAACACTTACATAAGAGAAGCTTAAATGATAATTCTGTTCCTACAAAAATTATCTACAAACACTGCTTTTTTTTTTAACCAAAGATTTCTATTTCTCACCATTATCCACAAGGTCTGTGATGATGTAACAGCTTGCCTAAGGTCCCCTTCACATCTGGGTAAAACAAGTAACTCCCATGGCCTGGGATGCATCTGTTCAACAGCAGAAACACTGGCCTTGCTGTTCTAAGACAGCACTACTGAGAAACAGCAATTGCTCAAAGTGAACTAATTTTGCTTCCCAGAATTCCATTCATAATCATGAGTTATCTCATCTCCATTTCTTTCAAGTCAAGTGAAATAAATCAAACCAAAGTCCAATACATTCTAGCTTTCTAACCTCAGATCTTATTGTCCAAGTACAAAGTCAAATTAATTCAACCTCAAATCTAAAGAAAAAATACATTAGTTAAAACTATTTAATTAAAGTTATCTTTAGGATTTTTCCCCAAAAATAAAATGGAAATTTTTTTCCTGAAACACCTAAACATCAAATTGTCTTTCTTCTTTTCACACTACATGAGTTAATAGACGTGTTTAAACCAGACCAAGCACACAGTCGCTACACCCAACAGTTATTGTCATATAATACATTATTATTATATCTCTAGTACTGTGAGCCTTTTACCCCTATTCTTTCTAAATCCAACTCTTCCACATTCATAAAATTCCTTCTCATAGGGTTTGTCTTGTTCCCCGACTCTCAGAAGACAGGGCAATGACAAAGACAGAGCCCGGGCACCCTGGCATCTATCTTCACAGCTCCCAGTGTCTGTGGAACCAGGGATATAATCCTTCATCAGTAAATTTGGAAGTTGTCACTGTTCCTGCAAATTCATATGAAGATGATGGTTGTAATTACTAAGAAATTTAATTTCTTAATCAAAGACTTTCTCTTTGAAGCTTGGATCAAGGAGAACAGTATACAGAGTTCATTAGAACCCTGGGGAGAGATTACTATGCCTTCATAGACAGCTTCCTCTGGTTCACTGTGGACTTTTCTTTCAATCCTTCTCCCATGATTTCCTTTTTTTAAGATTCTATTTATCCCTTTTTTTCTATTGTCCTCTCTTAGTTTGGGCTACATTTAAGAAATAAAAATATAAATTGAGGAAGAAAAGTAAGGCATACTGATTTTTCTTAATCAAACATATTTGAAAATAAATGTTATTTTTCACCAACTTATTTTGCTTTAGTTTTGTGCTACTACTACTACACATATCTTTTCTGTTGTACAAAGAAGAAAGAAAAAGAAAAAGAAAAAACAGCAATTTAACTTTAGTGTTACTATGATTTGTAGGGGAATTTCCCCTAGTTATTCAATTGGCTGATAGTTTGTATTTACAGCAATTGAATTTTGCGTTCTTTGTGCAAGCATTTTGTGGTTGGAGATTTATCGTTATAAATCTAATTTTTTTTCTTTTTTTTCCCCTATGCACCTAGCTTTAGAAAGTATACCCTACATTACTCTATTGACCACATATGAAATCCGTAGCTACTTGCGGCTCTCTCTTTCAGGCCACGTGGTTCTGGTTCATCTTTTTCTTCCTCCTTCTTTCACTCAGTCCTCATCTGACCCTTCTCTTCTCTGCTTCTCCTCCTGTTCTGCCCGGAAAATACTGCCTCCATGTCTTCGCTCAGGGATTGGCTTCGCTCAGTGAAATCTCCCTACAGCAACTATTGTTATATACTTCTTTGCCAATATATCTGTCTCACAACACAGATGAGATACATTCGCTGCTATTTCATGATGTAGGTCGAAACTGAAGTTCAGAGAGGTTATAACTTAGATAGTAGAGTACCTATTCAGATTCACATAACTAGCCCTTTATCTATAGCTTGCATTTTGTACAGTAGCATTCGTCTTTGTGGTTATTTTATTGTTGTTTTTCTTTGTTTGTTTGTTTGTTTTTCTGAGACAGAGTTTCTCTGTGTAGCCCTGGCTGCCCTGGAACTCACTCTGTAGACCAGGCTGGCCTTGAACTCAGAAATCCACCTGCCTCTGCCTCCCAAGTGCTGGGATTAAAGGCATGCGCCACCACCACCTGGCTCTTCGTGGTTATTTTTGACAAATCCAAACATTTGCCAAATACTTGTATATTCCTTTCTCAGTTCTTCACACTTATTGGGACTGATAGTGATGGGAGCTGGGAGTGCGACAGAGCTAACACACCAAGTGTGTCACTCAAAACTGCATTTCTAAGACAGCTGCTAAGACAGAGAAGTCAGAACACAGAGGGGAGAGTCAGAATTTATCTGTTATTTTACTGTTAATTTTGAAAGTTCCCACATACTGAGAAAAATACATGCATAACTAAAGAACATATAAGGCTCACAAAACCTATGTATGTACCAATTGCCCACTAAATGAAGCAAAAGCAAACTAACAACATTTATGTAACTGCAACTTTCCTGATTTAGGACATGGAATATACACATGGAAAAATATCTTCTGAGAGAAGAAAATGTACCCTATGCAGGAAAAAAATTCCTTTCTTAATTAAATATGAAGAATGCTTTGCCGCACTCGTTTTATTTTTTATTGAATATAATCTTCATTTACATCTCAAATGTTAAAACCTTTCCAGTTTTCCCCCCTCCCTGAAAACCCCAACCCGTCCTCCCACTCCCTGCCTCCAAGTATATGCCCCTCCACCCTACACACTCCCATCTCCCTCCCCATTTCCCTTCGGTGGGACCTCTGTTGAGCCTTCACCTGACCAAGGACCACTCCTCCCACTGATGCCCGACAAGGCCTTCCTCTACCACATTTTTGGCTGGAACCATGTATACCCCTTGGTTGATGGTTTAGTCCCTGGGAGTCCTGGGGCATCTGGGTGGCCAACATCATTGTTCTTCCCATGGAGATGTAAACCCCTCCAGTTCCCCCATTGGGGACCCCACGCCCAGTCCAATGGTTGGCTGCTAGCATCTGCTTCTGTATGTGTAAGGCTCTGGCAGAGACCCTACAAAGACAACCATGACATGCTCCTTTTGGTATGCACTTCTTATCGTCCATAATAGTGTTGGGGTTTGGTGAATCTGTTTATAGGATGAATCCCCGGGTAGGGCAGAGCAGTCTCTGGGTGGCCTTTACTTCAGTCTCTGCTCCACTCTTTGTCTCCCTTATTGCTCCTGTGAGTATTTTGTTCCCTTACTCAGAGGAACCAAAGCACTCCCACTTCAGTCCTTCTTCTTGAGCTTCCTGTGGTCTGTGAATTGAAACTTGTTTATTTTGAGCTTTGGGGCTAACATCACTTATCAGTGAGTGCATACCTTGTGCATTCTATTGTGATTGGGTTACCTCGCTCAGGATGATACTTTCTAGTTATATCCATTTGCCCCTCTCTTAAACCCTGACTGCCTGTGACTCTTCCTTAAACAAGGCTCCGGAAAGACAGCTGTCTCCATAGACCAATGAAGCCTCTGCCACCCTCCTGCCTGGGAACTCCCTGCTGAGAAACCACCCAAGCAGTTTGGGTTAGTGGGGAGCTTCTTGTTTTGTTTGTTTTGTTTTGTTTTTTCACACCTACAATCTCATTAGATGTGTGTGGTTCAACATTGGTGGATTGTATATGTGTAAAATTCACCCATTTAGATTTTCCAATTTGGTAAAATAAACACTTTTTAAAAGTATGTCCTTGTAATTCTCTGAATTTCCTCAGTGCCTGCTATAATGGCTCCTCTCCACATCTAATTTTGGTAGGTTTTTAATCTTTCTCTATTATGGTTTAATAATTTGGCTAATAGTTGTTTCAGATCTCCAGAGGAAAAAAAACACTAAAAGCTTTTTGGTATATGTGTAATCATGTCAGGGAAAAAAAATAACAGTTTCTTTAGGAAAACCAGGCACCTACCTAGGTTAAACATCAGAAAAGAGTTTGCAATAAAAGCACAGACAGGGTTATGTAAAATCAAGGACCACACGAAGGATTTATGGGGCATAGATGGCCAGAACACTCAGCAGACATAGCAGAAGGCTCACAGCTTACCTCAGGAAATAAATCGCTTGCAGATTCTGGGAACCAGAAGCTCACACTTCACATTATCTGTTTACCACAAGTTTACATCCCAAGCAACCTCCATGCAGGTGGTACTCAACCTTTCTACTGTAGTGACCCGTTAATACAGTTCCTCATGATATGGGGACTCCCAAGCAAAAAATATTATTTTTGTTGCTACTTCATAACTGTAATATAGCTAGTGTCATGAATCATAATATAATGTGTTTTCCAATGGATGGCCTTAGGTGAACCCTTGGAAAGGGTTCTTGGACTTGAAGGAGTCACAAAAACCACAGGTTGAGGGCCACTGCTGTATGTTCAGTTCATATGTTTTCATTCTAGTTTTTTCTGTTTTTAAACACCCTGTGTCACAAGCTTCCCACTGAGGGTTCTCCTCTGAGTACCCGATTGGCCTTTCAACTCCTGGAACACAGTGCTCTTCATAACGCAGCTGCATGCCTTCTCAGGAAAGGCTGCTAACTGTTGATGAACTGCGGAGTGCAGGAAGCATTTTCCTGCAGTAGGTTGTATGAGTGTGTGTGTGTGTGTGTGTGTGTGTGTGTGTGTGTGTGTGTGATCATAAACTTCTCTCCTTAGGAGTAAAATTATCACCGTAAGAGTCTCAGAGGAATCACAGCTGTGTTTCGGGGATATCCCATTGTTCTCTCTCCACAGCCATCTCCCGTGTCCAGCATGCTCATCCGCCACGCGTTATCATGCTGCTCTCCCCATCTTCTCATTTATGGAGAATGAATGAATTGTTCTTATAGAATAATCAGGAAACTCATTAACACTTATTTATATTCAATTTTCTTCAATAAGGACACATAGTGCTATAACGAATGTCGCATTTTAAACTTATGGTTTTCTAGAAAAGCCTTCACAACTTCAAAAAGATGCATGTCCAATATTTTATCTTTAAAAAAAAAGCCAATGTAAATGGCTTACTGTAAACACTGCCCTAAAGAGCTGGAGGAATAGAGAAGTGTGTGTGTCTGGGGGTGTGGGCAATCTGTCATAGACAAGTCTTTCCCATTAACTAACGCTGGCTGCTCCTGTGGCTGTGTATTTTTACTATAATTTTCATGAGCTTCATTTTAAAGACAAAACGAACATAGAAGTTACGGTTTTGCAAAGTCCTAACATGGCTGATGGTATACGCCTGAAACTCATGGTCATATTAAATCACTGCTATGCCTGCTCAAACACACCAAGCAACTTCTACTTGCAAAGTAACTTAGTGCATTCCCGAAGGCTTAATAGCCCTGGATTTTCATTAGGTGATGAGTGATGTTTGCCATGCCTGACCTAGCCCTGTGAGTGAAGCTTTCCAGAAAATAAGCCTTTCTAACTCATGACCTGCTGTGTGGTAGTTTGTGGTTCATACATTTTGTTTATAACAAAAATTGAACCAAAGAACTGATTTTTTTTTCTGATGGGAATCAAGTAATTCTTTTGATTTTAGACTCAATTTTAGACTCACAAACACAAAGATAGATTTAGCCTACAACACAGAGTGGTTTTGAGGGGTGTGGGTGCGAGGGGTTCACGCTTGAGATTTGTGCAAAGACACCTAAGAATCAGAAACAGGCAAGCTGAAACGACCATTTTGTCGAGACCCTGTGCATTCAGAAAGAGCCTTTATTTTAAGTCTTGTTCACAACCAGGAAGCACAGGAGGGTTGGCTGCTCCAACAGTGGCCACCCATCCCCGTTAGAGAATCTCTACAGGCAACTGAAACCTCTGAGCATCGGCCATCGTTCTGAAGTCAAAGCCTTTCTCTGCCTAAGCAATCTCTAAAGCAAAAAGACTGTGCTACCACTGCTACAGCCGCTGGCATTTTCACAGCACTGGAGAAGGTGGGCTGTCAGAGACCAGAATCTTCATTCCATTTATAAAGTAATTCCTCCTCCTTTGCCCTGCAACTCAGAAAAAATATGGCTGATGTTAAAAAAGAGCTGTCCACTGGCAACCAGACCTATCCATATGTCTCGCATTCAGGGATGATGTTGACAACCTTGCCATCATCCCTGTGTCCTGGATGTGCACTTCACCTGAAAATAGCATGGTAAATTTTACTGGAAGGCACTTTTTATGTGTGGCTGGGGAGGGCTGGCCCTTGGGCTCTGTGCTTGCACTTTACCGAGCAGTGGAGTTTTATGCTTCCTTCTTCTGTTCCATTCATGACAGCACCGCAGCTCAGCTCTCGGGAGCACGTGCCTCAGACATGCCTTTACTAGCCTGCACTCAAGGGATAACATGGTGCTTTAAACTGCCTTCTACACACCTCCTCAGATTTACCCTGCTCCACTGACGCAGTGGGGAAAACACAGATGCAGCTGGTCCCTAAGATCCTAAGGCCCCTCAAGAAATTCCACAAGCCAACATAATGTTTAAATTACATTGGTTTTATATCGTTGTTGGTAGCAACTGGGATGGTCATGGGAGCCTTGGGGCTTCTACATACCCATGGCGCCTGTAAAATCAAGCCAATGTTTAAGGGGCTTAATGGGACAAAGTTCCCCTCCAGAAGTTCTGGTCGTGGAAAACTTGCCAGCCTCGGCGGGCTCTTCCTTCTCTCTGTACTTCTGGTACTTTGTTCAACTCTGCTTGACAACTGGGCACATGGAACACTACTCCTCGCAGGCACCCAGCATTACATTGATGAACCCAGAACCTTCTCATCCACTGCACGGCCCTTTCAACCCTCCTCTTTTCAAGGCTTTAGTAATAAACTTTCAAGACTCAGCCTTGTCTCCAAAGCTCTTCCACCAACTGGCCTGGCTGATAGCTTCATCTCTAAACTCACGAGACCCTTGTCTATTTCATTAGCTCCTTTCCAGGATTCACTTCATCTAGGAATTTACAAAACTTCAGGTTATTATTCCTATTTCTCTGGCAATAAGCTGCTTTCCATGGAGGGCTAGTCCGCTCTGATCTTCCTAACTATCAAGCTGCCCGCCCTGAAGGCCACCAAAATCTTTGGCTTGGTACCCCAAATCCCAGCATCCAGTTGACCACTCTGTGCCACTCCTTTCTACTGCCAGTTGGAAACTGTATTTGAGAACACAGCCTCTTCACCTCATGGAAATTCAGTCATGGTTTCTACTTCAATAACTATTTATTAGGTTCCAACCCCATTCATCTTTCACCTGCAGATTTTTATGACTTTCATTAGTTGGAAATGATCCAAGGTTTCTATTTTTTCTGTCTCACTCTTTCTTCTAAAGAATGGCTGCAATTGTACCCACCCTCTATTTATCAAAACATAAAATAAAATAAACCGGCTTTTGCTATTTTATTATAGATTGTTTTAGATATTTGATACAGAGAAACCATACATTTCTAAATTGTGATAGCACTTGATAGATATTTTAAATTATTTTATTTATTTACATCCCATATGTTGCCTCTTCCCAGTTTCCCCTCCCAGCGTTCTTCATTCAATCCCCTGTCCATTTCACCTCTGAGAAGTTGTTCCCACCCCGCAGGCATCCTTCTTCTCAAATCTCTATAGGATTAGGCACGCCCTGTCCCACTGGGGCCAGATAAGACAGTCCTCTGCTGCATAGGTGCTGGAAGTCTCAGAGCAGCCCATGTATGCACTTTGGTTAGTCAGTTAGTCTCTAGGAGCCCCAGGATCCGGGTTAGTTGATATTGTTGGTCTTCCTAGGGAGTTGCCATCCCCTTCAATTCCTTCAATCCTTTCTCTGACTCTTCCATAGACGTTCCTAACCTCAGTTCAATGGCTGGCTCTAAGTTTCTGCATCTGTTTCAGTCAGCTGCTGGTAGAGTCTCTCAGACACCCATGCTAGGCGCCTGTCTGCAAACACAAAAATCATCACAAATAGTGTCGGGGTTTGGTGCTTGCCCATGGAATAGACCTCAAGTTGGGCCGGTCACTGGTCAAGACGTTCCTTCAGTCTCTGCTCCATTTTCGCACTTGCATTTCTTTTAGACAGAAACAACTCTGGGTCAAAAGTTTTGAACGTAGGTTAATGGCCCCTCCAGTGGGGGGCCCTGTGTAAGCACTGGAGGTGGGCTCTTCAGGTTCCATCTCCTTACTCTTGGGCATTATTTAAGGTCACCCACAATGAGTCCTGGGTAATTCTCACATTCCAGGTATCTGAGACTTTCTAGAGGTTCCCCCTATCCCCCACCCACGGCGGTAGCATACTTCCATTCATTCTCCTGGCTCTCTGGGCTACTCTCCTGTCTCCCCACTACCAATATCTAATCCTGCCCCTTTCCTCCCCTCTCTCATTCAGGTCTCGCCTTCCCTCTACCTCCCAGAATTATTTCATTCCCTTTCTAAGTATCCTCGTTTGTCCCTTCATTCTTGTTTAGCTTCCTTGGGTCTGTGTGGCTTATCATGGGTATTCTGTACTTTGTGGCTAACATCCACTTATCAGGAGTACATATCATGCATGCCCTTTAGGGACCCTGCAGTATAACTGGGTCTTCGGGAAGAACTATTTCCAGTTTTTTGAGGAACCACCAGACTGATTTCCAGAGTGATTGTACCAGTTTGCAATCCCACCAGCAGTGGAAGACTGTTCCCCTTTCTCCACATCCTCTCCAGCATGTGCTGTTACCTGAGTTTTTTATCTTAACCATTCTGATGTGTGTAAGGTGGAATTTCAGGGTTAGTTTGATTTGCATTTCCCTGATGACTAAAGGTGTTGAACATTTCTTTAAGTGGTTCTCGGTCATTAGAGATTTCTCTGGTAAGACTTCTCTATTTAGTTCTGTACCCCATTTTTTAAATTAGGGAAACAACACCATTGACAAGAGCCACAAATAATATAAAATATCTTGTTAACTCTAACCAAGTAAGGGAAAGATCTGTATGACACGATCTTCAAGTTTCTGAATAAATCAAAGAAAACCTCAGAAGATGGAAAAATCTCCCATTCTCATGGATTGGTAAGATTAACATAGTGAAAATAGCCATCTTACCAAAAGCCATCTAATAGTGCAATTACCATCAAAATCCCAAAAGAAATCTTCACAGACATGTAAAAAGCAATTCTCAATTCATATGGAAAAACAGAAAACCCAGGATAGCCAAAACAAGTCTGAACAATAAAAGAACTTCTAGGGGAATACCACCCCTGACCTTAAGCTATACTAAAGAGTAATAGATTGAAAAAACAAAACAAAAAAAAATTAAGATGTAAGTACAGAGACAGGCAAGTCACTTAGTGGAATAGAACTGAAGATCCAGAAATAAACGCACACACCTATGGTTACTTGATCTTTGACAAAGAAGCCAAAAGTATAGGTGGAAAAAAGAAAGCATCTTCAATAAATGGTACTGGCCTATCTGGCAGTCTGCATGTAGAAGAATACAAATTGATCCATATTTGTCACCTTGCACAAACCTTAAGTTCAAGTGGATCAAGGACCTCAACATAAAACTGGATACACTGAATCTAATAGAAGAGATAGTGGGAAATAGCCTTGAAGGTATTGGCACAGGGGAAAATTTCCTGAACAGAACACCAATGGCTCAGCCTCTAAGATCAGCAATTGATAAACGGTACCTCTTGAAACTGAAAAGTTTCTGTAAGGCAAAGGACACTGCCAATAAGACAAAGAGCAACCGACAGTATCCTTGTAGGTACAGATTTCCATTTTTTCTTTGATAAAAACCTCTGATTAGAATAGCTATGTTACAGGGAGAATTGTCTGATGTCTTAAGGAATCTGACAAACAGTGTTCCCAGGAACCATACATAACAGAGGCAATAGCCTCACATTCCCAGCACTGGGCATGACCAACCTTTCTAACCGGTGTTATTCTGGGAACCTGAACCAAGCTTAGCTCTGTGTATCAGTTGTAATTACCTTAGTGGTGTGGAGTATATTTTCCAGTCCTTACCGGTATGTGCTGCTTAGCACTTAGTTAAATACCTCAGGGCATTCTTCATTAGCTCTCTCTCTCTCTCTCTCTCTCTCTCTCTCTCTCTCTCTCTCTCTCTCTCTGACTCCTACCTGATCGAGCTGTAAGCTCTCAGTTGCTCGTGCCAACACGCCTGATGCCCCTTTGTTCCCACTCTGTCCCCCACGATGGACTTTCAGTCCTCTGAACTCGTGAGCCCAATTAAATCATTCCTTTTATAAGTATCTTTAGTTGTGATGTTTTGTCACAATAAAAAGCAACTAAGGCAGTTGTTAAAATAGTAAAGAATTAAAGAATAATCTATAAAATATAAATTTTAATGTAAGTCTATGAAATTCTCATATCATAAGCATGATATTTCTTCAAACTTTAGGATGCTTGAAATGGAAATTATATTATCTAGAAAGCAGTGATGTTATATTTAGCATAAACTTTTTGGTTTCAGGCTGTTTTGCTGACAGGATAGGGGATGTAAAGTGGAGCCCTTCTTACTGTGCAGTTCAGCCTTTATGTTTCCGTACTCTCGTGAGGCAAAAGGAGCCGAATAATCTCCTTCCATGACACTAATCCCCACAGACCGGCCTAATTACAGCCTACTTCAAGGGACTTATACAGTGGAATCTCATTCTAAGTGAAAAAAAAACTGCTTAAGTGTTTTAATTTTAAAACCTTAACTTTTTTTTTTTTAAGATTACAAGTTAGTCTTAGCTAATAAAAGAATTACTGAAAAGACTTTTAAGAAAACAAAATACAGCAGGCAGGAGAAAGCTGGGTGAGAATAGGAGCAACAGATTACATTATGAATAATTACTCTGTGTTTATTCAGGCTATTTAGCACATTTAGCTTGGATTTTAGAAGAAATGTGTTTGTAATGACAGTTTTGAAATTTTCGCTTGATAAACACTCAGAGGAAATTGAGGAATTTCTTCCTCTAAATTTTTTCCACAATATTTTTGCATTGCTGAGGTTAGTGCTAGACAGAAGATAAACAATAGTAAGGAATAAATCCATTAGCTCCTAAGTCTGATCAAGGCATGCTAGAAGACAGAGAGATACTTTACCATTCTTTTGTTTTGTTTGTTTTGTTTTGTTTTGTTTTTGTTTTTGTTTTTTGAGACAGAGTTTCTCTGTGTAGCCCTGGCTGTCCTGGAACTCACTTTGTAGACCAGGCTGGCCTCAAACTCAGAAATCCTCCTGCCTCTGCCTCCCAAGTACTGGGATTAAAGGCGTGTGCCACCACTGCCAGGCTTCAGCATTCTTTTCACGTAGCCATGACACACACTAATAAACTAGTTTATAGGGAGAAAATGAAACAATAACACTATGTGTCATATGTGTAAAAAATGGAAGGTATATTTCTATACATTGTAACTTATAATACAAAAACAATATCATAAGGCACACTATAGAGACAGCATGGCCACAATGGAGGAGAAATAGACACATTTCACAGAGTGACATGGATACAGGCTTACGTATGAGCCAAGAGGTTAACATTATAAGAAAGCTTAGAGACTTTCTGAGGAGCCAGGAAGAAAACAAAAGCCATAGGAAATTCTGGGTCATGTAAACCAGAAAGGTGCTGAGGAAACATCATAAGGACACAGAAAAGGGTGGGGGTGGGAAGAGCCCAGGAAACCCAGCTGATCACAGTAACTTCTGTCTGGAAAATCATAGAACAGGATTTATGCTCAGAAACCGGAAAACAAGAGAGAATGATTCTGCAGGTTTACAGAGAAACCTACTGATTCATGACCCACAGAGCCTAACAATTATGGAAACAAAGCAGGAGCTGAGCAGGAGGCTGGTGAAGCCTGTCCTGTACCAAGAGTGAGCAGCACTGTACCCAGGCTGAGTCAGAACTGCCCTGGGTCTACAGGCTCCGCACAGGCTGCTGCAGCTGCACACCGGTTCACAGTGACTTCCCTTATCTCCCAGTGATACCCTCCTTCTTGAGAGTAGCTTGGTTTTTCTTATGTTAAGTTTCAATTAAAATTGTACCAGATCAGCACTTGCAAGATCCTTTTTGTTTTAATGACTACTCATTATTGTGTAAATAATCTGTTTCAGTCATTGACTGTGTTCTCAAATTCATTATTTATTGATGAGTTATATGCCTAAAATGATCTGGACACTTTCACAAGTCATAGGTTAATATTTACCTTTTTTACAAGTCTATGGATTTTTGAATGCTTACCAAAGAAACATACAGCCTCTAAATTATATTGCTGAATTTTTATTTGGTGTCATAGTTCCATGAAAATTTATCTGTTAGACTTCAATTATAATAAGAATATCAATAATAACATAGTATAAGATAAATTTATATTTGATTAAATCTGCACTAAGTTGGTGCTTCCAGCAACCAGTTACCTAGAGTATTAAAAAGTATTAAAATGTATTTAAAAAAACTTCCTGAAGATGTAACATGGTCCAAGAGTATCACCATCTTAAATTGCTTAAGTATCGGTAAATTAATTATAGCATAATGTGTGTTAATTAAGTACTGCCTAAATCAACCTTATGTGATAAGCTTTTTTACAATTTAAAAATTTCAGTTCACACTTGAAAGAAAATTTATATTAATACAGTTAAATACTTTTTGCCTAGACCTGTTTTTTTACTATAACAAGTTATTTTTTTATCATTAATATTTTTATTGGATAAATTCTCTATTTACATTTCATTTCCCTTTTTCTGGTTCCCTGCCCTCCAAAGGTCCCCCATGCCCTTTTCCCTCCTCGTGTTCCCCCATCCACCCCTTCCTACTTCCCTGTTCTGGTATTCCCTTACACTGATGCTTTGAACCCTTCCAGAATCAGGGTCCACTCCTTCCTTCTTGTTGGACATCATTTGGTATGTGGATTGTGTCTTTGGTGTCCCAAGATTCTAGGCTAATATCCACTTATCAGTGAGTGCATACCATGGGTATTCTTTTGAGACTGGGTTACCTCACTTAGTATGATGTTCTCCAGCTCCATCCATTTCTCTAAGAATTTCATGAATTCATTGTTTCTAATGGCTGAATAGAGCCAATAGTATTTTTAACAAACTTAATAGTGATTATATATCAGCAAAATGTATCATGTGAGATAGCAAAAAAAATCTGACAGTTCAAAAGACTGTAAGATCAATGTCACTAGATGAAAGGATTGTAAATTTTATTATTATTATTATTATCGTATGATACCTGAGGTGATAGACGTTTTAAATGATTTGATCATTGTACAATATATACATGTATAGAAGCATCACATTGTCCCTGATGCATATAATTTTTGCTGTATGTCAAGAGACTACAAAATATAATTAAACAAATCAATGTAAGGCTATATCAATTTTAATACCATTTTAAGCACATACAATTTAGGAAAAAATTAGGTATTACACATTTATCGCATTTCCTATTACCTAGAGACATTTGAGCCTGCGATTATTGATGTAAAACTTATTTTATAAATCACAGAAGAAAGGCATACTTGAATTTTATTCTTTAAATTAATATACATATTTAATTTCTAGTCAAGAGTAAACATTTGAGAACAATTTTCTCCTTAATTAAACAACACTACACTCTTTGTGCGCGGGTTGAAGGGTAAAGGAGATCTGGTGGCTTGAATAGGAATGGTCCCATTGACTCGTGTTTGAATGCTTGGCCCACAGGAAATGGTACTATAAGGAAGGATGACCTTGTTGGAGTAGGTGTGATCTTCTGGGAGGAAGTGTGTCACTAAGGGCTGGCTTTGAGGTCTCCTATGCTCGAGATATGCCCACTGTGTCACACAGTCTCCTTCTACTGCCTTCAGGTCAAGATGTAGAACTCTCAGCTCCTTCTCCAGCACAGTGTCTACCTACATATCTCCATGTCTCCTACCTTGATGATAATGGACCAAACCTCTGTCACTGTGAGCCAACTGCAATGAAATGTCCTTTATAAGAGTTGCCTTAGTCACAGTGTCTCTTCACAGCAATAAAACTCTAAGACACTACTCATGCATTGCTGCTGTACCTGGCTCTGGGCTTGCCCTGATTTAAACAAATAGCTTCCTTAAAGGTAATATTTTTAAAACCAAAATACTGTGTGCAGAGTATGGCACACCATTTCATTATTTGTAGATTTTCACATGTATAGCTGATTTAATTGCTCTACTATGTGGATGAGAGGCACATTCAGCAACTGATACTATCAGCCTTTGTTTTTAAATGTCGAAATCAACACTCCCAGATTTACCTGCACTCCCATTTAGTTTTAATGAAAACTCTCGTATGAAGATGTCCAAAAGAGACACGTGTGTCTGTCATATGATGGTCAGACTGCTAAAACAATGAATCCCAAAGAAATGTGAACTACTCCAGAAGTCTCAAAGAGGGAAAAGAAGACGGCACCAGTCAAGGTAGAATGTGTCTCCCAGAGTGAGATTTTAAAGAATTCTCACAACTTGCCAGACCACATTACAGGATGAGACAGAAGCCCAGACAATGGGGAGTCAGTTTAGGTCCCGACTGCACCTTGACAGATGGCGGAAGTACTGGGGTGGGGAGCGGCAGCGCTCAGCTTGGGAAGCCCTTGGCCCCTGTTAA
Source organism: Apodemus agrarius (assembly GCA_964023405.1). NCBI lineage: Eukaryota > Metazoa > Chordata > Mammalia > Rodentia > Muridae > Apodemus > Apodemus agrarius. The sequence goes on along the minus strand of OZ030006.1, from coordinate 87,257,699 downwards.
ATCTTGTCCTTGCTTCAGGACCTTAAAGATGGACTTGGGGGATTTGCTGTGTCCCTTTGTCCTTCTTCCCAAAGTGGCCACTTTGAATAAATGTTCATTTTCTGCTTTCTACTACTTTTTATTGGGCTCTTTTATTGGCTTATTGAGGATAGATAGTCAGCTCTGAGTTTCAACCCTCCATTGAAATTTTTCCAAGCTCAGTAGCATTGCTTCTTGATAGTTTATTATCTTCTCTCAGAAGCAGCATTGTTGTTACTAAAATTAGCTTCACCTCACCATTCACTATGAAGTCTCTCAGGGACCACTAACCACTCATGGTTTGACCCCCTGGAAACAAATCTTTAAATGTAAGATGACCCTCAGATTATAAGTCACGACTCCCTTTTGGTTTTAGCAGATAGTATTTCTGTATAAGAGAAACATGCATTTATACTCTGCGTACATATCAGTCTTACTGGCAGACGATTTAACCTATGAAGTCGAAGTGCATTCTTCTTATTGCTATGCCTCTGCTAACCAGCATAGTCCCTGGAATGAGTCATAATCAAACATGTTTTTCTTGAGTTAACAAGTGACACACAATATACTTTTAAAAATGTAATTAAAATATAATGTCAACATTTCCCCTTTGCTTTCTTTCCTCTAACACCTCCCAAGATTCCTCCCTCTAACTTCTCTCATGCTACATTTACTTTCTCAAACCGACAGCTTCTTTTTTATTATTACAGTTACACATACATAAATACATATTAATTAACCATAACCTTCTGAACCTATTTAATGGCGCTTCAGTGTAGATTACAGAGCTGACTACTTTATATTGGATAAGCAATTAAAGAGCTCATCCCTGGTATAGACTAAGTCTCCCTCTGCCAGCGATGATGATCACCTGCAGTCCTTTGTCTAGGAATGGGGTACTGTGAGCGCTCACTTCTATACAGTCATGCTCATCAGCATTACCACTGTTAGGGTCTTGCTTAGACACCCACATTGTTTAGATATCGTGGGTATAGTAGCTTCTCTGTCGTTTCTAGGAGACACAGTCTCACAGATTTCCTGGTCCTCTGACTCTTATATTCTGTCTCCATTTCGACAACATTTCCTGAGCCTTAGGTCAGGACTTGGGACACTCATTGAGCCTGGGTACTCTCTGCGTTATGGCAGTTGTAGTTTTCTGCAATGGGCTTTCTTTTATATGACAGTTTAAATTTAAATCATCTTCATGTCTCCTGTTTTAAAATAAGAGTCACATCAGAAAATATATCTTGTGGTGGTTATGAATTGCAACACAGAGTAAATGCAAAATGCTTAGAAAGTTTTAGTCATAACACAAATATGAAAACAACATGAATTATGAGTAGGCAAGGATGTGCCCGAATTCAGAGATCTCCATATTTTGCCACTTGTAAGTAGAATGAATGAAACAGCACATCAATTACAGTAAAAATGTGTGTGTGTGTGTGTGTGTGTGTGTGTATGCATGTGACTGTATGTTTTCTATACTTTAAAAGGGCAAATGTAATGACTTCAGGTCTAGCCTGAGCTACAGTGGCATAAAGACTGGTCTGGTTTACAGACCAAAACCCTGTCTTAAAGTATACTAATGACCCTCTTTTTCCTACGTAGGCTGCCAAGCAAAATTACAGAGAAATGTTTTAGTATTATCCTTATCTGTTACATTTAAAATGTTGAATCACATTTCTGTGCTGCTGAGGTTTGAATGTGTCCTCCCAGACCTGCATGGGAAGCTTACCACCCCTCTGCAGCAGGGTCAGGAGGTGAGGCCTAGTAAATGAATGCTGTTCTCACAGGGATGGGTTAGTTATTACAAGAGAGTCTGTGTGACAGAAGCAATCAAGCGCTGCTCTGGCTCTCACCGGTCTAACCTCTACCCTAGAAGGACAGAACACAGAAACCCCCAGCAGCAGCTGCGGAGGGCCACATTCTTAGGATTCCCCTCACTTACTACTGAAACCCACATCTTCTACTCTTTGTAAAGTTCCGAGTGTTAAATATTATAACAACACAGAGTTAATTTAGATACCTGCCAACAACAACAAAATCATTAATTGTTGTATTACAAGCTAAGGAATCAAGACTATCCGGATGTTAACATGTGAGTAAACAAGTAAATATAAGGATAATTTCCTGTGAATATAAACAATCCTTATTAAACAAGGTGATCTCAGAACTGTGACACATCAGAGCAATTGTCATGGCTGAACTAAAACACAAATTATTTTAGATTACTCAATTAAGTGACTCTCTGGTGACAAAATGCTAACACACTAATCTAAACCATTTTCTTACACACTCTAATCCATCCCTGCTTAAGAATGTGATGATTCTTATTTTTGCATTAAAACAAAATAAATACTGTAAATTTCATTGATAAAAATCTCAAGAGGCTATCTTTATGTCAAGCAAAATTAAAAAAGCTGTTTATTGCCTTGTATTGTCCCAGACATACAAGGGCAAGCTCACCTCTACAGCACCGTGACTTCTGACTTAACATGTCTACCTTTAACCCACTGATCTTCCTCCTCCTTCTGCCCAAACCATTTCATATGTTAACATTTTGATGTCTTAAGTTTCTGTTATTTATTATTGTAATTCCACAGTAGGAATTTGATGTTTTAATGATTTTTTAAACTTTTATAAGACCGTTTAGGATATTGGTAGGGTGATTTAAATAAATGTAGGAACTATTTTCTTGATGACATGCACTTAGCATGATAGTATTAACTTCTCTATACAGTGGGCCGAATATAAGCATTATGATTCATTTATGCAGAAAAGCTACAGGAGAAAAATATGTACACAGGCATTGCTGTTATAATTATGAATTGATCAAAAGAACAGAAACACATAAAATGTCAGTCATTGATCTGGAAATGCATCTAATACAAGGTGATGAGGGGAAGGCCTTCTGTTCTGTGCTCCTGAGGAAAAAGAAAGAGAATTTGACAACATGTGGTTCAGTGACAGAGTGACGGTCAAAATGGGGGCCAGCCTGAAGAATGCTGGCTGGAGACTCCTGTGGTTACTGCCACCACAAACCTCCATCTCTTGAGAACCTAGGGTCTCATTGCTCTGTTCTTACCCCTTGACTCATGAGTATACTAACGAGTGCACAGACTTACTTTTCTAGTCCACCACTTTCTACTGAGTCGAAGAATCTCTGCTTTACAAGTAGTGGTCCTTTAATTTCATGAAGTTAAGGTGTAAAAGCCCCTAAATTAATGATTGATGCTTGAATTATGAATAATAAAATAAAATTGTTAATATATAAACAAGCTATAAGTTCTACATTTATTTTATTTGCAAAATGTGGGTATGATATCTGATGGGGCATAAGCAATCAGTTCTCATTTGTCACCTGAACAACGCCCGGACAGGGAACTCAATTAAGCGTCAAATGATTAGTATACGCTGATACGGAATCTGCACCTAATTTTCATGGAAGAAGGGTGAACTGGATTAGGGGTGTTTGTGGTGAAGATGTAGAAAATAGCCCAGGGTTGGGGTCAGGATCCAGAAAATATGAGTGACCAAGTTTAAAATATAAAAATGGAGATCTGCGGGGAGAGTTCAGTGACAGAGAGTACTGAGATGTTGCAAGACAGAGAAGTGGCCAAATTATCTAGTAGTTCTAGAACGTTTCCCTGAGCTTTGTGACATGGAAGAAGAGGCAGAAACTGGATTCTTAGGACAATCAAAGCACAGGTCCTGAGCAAGGAAGGCACACAGGAGCAGCAAGCAGGGGGAGCTAATGTAGAGAAGGTTCCCTTCTCTGGTGATATCCTCTTAGAATAGACCAATATAGGTCAATATATTTATCAGCAACATTCTATGTTATTCAGGATTTCTATTTTCTGGTAGGTTATCTTTTGGGTGTCTGGATTTGAATTTTGGAAGTCTTGATTTCTAGGGTTTTAGTCGCTAATGTTTGTATTATTGTCAACTAAGTGATGAAACCTTGCATTTCCTGAAACAGAGTGGTAAAACTCATAAAATAGCTGTCTTTTCCCCAGGAACACATAGAGGTGAGGGACTCTCTACCTTTCCTAGAAAGAAACAGGCAGAACAGTTTGACAGCCTGCAGCGGGTTTTCTGTAAGGGGAGTGGGGAGTCAAAATGAACATCCAATTAAAGACGGGGACAAACAGCAGGAGACACTAAGGATTGGCTTAGTCCTGCCCTGGCTTGAAGGTCTGCCGTCCACCAGGCGCTGCTTTCTTCTCTAGCCTTTGGAGAGTTAGTTTTCCCACTAGAGCCTTCTATCCTTGTCCCACAGTCTCATGATTTACAGATTTCTCTCCTAACTGAGATCTCTTACAAATATAAATAGCCACTGTACTCATTCATTAACCCTATTTCCGGTGCCCTCTGTAATCATTACCTGGTAAAAAACTGGTCTCAAAAGAGGCCTCCAGTAACCTGATAGTCACAAAGCCCTGGGGCCATTTCCTTTGACCGGCTCAGCTCAACTGTAATCTTCCTCACCAGGCCCTCCCCACAGACCTCCATTTGCAGCTCTTCACTCTTACTTTCTGGATCCCGTCTTGGGGTTCTATTTCCAAATAGAACTGACTCCAGTCTGCCCTCTCTCTACCAACGCTAAACCCACTTTTTAGTACTCACTAGTCCTTCAAAGGTGACTGACTATGTGCTACTTAATACAACTATTATACACTAGATCTTGCCCTGCCCCATTAGGCTTATGATCTTAGGCATATAATGCTACCTCTTCACGTATAAATGTTCCAGTCTATGAAACACCTAACGTAGGGTAGTCATTAAAAGCACAGTAGGTAATAAGTGAAAACTGCCTGTCACAGTGAGAAGTCATGCTGAAAGTATCAACTGATGTTAGATAGTATGATTTTAATTATCATACATAATTTTAAATATCAGTAATCAGAATAAAAATGTTTTGGTCCACTGGATAAAATAAAGTGGCCTTCCCTAATGTTAGACATCATTTATTATTGTGGTAAAACACAATCTGTATGTACGCGTGTATGAAGGTAGATGTGTAAAATTATAATAGATCCCAGAGCCAAAGCACTGGAAGTGAAAACCAGCTCTGAAACTCAAAGCCATATGAAGTCAGTACAATGGTGATTCCTGAATTATTTACCAATATGGTCAAATGCATGAAAAACTGCATCTCATAGAACTTATAGGAACTCATCATCTCTCCCTACCTCCCTTTCCTGTGTCTACTTTATGGTAAGAAATGGTCACCTTCCTAGAAACCCAAGATCCACATTATAGACAGCTTTTCATTGTTCTCATGTAAAACCTGGCAGCCTCTAGCTATCTAGCTATGCATTAGAATTTGACTCCTTTGCAAACTGTTCTTTCATAACTTGTCACTGACCACTTCAAACAGTGCTAGAAACTAACATGTTGGTCTATTACCGCCCAACGCTAAGGACCTACCATCATTTTCCAAATAAATACCAAATTTCACCAGTTAGCCTCAAGGTATCACACCACATGGTCCAAATTTGCTCTTCTGATATTATTTCCATCAGCTATGTGTTCCAAGTCAGTCTCAGCAGGCGGTCACCACTTTCTGCTGTCCATGCACACTCTATTTTCTTTTAAATTCTGCATAATCTACTATGCTTGGGTGTCTGCCAGGATAACTAAATGCCCAGTTCAAGCTGTAGTGGACACTTTAGGATGCTTTTTTTTTAGATGCAGGAATGCTTTCTTTCCTCATCACCAGTAGTACAGACATGCCTACTACAGCATTTCCAAACACTCCTCAATGCACAGGGTAAATCACATCCAGGAAACAGCATTGGCTTGCTGCACCTATAAGCACATTGCTTTATTTTAGCCAAATACCGAGGTCCAGCATCCAACCTAGGAACTGTGAATCCAGGTTCATCGTAGGAGACCTTCTGGTAGATACTACAACACAGCTGTGAGTAATAGAAACCACTGCCTCTTTGAGATAAGACCAGAAAAAGTAGAGGTGCAGCTGGCAGAAAAGTCTCTTAAGTCTTCTTAGTTACATAAAATCTGAGACTCTATAATTAAATTCTATTTTTTTTTTACATTTAAAACCTTTAGGGGCAAAAATATATAATTAATGAATATCTATATATCTTGTGTCGTTTTTATATCTATAGTCTATTTGAAATGAATATTTTGAAAATAAAATTATAAGCAACTCAAATAGTAGATTTTTGTAGGCATGACTTCAGTGAACCCCTCTCAAATAATTGGGTAATGAAAGTTTATAACTTAAGTAGATTGAAGCAGTAGTGTACGTTCCTCTTCTCTAATCCATTTATAACAGCGGGAGGATTTATGGGATGCCACTTGAACAGCTGACCCTCGCTTTCTTTTCTTCCATTCCCTATCATTTCACTCCGCTTAAGTGGGACTTTTTACTAGCTTTATGCAAAAGCGTTTCAGACATGCACTTTTATTATTCAGCAATAGGAGAACTTTGGCTCTAATCGCTTTGACATTTGTGTTTTAAATCTTTCACCTCTTCATTCACACTAATCAACCAAGCAAGTCTTTGCCAAGTGAGGAAAGGGTGGTTCAAGCTTTGACTGAATGAAACACTTCATTCTGGTGAGGTGGAGGAAATAATGCCATATTCTAAACTGCTCGAAGAATGATATTTTAAATAAACACATCACATTTTCTATTCAGTACTTGGGTCTGGACCTAGGCCCTCAGTTGTGCTAGGTAAGTGCTAGGCCATTGATCCAGATTCCCAGTCCTGCACGTGGCTTTACAAAGTTATGTAGGCCAACTAAAGCTGGCTTGCTTAGTCTTACACTGGGTCTTACACACGAGAAACTCACAGTAGTGAACACTGATCTTAACCTGGGAATTATTATATTCAGGATGTTGGCAAGGGTGGCAGCAGTGACTGTGCTATGAGAGTACGCACTTTAGACTCAGAATTTTTCAGGAGCAAAAACTTACTCTAACAACAGTTTCCACATACACACAAGCAGTCACAAGCAATATGACTAGTTTAAAGTGGCAAGAGGCAGAGGTAGTGACATGTGTATCCCCCAAACAGGCAAGAACTCACCAAGAAAGGTCACATAACATTCTCCAACTGTTACTCGCATTACCAAGGTTGTTGCAAAAGGAACAACAACAAAAAAAAACCAAAAAACAAAAAACAAAATACAAAAAAAAAAAAAAAAAACCCACGAATGTAGAGAGCTAGCAAATGCATACAGGATTACATTCATTTGCAAAACTAATTCATATTGATTTATACTCTGTTGGAACGATTTTAAAAAGTCAGCATAAATGTTAGTTATTTCTGTCTTAGAGGATTAATATTGCTTTGTTATAAACATTCTTGAAAGTTCTTTAAGTAAATGCCATTTTGAATAAGTGAAATACAGTACATTCTTATATTAACAACACTATCTTAAAGTACTACATACAATCACAGTAATGAAGCAATCCTTGCTGAAAATAAGGCTCCTTTATTCTGGTTTTCAAAAATTACCTGAGGGCGCCGGGCGGTGGTGGCGCACGCCTTTAATCCCAGCACTTGGGAGGCAGAGGCAGGCGGATTTCTGAGTTCGAGGCCAGCCTGGACTACCAAGTGAGTTCCAGGACAGCTGGAGCTACACAGAGAAACACTGTCTCGGAAAAAAAAAAAAAAAAAAAAAATTACCTGAGGAAGGTCAGTGAGATGGCTCAGGGATTTCAGTGCTTGCTGCAAAGCCTAAAAAATACCCGAATTTACTCCCCAAGATACACATGGTGGAAAAAGAGGGCCCCAAGTCCTGAAAGTTGTCCTTCAGTCTCCACACACAAGCACTGTGACAGACATGATCATGTGCACAGACACAAATACAAAAGGTAAATGATGTTACAAAAAAAAATAAAAGATAAACAAAGATTATCTAAGGCAAGCCTCATAGTGTGGTTCAACCTTTTCCCCAGTATTGTCACATTGAGGCCAAGAACTTTGAGTTTATTTTTAATTTGATTTAGTGACTTTCCTTCCTCAAAGGTAGACAATTTTAAGGAAACACTGAATACTGAAATTGACTAAAAGGATCTTTTTATTAGCTCAGCAATGACAATTAACCAGCTACCTCCAACATGAAAGCTAGCATCTACTGTAGACATCTACATTCTTTTTGAAAAGATAATTGAATGGCTTGGCTCAACAACTACAAAAGCAAAATATAGAAATATTCCTTGTAAGAACGTTGGTTATCTTCCATGTTTATTAGTGATGGAATTGGAAGCAAGACACTGGGTTCTACTGTATGAACTGTCCCCTAATCTAATATGTGTCCCTGGGTTATTTACTTAACATATGACCTTTAATATCCTAACCTAAAAACTTAAGAAAACACCATCAGGTTCATAGAAGGATTCAGTGAGTCAGCATGGACCCCATAGTTAGAGCTGTATATGGTCAATACAAACTCACCTAAGTTGGGGACTGTTATGTGCAGTTGTATCATCCTAGTTGTGAAAATAGATCCCATGGGGATGGTTCAGACAGAAATGAAATACCTTCCACATTCTAGAATTCATCTTATAATTCATAGTTTAATTACTAAGGGTCTGATTTACTTATAGAACAATGCACTAGAAGAAGATTCAAGACATGAAATTGAAATATTGATCAACTCTGAAAAAAATTGGAGATGTTTTTCAGTACCGAATATCAATCCAAGATTTGATTTTTCTATAAAGAACATCTAAGCACATCTAATTCATTACTATATAAATTCACTTTCACCGTGGTCAACAGCGCAGGTAAACAGACCTCTGGTTTTCTCTCAAACTGAAGCCTTCTTTCTCTGACATCTGCAGTAACTACAGTATTCACATTTTTCTCAGAAAAAGCATTTTCTGCTGCACCTGGTTTTCACAGAGTTGTCAATCATATTTGACTACTTCCATTCAAAAGGTTCATATATTACTTTTATCACTTAATATTTTCAAGAATACACTACTGGATCTTCAAAATAAAATGCTGGATACCCTAAAAAGAAATCAGACAGATTGGAGTTTACAAATGCTATTATTTTTGCATGCAGAAAGCATTGATTTCCCTACCTCCTAGAATGTGCCTGTAAAATGTGTCATGAAGTTTTCTGGAATATTACACCAGTTACCTGGAACGCTCAAATGTTGATGACTTTGAGAACTAATTATTTTATATTTTATAAAATTATATCTGAGAATAATCTATAGTAGCCTATTAGCTGCTTGAATATTTCCTGTATTGTTTTTATGTTCGTAAGTAGTAGTTGCACATTTTAATGATCCAGAAATAATTTGCAGTTCATAAATGTCCATTTGTAACAGAACCTTTTATTTGATATAATAAGCAGTTATAGTAGATAGGCTAAAATGATTACTTCTTTTACTGCATACAGTTGTATAGGCACTGACAAACTGAATCGTTTCATAAAAGTAGGGATTAAAAGAAAAGTCGGAAAATATGAATAAGCAGTGCTTCCTGCAAACCTCAAATTCCGAGTTCAGTCCCCAAGATACATATGGTGGAAAGGGAGATCTCCAAGTCCTGAAAGTTGTCCTTCAATCTCCACACGCACTGTGGCAGATGTGACCATGTGCACAGACACAAATACAAAAAGGGCAATTGCTTGCACACAGAAAACAATTGGTAAATGTTAGCCCCTTCAAATATTAAAGACAAACATAGTAACAAATAAATAAATCACTCAACAGTGAATCACAAAAACCTAAGCAAATAAATAAAATAACCAAAGCACTAGTAGAAGCCTGAAGACAAAGAAAATATTATAGCTAAATAGACTTATTATTGAGGTCATGATGATGAATATCTAATCTGATATGTTAATGGATTTTTATATGGACATAGCAGTGTTATTAATGGAAAATAATTTTGTGTTTTCAGAAACTAGTAGCAGCACTAACTCTTACTGGATAAAAGTGAAATACATCAGAGAAAAACTGATGAAGTCCCCACCCCCTTACATCAAGGAAACTTGGTTATTTTCATGGTTTGGGTAACCCTGGGAAAAGCCAATTAATGGGGATGGAATATAGCCCAGATGTTATGAGCACTTGTTCTTGTAGATGACTCAAGTGCAGGGGCCAGCACCAGGGCATCAGCTCACAACCATCTGCAACCCCAGTTGCACAGGATCACTAGCTTCTGGCTTCTGCTGGCACACATAGAGTGGATAGATAGACAGATAGATAAATAGATAGATAGATAGATAGATAGATAGATAGATAGATAGATAGATAATAAAAATAAATAGGTAGATTACAGGCAAACACCCACATACATAAAAAATAAATTAACATTAAAAATGGCAAAATTATTATGCTATATACTGTCAGTTTGCTGATTATTCCAAGAAATCTATTTTGTCCTTTTTTTTTTTTTTTTGTCAGTGTCACAGGGGAGAAAACGCATCTTAAGACAATACCTACAGTTCAAGGATAGCATAATATGAGGTTGTAGTCTTGTTTAAAACTATTATCATTTGTGAAACTCTTTAATCATTTAAGTGTACTTTTGTTATGTAATATTAAAACTATATTTTATGACTGAAAATTATGTATTTTTGTCTGTTGAACTGAAATGCTGTCCTACTCTGAGCTGATTTATTGTAAATCAAGCCAATGAGACTGGATTATTTTAGAGATAATTAGTTAAAAAAAAGAGGATTCCCATTTCAAATGGCATCAACAAGGTAACCATAACATTTTTGATAGTTTTTAAAGTTTTATTTTATATGGAAATTTATTAGCTACACATTCCTTATCAAAATTAACAAACTAAAATAAAATAATGGTGAACCTAAAACTTTGTAAAAATATTACACAGTGGTAGCTGGCCTCATCACTGAATTTTGGAACTTTAGAAAACAACAGTTTAATTATTGGAATGTATAATACATACACAGTTGACTAAAAATATATAAGGAAGAAATTATAATTCACAAAAAAGAAACAAAACTTTTCAATTTATTCAGGGCAGGCCAATAGGTCAGAGACTAAAGGCACTTCCTACCAACCCTGACTATATGAGTTTAATTCCAATATCTCATATGGTACAAAGAGAGAAGCAATTCCCACAACTTCTGCTTTCCAAATGCATAGTGTGATACATAGGCAATCATGTGTGTGCAAACACACACACACACACACAAACAGAAGTCATATGTGGTTGGAATAAAGACCTCATCTAGAACATTTGAATAATAATTTATCCAAAGACTAAACTTTTCTTGCAGCAATCCAATTACCCTAGCAAGAATATGGACATCTCAAGGTTAAAGCTTGACCAATTAAGATATGTAGGCAAGTTCTGTAGAGAGCCTTATTGAGGTGCCATGCCACCTGGCAGGAACTTGACACTGACCAATGTGAAGTTCCTCTCCCAGCCTTTGAGTGGGAACTCCTGTGTTAACCATAATCCCCTCCACCTAGGGTGGAGTGCTCAGACCAAGGTGAAGCCCTTTATTCTTCAAGGACCTGCAGTCTCCTGAGAAACACTAGCTACTGCACAGCAACTGAACTGGTTCTGCTGAGAAGCTTCCAGCCTTTGGAGGAAGGGTTTTCCCCTGCCTATATATTTGGAGTTCTCCATTAAACTTTGAGACTTTGTTGTCTTGGACTCCATCTCTTTTTGCCATACATCCCCAGCTTCCCTTCCAGGTAACCCCTTCGATGAAACTGCAGGCAATCCAATCACCCTGGAAAGAATATGGACATCTCAAAGTTAAAGCTTGACCAATTAAAACACGAAGGCAAGTTCAAGAAAGGTGTATATATACCCAAAGCAGAACTTACGAAATAATCTACAGAACTTTCATCCAAGTTCTGGATGGAAAAGCCATAAGTGGAACAATATGTAAATAGTTTGTCTTTCAGCTTGGTGGGGATAGACCTGAGCAAGCCGGAGGGGTCAAGGACACCACAGGAAGGCCTACAGGGCCAACTAACCAGGGCCCCTAGGAACTCACAGAGACTGAGCCGCCAGCCAGGGAGCATGCAGGACCTGGACCTAGGCCCACTACACATTTATAGCAACAATGTTCAGCTTGGTCTTTCTTCATGTGATTCCCCTAACAAGTGAAGTGGGGGTGGGGGGGCTGTCTTAATCTCTGTTCCCTGCCATGGGATCCTCTTCCCCTAACTAGACGGCCTGGTTGGGCCTCAGTGAGAGAAAAATATGCCTAGTCCTGCTAGGACTAGATGCCTCAGGGTAGGGTGGCAGACAAGGGTGGCTCCCCTTCTCTGAGGAAAAGGGGAGGGGCAATTTGTAAAGGTGAGAACTGGGAGGAGAGGAGAGAGGGAGGACTCTGATTGGGATGTAAAGTGAACGAATCACTGAAAAAGTAAGACAGAGAAAGGAGGAGCTCTTATACAGAATTGGCTTGAGATGCAGATGAGCGATGGATATGGGAATATGATGATACTGAAAATGATACAGACAGAAGATTATTTATGCCTTGGTTGTTAAAAATAGATAGAAGAAAGGAAAAGTGAGTTTACTCATTAATCCATTTATCCAACTAAGTTACTACGTATATAAGCATATATCTTATATTACTTATATGAATATATGCATGCTATTTACAGTGTATATTAATTCCAATACATTGGCTGCTTGCTAGGATATAGGAATATAAATACGAGGGAAAGAGAATCAACATGCTGTCTGTTATCCAGAAGCTTATAGTGGAAGAAGGCAGGATGTATATATTTGGTGTCTACCAAAATTATAAATTTATAGCTCCTTCCTGTTGAGAGAAAAGTTTGTGGTGCTATGAAAATATAGAACACTGCGATAGTGTTACAGTGCAGAGATGCAGTCTGTGAAGAAATTGGCTGCAAGACGCAGGGCTGTGAAGGTATCCCAGCCATCATGGGAGCATGCATGAAAGCCACGGGTACTTCTTTCTAACTTGGAGGGAGAACACATGAAAGCCATGACTACTTAATTTGGAGCTCACAGTTCCATGGGGTTAGCATCCATGCCCTATGCATGGGGAGCAGAGCAGCAGGCAGGCACAACACTGGGAAAATAGCTGAGAGCTGACATACAATCCACAAGGATAAAGTCGAGAAAGAGAGAGCTAACTGGAATAATATGAGGTTTTGAAACCTCCAAGCCCATCTCTCAAGACACACCTCCTCCACACACCACCTCCATCAAGGAAGATCTCCTTAAACTTTCTCAAACAAATCCTTGGAGACAATCAATGCACTTATGCACCTTCGGAAGTCATTGTCATGCAAACCACCACACCGGACACTTCTGCCAGAGGAGCAGGACAAACAGGAAAGCCACAAGCACTTCCTACAGAATCTCTTTTCCCCTACAAGCTAAGTTAACATATTTCACTAGCATAATTTCCTTATTTACCTTTTATGTGAAACTTAATCCCCATCACAGAAAAATACTATTTTTTTCTTTTTTTTTTATTGGCTATTTTCTTTATTTACATTTCAAATGTTTCCCCTTTCCAGGTCTCCCCTTTGGAAACCCCCAATCCCATCCTCCCTCCCCCTGACTCTATGAGGGTGCTCCCCTACACACTCCCATCTTCCTGCCCTGACATTCCTCTATACTGGGGCATCCAGCACCCTCAGGCCCAAGAGCCTCTCCTCTCACTAATGGCCAACATGGCCATCCTCTGCCACATATGCAACCAGAGCCACGGGTCCCTCCATGTACTCTTTGGTTGGTGGTCCAGTCCCTGGGAGTTCAGGGCAGAGGTGGGGATCTGGCCCATTAACACTGTTGTTCCCTCTATGGGGCTGCAAACCTCCTCAGCTCCTTCAGTCCCTTCTCCACCTCCTCCATTGGGAACCCAGCACTCAGTCCAATGGTTGGCTGTGAGCATCCACCTCTGTATTTATCAGATCTGGCAGACCCTCTCAGGAGACAGCCATATCAGGCTCCAGTCAGCAAGCTCGTCCCAGCATCCCCATTAGCATCCAGGTTTGGTGACTGTCCCATGGATCCCCAGGTGGGGCAGTCTATGGATGCCCTTTCCTTCAGACTTTGCTCCACACTTTGTCTCCGTATTTCCTCCTGTGAGTATTTTGTTCTCCCTTTCTAAGAAGCACTGAAGCAGCCAGACTTTGGGCTTCCTTCTTGGGCTTCATATGGTTTGTGAATTGAATCTTGGGTATTCCAAACATTGGGGCTAATATCCACTTATCAGTAAGTGCATACTGTGTGTGTTCTTTTGGGACTGAGTAACCTCACTCAGGATGATATTTTTAAGTTACATCCATTTGCCTGCTAACTTCATGAAGAAAAAATATTTTTTTTAACAGAACAGACTGTACTCAATTGTCTGGTGCCAACTATGGAGTGTCAAGGTTTTCCAGGTATACTGAAGGCACCAGGGAAGTTTCATAGAATTAGTCTGTTAAAGACATCTCAGACTTGCATAAAAAGGATGAAATGAATATGCTATATGTGTGCAAGGGAGGCAAGTTGCATGATCTCACTGTAGTGAAAGACCTTGTTTGAATTAACAGTGCGATAAACCAATAAACAGCCTTAAGAGCCAAGCAGAAAAGTCATTCCTCATAAGGAAATAGAAAAAAAATATAGTTTCAGAACATTACCATGACCTTAGGAAAGGCCCATTGTGCTCCAATAAAGAAAAGATTTACTCCTGTATGCTACATGAAAAGCATATTAGTTCTATAGGACAGTCCAATTGTCAGACATTTTCAAAGCAAAATATTTTGAAGACCTTTGCATACATCTATACAAAGGTAGAGATACCCTTTTATATGCTAAAATAATAAATGTGTATAGCCAACGTCATGTAAATAAAGCTGACCTGTACTGGTCAAGCGTACCTTTCATAATCCAATTTCAGATATGAACCACCCTATCGTGCTTAAAGGAACAAGCACAAAAATTTGGAAAATAAGCACTGATATAGGACGTATTCATTTCCCTTAAGTTGCACATGGGGAAAATGGCTTCGGCAAAGTTGAAACATGCATATATTCCCTCTTCAGACGTATTCAAGAGGTAGGCATCCGTGTCCTGCTCTTTCACTGAAGCTAAATTCCCAGAAGATATAGCCTAATCACTTTTTATTTGGCCTCATCCCATTATCTGCTACACCTGGTATGTGCTTAAGAAAAGTAACACAAAGTGAAAAAGAACAAATACCTGGCTAAGCATTCTAGCAGCTGACCACAGCTAAAATATTCCTGGTCAAGGGAAAAGCACACGCCCAAGTTTCTATGTGACCTAGAAAGGTCCTGGAGGCACATTCCCCCTGGCCCTTTGTGGTGATTATAACTGGGAGTCAACTCTGCCCATCTACACTGTTTGGCCATGAGGACGGATGTGTTTCACATCTGCAATCTTTTAGCTTCGGGCGAAGCAGATCACTTTCAGTAATGTGATTGTGTCTCATCCAATCAGATAAAGGTCTCAGAGTAGAAGCAGAGGTTTTCTGGAGACGGAAGAACTGCTATACACTGAAACACAAGAGTCCTAGTTCCCAGAGTTCTACCTACCAGGCAGGTGAGCAAGTTTCTTAAAGTGAGTCCTCTATAAAAGAGACAAATATATAATTTATATTGAGTTTGTTTATATCAGACTAAAAGTATCCAGAATCACTAGAACAAGTCATACAAGACAGGTGCCAACGTAAAAAACCATTCCCATTTCCCTGAATAGGTATATGCCTGCACATGGATGACCAAAAATTGATCTAGGTTCTAATTATTTTCAAAGTATTTTAATTGAAAGCATCTGTACTTGGCTTTTATATATATATTGCACAATTTTCTCTTTAAAAGGTCACAGTCTAAACTAAACCTCTTCTTTCCAGGCATACTCTTCAAGACAGAGCGAAAGCCCGCTCTTGGTCCCCAGAATCCTGACCTTCCTGTGTGCTCAGGGTCCCCAGGGTTCTTATCACAACACTCTGTTTGCACAGTAGAGAGGATTCGTGGGCTTGTTAAACCGATCCCTTTCTCCTGGCACTTCTGCTAGAAATGTCCCATGAAGCCATATGTACACTCAGTCCCGGCACAGTTTTAAAACAACTTTTCTTTTATATATGCCAGCCAACACTTTTATGAGAGTTACAGTCTGAGTATCATTAGAAAATGGCACTTGGGACTCTTAACCCACACGAGTAATGGTAATCATATATTTCACATAACTTCGGAATTTTAGCAAAGAATTCATTTGTTTTCCTAACTCTGAGTTTATTGGGATTATAAAAGATTTCTTTATTTTCATCATGCTTTAAAACTTTTTTCCCTTATGCCTAATTTATTTTAAATTCATGTCATTTATCATAGGTATACAAGTAGGCTCCCACGGGAAGAAATTACCAGGAAATACGTGTCTCCCCTCCACCCCTGCTTCATTACTGAAACCTTCCTGTTAGCAACTCAAGAAAGGAAGAATAAAAATAAGAATGAGAAGGCTGGAATATCTGGAGTGTATTCACTTCAAAACCAGGAACAGTGGAACTGTAGAGGGGAAACGGCCCTCATGATGCCCGCACGAACATGTGTTTTGCTTCCGGCTCTTGAAACACAGGAAATTCTAATCAAAAGAGAAATGCTTCTAGTTATCCCTATAAAGATGCTTAGAAATAGCACACACTCTGTACCTGAAGACTCAAGTGTGATAAAAAGCAATCAGCTTTATACACCCTCACCACCATGAACAATTAAAAAAATGTGGATCTGTGTAGGGAAACAGGAGATGGCACATTCCAGAAGTCGTTAGAATGGGAAGGTGGAGTGTGTTTGTTTTGCTTAGAGGAAATGACAGAATGAATCTTGCTTTGACCTCCATCCTCCAAGTAAGCCCTCACTGCTCTTACACAACCATGCCAACTCTGAATACCTATAGTACAAATGCCACTTGCTTCTGTCCTTTCACTCTCCTTGAGAATTGTACTCATGTCAGGGGACAAAATTCAGATTAGGAATAAGCTTTCAGACTACGAAATAGCCAAATAGAGCAGCACTTGACGAAATTAGAGCCTGGAATCAGGACAGTTGCATGTATGCAAAGTAGTTAACATAAAATGGACAGTCAAGTCATTGTTTTAATGTGTGTGTGTATGTTGGGGGTTTCAAGTGTATATATGACCATGTGTGTGATCATGTGTATGTTCGTGTATGTTTTAATGTGTGTATATTCATGTGTGTATGTGTTTATGGGTATGTGTCCATGTGTATGAGATCATATGTGTGTTCATGTGTGTGAAATCATGAGTATTTTCATATGTGTATTCATATGTACCTTCTATATGTGTGTTCAAGTACATAATTGATATGTGTATGATCATATGCATGTTCATATATGTATTCATGTGTGTGTGTCCATGGGTATGTGTCCATGTGTATGAGATCACATGTGTGTTCAGTGTGTGACATCATGTGTATTTTCATGTGTGTATTCATATGCATGTGTTCTATATGTTCATGTGCATGTATTGATGAGTGTATGATCATGTATGTTCATCTGTGTGTTCATATGTGTATGTATTCATGTGTGGGTGTTTATATGTGTACAAGTTCAAGTGCACTAATGTGTCTGGGTAAATGAAAGCCAGAAGTAAACCTTACGTGTCTTTTCCAGTTGCTCTCACCTTTTTATACACAATAGTCAGGCAACTATTTATTGACTGACTGGACGTTTGCTTGGTTGGTTGGTTGGTTGGTTGGTTGGTTGGTTGGTTGATTGGTTGGTTGGTAAGAGAGAGTCTAACTGAATGTGGTGCTGACTGATTTGGGGTTTGTCTAGGTTGACCAGTCAGCAGACTCCAGGAATCTTTCTCTCTTGTCTCCAAACTGCTGGAGTCCCAGGCACATGCAGCAGCTTCTGGCTTTTAGATGGATGCTGGAAATCTAAACTCAGGTCCTCATGTTGTATAACAAACACTTCACAGACCAAGCAATCACCCCAATCCCCCAAACTCAAGACACTCTTAAGCAATAGTAAATTTATTCGGTCTCACCAAGAATCTTCATGTCCTTGTTTTAGAACAGATTCGGGTGGAAAATAAGAAAATTCTAATCCCTTTGCCCTAACAGGGCATGTAGTACAAGCAAACAATGATTTATAACATTTCAAGTGGAGATTTAGTACAGACATGGGATGTTACTGGAATTCAGACCCTTAGCATGGGATTAAGATGCTGCCATGAGTTTACATTTGCACTGAGCTTTGAAGGGTCTGCTACAAACCAAGTGATGTAGAGCTAGGCACTTCCAGAGAGGATGTAGCATCTAAGGCAATGACTTCTGGGATCACTATAATAAAAACAAATACATCTGTACTTTGTAACAGAAAGCTTTAAGATAAAAGTACCCTGAAGAGGGCTAGAGGACTTCTTGAAATTCAAATGTATCACTCTTTCTTGCTTAAAGAAATAAAAAAACCCTCTTCTGTTCATTTATTGCATTTCACCATTATTTTCTGTTATCACACACTGGGATTGACTCTTCAGAAATGTTCTGGGATCCTTCCATTCCTATCTTTTGTAGAGAGCTAGAATCCTGTGCTGTTTATCCTACTAGAGTTGGAAGTGAGCCTTGCAGTGCATATTGTCCTGTCCCTGTAATAGTAACCTGTCACACCACTCCAGCTTTACACACCCTCTGACATATGGACATTTCAAAATCTGAGCCTGTGCTGGGAAACAGGAGGTGTCACATTCCAGAGGTCCTTAGACACTGAAGGTGGAACAGGTTTGTCCTGGTTTAAGGAAGTAACACAATGACTGTCCTTTGACCTGCATTCTCCCAGTCCATTCTTCCCATCCCAGGACACTACATCCAAAACGGGACTGCTGCTGATGGAGAAGCTGTCCCCAGTGCCACACACCGGGGCATGCATATTCAGCCATTGCCAGAAGTATGTTACTCTAATCCGGTGTTTCTGGGATGTCCTGAGTTTGGCTAGTGGGTGTTTTCTTCCTTTTTTTCACCTGTTTCTGATAGGAGGACACTTATTTCCTTCATGTTTTTCCTGAATGTCTTTGAAAAGGATTGCACTTAGAAAGGAATATGCACTGGTATTTTATATGTTTTGACTTACTGCACTAGCAACTAGTATCTCCACAAAATAAACAACACTGAAAATGACAGACATATAAGAATAGTCTTCCAAATGAGCAGTAGCCCAGAGAATTAAGGGACCACGGTTAGTTCCGCCAGTCTTGATTTGGCTCCATTTTACGTGCAATCTTGATGTAGGTTTATGTTACACTATTTGCCAGTGCTGCAAAAGCAAACAAAGCCACCTAACTACACAAACACACAAACATTCAGACACAGCAGTAAAGACTCTCTAATAGAGTCACAATAGCTAACTAATTCCAAGAAAGGGCTTACATCAGAGAACTGGTGCTCAATCAGGACAACCTGTCTCCCTTGAGTTAATGAGGAAGGTTTATTGCTGGGTTTCTCATGTTAAATCAGGAGACTAGATTCAGCTTATTAAACACTTCCTGAGCACAGAAGGGAACTAAGTTTCATCAGCTGAATAGTGTCATAAAAGAAGGCAACACATCTGGAATGTATTTCATTCTGATGTACTGTACATTCTAAACAGACTGTATTCAAAAATGTCAAGGAAAATCCAATGGATCTTGAATAAACAATTTACTGGAAGCAGGGAACCAGCAAACTATGAAGAAGCCACTACACATTTAGGCAGACATGTATTAGGGCATCACATTAGACACGGAAGACCTTTTGCGCCAAAGAGTTATGGGTTGACTTGTTCTCCAATGATCATAAGTTACTGGCAAATGCCTCCTTTCACATTATGCCATAGGAGGATCATTCTCTTTGAAACTGACTTACACCTAAGGGACACTTTCAGATGCAGTTCAATAGTAAGACACTTCAGTAAGGAAAGGTGACATAGGGCAAAATAAAACACCCTGGCCACTGCTATAAACGGACAATAAACTTTGCACTGCGGTCTGGAAAACACTGTAAAAACTAAGCTATAAATACCCCCAAGAAGTCCAACAAGTCTAAGAATCTGGTGTTTGGCAAGGGGACACAAGTAGCTGGCATCAAGAAATTCTGGAATGAAGCACACCTCTAGGAGCTGGAAATGCATAGAAAGCCAGGAAGCAGGCTGTACTCTCAGCCATGCTATCAAACAAAAGGGCTCAGGAAATGGAGGCATTTCAGAAGAGGCCCAGGCTTTGAAGAAATATAGGAGATTGCTGAGAGAAGGGCTTGCTTCGATGGTAGAACGGGGAGACTCAGTGATTTGCCAAGACATAGAGAAAGTATTAAGGGATAAATAGATTCCATCTATAAGAAAGAAGCCTAGTTGTTGAACAACAAAATATTTTTATTATAACATCCAAAATTCTGGGATAGAAAGCAGTTACATTTCCCACTGCACAGAAGAAATGTCCCTCAGTCAGGGCTGAGCTTAGGTATAAGTTAAGATTTAAACAATTGCAGTAATAAAAACAGAGTTTGACAAAAATAGGCTTCAAGGGAAATATCCAGTTCAGCAACCAACTATTTTTTCTCTTTGAGATTATTATTCATCTAACTTGACTCACTGACTTAAGAATATTATAAAATGTATACATGTATGCAGTTGGTCTAGTAAGAGTGTCATGACAGCCCAAGTGCAACTATGCTCCTGTCGTTCTCTGATGTCAATCTTTAAGTACATTTCCTGCTGCACACACTGACATTAAATCATCCCTTAATAGATCAACTGGTAGGTAAAAGTTAAAACAAACTACACTTGCTCCTTTCCATGGAAGAAGAACGTGATTCACAACTGTATCTGAAGTTAACTTTTCTTGAGCACGTCGCTCGAGGCTCTGTGTAAAACCTCCCAGAAGATGAGCTGCACTTCCCCAAAACTGAAATCGAATGCATGGTTGGACAGCCTATGTGTAAATGCACTCATCCTCAAAATGATGCATGTCGTACCTTGCATATTCATTGACAAATTAAAATCCACAGTAGAAGGAGTAAGAGGACTGAGAGAGGAGGCGGTTGAGGGTTTACATTGTTTGAGAAACACAGTGAGACAGCGGAAACATCAGCCTGGCGCATCCTCTGTCCCCTCTTCTACCTGACCAAGAAGCCAGAGCAGCAGCACTGAAGATGGGCGAACAAGATGAAGATGCACTGATGCTCCCGTGCCTGGTCAACCAGACACCAACTAAACAGACCCCGAGGCAGCGAGACAGCTCACCAGGTAAAGGCATTTACCAAGTAAGCCTGACATGGTATGGGGAAGGAGAAAACTGTCTCCACACAGCACATACATTGCTGATCAATAGAATAGTTTACAATACACAGAAATAGATTATATAAATGTTTTAAAGAAATGAACAGAATACATGTATGCTTTCAAAACTTTCAATGCCTGCTAGTTGATAATTTTGCATCATGAAATAAAAAGCTCAGACTGATCTAGATAGCCTGACAGGCCATAGTGGAGAGGCACAAAACTTCCTCATTACGATTTGCCTGAAATTGACTTTGCAATGTTAGAGGAAATACATGACGACACAAGATACAAACTACTTTCCACAGAGAAGTATCCAGTTCATCATAAATGCTGTTATTGTTGTTGGTAAAATTATGCCTCGCCATTTGCAAAACAAAAGAAAGAGGTACGTGTGTTTATCCAAGTTCTAGAGACACCATCAATTTTAAATCT
The DNA here is from genome assembly GCA_964023405.1 of Apodemus agrarius. NCBI lineage: Eukaryota > Metazoa > Chordata > Mammalia > Rodentia > Muridae > Apodemus > Apodemus agrarius. The sequence continues at coordinate 87,235,996 of OZ030006.1, read as the reverse complement.
TTCTTAGAAAGGCTTTCTTTGGAGGAAGAAGTTCCTTGGGGTGATGGTATAAACCCTGCTCTTTTAAAATATTTATTTACTTTATTGTAAGTGTATAATGGTGTGCCTCAGTGTATGTATGTATGTATGTATGTATGTATGTATGTATGTATTATGTGAGCCATGTGCACGAATACATCTGCAGAGGTCAGAAGAGAGTGTGAGATACTTGGAATGGAAGTTGAGATACAATGTGGGTGCTGGGAACCAAACGCAGGTCCCCTATAAAAGCAGCAAGTGCATCTAACCACTGAGCTACCTCACCAGACACTAGACATGCATTTATTCATTCAGTCAGTCAGTCAGTGCTTGCTGAATATAGATAAGGTAGGCACTAGTTGTTTCTGGTAATTCAATACTGAACCAATTCCAAAAGACAAGTGCAATTAAAACCTGTAGTATGTGCCATATCATAGAAGAACCCATATCTAAAACAATACACAACAGGGTAATTGACTTAGCACAGAAATCCAAGAGAAGTAACTCACATCTGGATATCTGGATCAGAGAAGGGAGGGGAAAGGACAGAGCAGAAGCAGGACAAGCGTTACACTAGAGGAGATACAAGAAGGAAAGACGTGGACATGACTCAGGAAGGTGTGTCGATTTTATCTAAAGTCACTGCAGAAGTAGGGCTTTGAGACAACTCCATGTGTTTATGATGTTGATATATATATATATATATATATATATATATATGTATGTATATATATACATGTATATATAAAATAATCAGTGTAATTTTGAATTATGAATATAATATAAATAATTTAAGTCCCCTAGCCATATACAAAGTTCTAAGGAATTTGGCCAAACAGCTTCATTTCCAACCACTAAGAAGAAATATTTTTAACATCTTTTCATATCATATGAACGATGTTTGTAAGCATGGATGACCGCTATCACTTTCCTTTTAATGTATTACACGGGGAAACAGTTTCACACAAAGGAACACTTGGTAGTTTACTGAAGTCGCCAGTGGTCAGTTTTGTTTTAATACTTACCTTTAGCCCCAAAATGAAGCCTGTTTCTTCCCTGGATGTTTTCACGTGGCCTCTCCTTGTTCCCACTGCTTCTCTCAGCCCACATTTCATTATTTATTGTTAACTGACACCCCTGCATAGTGAAGATCATATGGCTGATAAGGGCTCGTGTCTTATATATAAAGCGAGTAGGTTTTGTCAGTACCCAGTAGGGAAATCACGCAGAAGCTGTCAGTCATACAGTAGCCAAGGATACACTATCAAAATGATACACCTGTGACAGCCAATCCAAAACCACACTGCAGAGAGATGAGCTGACAGAGAGACGGGCTGATCTGCGCCTGGCGAGGCTGGGTATCACTCCACTCACACATGATTATGCAGTCGGGTTTAAGAGGCTTTCCCTTGGTGAGGACAGATCCATGCACTGTCAACAACATACAGATATGCGAAAATCTTTTAATTCAGCTAATCTGAAAGTAATTCCATTTGGTTATTGAAAGTTATGTGTAGTGTTTGTACAATTTCCTTACTGTCACTAAAATATACTTCTGTGCTGTCATCTTAAGTCGACAGGCTCGAAGTCAACCCGACTGTTTACCTTTATGATTTTAAAATGAGAAAAAAAAATGCACTTTTAACATTCAATGTTTCTATAAAATCTCTCACTCACTTCATATACAGCCATTACATATAGGCTGTATCTTTACAAAAGACTGTCAGAGTTTATTTTGTACCATAAAATTACAACACACGCAAACACACTCACACACATATAAGTATAGAACACTGATAGGTCATGCTACTATTAGTAATACAGTGTCCTGCTAAATGATAGCAAAATTATCTTTAAAAGTGTTGCTCCTATTCTGAAAACGTCCCCACAGACCCACTATCACTGCACTATATTCATGGCAAGTCACGTAAAGGTGGCCAAAGTGTCATTTCAGTGCATATGAGAACTTGAGATAAAATCTAATCTATCCAACAAATGTACCAACTTGCAAATGAATATGAGTAAATATTTAGCGGATATGCATATACAAGATGATAAAATGTTATGCATTCTATCAGTGTTCATCAACACTGTTGTTCTACACCTTATCACACTTCTTTGGGGAAGAGACCCAAGATGTTTAAGTAAGTAGTTACCATGATCACATGAAGAGGTGGTGTGCCACAGACTTGCTACTTTACCTTAATGTGATGTGGAGACATGTAAACACTCAGTACTATTTCCTTACAAGTACTTCACTACTGTAGTAACCCAAAAATAAACTACTTATTACAAGACTTACAGATTTAACCTCTTGAGTGCAGAAATACTAACCACAAACTCCAAGAAGAAAAGTCATAGAACGTTTTACACCGAAACAGGCCCAACTGGTCATATACATAACAATACCTAAATCTAGTGCAAAGCAAATTTATCTTCCATGTCTTCTATACTGTTCTCTTCTCCAGATTTGCATCTTAAACCTTATAGGTCTTGCCATCCACAACCTACTTATCTTGCGAGCCCCTTAATAAAAGACAAATAAGTTTCGCCTACCTACTGACAGTTTTTCAGACAAAATCTAGTATTAAATGTTACTGTCATGCTCTGAACCCCTAGACTCCTCACTAGATCTGTAATCCCGGGCTATCATGGTTGTTAACTCATTATTTAAATATGTACATAAGATTTCTTCAAACTACCCATGGTTCCTGAAGAGTAGGGTATATAGTAAGAAGTCCCTTTGTTTCAAAACTGTCTAGACAACCCACTACTCAAGACAGAACTTTAATATGAGTATTATGATGAATAATAAAGTACAATAAAAAAGCAAATAACTACTACTGTAAGGTCATAAATTTCTACGTCAGCAATTTGATATCAACTAACAGTCCATGGTATTAGAAATACCTTTTAAAATAAGAAACAACCAATTCCAACAACATTAAGAATATCCCATAAGCCATGCGTGGTGGCTCACGCCTTTAATCCCAGCACGTGGGAGGCAGAGGCAGGTGGATTTCTGAGTTCAAGGCCAGCCTGGTCTATAGAGTGAGTTCTAGGACAGCCGGAACTACACAGAGAAACCCTGTCTCAAAAACAAACAAACAAACAAAAAAGAATATCCCATAAATATGACTTCCAGCATGATAGTGATGGAACTAACTATCTCTATGTTCTGACACTTGCAATGATACCAAATTCCATGCTTAAATGTGGTGTGGTCAGAGTCCACCTGACACCAAGACACCCCAGCATTGCAAATGCACATTAAGTAAGCAGTATTGTGTAGACAATAGATGGTGATAGAGAGAGATAAATAGATAATATACATATATCTATATAGGTTATATGTTCATATATATGTATGTAATCAAACTCTTAACTCTATTCAAATGAATAGACTACTAGAAGCCCCATACTGGGGCTTACCACACAAACATCTTTGTTTTTTTAAATCAAAATAGTTCTGGTCAGTCTCTTTAATTAAATCAGGTGAAGACAAATCACTCTGATAATAGGCTGACTGCTTTGTGTGTGTATATGAGTGTGTGTGTGTGTGTGTGTGTGTGTGTGTATGTGTGTGTAACTACCGAAGGTGCAGTCATGTATAATATGGAATTTCAGTCTGATTTTTAAAAAAAAATTATATATGGCAGTCTTAAGGAAAATTCAGCTTAAAATTAATTGAAGCAGTGTTCCACGGTCACTGTCCAGTCAGCAGTTATATGGAAACACAGTTTGCTACTTCAAAGGACATAATAAATTTACTAAGGCGCTCTGGTAGAAACTGCCCCAGCTCACATCTAAGCTTCAAATTATGACCCTGTAATTGGCACCTGTTTAAAGCAAACACAAAGGGAAACCAAAACAAACTAATTGTTCTATAGCCTAGATGAAGAGTACTCTAGGTTGTCCCCAGTAACTACATTTTAAAAGAGTCTGTGAAGACATACACTCACATAGCTCCATCCTCCCAGGGGCTTGGAATAACACCTCTTCGTGTAAAATAGGTGAGCATTCTTTGAACAGCCTTATGGAAAGGTAAGAATGAAGGGCGTGCGCTACATTTCAGAAAGAAAGTGCTCAACTGCAGTGGCTTGACCAGTGAAAGCTGCCAAAAGCAAGCAGGTTTTCTGTCCTGTGGTCCCAGTGGGGACCTGAAGGGGTAAGAGGAGCAGACAGCTGAGACTCTCAGAAATAAATGTCAGAGCAGGGGGGGATTCACGACCTCCAAGGAGCGCTTCTACCTATACAGACCGGAGTCTATTTCAGACTTCCTTCTTTCGTTTTACAGAGCAGGTTCCAGAAGGTTTAAAAAAAAAAAAAAAAAGCAGAATTGCTTCTAGTTCCGAGCAGGAGGGGCTCGGCGCACACAGAAGGGAACCCCACAACTCTGCCATAAATAGCCTTTCTTCTCACTCGGGATACTAGCCCCTTTGCATCAGCAAGGCGCAGCCTCCTCGCAGAAGCACCATTCACAAATCCCTCGGTCGCCCCTTCGCGCACGCTCCCTGGGCGCTGGTACGGTGTGCGCGACTCCCTGAGACTAAAGGTGAGGGGCCTGGCAGCCACCTGCTGTCAGCTCCCGGCTCACTTTCCGCCCCGGTGACCCGGCGCGAGAACACACGCAGGAGTACCCCACGCCCGCACCCCGCGATCCCCGGGTGCGCCACAAAGCAATCGGTCCACTCTGCGTGGCGGGCTCCGGAGGCAGGGGCGGTCGGCGTGGAGCTCGCGCCTGCCCCACCGCACCATCCCCGCCCCAGCTCCGCAACCGGAGCCCGCGCCAACTCTGCGACCGAGACCCCCAGGTTGCAAGAGCAGGCCACGCCGCGCAGTGCCCACGCCCGCCGGGCGAGCCCCCCCGCCCCCCCGTAGGGCCCGCGGCCGAGCCGCGGCCAGTCACCTGGTCGCGCGCAGCCCAGGCCCCACGCGAGCCGGGCGCACCGCGTCGCTACCTTGGAACTGCGGGCTAGTCCGGACGCGGCGTCTACTCCGGCTCGGCCGCTGTCTTCAGCACTCCTCCCGCCGCTCCTGCCTGCGCCACCGCGGCTGCTCCGCCAGAGCTTCGCAGTCAGTCATTGCTGAGCGAGGATGGGAGCGGGCGGGGCGCGCGGCGACCGCGGGTGGGCGGCGGTGTGCGCAGCGGGGCCGCGGGGCGGCTGCAGCGAGCGCCTCCCGGGCAGGCCGCGCTCCCGGCGGCAGGAGGCGGCGCCGCGGCCTCCGAGTGGGTGACAGAGTCGGGCCGGGCGGGGGCAGCCTGAGGGCGGCGCCGGCCAACCGCGTCGCTGGCTTCCGCGCACGCAGCCTGGCGCGGCGACACGCGCACACCCGCGGCCGAGTCGGGGGAGGGAGCGGAGCCCGCCGAGCGCCGGATCCCCGCGCGCAGCGAGTAGCCAGGGCAGGAAGGGGTGCGCGCGGCGGGACGCTGAACGCTGGGACAGCGCTGCGCCTGGGCTCTAGGTGACAAGGATATTGTCTTTGCCTTCCAGGAAATAGGGGTTATTGCAGTGTTCTGTCCGGGGGTTTTCTCCTGTCATCCGCTCCACGATCGTCTTGACAACTCTCTAGCTAACAAGGTAACAAGGAGCGGGCCTCCTTTCCTTTACACAGGTCACGCCTCCCAGTAACCGTTTGTGCCAGAATGGAAGCCTTGGGATTGGCTGCGAGCGGACTCTTCTGCCTATTCTTGTGCTCCTCAGTAGCATTCCAGAGTCCTTGACCAGCTTGACACTATATGACTAGTGACCCTTTGGAGAAAATGTATCTCTTTAGAGATGGAAATATTTCTTACTCTTAGTGCAGTTGTTTACCTAATTTATTTTCCGGTGATCTGCATCATTTCCTTTAAGGTTGTATTGGGACCTGAAACAGTTTTCCATTCATCCTCTTTTTCATCCCCATTCCTTACATTTATGCCTTTAGCAGACAGTATAACACATGGAAACCATTGAACTCTCACAGAAACAACCCATTCGACTAGAATATAAGACCATTTCGAGGTACACCATCTATTGCTAAGGTCATGCAGCAGAGTTTTTACTGGCACCTTTTATAAGCTTCTTTCTCAAAGTTTAAGTTCTCCATGGTCTGGTGTACTGCTTTGTCTGGAAGCAGCCAGCGAACTTGCGAAAGTCAAACAGCCTGCTCTTCAAGTACGTGTGCATATTTGTGTGCATTTTCTGGTTAATCTGTCTGACTCCTGCGATGTGGCTGTGGAGGTGGGGTGCACAAGAACTATACCTTTTGAATGAATATGAATGATTGTGATTGTCATATGTTCCGTGAGAATAACTCTGCTATATATGTTTTATTATTATAATAAATTGTTATAATACATTATTATATAACAAAACAAGACACTCAGAAGGGAGGTGATAGCAAAGTTGGTGCTGCATTTTTCTTCTTGTGTGGTTTATGGCAATTGCATGTTTAGCATTTGTCAACATACACACGTGAGGGTGTGTGTGTGTGTGTGTGTGTGTGTGTGTGATGTCTGTGTGGCTGCAGATATGCACACTTCAAACCTCTCTGTGGGCTTTCTCTGCCTGCCTTGCTGAAACATGATGCCTTCAGCTCTAGGTACTTGGGCTAGAGCAAACACAAGGGGCCAGGGATTCTCTGTGGTGAAAGGCCCACTTGGGGGTGGGGTTCTGGGTATCCCCCAGGTCAGTACAGGGTCAGTACAGGTCCTCGCCTCACCCTTGCACAAGCAGCACCAGTCACTGAGCCGTCTCCCCAGCCTCAAGCCTTTCTCAAGTCAATGCTGCTGTACGCAACTCTCCCCTGCCTCATGCAATGAGTCTGTTAAGAATGGCTCGGACACATCGAGACCAATAAAGAAAGGACACAGCCAGGACGTTCGTTCTGCTGGCTGTCCGTCCAAAACTACATAAGTCACAAATCTTACACATTTCTTCAGAGCTTTTAGGCAATTGTTAATAGGCTGACCGAAAACGCTCTCGAATACCACGTCTCTTTTCTTTCACAGTATAAGAAAGCCTTACAATCTGATCACTTTTAGGAATGGGTGAGGACTTTTAAAAACCTGAAAATACTAGAAACCATAGATGGAAAAGTGAGGAAAGTTTGCGCCACAGTCTTCAGTAGGAGAAAGCTGTGGTTGCTGCAAAAGGCAATTTTGTGGAGAAGTTGTTTCAAACCTTTTTCAGCTGGCGAGTTACAAGCTGTAAATAGCCAGTAGCTGTAAATAGAATTTTTTAAAGTTCTGTTCAGTTTTGTAGGACAGTGCTTGATATTGTTCAAGTTCTGACTATGTGATTCACTTGGTTCTGTCGATTTCACTGTGATCGAAAGTGATTATTACTCCATAATGTAAACTTCAAAATTGTAGGAGGTATTCCAAGGGCATTTTTGGTAATCACAGCTGACTACAGTTTTCACACTCACAAACTGCATTCATAACTGGTGAGAACCATGGCAATCTGTCAGTTGCCTTTTTCATTAAGACATTAAAACTAAAAATTTCTTATGTTATGATTTTTTTCCCAAATAAAAACTTGAGTTCATGTGCACTGAATTCCACTAGAAGACATGTAGAGTATGTGCCCTAGACCACACTTCTGAAAAGTTGATTCGTTTTCATTACTTTTTATTTTTCTTGAAAAGAAAACCCTAAACTAGAAACCTCATTTATGAATTCTAATGGGCACTTGAGGAAGTTAGTAAATGAATTATTCCCTTTTAAGACTGTTTCATCTTTCAAGTGGAAATTCCCAATTGCAACACGTTCAATGCTATAATTTTTGTTGTGATAGAAAAACAGAGAGCTAATGACTCTTTCCAGTTTGTTCGTTTTCATCTCTTGTGTGCGTGCTGCTGTTAGGTTCCCAAGTGTATCTAACTGGCATGCTGAATGAATATTTGGCATTGCAGCATTTGATGAAAGCAGAAAAATTAGGTTGCCAGTTACATATGTGCCCCTTATGTGCACTGCATTCCCACCACAGTGATGAGCCAAATTAGACATTCCTAAGTAGCTCCACTAAAACCTAGAAGCAGGATTCAGAAAAGATAATAGAGATATTTTCTTTCTTTCCTACCCTGTTACTAGTTATAAAATAATTTAGAAACCGAATTAACGTTAATATATTTACAAGACAATGTAGAGGAAGAACTGGTGATATGGGTAAGTAGCCAAATGCTCTCGTCCTGGCATGAGAGCCTGAGTTTTATCCCCAGCATCCCCATAAAAGCCAGGCACATTCAGCAGAGCACACCTGTAATCCCGCTGCTCAAGAGGACAAAAGGATCTCAGGGCTTGCTGGCCAGCCTGACTAGGGAAATCTTTGAGATCTGGTTCAATGAGGGACCCTGTCTCCAAAAAGTATGGTGAAAGCGAATGAGGAAGACACCTGGCATTAACCTCTGGCCTCCACATGCACAAAGACACACACACACACACACACACACACACACACACACATAAATCATTTTGCATCTCTTTTGTTAATCTTTCCTAGGTGTTGTTCTTTTTGATGGTTGCTGTCCCATGAACGTTGCCTATGGGTACCTGAGGAGAACAGCAGCAATTCATGCTGAGCAGGACTGGAAGAGAAACTGGATCAGACTTAAATGTGTGGAGCCTGAGATTGACTCAGCTGTAGTTCTGGGTGGTCCAGAAAGCACCAAAACTGTAGTATTAATGTGGAAGCACATTGATTGGGATAATCAACCAGATAATAAGGCTCAGAAGACAAGAAAAATTACTTTTTCCTAAGCATGGCTGTGATAACTATTGCTTAGTAATTTGTGTGTATATGTGAAAAGAAAGAGAAAAGGAAAGAGAGACAGGAAGAGGAGGTAATTATCTTATGTAATTATCATGTTTGATTAATTTGGTTTATCTGAAGACAATATTTTTTAAAAAATAATTTTTTAAAAAGTTTACCATTAGTGAGTTAATTTGTTAATATTATCTATGTCCAAAAAGCTGGGCTCTATGTTTCCTATTCTATATGGTCCTAGCACCTACATGGTAATATGTATTTCATTCAGGCAGTTCTTGACACACTGCAAAGCATCATCTAAATCATCCCTAAAAACAGTATCTTGATAAAATTTGAAAGTAACCTAAACATATGTATAGATATAAATATAGCAATAGCAATAATAAAGCTGCAATAAGAACATATTTGTACTACTTGAGTATGTAATAAGCAAATAACACTAATAAAATAGTCTAAGCCACATTAAACCAGTACTCTGGGAAGCTGGAAACTGGTTTTACCATCTGTCAGCTTTTATACTGGCAGTCACACAAATGAGACTCCTTTTGAACAAAACATCACAGCAGGAGCCACAGACATGTGAATTGTAATTAAAATGTGAAGATGCATTTCATAGCTTTTGTCACTTATAGAAAATATATTGTGAAATTTAGACTTACAAAATCATATCAAATCTAAGCCATTTTAAGTTTCCAAGCCTATACACTATTTCATCAAAACTTTGGTCTTTATGAACAGTGTGTTTTCCTCAGGTCTGGTTCTCTCTCTAATGAGTATCAATTATTTTCTAATTATTCAGGTACAGAAGAACAAAAATATAAATCTGCTGAGGACAAATGCTATTGCTTTACATGTATATAATAGTATTCCCTATAATAAAAACCATATTCTATAATAGAAAACAAGTATATCCTCTGAGAAATATGAAGCCAAATCAGATCTGACCCTGCGGTAAAAAATTTTTTCTCCCTTTCATATCTAAGAGAACAAGAATATTCTAGATTCTTAGCTTTTCCATATCTGAGAAACCAAATGCATAGCTCATGAGATGTAACTGTTTATGTTACTAAAATTGAACAATTGTTCAAAAATAGCCATAAGATATGTGTTCCAAACTGCTGACCAAAATATGCATCAATGTTAAAAGAAAACATGTATATTAAAAAATTTCATCTCTATTTTTAATGTGTGAGTGTTTCTAGAAATTCAAGTAAATTTTAAAACCAACATTCTTGCATTTGTTATTATGGAGTTTATCGGGTGGATTTCTGTTTTACATCCAAACACACTAATACCCTTTTAAACATCTTGATACCCCTAACCTGCCATTTGGGTGCAACAATGTATTCATTCTAGTACACTGCCTCCACCTTCCCCTCCAAACACTAGCATTAATTAATAAAACAAGACTGGAGCTGAAAAGATAGCTCAGCTGTTAAGAGTGCATGCTGTTCCTACAGAGGACCAGAATTGGGCTATCAGCACCTGTATCAGGCAGCTCAAACCTGCCAATACACAACCCAGTTCCCTGGGGTTGTGTGCCTTCTAGCTTCTGTGAGGACCTGCACTCAGATGTACACACCCATGCACATGTACCCTGACATATACAAAATTAAATAAAATTAAAAACTTAGGAGTTTGTCACTAAATCACATGATGCAAATACACCTGACACACATCCCTCTTATCATACATTTCTGAAAATGTCAGGGGAAAACTAAGTGCTGGGACTTAGGTCTCTTCCACTTGACTTTAGTGGCCTTTTGTGAAGACCTCACCATTGGTGAAAATGGTGTGTGATCTCCCAGCACTATCATCTACATCCTCTTTATCACTGTGCTCTTGGGACATGTGCTCTTGGGCTGTAAACTACCTACTGTGACAGAGGAGAAGAAGGCTGGATGTCCCCAGTGTTCAGCCAGCCAACTATGAGAAAGAGCTTTGGTGTCCTATCCCTGCCCTCCAGTCAGCCACATGAAATAGAAATAAGCAGCATTAGACTCCTACTCTATGTAACAAACTCCCACAGATGCACGAATATTCTAAAGGGATACCAGCTGATTGGATCACAGTTCCAAAGGTTTGAAATCTCTGTGCACCATCACACACCTGAAAGCAAAGTTTATTTCTCATACTGAGACCCTGAGATACACAGCCACATCCAAATTCATTCTGACTGGCAGAATCCTGCTCCTTGTGTTTCAGAGACTGAGACCTGCGTTTCCTGAGTATGCGGCTCTTCAGCTGGAAGAGACGGTTCAAATCTCTGCAATTTACATCCTTAACGTCTTCTTATTCCACCAACTTGAGAAAACTCTGTCTTTAAAGGAGTCCTGCGATTATGTTAGGAGGATTGAGAAAATCTTCTTATCTTCTCTTGACTGTGCATATAATATTACTAATCACCTGAGCAAAATCATTATATGCACAGGCTCTATCTACATTGAAAGCGAGGATGAATATGCAAAACTGAGGCTCCTTAGTGGTTCTCACACAGTTCTATATGCCAGTCTCCTGCAGCATCGGTCTGTAAACCAAAGATGTGGATATGAAAGACAAGCTCATCATTACACCTATCATCATACCTCTGAAGCACTGTATTTGGGCCAAGAAGTGGTTTTATCATGTAGATCCAGTCTTTTATTCACAATCTGTGATAATAGGGGTTATTATTATTCATTTTTTATCTTAAAGACTTTATTTTCCTTTAAACTATTTGTAGCCCCTTGTTCTCTTCATCCCTTTTTAAGTTGTCTTCTCTTTCTGAATTGACTTAAAAATGAGAATTGCAGTTATCAGTGGAACAACCCAATCAAGTAATATAAACTCCTAAGAACCCCTTCAAATCTATTAGTTGTATTGCTTTCTAATAATTTGTTATGTTGCCTAATATCCATAAAACATCTTCATTTTCATTTAGAATATTAGCAAAGTAAAACCTGAAGGTACTCCAGCAGTCCAACAAATTTGTTATGAAATACACTGAATAAGTGACAAAGGATAGAAAACACACACACACACACACACACACACACACATTTTCCACAACATGCTATGGTACAGGAAATAAGTGACTGAAGAATGCTTAGCCCTAAAGGGAATGTATACATTGCAACCGTTTCCCCAGGAACAAGGATCGCTGAGGAAGAGGGAATGGAAGAGCCTGGGGTGGTGAATGACTGTGAGGAAATATTGTCTTCTGGACAGCAGGGTAGCTGCTCATGCAAGCTCACAGCTGCCAGAGCAGCGAACTCAAACCCTGTGCAAGCCCATGCCAACTAAATCTTTGTAAGGAGACAGAGTCAGGAACAAAATCCTATGAAGAGCAGTAGAGATACTGGCCATCGTTAGCTCCTGGGAAAGGAAGAGACATTCTTCTCTGAAAGTGTACCCCCTCTTAAGTCAATCGCTCTCCAGTAAAGACCACGCCCCAAAATATTTGGGTATATATATATATATATATATATATATATATATATATATATATCAGAGGAGCTAGAGAGACGGCTCTGCAGTTATGAGCACTTGTTGCTGCTGCAGAGGACTGGGGTTTGGTTCCCACAACCATCTATAATCCCAGTTTGAGAGGATATAATACCCACAGCCATACATGTTGTGCCCAACATATATTCTGGCAAAAATACTTACACACGTAAACAAAAATCTATTTCTTTGAAAAGGCTTCTAGAAGTCCTTTCAGAATCCTATAGATACAGTGTCTTCCCCATCTTCGTCAAAGGCAGCTTCATTCTTCTCTTATGATCTGTGTGCAATGTGTGAACAAAAACATCATCCTCACTTTATATAGTCTAGCTAACAACTTCTCAAAAGTTCTATTGTCATTGCCGGCTCTAAACTATTATCATCTTTCACTTAGGTTTCCAATAAATATGAAACTGACATCTGCTTCTTCTATTGCCCTTTCTGTATATACTCAACTGAGTTTTGGGGAAAGCGGAGTGACTTCATGTTATAGTTCTCCTCACAATCTCCAGATGGCACCCTATCTGACTAATCTAAACCGTCTACAGACTCATTATTTGAACCCCTGCCTCCACCATGACCACGACCACGAACATCAGCATCATCATGACCATCGTCATCATTATCATGTGACATTGCTGTAATATCATACGGTATTGCTGGAGCTCTCTTTAGGTTCTGTCCCTGGGCACAAGCAGAGTCCCTGCATTCGTTCAGGCTTTGCTTATGTCTAATGGATGCTTTCTCTGGCCATTGTATCTAAAAAAGGGACATTATCTCCCAACACAGAACTACTTCCCTACTTCCTTGGTTGTTTTATCATTATCCAAAACATACCATATTCTGAATATTTATTACCTAATTTTCCATTAATGTAAAAGACCTTGAGGACTTGGATATTCAGCTTTTTATCTCTGCCTGCCGGAGAACCTTGTGCATAGTGACCCTCAGATATTTGTTAAGTGAACACTAAGAGGACAATTTGTTTTAAAAAACAAATTCATATAGTTTTGAATATATCTTTAAATTTATGGTGTGAATAATAAATCTCAGTTTTATAAGGAATGTGTATCTTCCAAATGGTTCCAAATGCTCATTCACTCATTCATTCACTCAGTCAATGTACTAGGCAGGATTTTCTAGAAAATTTAATGGCGAAAAACACACACAAGCCAACTCTGTAATGGGTGGGAATTGTAGTTTTCCAGCCATCTGAATTACAGGGCATGATAATGCAGGTTCATAAGGTACCTAGAATCAGTAAGGACAGCAAGCAGGATTATGTGTAGTCTCATGTGATTAAGGGGGATCTGAAAATTGTGTATCTACTAAATGACATATAAGCCACCAAAACACATGAAGAGTGCATTGTGTCACAGGATCACCGGGTACCAGAGGTCTCAGAACTTACAATCTGTATCACAAGTGCCAGTAGAACTGATGGTACGCTTCAGTGCAAATCTGAAGACCTAAAGGCCATAGACAATGAGGTATGTCTACAAGACAGACAATGTACAATCTCCAATCATTTGAGCCCTACACAAGTTGTATCACACACCTGTCACATGAGTAAAAATGACGAGAAACACTCCTCCTGTAGATAGACCCAAGAACAATATTCTAAACTTTTAAGAGTCCTGCCTAAATTGGGTGGTGTCGTTTTTTGGTGACTTTAAAATAAAGTATGAAAGTATAATGAAGTACATCATGAGATCCCCTCTACATGAGCACAGAGGACCACAGTAGTCCCATGAGATTACAATGGGGCTAGAAACTTTTTTTGGCTTGATAACTCAGAAGCAAGAGAAGTCAAAAGTATCCCAGCAGCTGACCCGCCAGTTGCATGGACTCTTTTTTTTGTGTCTCATGGCAGAAGCATGCTTCCTTATGGGAACTAAGACCTGTAGGCCAGAAAATCATGAATCACAGGAACAGGAAGCAGATCTGTTCCAGTGTGCTGGGGATGGGATGTGAAGTGTTGCTTCCCCCATTTTGTCCTGAATCGCAGCTATTGAAAAGGCAGAACTGAATTTGGAATCATAATTTAGGATGCAATTTCTGGAGATCTCTGTTTGAGCATTGTGAGTCACTCCCAAGATCTTCTATTGTGCGAGCCGCTTCAGGGAGATAGGGAACATGGGAAAACGAGGAAATGCTGAAAACTTGGATCTCTAGCCACAATCCTTTTGCTATGACGTGTTTCTGGATCAGAAGCAACACAGTAGAACACTAATAATGGTGGCGTTATGATTCAAAGGTGAAACAGCACCATAGGCTTATGATCAGAATGCTTGTCTGGCCAACATACCAGTAATAATGGCACATATTATTCTTACAAGTAAAATACACATAAAATATTTTTGTGAAGTTCTGGTCCCTTGATGGGTGTCTACCATGTGCTGTAGTTTCTCTTCAATATATTGGCAAACTTGTACAAGATATTCTTTATCTTTGACAGATTTTTTTCAGCGTACCCCACACTATCATGTTTGTAAATATTTTACTGACTAGAAGGCCTGTGGATATGAGTGAAATCGATTCTACCTTCTAGTATATAAATCCCTTATCAATATGAGCCGATTAATTACTACCTCTTGCTTACCAGGTGCAAACAGCGTCATATCACTAGTAAAAAGGACAAGTGTGTGGGAAATAAGGTCAAAATCCCTGTGAACCAGGTTACGACACAGGCTGGAGAACTGATGCACTTGATGTAGATAATTAGGGTGTAATTTCAGCCATGCTGTATAGATTTATGATACAGGTTGTAGTCACTTGGGAAGAGAGGCTCTCAATAGAGAAAATGCCTCCACAATATTTGCTTGTAGGCAAGTCTATAGTGAATTTTCTTGATTAGTGACTGATGAGAAAATACCTAGACACATGGTCCTGGAGTGTATAAGAAAGCAGACTGAGCAAGCCACAGGTAGAAAGCCAGCAAGCAGCATTCTTACATCGTTTCTGACTCAGTTACTGCCTCCAGGTTCCAACACTGTCTTGAGTTCTTACTCTGACTTCCATGGATGATGGATGACAAGCTGTAAAATAAAATATTTTCCATTTTGCTTTTGGTTATAATGTTTCATCACTAGAAACACTAACTGAGACGCTAGTCTTGTCAGCTGAAAGCAAACTTGTTGGTTATCCTTAACATACAGCAGTGGAGAATCTGCAAGAACAACACACAGCTGCTCATCCTGTTCCTAGGGGACTGAGTTGAAAGAGTCAAACTCCATCAGTAGCACAGCTTCTATGGAAGTCTACATCTGCTTGTGCTTGTTAAATAATCTTCCATTGTTATCCAAGTCCCATCCATCATCCATGCAAGACATAGAGAGGTAATAGTAAGAAGGTATGACTGACATCCCTGACATCTTTCAATCCTTTGTGGTATAATCATCTTTGCAGCCCTACGGAGATACTGCATTACTTTTGATTACTAATGTCCTGGATAAAGCTGACAGCTTCCTGTGCCTTGCCTAGCAAATAACCCTTGCTTTCCAGGCCTGAGAACCAACCGCGAGTTCTTTCAGCAGCTGCTCATGTTTATCTACTAACACAAATCAGGATGTGGGAGGAAACTGAAGCATACCTTTAGTGACCCTCTGGACCAACGTGCGATGCTTTGAGTTGAAAGTCCAAGGACCACACAACACCCATGACTGGAGTGTCACGGGGGCACACTGAGCCAGTTGTTTTCAGAATCTAGTCACTTGCAGAACTTCTGCCAATACACACTTGCTCAGATAGAAGACAGTGTAGCACTTTTGGAGAAAGTCGAAATTGAAAGATTAGTTACAACATTTTGGGAATGCACTGAAATATTAATTTGAGGAGATTCTGCTGCCCTTCCAGGCAAAAAGTTCTGGGTTTGGAAAGTGATTCATATCTCGGAAGTGAGAGAGGAGTTGTGGCACTTTTTACAATTTTTATTCCCTGTGGCTTTGCTATTCAGATCAATCAGGTGAGGATTTAGTCAATGTTATCTCTTGGTCTTCTAGGACCATTTACCTTCTTATCAGCTAATTAGTAAAATAATTCTTCCTGAACAACATTGTTATTATGACTGCTTTGACATTGCTATTCATTATAGTAATGGTGTTGACCTTGTTTATAAGTTGTGGGCTGCCAGTTGGCTACTACCAGCCTGGGATTCCCTTACTCTCTTGCATTAAGGTTTCCACCTGAGTGGCTGTAGTTCCTACCATGAGATTTGGCCCACAGGTTTATACAGTCACAACTTACCAAGAATTCTGGGGATCTTATCACAAATCTATTTCTCAAGTTATTATTGAAAGATATGTCTTTTGGACACTACCCATGTCAATGTGTAGATGTTAAATGTCTAACCTACTATGACATTCCAATATTCCATAGCCTTTGATCTTTCCATTAAATCAGGGAAGATTGGACATTTCTAGTTTGTTCACAGGAGATATCCTAGTCTATTTTGTGATTGTATAACAAAAAAATGCCTAAGGCTGGGTATCTTATAAATAAAAAAGGAGTAACTTACTTCAAAGTTTTAGAGATTCGAAAGTGAGTCTCACATGTTGGGAACATTCATCGACAATGGAGCCACACAGCAAAACAAAAAGCAAAGATTTACAGGGATGCTCGACTCTCTTAGCAACCCATTTCGGAGGGAATTAACTCCTTTAAAATTCATTCTACTCTATGAGACCTAAGTTAATTCATTTATGGTGGTAGACCCCCCACCCCATGCCATAGTTACCTTCCATCACGTATTGCCTCTTTTTTTTTTAATTTTCTATATTCTTTGTTTACATTCCAAATGCTTTCCCCTTTCCCGGTTCCTCCCTCACCATATGTCCTATAAGTCCTTTTCCCTCCACCCATTCCCCAATCACCCCCTCCCATTTCTCTGTTCTGGTACTCCCCTACGGCCTCTTAATGGCTATGACAACAAGTTCTACATATTCTTCTTAGAGCCAAGATTTCAACCTGAGAACATTAGGAAAACACTTTCAAAAACATGTTCATACCGCAGCAAAGGATCATCTTCCAATCTATTTCAAACAACCAAAACCCAGATCTGCAGTGCTTGTTAACTCCTCAAGCTATAGTGTATTAAACACTGTTTAGCAAGTCCATATAAATGCATTTGGCCTGATCCAAGTATATGTCTCTTCTACCACAATCCTATACTTTTCAAGTGCACTTCTGGACATGTTTGTAACACTCAAATAGGAAAACAGAAGCAGGTCTTGTTTGTGATTTTGTATCTCCTCATAGTCCAAGCTCTGTACAAACTTGCTGGGAGAGAGTCAACTTACAGATCTTGAAGAAAAGCATTGACAAGAGTTTCTATAGACAGTATTATCTTGAGGCAGCAACTGCCTCAAGGAGCCCATTAACACCATGGTGAGGTCAGTCCAGCTGTTACGACCGACCATGTGTGGGGATTCCATTGCCACTGGTTTTGGGGAAACCAATTACAAGGAGGTTGGGAAAATCACTCTTGCTCAGGTTAAGGAGGCCAGACTCCATTGGTACTAGGGAAGTCACTTTCACTTCACTGAAGACTAGGTGATTCTACAAGTAGTAGGGAGTGTTTTTTTTTCCACTTGCAGAAACCATGCATTATAATTCAAGGTTCAGTATTCTCACTTCATTGAGGCCTTTCTGCATACCCACATCTCAATTCACCCATTCCCAGTTTTGCAGCCAAAACCCTTATTTTGTCAGTATACCCTGAAACTAGAAGTTCTGCTTATGCTGTCCTCCAGCCACTGTGCATTGAGGCTTTGCATTACTGTCTGCTAAAACTGCAGCTACAGAGGCAAGGACTTCCCTCCTGGCACACCTGCAAGCTCAGGCTCTCTCTATGAGTTCTTGAGTGAGAGACCCCAGCACTCATCCCTTTCTTCTTCTGGAACTCTGAGGACTTCCTCTGAGAGCAACTGATGAATGCTACTGTCTTCTTTAGATATTCAAGTGTGTGTGATTAATAGCATACACAGACCTGTGAAGCTTATTTCTAGTAAGTGGCTGATGGGACATAGCCAGGTTGAGTATCTTTATAAACACTGCTTATGATCTCCGGAGCCCTTATTTAGGGGAGACACCAATTAAAAGAACAATGAGAATATTTAATTTCTATCATTGGTCTTCTTAAGTTCAAAAGACTATAGTGATATGCATACGTCAAACAATATCTATATGTCATAAATATTTTAAAGGATTCTATTTTTATCCATATATAGTCTCAAAATATAGGTCAGACAGTTGCTAACAGCTTCCAGAAAGTGCACACGGAGAAATTTTTTCCATACATAGCGATGGGTGTGTGGACTTCTGGTTATTGAACTGTAAGGCTGTACAATTTTAGTGATGGTTTAGCTAAAGAATAACCCCATAGTCCTTTGTGTTGAACAGCTGGATGCCAGACAGTGAAGGCCTAGAATGCTGAAATCAGATCTAATTCTGGTGGGAACTCAGTAGACCAGCATGCTGATGGAAATGTGAACAGTAAGAACCTCACACATGACCTTCCAAAAGGGAGCAGACACTGTTAAGACGCGGTCTACAGGCGACCCATGGTACCTTCATTCTAGCAAAGAATTTTCCTGTATTCTCTGTGTTCTGAAAATCTGAGTGTGGCTGAACTCAACATAACAAGCTAATTTATTTGACCAAAAAAAAAGTTTCAGGCTAACATACCATTCCAGCTGTGGCCTGACTGGTGCTCATTGATTTTAGCCAGGTTTATAGTAAGATCCTGAGAGAAAACTGTAGAAAGACATCAAAAAGGTGTACATTTGGAGAATGGAGGTCATGGACAAATGAGGGGTTGCGGAATCTCATACTGGGTGAAGGAAAAGACACCAGCCAGACAAATTTATCTCCCTGAGAGAGATTTCTCACCATTCTAACAACCTGTCAGACCACTTTACAAGATGAGACTGGAGGCCAGATGATCATGGGGCAGTGGTGGGGAGGCCACACCTTGACCAGGACTATGTATAGCTGTCCTCTACTTTAACTTTGATTGCACTTCTGGCCCCTGAAGAAGGATGTGGCTTCTCTGGATCTTTGTCCTGCTTCCCTGTGTGGTTACATGGAGTAAATCCTCTTTCACTGCTTTCCACTTTTAATTTGTAGATTTATTAGACTTAAGTAAATCTGGTGGCCAGATCTGAGTTGGGACACAGGCAGTGACCCCCCCCCCTCCACACACACATATACCTCCCAAGGTCCACAGCAAAACTGTTGAGTTAAAGTGAGACTTGGCATGTTCTAGGGTGATAAGAAAGATGATCTGAGGGAAAGATCTTACCCAACAGATGCAAATTCTTTTGAAAATTTGCATTTGAATGAAAAGAAAAGAGTACCTGCAAATACAGAGCATCCAGAATGCCTTGCCAAAAATATTTTCTAGGTACTGCCAAAACACTCAGACTCTGCGGCAGCTGTGGGGAGAGGAGGCAGGGCTACATCCTGAGCTGCTAGTGGAGCCTGGCAACAGCATCACCAGAGTGCTGGCTGTCAGGCATACAGGATATGAGAGCTTCAGAATCAGGAGGGCTTACACTGCTGTTCCAGAAGGCTGCTGAGGCCAGATAGTGTGTGACAAGGTCATATTTCCTACATGTAACTACTGAGTAGGCTGCGAATAGGCTGTAAAGTTGAAGAATATATTACAGTGATGTGACACACCTAACAATGATGGAGATGCCAGGCATGCAAGATGTCTGCCTAGGGAAGCTGTCGGTATTGGGTGGAGCCATCCCAATGACAGTGCATTTATGTTGCTAGCAGCAGGACTGTGAATATATATGTGTGTATATATATATGTATATATATATATATACACATATACATATACATATATATACATATATGTATATATAAGTAATTATCGAGTAATCTCTTAGCTGTAAAACCCCACAAAACTACATATATATGTGTATATATATATACATGATATATATATATATATCATCAGTTGGGTAATGTCACAAAGGCCATCCACATCCAGAAAATGGACGAATGAGCAACGTAAGCCAGCTGTGGAGCCCTAGGGCTTGGTGCTTCTCTCACAGGCTTTAGGTATTTCTTTGGCCTGATTTATCTTTTCCTCTCCTCCTATTCTTTCCTTTGTAGGGCCAAGATTTATATTTTCTCTATGACTTTGTATAACAGAACAATCTGTCCCTAGGTTTCTGGTTTTGTGGGATTTTACAGCTAAGAGATTACTTAAGTCTCAAGAGATTTTTGAACTCTGTTTTCTTTTAAAAAATGCGTGATTGCTGGTCATTGGTGGTGCACCCCTTCAATCCTGGCAGTCTGGAGACAGAGTCATCCAAATCTCATAGTTTAAGTCCAGCCTAGTCTACAGAGTGAGTTCCAGGATAGTCAAAGATATACAGAGAAACTCTGTCTTGAAGAAACAAAAACACATCAAAAAGTAGTTTGAATATTGAAACTGTCATTATACCTGTTGTTATAATAGTTACAATATGGTAAAATGTTAACATGGAGATTTTCTAATTCATACTGTATACATTTGCACTATGAGATGACCTTGAAGACTTGAGAGCCAAGGGCAAATGCTTGTGGTTTGGATCCTCAATGGCTCATGTTTTTGTGCACATGTTCCATTTTTGGTAGTGCTTCTTTGGGGCGTTACAGAACCTTTATAGGGCAGGACCTGGCTGGGGTAGTGGGTCAGTAGGGGTAGTTCCTATGATCTACATCCCAGTCCTGTCCCAGTTCTGTTTCTCTGTCTCTTGATCTGCTACAATGTAGCCAACTAACCTGTCCTGCCACCATGAACACCTTGTGTCTTAATTGTCCCCTGTGAATCCTTTCTCCCAAGGTGTTTCTGAGGGGTGTGTTCTCATAGCAATGAGAATTAGTCATCAGTACATTCTCTGAAGCTGGGTATCCTTTGTATATGAGCACACACATACCCATTGCCTATGAGCAGGGTTTGTTTAAAAATAACTTATATATAATTTGGGGGACTAATAAACTACAATGGATCTTTAAAAATACTATAACTTAGCTTAAAATGATTATAACTCTATAGAATAAGATGCCTAAATAAAGCAATCTATTTGAGGTAGTATGAATTCCCTATCATTCCAAATCAGGGCATGACACTGTTTCTATGTGCTATCCAATCCATTTGGTCCTGTTTTCATCTACTGAAGATATGCAGGATCCTTCTGAATCAATGTTAGAGACTCCTAGGGAATGTCTGCTTTAGTTGACAAACGGCTTCTCTCAAAACATCTTAAAAGGACGATATAAGTACTGAAGTATATAGAACTCAATATGCAATTATATTTCATGTGTGTTCATTATCAAAAATAAATTTAAAAATGAGAATGTTTCACATTTCCATGGCAATAAAAATTGTACCTCAACAATATGCATGGACTTAAAGCCTCAAATGCTGTTCATTCTCTCTCAAACCCATAGTCATATTAGTATACAAACACTCTGAGGAAACACTTCTAACTGGTCACTTCCTCTTACCTGTGCTTAGAAATGGGGACACCAGATAATGAAAGGAACTTAACTTTTATTGCAAATTAGAAAACAATATCCAAATACCTTCATACAGTGCTTTTGAGAAGAAGGGTCACTTGCTTTTGACAGGTACAATAAAAAGCAAGCAGATTTCTCCTTTTCTTCTGTGTATTACTAGCTCTTCCTCCTCCTACTGGTAAGTTTCTCTGTCATTTGTCCTCATTCCCGGCACTGTTTCTCTCTTTGTTTCTATAATCATGGCTACCTTTAAATGGCCTTTGTCACATGTTTCTATGTGTTGTTTCTTCAAATGTCTTAATTAAAATTAATGCTGTCTGGAATATTTTAAGTTGGCATAAAACTATAGATAGTTTTGGGATACACTGTAATATTTCAATACATTCAATATTTAATGTATTGCATAGGTGATCTAAATAAGGCCTGAAGAGTTTCAACACAAGCTAATATCCCAGTGCAGATGGGCTGATGGGGTGACATCTCAGTGGGCTGTACCCTTAGATGAATAACTATAAATGATTAACAACTGCTGAGAGAGGAAGAATTAGTGTTCCCCAGTTCTAAGTCCTATGAGTAGTTACTGAAAATCAAGTGTTGGGCCTTAGATATATGTATATGTAGACAATACTGAACAAGCTATGTGTGTGTGTGTGTGTGTGTGTGTGTGTGTGTGTATGTGTGTGTGTGTGTGTAAACAATGGTTAATGATAAGGAAGCTGTGAATTTGTAAAAGGAAGGTAGACATGGAAGGGGTAAGAAAGAGGAGATGAAAGGGGTGAATGTTTGAATTATATTTTATATTGACATATTTTTCATACAGTGGGTTCTGATCACACTCTCTTGTAGTCCCTCCTAGATCTTCCCTAGTTCCTCACCCGTTCAAATCCATTCTCTCTCTCTCTCTTTCTCTCTCTCTCTCTCTCCATCATACGTGCTCACACACATACACATACACACGCACATTCAAAATCCCACAAAAGTAGAAAACAAAATAAAGAGCAATAAGACAAAAACAAAGCAATGCAAGACAAAATAGCAACAAAAATACCATTGCATTCAGTTCATGTTGGCCTGCTATTCCTGGACATGGGCCTACTATTCATGATGCCCCAAAATGTGGTTAATGTCCTCAGTGTGACTCCATTGAAGAAAACTAATTTTCCACTCCAAATGGGTATCAATTGCAGATAGCTTTTTGGACAGAGGTGGGGGCCCATGTCCATATCCACACTGCAACCCTGTCTGACTTGAACCTATATATGCCCTGTGCATGCTCCCATAGTCAGTGTGAGTCTATCTATGCAGTAATCCTGTTGTGTCCAGAAGATACAGCTTCCTTGGTGTTATCCATCTCATCTGGCCCTTGAAATCTTACACTTGATCTTAGCCAAAAGGCGGAGAAGCGATGGCCCTTGAAATCTTTGTGTCCTCTCCCACAAAGCTCCTTGAGCCCTGAGGAGAAAGTTTGATGAAGACATTCCATTTAAGCTAGAGAACTCCAAAGTCTCTCACTCTCTGCACACTGTCCAGTTGTGAGTCTGTGTGTCAGATTCACATATACTGCAAGAAGCATCTTCTTTGATGATGACTGAACACGGCACTATGGGTAGAATGCAATGTCATTTAGAATTATTTTACTGCCACATTCCTTTAGCAAAACCATAGTATTTGCTTTTCCCCTAAGTCCATGGCCTATCCAGTCTCAGGTTCTTGACCATACTTAGCCTCATCAGGCATACAAGTTTCCATCTCATGGAATGTGCTTTCAATTCAGAGAACTGTTGGCTACTCCCACATTTGTGGCACTGATTGCCCAAGCATATCTCACAGGCCGATCACTATTGTAGATCAGGATTTGTAGCTGAGTTGATGATTATTCTTCTATCTGACAGCATGAAGAGTACCTTCCAGTACTGTGGATGGGGTGAAGTCAGTAGAGGCAAAGCTTCTAACTCCGCACCCATTCAACTTTTCTGTGTACAGTGGGATATATATATATGATATATATATATATATATATATATATATATATGTATATATATATGTGTGTGTGTGTGTGTGTGTGTGTGTGTTGCCTTCAGTAAGAATACCTAGCCGGACTGTGGTGGCGCATGCCTGTAATCCCAGCACTTGGGAGGCAGAGGCAGGCGAATTTCTGAGTTCGAGGCCAGCCTGGTCTACAGAGTGAGTTCCAGGACAGCGGGAGCTACACAGAGAAACCCTGTATTGAAAAACCAAATAAATAAATAAATAAATAAATAAATAAATAAATAAATTACCTTACCTATTTGCGGAGAGCAACCAATGACCTTGGCAACAGCCAGAGATGTTTGGAGGTTTTCATGAGGCTCCTTTGATCAACCACTCACCTAGACATAACCCATTCCTTGCACTGGAAGTTTTACTTGGATAAAAGGGATGTGCTGTTGGGATTCTGTCTTGCTGCTATTTGGTCATCCCACTTAGATCCTTTCCATATGTGTTTTTATTTATGGAATCTTCTACAGTAGCAGATCTAGATTACCTAACTCAGAATCGTTTTTCTCTCTATATTCATTTACCTACAATTTCATGATTTTATTTTTCTTGACAACTGAATAATATTTCCTTGCCTAAATATTCTACATTTTTCATATCCACTCACTTGCTGGTGAACATCTAGAGCAATTCCAATATCTGTGTCTTGTAATTATATTTCAAAAAGTGAAAAAAATATAATTGAATTAATTGTAATAAAAACAACCAGAACCTGGAACATCCTTTGTTCTGCTTTCATATGTATATTGCTGTCCTCATTCAGGTTTTATGCATAGAACTGAGACATTTCTCCAATCTAACTGGACCTTTGCACCTGTGACCTAGCTTTTCATGTCTTTCCTATTCTTTATAGTCTTGGGTAACTACTATTATCTCAACTTGTATGAGATCAATACTTAACATTCCACACAGAAGTGAGATCCTGAAGTGTTTTCCTGGCTTATGCCTGACTCATTTCACTTATAATTAATGTAGTCACAAATGATAAAATTTTACTCTGACCATTCATGATGAGTGTCCATCAAACAATAGGCTGAGGAGTATCCCTATTTATGAACTCACGTTTTACCCATTCACCACTTGATGGATACTGAGATAATTTCCATTTCTGGTCTGTACTCAGTACCATTAAACTTAGAAGCGCACACATTCCTTCAACACACTGGTTTCTTTTCCTTTAGATATATAGCCGGGAGTAGGATTGCTTGATTTTGAGGTGGTTTCAGTTTTTAGTTTTGGGAGAAAGAATTCAAAAAATTTTATATAATGTAAAACAAGTACAGTTAGAAGTAGAAGCTGGCCTTATTAACACATTGCTCTTTGTATTGTGACACTGCCTTCAAATTATTCAGACAGATTTTCCATAAGACCTGGGTGAATTTCAGAGATTGAACATACACTGGGCCCATATGAGTTTATGCCTTAGAAGCAGGGTATCACTTGAGCTTTTTTCCTTC
Source organism: Apodemus agrarius (assembly GCA_964023405.1). Lineage (NCBI taxonomy): Eukaryota > Metazoa > Chordata > Mammalia > Rodentia > Muridae > Apodemus > Apodemus agrarius. Next base: position 87,210,729 of record OZ030006.1, on the reverse strand, counting down.
ACATTCTTCTGAGTCCTGCTATAACCATCGATAGGGGAAAACTTCACTAATTTTTTAATTTTTAAAAATTTTCTATATTCTTTGTTTACATTCCAAATGATTTTTCCTTTCCAGGTTCCCCCCTCCCCATAAGTCCCATGGAAAGAACCCAGATGTCCCTCAATGGAGGAATAGATATAGAAAATGTGATATATTTACACAATGGAATACTACTCAGCAATTAAAAACAATGAATTCATGAAATTCTTAGGCAAATGGTTGGATCTGGAAAATATCATCCTAAGTGTGGTAACCCAATCACAAAAGAACACACATGGAATGTAGTCACTGATAAGTGGATATTAGCCCAGAAGCTCTGAATACCCAAGACACAATTCACATACCAAATGATTCCCAAGAAGAAGGAAGGAGAGGGCCCTGGTCCTGGAAAGGCTTGATGCAGCATTGTAGGGGATTGCCAGGACAGAGGAGTGGGAGGGAGTTGTACGGAGAACAGGCAGAGGGAAGAGGGCTTATGGGACTTATAGGGAGGGGGGAGTGGATCAAGGACCTCCACATAAAACCAGACACACTGAAACTAATAGAAAAGAAACTGGGGAAGACCCTCGAGGACATGGGCACAGGGGGAAAGTTCCTGAACAGAACACCAATATGTTATGCTTTAATATCAAGAATTGACAAATGGGACCTCATAAAATTACAAAGTTTCTGTAAGGCAAAGGACACTGTCAATCGGACAAAACGGCAAGGCTAATATCTAATATATACAAAGAACTCAAGAAGTTAGACTCCAGAGAGCCAAATAATCCACTACATAAACAAACTGAAAGAAAAAAACCACATGGTCATCTCATTAGATGCTGAAAAAGCATTCGACAAAATTCAGCATCCTTTCATGCTAAAAGTCTTGGAAAGAGCAGGAATTCAAGGCCCATACCTAAACATAGTAAAAGCAATCTACAGCAAACCAGTAGCCAACATCAAAATAAATGGAGAGAAACTTGAAGCATTCCCACTAAAATCAGGGACTAGACAAGGCTGCCCTCTCTCTCCATATCTTTTCAATATAGTACTTGAAGTTCTAGCAAGAGCAATTAGACAACATAAGGAAGTCAAAGGGATACAAATTGGAAAGGAAGAAGTGAAACTATCATTATTTGCAGACGATATGATAGTTTACCTAAGCGACCCAAAAAACTCCACCAGAGAACTTCTACAGCTGATAAACAACTTCAGCAAAGTGGCAGGTTATAAAATTAACTCAAGCAAGTCAGTGGCCTTCTTGTACTCAAAGGACAAGCAGGCTGAGAAAGAAATTAGGGAAATAACACCCTTCACAATAGCCACAAACAACATAAAGTATCTCGGCATAACTCTAACCAAACAAGCGAAAGATCTGTACAACAGGAACTTCAAGTCCTTGAAGAAAGAAATCGAAGAAGACCTCAGAAGATGGAAAAATATTTCTTGCTCCTGGATTGGCAGGATCAATATAGTAAAAATGGCCATCTTGCCAAAAGCACTATACAGATTCAATGCGATCCCCATCAAAATCCCAACTCAATTCTTCATAGATCTAGAAAGAGCAATTCTCAAATTCATCTGGAGCAACAAAAAACCCAGGATAGTTAAAACTATTCTCAACAATAAAAGGACTTCTGGGGGAATCAATATCCCTGACCTCAAGCAGTACTACAGAGCAATTGTGTTAAAAACTGCATGGTATTGGTATAGCAACAGGCAAGCAGATCAATGGAACAGGATTGAAGACCCAGAAATTAACCCACAGACTTATGGTCACTTGATCTTTGATAAAGGAGCCACAACCATCCGGTGGAATAAAGATAGCCTTTTCAACAAATGGTGCTGGTTCAACTGGAGGTCAACATGCAGAAGAATGCGAATTGACCCACTCTTATCTCTTTGCACTAAGATCAACTCCAAGTGGATCAAGGACCTCCACATAAAACCAGACACACGGAAACTATTAGAAAAGAAACTTGGGAAGACCCTGGAGGACTTGGGCACAGGGGAAAAGTTCCTGAACAGAACACCAATAGCGTACGCACTAAGATCAAGGATCGACAAATGGGACCTCATAAAATTACAAAGTTTCTGCAAAGCAAAGGACACTGTCAGAAGGACAAAACGGCAACCAACAAAGTGGGAAAAGATCTTCACCAACCCCACATCCGACAGAGGGCTAATATCCAATATATACAAAGAACTCAAGAAGTTAGACCCCAAAGAACCAAATAACCCTATCAAAAAATGGGGCACAGAGCTAAACAAAGAATTTTCACCAGAAGAAATTCGGATGGCCGAGAAACACCTTAAAAGATGTTCAACATCATTAGTCATCAGGGAAATGCAAATCAAAACAACCCTGAGATTCCACCTCACACCAGTCAGAATGGCTAAGATTAAAAACTCAAGAGACAACAAGTGCTGGCGAGGATGTGGAGAAAGAGGAACACTCCTCCATTGTTGGTGGGATTGCAAAATGGTAAAACCGCTCTGGAAATCAGTTTGGCGGATCCTCAGAAAATTGGGCATGTCACTCCCAGAGGACCCTGGCATACCACTCCTGGGCATATACCCAGAGGATTCCCCTGCATGCAATAAAGACACATGCTCCACTATGTTTATAGCAGCCTTGTTTATAATAGCCAGAAATTGGAAGGAGCCCAAATATCCCTCAAAGGAGGAATGGATACAGAAAATGTGGTATATTTATACAATGGAATACTACTCAGCAATTAAAAATAATGAATTCATGCAATTTGTAGGTAAATGGTTAGACCTGGAAAATATCATCCTGAGTGAGCTAACCCAATCACAAAAGAATGCACATGAAATGCAATCACTGATAAGTGGATATTAATGAGCCCAGAAGCACTAAATACTCAAGACACAAATAGCAAGTCAAATGATTCCCAAGAAGAAGAAAGGAGAGGACCCTGGGCATGTAAAGATTGCATCCAGTTTAGTAAAGAAACTGAGGGGGGAGGGGGAATGATTGGGGAATAGTTGGGGGGGAGAGGAACTATGGGAACTATGGTGGGTGGGAACTGGGAAAGGGGAAAGCCCTTGGAATGTAAACGTAGAATATAGAAAATAAAAAAAATAAAAAAAATAAAAAAAGAAAGAAATCAGGAAAACAATAGCTTATAAAAATAAATTTAGCCGGGCGGTGGTGGCGCACGCCTTTAATCCCAGCACTTGGGAGGCAGAGGCAGGCAGATCTCTGAGTTCGAGGCCAGCCTGGTCTACAGAGTGAGTTTCAGGACAGCCAGGACTACACAGAGAAACCCTGTCTCAAAAAACCAATAATAATAATAATAATAATGATAATGATAATAATAATAATAAATAAAATAAATTTCTCAACAAAAAAAATGGGGTACAGAGCTAAGCAAAGAATTTTTACCTGAAGAACTTCGAATGGCTGAGAAGCACCTTAAGAAATGTTCAGCATCATTAGTCATTAGGAAAATACAAATCAAAACAACCCTGAGATTTCACCTCACACCATTCAGAATGGCTAGATTAAAAACTCAGGAGACGGCAGATGTTGGCAAGGATGTGGAGAAAGAGGAACACGCCTTCTCTGCTGGTGGGAATGCAAGTTGGTACAACCACTCTGGAAATCAGTCTGGCGGTTCCTCAGAAAACTGGATATGACACTCCTGGAGGAGCCTGCTATACCACTCCTGGGCATACACCCAGAGAATTCCCCTGCATGTAATAAGGACACATGCTCCACTATGTTCACTATTTTTTTAAAAAAGAAAATTTCTGTTTGGAGTGATGTTCGTAGTTAAGAACATGTATTGCTCTTTAGAAGATCTGGCTTCAGTTCCCAGCACCCACATGGTGACCCACTAGAGTTCATAACTCTAGGATCCAACCCTCTCTTTCGATGCATGTGGTTCATATACATATATCCATGCTAAACTCTTCATTCATATAAAACAAATAAATCTTAAAGGATGAAAACGTGTGACTAGATGTGTCTATCTCCACTTCAATAAAATAAAACAAAAGCAAAAGTAGCAGAGGAAAGCCATATGCTTGCTTACTGTGTAAATGGGGGCATAGTTAGTGAAAATCAAAACCAGAGCTCTCCTACATAAACAGGACATGCATAGAAACAAGCACCTGCTTTAGTAATATGTATAAATAATAAAACACCTAACAACAGCACCTGTTCCAGAGAGAGGCTTTATTATAAAGTAATTCAGATCAGGAGTGGCCAGTGTAGCAGTGTGTTCATGCAGTCCCAGCACTAGGGAGGCCGCAGAGTTAGAGGCCAGCCTGATCTATAGGCAATGAGACCATTTCAAGAAATGGAACACTAAGCAACTGGTTTTTCAGGTTGCAGAGAACTGGTCTCAGATTCACACTCCACATCTGATTAGCACAGCAACTTTTGGTAAGTTACTTAATGTCAGTAATTCTCAATTTCCAAATATCACAGTTAGCAACAGTCATAGCAATATTGGCCACTTATTGGACATTTGGGAGAATAAATGAGATGGCATGAAAATACTTAGCAAAGCACTTGCTTTATGCATATTAATAGGCAGCAAAATTAAATTGCTAAATTATTGATAATATATGCCTATCCTACCCACTAGACAACTGAGCACCCATGAAATAAATCTGCTGCCTCCTTTAATAAAACATGAGTGGCAAAATACAAATCCAACTTTTTTTTTTACAATTGAGTACTACTAACGTTATTTTCTGAGTATGTTATATGCTTCCCAGAATTCCACAAACATTTGCTGACTGCTGAAGATAAACGATAAATAGAGTTATGGGAGAGGCAAGTAGGGCTCTTGTTCTCTTGGAGTTTAGACTGGGGTCACTACAATAGTAAGCAAATACATAATAAAGGCCAAGACTAACTGATGCTCAGGAGCAATGTGGGGGCTCCCTTGGTGTGGGGGCTCCATTGGTATGGGTGCTCCCTTGATGTGGGTGCTCCCTTGGTGTGGGTGCTCCATTGATATGGGTGCTCCCTTGGTGTGGGTGCTCCCTTGGTGTGGGTGCTCCCTTGGTGTGGGTGCTCCCATGGTGTGAGTGCTCCCTTGGTGCGGCTGCAGCAGAAGACCAGTCTTTCTGACTTAAAGTGGGACCTAGTGGGGAAAGATGGTTGTCTACAGCTAGCACAAAGGCTCTCTTTCTTCCTTCCTTCCTTCCTTCCTTCCTTCCTTCCTTCCTTCCTTCCTTCCTTCTTTCCTTCCTTCCTTCCTTCCTTCCTTCATTCATTCTTTCTTTCTTTCATGCCAGAAATATTATCTAGAGAAGGCTAAGGATCTTACGAGAAAACCATCATTATCTACTTTCTGTCTATTCTGTCTTCAGGCATGGATTGGGAAAATGGAAAATGGGAGAAAACAGGAATATGGTGTTCTCGGCCCACAAACTAGCAGAGCGTTCATCAGCTGGGCCCTGGTGTCTCTGCGGGGCCCCTGCAAACCATTCCCTTTACTGGTTCTTCTAATAACTACTCTGCTGACTCAGCTCCTGGAGTGTAAATATCACAGAAGTGATGGAGAAAGAACAGCTAATTTGAAACTGTGGCTAGAAATCTAAAAGAAAAAAATGCTTCCTACCTGCACCTTCATGTTCATACCCTTTTGATTAAAAATCAGCTTATCAGAGATGAAGTCTTTTGATTAGAGTTGAAACCAATGGAAAAATAATAATTTCTAACTCTTATGTCACTATGCTTATTATAACTCCATATCTTACATGGCAGCTGTCTTACTTCATACTAGTACAAAGAACTATTAATGATTTTAATTATATAAATACATAAAGAGGCCTCAAATAAGATAGCAATAAATAATGAAGTGGCCACATGGCCTTCCAGGGACTTGCAGCTTAAGTGCCCCATTATTTATTCAACTGAAGCTTTTGGTTGCTGGGATTATTGGTGACAAGCAGGATGCCTTTTTCTCTGTGCTACAGTTTGAGTTTAATCCTATATTTTCTGCATATCCAGGCCACCTCTCAACCCCACCCCCACTCCCAAAAGCCTTTTAATAATACTGCTTCCTGTTGAATGTGAAGACTGGTCTCCAGGGCAGGAATTCCTTTGTGTGATCAGTATTGTGACAATTTCAAGTAAAAAAAAAAAGTGCCTTAGCAATGTAGGCATTTGAAATTCACTCCAAATGACATTAGTGTTTTAGCATGAACACGAACGTTACTACAGCCATACTAAAGCACAAGAAAGAAACATGATTATTACGAGTGATTTTTTTAAACCAGCATAATTATGTTTCAAACCGCAGGAAGTTTAAGGCAAGCCAGCACCCACATATTTCAAGAGACCTTGACATCAATACAGGATTGGTTTGAAATTCCATCGCAATTAAGGTAAAATGTTAAAACGGATTTTACAACATGAAAATCTCACGAAGAGGAACTCATGATGAAAACATAAAGGGAAATCCATGGCTGTTAAAATAAGCACGCAGCACTGAACCATGTGAGAATAAATTATATCCCTGAGAGTACAAGAGGAATTTTAAGTGGCTTTACAGATAATTTTTGCAATACACAGACCATGTCATCTCATCCTCAACTGGTCTGATATAAGCAAGTACACACATTTTAAAAAGCAGGCGTTTACAAAGCTCTTTGGCATTAAAGCCGGATCAGGCTGAGCCTAAGAAAGACCCGTTTAACAATCAGCCTGGGGGATGGGGTGGGGGGTGAGGGTGTGTGAGTAGGAAAGGAGCCAGCTATTTATATTTAACTCACCCTTCGCCTTCTGCAGGAGATAATTTCAGCTAGGGATAGCAATGGTATTGATATTTTCCCCACATGCATCTATTCCTACGTTTGTTTCTTTCTGAATAGTATGGTTTTACTTTTGATATTGAGGCAACTGGCTTTGTAGAATTTGTTAGCAAACAAAAAAATACTCTTAAGATCTAAGGTTTTAGCCTCTCTTTCCTCTAGACAGACTCATGGAAATTACTAGAGCTACAAATTAGGAAACAATAGCTTGAAGACACGTGTTAATTAAAATGGTATTTGAAGCAGAGAAAGAGCGAGTGTGGTTATTGAATCAGTCTTTGCAGAAGCAAGGCGGAAGAGGCAATGCGACCCCTTGAAATTTCAGTGATAGTTTCTTTCTTTCTTTCTTTCTTTCTTTCTTTCTTTCTTTCTTTCTTTCTTTCTTTTTAATGTGAATCACACTTCCCTAAAGTCATGAAGTTACTTACAGAAACCTATGAGCAACCAAGTCTTCCCTCAGAAGAAATTTTTAACCTCAGGTTCAAAAGAAGTGTTTATGTTTGTGATTTTCTAGCTTAACATTAAGGCAAAATAAATAACAAAATGTTTTGTTTCCCTAGATGCGCGTAGAGCACAGCTCAAGCGAGGCACCAGTCCAAACACAAGTCCTGTAGACAAAGGAAGCCCATTCTCAGTACCGCGGCACAGCCCTGCTTTGGATTACAACAGGATAAATTTCAAGATGCCCTCCTGTTTCTGCTGCTCTGAACATCTACAAACTAGGACTTTGTTAAGGGGAAAAAAGTGTGCAATCCTTCAGCCCACTCTGTCATCACCATCAGAGCTAATTCAGCAGACAAAATAAACCCCGATGAGTGTGACCTTTAACACTGTATCATGCTATCCTTATTTGGAATATTGGTACGAATTAACAAGCCGTGTGGCATGTGGAGCAGCATTCTGAGTGGGACGGGTGGTGAGCATGTGCAGACCGGGGCTCTCAGTCCGCAGCGTCTCCTCCAGCCGCAGCGCAGTCTCCTGGCTGCTGTCATCGCTCTTTGTTTTCATCTGCTTTATGCAATTTCTCCCTTTAAAAATCACCATGTATCGTGACATTCAGTTTCCTATGTTTCTCTCTGTCAATTTCCCCTACTTTACTACTTCAGTTTTCTTTTTTAGTTTCCTTTTACTTTTTATCTAAATATCTAAGGAGCAGATTTCAAAAAATAAAAAAAGAAAAGAAAAAAAAAGAAAAGAAAAAAGAAAAGAAAAGGAAAAGAAAAACGAAACAAAAAGTAAAGAAAGATTCTGCATCAGTTAAAATACACTCAGAAACACAAATGCCACCACCAGCAACTACGCACCAGTAATCAAGGTAAGTATGGTTTTAGGATTACCCATATGATCTGAGCACATTACAAAACATGGAGTCTAGTTAAAGGAGCAGGGGAATTTTCGGGTAGTTGTTATTTTCCAGTGGTCTTATCAGGTGAAAGCCGGTAAAATGTGTCACACATCCCTCTATCGTGCCCTGCAGGTGATCACTGCAAAAAAGTCACATCCCAGCTGTTTTGTTAACCCTGCTCTCCCAGGTACCTGGTCTAATTAGAACTCTGAGGAATCCTCTCTGGATAAAACCGCGACCTAATGTGCGCAGAGTCAGGCCTCAGGGGAGTTTCTCTAGAGCTCCCTGGTGCAATGAACACTCCAAACCTCCTTTGCTAAATTCTGTCACGAGTCAAACTTTTTTTTTTTTTTAGGGAAGCTCCAGAAGTTTTAAACCAAAACGAATCGCTTTTAGGAAAATTAAACCCTGAAGAGACTCTTCAGAGAAGACCCTGTTTGTCACCGTAGCTCCCAGAGTAGGGTTGTGACTCCAATGCTGCCATTGGCTTCAGCTAGTCAAGGGGATGTGGTCCATGGAGGGTCAGCACTTGGCAGCTTGCATGTTTACATGCAGGAAGCTGTTATTCAGCGCTTGACGTATTGATGAGCAAGTGAGTGTGATGAATGCTTAGTGTCAGAAGTTGAGCAGTAGTTGAAAGGTAGTGGCTTTTTCTCTTAGTAGAAAACATTTTCCAAACTTTGCCAATGCAGTTACTTGCTGAAGAAGACAGGAATAGCACTGTATTGTGAATACCACTCATGGAGCATTTCCCTGGTCTGCAGCCACCACCGCCCACCCACCCACCACCCACCCCACCCCTCCCCCCTGTCTCTCAGATCCCTCTCACTTGATACCAGTTCTGGTTTACTTCACTGGTTGATTCTCTTGACAAAGCTTCAGCGCCATGTGCAGATTCCACCGTTATAGTTTACTCACAAGAATGACTCTACCAAAAAGAGGAATACCACCTTCTCCATTTCAAGTTCTGCGGTGGCATGAGTGTTAGACATGGATTCTTTCCTGAGAACTCTGGCCTCGGTCAAGCCCACTCAGCCCTTCTAACAAAACATTCCCAAGGTGCGTCTGTGTGGCCCACATCACATCTAGCAGCATTACCAAGCAGTCATGGGTCTTGTCAAGCAAAGTACCCACGGTAGAATGTGAAAGACGAGGTCCGTTTCTGCACCTAGAATGCTGTCTGTCAATAAATATTACACTTCTATTCATTTTTCCTCCTTTAGATTTTAATTTATGAATGAAATTATTAAATAGGTATAACTACATGATTCAAGATATTTTAGTGTACACACAGAGAATCATATTTGTGACAGCCTAATTTGGGGATATATTAAAAATAAATGCTATGTCATTCCAAAGTGTAAATCTTGTATTATGAATATTTTATGACCGTTTAATTGATTTTTGTTTGGAAGGAAAAATAGCATTGTTTGCAATAATTCTTCCCACCTTCAAATACAATATAATATACTTATACTATTTATAGTTTATTGAAGTTCATAATGAAGAGTAAATGACATTCATTAAACTTCTTCCTCATATGTTTCCAAGTGAAATTACATTTACCATCCATTAAAGATGGTATTAAATCAGCAGGTTTTTGTTTTATTTAATTAATTAATTTATTTATTTATTATTTATTTTATTTATTTATTTATTTATTTATTTATTTAATGTACATACACTATAGCTGTCTTCAGACACACCAGAAGAGGGCATCAGATCCCATTACAGATGGTTGTGAGCCACCATGTGGTTGCTTGGATTAGAACTCAGGACCTCTGGAAGAGTAGTCAGTGAGTGTGCTCTTAACCACTGAGCCATCTCTCCAGGCCCCGGTTTTTATTTGTATACTTTACTTGTGAACTTAGCATCCTAAGGTATCTGAGGGGGAATATTATATGATGTGCATTCTTATAAATAAAACAATTCATGATCTTTTGACTATTCATTAGTTCTAAGCACAGATTCAATTTGGAAAAACTGAGGAAAAGATGAGAAATCATGAGCAATTTAACAATAGTAAAAGGTTTCTGAGCATGCAGCCAGAAAATCAACTCAAGGTCAAACCATGATGAATCTAAGTTGTGTCTCTGGCAGCTTTCGCCTGTGTCATGGTGCAAGACTTCACTGCAGCCTGAGCTCAGAACACACACACTTTGTTGTGTACACACTTCTATGCTGTATAAAAACACAGACTGAAACATGTTTGCTCAGGCTCAAGATAAATTAGTGTTATGAGTTGCAGTTTGTTGACTGCACAGGCAAAGTTTTCTGCTCTTAAACATAAAAAAAAATAAAAACCATAATGGTTTAATTACAGAAAAGAGAACTTTAGTAGTTTCCTACTGTTCTTTGTTGGTATGAAGGATCAAAATAGTTCTTCTATTTATTGTACAGTATTACAATGTTTGATTTTAAAAATTGCTGTTGAGTTGCTAACTTTAGTTTTATATACACAAAATAAAATCAATTCAAGATTTTTGGTTTGAGATTAGGACAGAATTTTCATCAATTCCTGGACTGGACCACTGAACAAAACACTTGCCATTTTGTAGTATACATTTACATGAAGCTGCAGTCTCAGTATTAATGAGTTAAGAACATAATGATTGACAATTTCTGAAACATTGACAATATTCTGTCCAGCAGTCAAGATTCAGCCATGATATCATTACGTAAGAGTAAGTTAGTATATTCATCTCATTAGAATACAAATTTCCTTTCATCATTTATAAATGGTAAAATTATATGTATAGTAAATAATTATTTTAAATTTTTTTATGATTTAATGTGTTGAAGAACACTAAAAGATATGAAAGGATAGATCCAGTTCATGCACTCACCCAAAACCGGGAATTTCCAATATAATGTCTGAGAAAATCAGCATTCTAGGGCTCATTTGACTCAGAGACCCCCTCTGTAGGGGAAGTATGATAACGTCTGAGAACATTTTGTGTAGTCACCCTTCACGAGTGCCATTATTATTTTTGATAGAGATTACACAAGAAAACTCTCCACAGCAAACTCTCTGGTCCCAAGTGTGAAGTGTATTGTCAAATTGTCACATGCAGTTCACCCTTACTGAAAGTGGACTCTAGAAGTGAGAAAACACCTTATCCTAAACTATCTATCCTTTTTTCTAGTTATCCTGGGTCAGGCTGGGCTCCGGAAACAGGCTAAGAAGAACAACAGCTATTCAAAGCATTTATGGCTCCAGAGCCGCTCGCGGGCAAACCAATTCCCAGGGAAATTGCCATTCCTTCCCCCATAACTTGAGACATGACTGTGGTGGGAACAAGGAGCCAGATGCTCACTCAGCACAGACCTCTTTCAATCTGGGACTCCTGGGTGTGCTTCAGGAGGGCTCCCCCGTTGTCTCTGCGACTTGTTGTAAGCCCCTGGTTTCACCATGTTATCTGTCTGCTACTAATGACTTGTGCTTGTGCTTGCTACATGCTTACGAAACTCACTTGTTTGAAAATGAAAGGAGAGCCACCAACTCTGCTGGGTAAAGATTTTCCTATGCAGATTTTTTTGAGGGAAGTACCTACCCTTCTGTAGATAACCCCTTATCTATGCTATGGAAGGAAGCCCAATAAACTTGCTGACTCTTCAGAGTGAGCTTCAGTAGAACTCTATCTCAGTTTGCCTTGGGACCTTATGAAGAAGGCTGATATGTCCTTTACCCAGGGAAGGAATTTTAACCACCTAGAGCATCCCTGAGACTGCATCCCTTTGGACCTAGGAAAACAACATAGATCCAAACTCTGACATCCCCAGATCTGACTCTGACAGGCCCACAAAGAATAACAAACAGAGCATCATTTTCAGCTGTGTTAAGCTGTGGTTGAAATGTATGCCACTAGCCTTGGGTTGAGACTTAATCCCTTTTGTAAAGGTATTACTAGGTGAGGTCTTTGGGGAAATAATAAAGCTATGAGGTTTCTGTCTTTATGAGTAGATTAATAAAGGCCTGTGTTACCTTCCATACCTTCTACCCTATGAGGACAAAACTTTGAAGAGACATTCAGCAACAAAATCTTGGGAGTTCCAGTATCTGGAACTGAGGAAAATAAAGTTACCTAGTCCCAGGTATTTGATGCCTGAAACACAAACAAGCCAAGAAAACATCTCTATTTATTCTGACAGATTGGTGATATTGAGTGAAATTTTCATAACATGTATTTAGTTTGTCAACAGCATTTAAAACCATTTATTGTGAACTTTGTGGGACTCAGGCCAATTCTATGTGCTTTGCACACATTTAGTCACTCATGGTAAATGATACCTTGTACTGGTGTCTTGATCCATCCTGTTTCTTCTGTCACGTTGATTACATCGACCTCGCTCACTAGTGGGACCCCACCTCAACATTAACTCCCAATCATTTTTTTCTTGATCTGACTGGATAGTTTCATTCATGTCCATAGCTGTTTATCATTTTTACCTTACTATATTTAGGACATGGGATAGCATGCAGGTCTAAATATAAGAGACTCCTGCTTTAACATTTTTCTGTCTGTTATGAATTTCTTTGTGTTTTATTACTAAATTTCTGTTTATGGCGAATACTTTAAAAAAAAGCCACATTTGTAAGTTTGAAGCATATCATTAAATCTACCCCTAAAACTGTTGTTAGACAATAGAAACACAATCACCAAATCAGGTTATCATATCTGTCAAACAAAAGTCTGAATCAGGCTTGAAATGTCCATGCTACTTACCTTACAGTGAGAAAGAACTTAGCAAGTCTCAAATTTGGGGTGAATTCTTGCATCTTCAACTAATGATTTCTCTGCCAAATATTTGTTTTCCCCAAAGGCATGGCTAGTAGTCTCTCATCTATTTTCATTAATGATAAGAGAATTGACTGTTACTATCATATCATTAGCAAGTTCCAAACAGGGATTAGAAAGACACATTTGGATGATTACAGAGGTGGATTGCAGCACCGAAGTCCATAAACCTTGGAAAAACTTTCTAGTTTTTACAAATCATGGCAATATCTTGAGAACAGAGACAAAACATAACTGCATACATGATGATTGGGGCTGCTGAAACTACATGTATTGTCTAAAGCATATTGTTAAATTGATCGTGGGTGACTAGAGAAGTGGCATTCTTTCTGCTGTTCCCTGGGTATGCAGCTTCCTGTGTTTAAGGGGATGACGGCCAGATAGAGGTTGGGTTTTGCTGGGTTTGGAAACTCCCTGATTCTGCACACTAAGATTAAGTCCTGCTTGGGATTTTTTCACACTGTGATTCCATGGTTTACTGCGGCTATGACACTGTGTTACTAACTGGGGGTATGTGTGTATTTTGTATTTTTATTTTACTCAAGAAATTGGAAAATGGGTTGATTGTTTCCCATACACATATTCTTCCATTCTTTGCATTATTTTCTTCAAGTTTTATGTGTAGAAAATGTCTTACAAAAATGTTATTAATTATTACAATAGTCTAACTAACTTCTTGGTTGTGTATTTGCCATTTACTCACATATACGTCCCCAAAACAAAAACAAAAACAACAATGAACAAAAAACAAAACAATAACAACAACAAAATCATTCTCTTAAAACATTACTCATCTGAAAAGTCATTGTTCAAATCTGTTCATAGGCCTTTGAAACACAATCAGCATTCCTTGGTGTTTTCTGTGCACAGGATAGATTGGGATCTCCCAGCCTCCATAATCACTAAGGCAATGTCAGATAATATCCCTTTTTTTGTTGGTGTGCATATAGATGTATATATACTTGGCTTTGTTTCTATAAAGATCCATAATTTAGATAAATATTAAAACGTGGAATTTGGGCTAGCGTCATAGGTCAGTAGGCAAAAGCACTGCAGGCATGAGGAGCTGAGTGCCAAGTCCCATTATCCATGTCCAATGACAGAAGTGGCTATACATGCCTGTAAACATTGAATTGGATGGCAGAGATGGTAGCAGGATTCCCCTAAACCCACTTCTCAGACAATCTAGCTCAAAAGGAGTCCCAGTTCAGTAAGAAACCCTTCCTCAAGGAACTAAGATGAGGGTAGTAAAGGAAAGCGCCTGATACATTATCCTGGTCTCTTTATGTGCACTTATTAGTACATATAACTCTCTGTATATATCCATGTACAAAGCACATATATATCAAGAAAACACACAGAAAACACAGCATGTGTTGAACTTAAAAGCATAAGTTATTGGAACCAGATATATTTCATCTTCAGGTAATAGATTTTCTATTATACTATTGATTTTATATTAAAAATATACACTCAAATGATAAAAATTACATTCATATTTCATGTAGAAGGGAAGTTTCTGGTGTATCTGAAGCTTAAATCCCTCATCTTTCCTAAATGGGTTTTCTTTGCACACCAACAGTAATAAAGTACTTGAGTTGAGGAGGGCTAGAGCATGTTTTATACACTTGACTGCTAAGTGGACTTTAAAACAACTGCTTTTCAAAGTAGTGTTAATATAGTCTCTGTCTTGCACATAAGAATACTCATTTCATGGAGAGTGATTTTACTGCAAGTCACCAGAGGATCAGAACTTAGTAATGAAATCTATACTTTTAATCTACTACATGAATTTCTCCAAAGACCTATCCAAAAGGAGCACTGTATTATCAAATACTACTTTTGTTAACTGATAGTATGTTGTGCAAAAATACCAAAATATAAATCAATGTCAAGGCAATGAAAATAGCTATACAGATGTCAACCATTTCCCAAGATGCTAGCTGACTTTCTTGATCATGTAGATTTCACATGTACAATGAGAAACAGCTGTGACCACATCATTAGACAAAGGGACATAAGCTTGCAGTCAACAAAAAAAAAATCTGGATGGTTTCCAAACAACCAGGAAAGAAAGAAGCTCACAAAGTAGTACAAGCATCTCTTTGGCCACAGAGTGAAGAGGAAAGTCTGCCTCTAATAAAGCAAATTATACCTTGTAAAATAGCCCCGGGATAGAGAGTTTTATCTTAGATATGAGAAAAGATAAAGGTTTGAACATTTCCATAGAAGTGCTGAAGTCACGGTAGTTCCCACAGTTTGTAGGACTTCACACATATTCAGTGCTTTGGAAACTTTAATAATGAAGCCAAATGTGCTTCTCATTCACATACCTCATCTCACCCTGTGACCTCAACTTGGTCAACAAGCATATCCTCTGCTCTTAACCAAGTAAGCTCCCACCCTTAAAAACAAATACATCTTTGAGCCAAGAAGACTTCTGACAACATAGTACAGTGACATATGATGCCTGTACAGCTCAGTATTAGTCACTGATGCACAGATGAGCCAGGCGAGCCCTGTCCCCTCCGGTGGGTGTGTTCACGTAATTTGCTTCGACATTTTTATATGAACCTTGGCTCAACTCATTCTGGGCCTCTCATTTCCTGACAGTCAGAACGTCGATTGGCGAAAGTGCTGTAGATATTGGTTCATTCTTCAAGCCTACAGATGAAGCCCATCAGAAAATGGAACAATCTTTGAATCTTTATGGTGGTAAGCTTAACTGCACTGACCTCTTTAGTGAGATGCATTGTCAATTTTATACTTTCTCATCAGCTGTAAAGACATCTCATAGAAAACTTTTTATTTCTGTTCTTAAGTAAAAGGAAGACATTTAAAAATTTATCCTTTATGCTATTATTATATTTCACTCACACGCATTTCTTTAAAAAATTTAATATGATGGTCCATGCATCCGTGTGGGTTTCAGAAGAAACACGGAGACGGAAATTTTGATGAGCTAGCAGAAAAATCATAATTATATAGAGAAAACATTTCCAAAATATAAAAATCACTTTCAGCTAAGACAGTGTCATCCTTTAAGTGCTGGATAATACATCTCTTTCTCCTATTTCTCTGCATATCAATAGAGAATAGTAAGCATTCCCATATAAAGCCCATGTCCTACTTGACTGCCATGTTAAGACCAGGACAAGGATCAGGGCTCAGAACAATGTTAAAGTTATTGCCCTGCTAAGGTGCTTGAAATACTCTTTTAATTAATATATGTACTAGGAATCAGCTGTTAGTTGTGTGCTCAGAAATGAACTACCAATCATTTTAATGAATTCCTGGGTATCCGTAAAGAATCTGGGATAGATCAACTTCTAGGTTCCTATTGGTTAATGGAATAAAAAGGAAACATTTGGGGAGAAACATGTGGAAAGAAACAGTGTGATCCTTATTTATGGTTGTTTAAGAATTTTAAAAAGCAATAATAAATAAGATTCCCAAATAGTTGATTTTAATCTAATTTTCATCACTAGGGTGATACACACCCTAGAATTTAAGCAGCTGAACTACATATGTAAATTGAAACCAATGCTTTGTAAACACACCAGCACTGGACATGCCTCTCTGCCTGACGCCCATTTTGTCCTTTCATGCTTCTGTTGCCATTATTATAGCCAAGATTCTCTGTTATGTTGAAACAGTCATCGAGGTTATCTGTGTCTCGTTCTCTAACCTTTTGGTGAGGGCGTGGAAATCTGCATTCTCTTCCCACGTTCATTCTTCCTCAGTGATTTTCACCCTAATGGCATCTAGCCCTTTTAATACAAACCCTGGCAGACAGGAGGTAGAATGCTATCCAGATGGCTCTCTAAGCAGGTAATTTTCAGTACATAAATACAGAGGTCATTCATCTATGACAGATGGGTGACTTTTGAATTTTCTTTGTGACAGGAGTCCAGATCGTTTGGGTGCATGCTTCAGAAATGCAGTGTTTTGCAAGCACAAAGATTTCATTGCCCCTGGAAGACAGGTTTGGGCACACCATCCTGTTTCAAATAAGGATACTGGATAAATAAACTTTCAAGGTTTATTTCCACAGTTGGTTTAAGAATAAAATATATTGGTTTTACAGGCACACAGTGTATCTCTGGGATGGTGATTTCAGTCTTTGTACCTGCAGAATTCCATTCTTACAAGCTACCAGATAGCGGTGCCTCTGTCCTGACAGTGCATGTAAACATGTTTTAATGCTGTGAATGCTGTAAATCAGTGTTGACCTTTCTTTGTATGTAAATTAATGGATTTTTTCTTCATATGAATTTAGATCAGTAGCAACTTGATAGATATTTTTAAATTATTTTATTTATTACATCCCAAATGTTGCCCCTTTCCCTGTCCCCCCTCCCAGAGTTCTTCACCCCATCCCCCAATCCCCTTCACCTCTGAGAGGGTGACCCCCTAAGAGAGGGGGCATCCTTCTTCTAAACTCTCTACAGGATTATGCCCATTCTCTCCCACTGGGGCAGACAAGGCAGACAGTCCTCTGTTACATATGTGTCGGGGCCTGGAACCAGTCATGGTTTTTGGTTGGTGGCTCCCATGGGGGTCTGTGTTAGTTGACACCACGCTTGGTCTTCCAATGGAGTTACCATCCTCTTCAGCATCTTCAATCCTTCCTCTATTCTTCTGTAGGAGTCTCAGACCTCAGTCCAATGATGGGCTGTAAGTTTCTGCATCTGTCTCAGTCAGCTGCTGTTAGAGATGAGGGCAAGGCAATTGTAGGCTGTGTAAACTCCTTCCAATATCTCTGTGCTTTGTAGTCATTGTGATATGAATGATTTTTTTTGCATTAGTTCTCCTGTTGTGATTACACAGGTACAGAGCCACAGGGCTACACTCGTGAACCCAACTGTTTCTTACAAAATACTTGTTTGTTTGAGTATTTTATCATAGTAATAGAAAGCTGATTCGTTACGTGGACCATAATTAGCCAGAAAAGTGTAAGTGTTGATGAAGATGTAGAGAGATCAGAATCTCTATGCCTTCCATATAGGTATGCACCCTGATGTAGATGCTGCAGAAAACAGCATGGCTATTCCTCAGAGTGAAAGCAGAGTCACTGTAGAATGAGTAGCCACATTTCCAAGTGTGGGATGAATGGAGTTAAGAGTAGAGGGTCAACTCAATTTGTTCATATGTTTGTGATAGCTTTATTCACAGCAGCAAAATGGTAGAATCAACCAGAGTTTGACCACATGAATGCAGCTGAAGAATGCAGTAGGGGTGTGTGTGTGTGTGTGTGTGTGTGTGTGTGTGTGTATCTGTCCATCTTGAACTATTATTCATGCTTCAAGAGAAATGATATTATGACACATGCTGCAACATAAATAAACCATGAAAGCCTTGTTCTAAGTGAAATAATACAGAACTGCTGTGTGACTCCACTTATCCCAGTTACCTAGAATAGCCAAATTCAGGCCAGACACAACATAGCTCACTCAGGGTTGGCATGACAGAGGAACAGTGGGGTGACTCTTTAATGAGTTGCACTTTGAGATGACCAGAGTCTGGCAATCCATCTCCCAGCTGCAGAACTTTGAAAACAGGTTCCATGACACAGATCATACAACTAAAATGCCTGAATGTAAAGTTTATGTCAAATAGATTTCAACACTCTCCAAAGTGGAATAATTTGTCAAGAGTAGGTTGAAGGGTCCATTCAACTGCTTCCATGGCAAGTCTTTTAAGATGGCTGGATTAAACATATTAGCTCAAGGAATTATTCCTCTTCTGTGAAAGTCTATTATTTATGCATGATTTTGTGATTTTTAGTTCCTGTTTTGTTTTGAGCTAGACTATAGCAGATTTTGGCCACCACATTTTAGTAGCTTCTACTAAACTAGGAGTATCTATGGGCTTTGGCTTCCATCCTAGATCCAAATCCTATAAGATTGCCAATTCTATGACATCTTTCCTTGTTACTCACAGTATGAAACTGATAATCAATTGTTACCACCTAATGGCATGATCTAGGCACAAAGTTTGATTTTCTCATCGATATCTTTTTTTCTGAAATGATATGTTTATATTTTTTGTTTCATAAAACACAGGATGAGATACTGTCTTATTAATCTTTTTAAATCCAGTGCTTAACACAGTGCTCAATAACTGTTGCTCATCTGTAGAATGTGGCAACATAATAAACAATATTTCCAGGTTCTAATGTATTTTTTATGCTTTGTTTAAACCTTAGCATTTATATTATATTATATTATATTATATTATATTATATTACATTACATTACATTACATTACATTACATTACATTATATTATATTATATTATATTATATTATACTATATTATACTATATTATATTATTAATTACCTCCAAGAGCGCAAAGCTACATCTTGGAGGTCTGAGCTCTTGGAGGTAAACATCAGAGAATAGTAGCACAAACCCTCTAAGTTTGGTCTCATGACTCAATAACCCAAAGCATGTTCAATAACATCACAGCTACCTCTGATTTTCTTTGAGAAATATAAGTATAGGACACCACTTTGTGGGCTAGTGGTATAGTTCAGTTTGCTATAGTGCTTGCCTAGCAACTGAGATCTCTTTGGTTGGACCTTAAGTACTCCATAAAATAGGGTACCAAGGTACAAGCCTTAATTTCAACACCCCAGAGGCAGAAGCAGGAAAATTAGAAGTTCAAAGTCAGGCTTACCTTTAGCAAGTTGAGACTAGCCTTGACTATATGAAAGCCTGTCTCAAAAACAAACAAACAAAAAGGAATTACCTCAACCATATTATACTACTCATATTTTTTTTCTATATTGAAGAACATGAGTTCATTCTGTACCAAGGGGAAGAGTACAATGCACACAATTAGTTAATCTAAGAGAAATAAATTGAATATGTGCAATTTAAACAAATCATCCTGCCTTTCTCCTTTTTCCTCTTCCTCTCTCCATTCCCCTCATCCTCCCTACCCTGTCCTTCCCAACTTTCTTCCAGGATCATGGTATCCATAGATAGCACAACTTCTCCAGATGGCCACACACAATTCTTAACCAGAACAAGATAATTACATCTGTTCAAATTTGTAGTTTCAGTATGAGCTCATTGATCTCTTAAGCTCAATGCTTTCACTACCTTATTGTAATCAATACAAAATGTAGCTGATACATTATTTTAGCTGCAGGTTGTTGCTTGGTAGCCTACTTCTCCCAGCAAAGCCACAACAACCTTTGAAAACAGTCAGTCTCATAGGCTGCATGGAATTATTTCAATATTCCTGTCTCTGTTGAGGCCTGTTTTGTGACCAATTATATGGTCAATTTTGGAGAAGGTACCATGAGGTGCTGAGAAGAAGGTATATTCTTTTGATTTAGGATGAAATATTCTAGAAATATCTGTTAGATCCCCATTTGGTTCATAACTTCTGTTAGTTTCACTGTGTCTCTGTTTAGTTTCTGTTTCCATGATTTATTCATTTCTGAGAGTGGGGTGTTGAAGTCTTCCACTGTTATTGGGTGGGAATCACAATTTGTGCTTTGAGCTTTAGTAAAGTTTCTTTTATGAATGTAGGTGCCCTTGCATTTAGAGCACAGATGTTCAGAATTGAATGTTCATCTTGGTAGATTTTTCCTTTGACCAGTATGAAGTGTCCCTCCTTATCTTTTTTGACAACTTTTGGTTGAAAGTAGATTTTATCTGATATAAGAATGGCCACTTCAGCTTGTTTCTTGGGACCATTTGCTAGAAAATTATTTTCGAACCTTGGACTCTGAGGTAGTGACTGTCTTTGTCACTGCGGTGGGTTTCTTGTATGCATCAAAATGTTGGGTCCTGTTTATATATCAAGTCTGTTAGTCTATGTCTTTTTATTGGAGAATTGAGTTCATTGATGTTAAGAAATATTAAGGAAAAGTGATTGTTAGTTCCTGTTATTTTTGTTGTTAAAGATGGAATTATGTTTATGTGGCTATCTTCTTTTCAATTTATTACAAGAAGATTATTTTCTTGCTTTTCGTAGGGTGTTGGGGTTTTTCTGGGAAGGGGAACTGGGAAATAGTATAACATTTGAAATGTAAATTAAAATATATTCAATAATAAAAATAATAAAAGAAAACAGTCGATCTTGACTTTGTTAATACTTCAACCCTTAAATACAGTTCCTTGTGTTGTGGAGACTTTCAACCATAACATTATCAGAATTCCAAAATTTTGTAATTTTGTTGGGTCAGGGAAACTTTAACTCACCAAAATCCGATGATAAATACCTGAAGTCATCACTGTTTAAAGAATATTAATATCCAATAAAATGAATTCTGAATTTTACTCTGGCAGAAGTTGCAAGAAAACCCAGGCATATGAAAGACTCCATCAGAAGCAATAGAATTAAATGAATAGTCTCATCAATAAGTTTAACTTTTTGTACTAGAGTTACAAAGCATAAGCACTGTAGTCATTCTAGTATTTAAGGAGTAAAGCACAGGAAGAGACTTATGTCCTTTCAGTTAACAGATGACAAACACCTACGGATTATGTAAAGAGAGAGTAACTCAATGTTACTAAATTTACCTAACATGTATAAGATTTTGGGGTTTGAGCCTAGTAGCATTATATCAGATTCTAGGTGCCAAACATGTTTGATATGAAGACAAGCTTTTTAAATGAAAATGAGTTTTTTCAGTAAAATGTAATATTGAAATCACATAGGAAAGTTCACATAGTGTTGTACGTCTGACTTTGGTAGGAATAGCACATTGCTGAAGAACCTCATAATGAAAACTTTCCAACATCTGCCCATGATATTGTCTCATACAATCTCTCCTTTACATAAAGTTTTACTATGTGTTATATTGTGATGTGTGAATAAACAAAGTTCATTTAAAAACAGGAATTTTACACCAAGTCAGTTATTTAATCCTATAAAATGTTTTGGCTTAAGTTTCATCTGTTTGTTACCAAAAGTAAGAGAGTACTATGGGCATTTTAACTTACCTTATTTTTTTCTTTTCTTTTATTGGATCGTTTATATACATTTCAAATGTTTCCAGGTATGCCCTCTGGAAACCCCCTATCCCCTCCCCACTCCCCCTGCCTCTATGAGGGTGCTCCCCCACCCATCCACTCCCACCTTCCAGCCCTGGTATTCTCCTACATTGGGGCATCGAATCCCCTCAGTCCCAAGGGACCCTCCTCCCACTGATGTCTAACAAGGCCATCCTCTACCACATATGCTGCCAAAGCCATGGGTCACTCCATGTGTACTCTTTTGTTGGTAGTCCAATCCTGGGGAGCTCTTGGGTAGGGGGGCTGGCCAGTTGACACTGTTGCTCCCCTCCATGGGCGTGCAAATGCCCTCAGCATCTTCAGTCCCTTCTCTAACTCCTCCATCTGTGACCCCTCACTCAGTCCAATGATTGGCTGAGAATATCCACCTCTGTATTTGTTGGGCTCTGACAGAGCCTCTCAGAGGACAGCCATATTGGGGTCCTGTCAGCAAGCACTTCCCTGCATCTGCAATAGTGTCCACATTTGGCGACTGTATATGGGATGGATCCCTAGATGGGGCAGTCTCTGGATCGCCTTTCCTTCAGTCTCTGCTCCACATTTTGTCTCCTTATTTCCTCCTGTGAGTATTTTGCTCTCCCTTCTAAGAAGCATTGAAGCATTAACACTTTGGTCTTCTGTGAATTGTATTTTGGGCATTCCAAACTTTTGGGCTAATATCAGTGAGTGCATACCATGTGAGTTCTTTTGTTACCTCACTCGGGATGATATTTTCAAGTTCCATCTATTTGGCTGTGAATTTCATGAAATCATTGTTTTTAATAGCTGAATAGTATTCCATTGTGTAAATGTACCACATTTTCTGTATCCATTCCTCTGTTGAGGGATATCTGGGTTGTTTCCAGCTTCTGACTATTATAAATATGGCTGTTATGAACATAGTGGAGCATGTATCTTTATTACATGTTGGAGCATCTTTTGGGTATATACCCAGAAGTGGTATAGCTGGGTCCTCAGGTATGTCCAATTATCTGAGGAACTGCCACACTGGTTTCAAGAGTGGTTGTACCAGCTTTCAATACCACCAGCAATGGAAGAAGTGTTCCTTTTTCTCCACATCCTAGCCGGCATCTGCTGGCACCTGAGTTTTTGACTTTAGCCATTCTGGCTGGTGTGAAGTAGGATCTCAGAGTCCCTGATGACTAAGGATGTTGAATATTTCTTTAGGTGCTTCTTGGCCATTCGAGT
Source organism: Apodemus agrarius (assembly GCA_964023405.1). NCBI lineage: Eukaryota > Metazoa > Chordata > Mammalia > Rodentia > Muridae > Apodemus > Apodemus agrarius. Next base: position 87,187,542 of record OZ030006.1, on the reverse strand, counting down.
TTCCTCAGTTGAGAATTCTCTGTTTAGCTCTGTTCTCCATTTTTAATAGGGTTACTTGGCTCTCTGGAGTCTAGCTTCTTAAGTTCTTCGTATATACTGGATGTTAGCCCTCTATCAAATGTAGGATTGAAAAGATATTTTCCCAATCTGTTGTTTGCCATTTTGTTCTATTGATAGTGCATGTCATTTGCCTTACAGATTTTAATCTACATTTTAAAACTCTCATCCCAGTATAAAAATTCTCTTGTTCTCTCTGAATTATGTATTATTTTGAATCCTGAATAGAGTAACTTGTACCTTATTTAAGCACGGTAATTTAATAATTTACTTATTATCTTGGCATATAACAACTGAAAAGATGGACTCCACAGAGGTTACATACAGCATATACAATTTCTTAGTCAGAATTTCATTTTTTAAAGTAAATATATTAATCATATTAGTTAAGACTTAATGCATAGACTGGTGTGTGGTGCTATTACCAAAGGGAGATTTTTTGTGACATAACCTTTTGACCAGATGTCTAAGTAAAAAAGTTAGGAAAAACTTATTTTAGAAAATTCTGTTCTAAGCCATCAATCTGATATGAGACTCTGAATCTGGCATGAAATAGTTTGTCATGAAATTCAAGTTTACCTACCAACTTCCAGGGAGGGGTGATTAGGAACTGTTTCAGCTTAAATTATAAATTTTATCAATGCCACTTAAAGTCCTCACGTCTGCTACTTCCACTTTGGGAACTGATAAATTCCTGGGAAATGCTTACTGCAGCTACCTCATTCGAATCTAATACAGGAAACCACAATGGAAAAAAATCACAACTAATTTCACAAGAACAATTTATTAAGAAATACAGTGCTTTCAAAAAGTAGTTTCCTGACCACATTTATACAACATGAAAACAATCTGATCTAGATATTCAGCCCTTGGTCTGACTTGGTCCCTTCAGACAGGGAGCCGCTTGTAACTCTTATAAACCACTGCCTACAACTCTTATAAACATGTAAAAACCAGTAACATGGAAACAGTTATCACTGGGATGTTTTACGTATCTTTCACAGTGAATTTTAAACTACAGTGCAGAGATTTTTTTTTCAAAGATTGTCTTGTTATACTTTTCTCTTGTCTTGTTAGACTGAATGCATACTCTCTTCACTACAAATTTATCATGAGAGGAGGGGCAAAAACATTCATTATGTTGACTACATGATATACTTTTGTCTTCAGATACAAAGAAAAAAAGTCAGATTTAAATAATGGTATTAATTTCAAAACTCAATGAATTTTATTTCTATTTTAATTAAAAATAAGCTTTCAATGTGTAAATATCTTAAAATACATTTTTTTTTTTGTTTCGGAAAGATGGTATTTTAAGATAATTTTCAGGAAAATGACCTTAAAAACTAAAATATTATGTCTAATCAATAAAAAGAAAGTCTTCAATCTGATATGAGATTATGAATCTGGCATGATTTTCTTTTTGTCATGAAATTCAAGTTTCAAGGGTAAAAGATTTAGCTGGTTTCTACTTCTCACACGAGTATAAGTAACAAGTCAGGAGTATTTGGCCAGACCTGTGCCCTCAGATATTCTTACAACAGACATGACCAGCAAGGAAAGCGCATGGAAACTCTGACCCTTGAATGAGGTAACACACATGACTAATTTTAATCAGACATATGAATATACTACATGTATACACATATATGTATGTCACCTACAGAAGTCAATTTAAACACTTGGTACTTTAACGTGGTAAAATGCATATTCAAAGGTAAGTGTGAAGTCTCTGGACATGCAGCTATAGGGCAAATACCTTCCTGAATGTGAGAAAGAGTAAGAGTGAGGTCTTTAACTGAAATAGTTGCTAAGCCTGGCTTCCTTCTGTCAATCTCTGTAATCTTGGGCAATCTTTTCAACTTAATAAGTCTGGTTTAAAATGTATATCCCTTCTTCAAAGGTTGACATGGGATTCTTTGGGGACAATAATAATAAATATTAATTGATACCTTCAAACCAAATGGACATAAGGAAACAGAAAGTAGCCAGGCAAGTTCAACCAAAATTCTATTACAGTAGATTGACAGGTACTTCTGGTGGAAGTGCGGGGACAGTGGCAGTTGTTGCAATCTGTGAATGTTTGTAATGCATTAAACTCTGCACTTGGACAGATTCATTTTATGCTGTGTTTAATTGCCGCACTTTTTAAAAGTGCATCAAAGTAATTAGAACAAAACTTTAAGGATAGAAATTCTTGAGGGCCAATGTGGGGATGGTTAATTTATATGATTCTCTACTAGTGATTTGGAGTACCTACACTGTATTTCTAGCACTGACATCTCCCCACAGTTGGACGATGGTTAATTTATATGATTCTCTACTAGTGATTTGGAGTACCTACACTGTATTTCTAGCACTGACATCTCCCCACAGTTGGACGATGGCTTGTTCTGTGTGATGTGGCATACAAATCCATCTTCAGAACTGAAAGTCTGTAGCTGCTGTTGGGAATGTTGCAGGCTGCCTAAGGACAATGCATAAAGTTCATGACATACTTTTAAAGTGCTTATATCCGCCAGGCGGTGGTGGCACACGCCTTTAATCCCAGCACGTGGGAGGCAGAGGAAGGCGATTTCTGAGTTTGAGGCCAGCCTGGCCTACAGAGTGAGTTCCAGGACAGTCAGGGCTAAACAGAGAAACCCTGTTTCGAACACCTCCCCCCAAAAAGTGCTTATATCCTTATCTGTACGCTGTGAAGTTATGTGTATATAAATAATTTACTAGAATAGAGGACCATTCAATTTAGTAAATTGCACACATAATTTCTATACAAATTTAATGGGTATACATCTCGGAATGACTGTAACAAGTTTTAGCATATATGCAAGTCCAATGAAGAACTAGGCAATCCCCCATGGTAATAATAATACTAATTATAATTAGTGATAATAAACAGTTTAACCCTTGGAAAATGCTGCACACTTCACTGCAGGATATAAATGTCAACTGTGAAGTTTAAGGAGTGGGTGAGTGTCAGGTGAAACTAAGTTAATGAAAAAGTAGTCACAAGGAAACCTACTACTCTGTAAGCTGATTTAAAAATTGAACTGAATTGAGAGTTTGAATAGAGACACACTGCATGGGTGTGGCTAAAACTCTCGGCTGCCATTAAATGAAAGCCCCAATGCCAAGGAGAGGATACTCCCTGTCAGTTGTTGCTGTGAGGGAGGTGTCTGGGGTTTCCCTCCTGCCCAAATTAAAAGATATTACCGCTGGTCTTGGTTTCTCACCATAGCTCGATAGCAAGACACCACAAGCATTAGTCACAGGACAAAGAGGAACCGAGCTGAAATTGAACTGAAGACTTCCTCCCTGCTGAGTAGCTTTTATAGTTCCAAAGAGCACTAGCAGGGTGCAGGGAGAGAGAAGTGATCAATAGTCTCACTCAGTTCTGGACCTTTCGAGCTATAGTGCTGTCCTAGTTAGCTCTGACTGTCAAGCTGTCACCTGAAAAGGGAATCTCAATGGAGGTATTACCCAGAGTAGATTAGCCTGTGGGCATGTCTCAAGGGCACACGGAGGGCGGGAATGGGTGTGGGGGGCGTATATTGATTGCCAATTGATATAAGAGGACCCAGCTAATTGTGGACCACACCATTCCCAGGGCAGATGGCCCCGGGCTATATAAGAAGATTCGCTAAGTATGTATCTGGGTGTGAGCCAGTAAGGAACTTCGCTTGGATTCCTTCCCTGACTTCCCTCAGTGACAGACTTTGAGATGCAAGTGTAAAGCAAATAAATTCTTTCTTCCTCTAAGTTGCTTCAGGTCATGTGATTGTCACAGCAACTGAAAGCAAACTAATGGAAGTGCCAACCTGCCAGGCAAGACGTTTCCATTGACACGTTTCCATAGAGTGGTAGAGCTATACTGGGAATAACCATCAGATTGGATTTGAGGCCCACTCCACAGGAGGAAATTCCTGCCTAGTACCATAAAACTGTCCAAAGCCTGTTGCTAGTTTGCTTATAAGCCACAGCAGAGAAGATGCTACTATTGTTTTGTTAAATGGAAATAATATTTGCTTATGGCCAAATAGTGTTACTCTTAGCTTTGGTTGGGAAAGCCTCTTTTTGCCATAGTAGTTACTGCAGACTCATCACAGATCGAAGGGCTGAGGATACATGGCTCTAGAGAGCTCAGCTCTAAATAGGGCATGTGTATTATTCCCTCCAAGACCCAAAGAACATCATAGGAATATACAAGAGCCTGCAGAACAACGGTGTTGCACTCATGAACTAACAGTAACTGTGTCAATGTTCAGAAGACCCCAAATCTGGTCCATCAACCTTCCCTCATGGGGCAGGAGGGTGATATTCCTGGGACCTCACCCATTGATGAATACTGATTGGTAATTAGATTGCCACCAGTTCAGGAAGCATTTTCTACATTTGCTATAGTCACTGGTAAGTTGCCTATGTTCCTGTAAGCAACACTAATTAAATTCATTAAGACAGACAGACATACCCCTCTATACATATAACCTGTCCTCCCCGCAATGCGCACACAGGAACAAACAACATGAAAACAGAAAGGGGGTGATTTGGGAATTGGAAATGTGGATCAATAGAAATGGAGAGGAGGTGACAGTACAGTGTCCTGGGTAATGAGTATGATCAACATGCTTTTTATATAAGAAGATATGGAATACATTATTATGTATAATTAATGAGTGCTAATAAAAATTATCTGTTAGCCAAGAAAACTACAGCATGCTGAAATCAAAATGAGTTTATTTATTTTATCATAGTTATTTATTTATTTGTATATGTGTATGGATTTCCACATACCACACTGTTTATGTGGAGGTCAGAGGAGACCTACCATGTAGGTCCTATACTCAAAACTCAGTTCACCAAACTTAGCAATAAACACCTCTATTGGTTGAATTCTCTCACAAGCCTTGCTTTAGTATCAGACATATTCCTCCCTTAGTGTAAGCAGGTTTTCACTGACCTATAAGGGTGAGCAAAATTCCATTTACGACTTGACCACCATTTCCTCCCTAACCCCATTCTTCACTTGAAATCAATTTACTACTTTGATTTTTTTTATCAGCTTGGGCAAATTTATAATGCATTTATAATTGCATTTGTGAGATAATGCGTTGGGGGAAACTCTGATAACATAAAAATTGTGCTATCTAAGGAGACAATAAAATTATATGTTGTAATGAGACCGGATTGAGCTTGTCGCATTTTGAGCCCCGCTGCAATCTTGCACCCAGTCCCTTTGAGCTGCATATGTGAGTCTCATTATGGCTAATTGTAGTTCCACTCCACAACCACATCAAAAGGAAGCAAGCAGGCTGCCTTCGCACTGTGGGTTTTGTAATTCTTTCCATATTGTTTAATGAACTCCAACTTCACTTGCACATTTAAGATACTGAGCCTTCTCACTCCAATACTTGCCTATTGTCAGTGTTACTTCATCCCTTGAAGCTCCTTGGAATGTTCAGGTGAATGCACTAAAGTGAAAAGCTAACTATGTTTTTAAGGGTGTTTCTCCTGATCAAAACCAAAAAATACCAAGAAGATATTTATCTACAAGAGTAATGTTAGTATAATAATATAAACATATAGAATTAGTCATCTGGATAGGCTCTTTAATAACGTTTAAAAAAATCAGGTTATTTCAAAGTTTGGTATGGAAATAATGCTTCCTCTTTTGAAATACAAGAATTGCTTAATGTAAACAATATTTCAGCACACATGCAGACAACCCACTAAAGTTTGCTTGGTTTCGTTGCTGGGATCTCTAATTGTGCCAAACCTCTGGCTTTGTAATGTCTGTGCTCTACAAACCTTTCCAGACCAAGATGCCCCAGGAAGGGTAGGCAGAACATGACACTGTCCTCTATGTCCTTCAACTGTGTATTCCTTCAGAGATTGCCCCCAAATCACTTCCCCCTCATTTCCTCTCTTTGTTCCTCCTTGAGCACATACAAAATGAGCAGTTTTATTCTAAGGAGCTCCCAGGTCTTTAAAGCTCACTGAAGCTCTTTGACATCATTTGTAGAATGCTGAAACAGCTTCAACCTTCGAGCTAGGCAAACATCTCTGCCCTGTGTCTCTCTTCTTGAGAGATTAATAGAAATCTTCCTGGGCATACAAAGAGTGCTGTACTTCCTTCTTTGTTGAACCATTTCCATGTTGCCTGCTTACCCTTCTGAAAATTCAAGCTTCCGTGGGCTGTAGTCTACCTTCCATTTGCTGCCACCTGACGAGCCTCTGGGCTCTCTATGTGTTTGCTGCTCCTTTCTCAGCACATGCTTTGTACTGGACTCCCTCCACTCTTTGAAACTTCATTCACTATTTTGACTTGCAATTCAAATCTTGCTCAGATAATAACTCCAACACATCATCATTGAATTTGCTGTGTGCTTGCCCCTGAGAAGTCATGTTCTCTTTGTTCAACAGACATCTAATGGATAATTAATTAAATGACTATCCGGAGTGCTTCCAGGTGCTACAGACAGTAAAATACAACCCCTAAGTATTGAGGCTTTCGATCTATTGGGAGGCACACCATGAATAAAGATCAATTCAACAAATACACAAGTGCCATGAAGAAACAGAGGTTACAGTGTTTACAAAATAAAAAAAATAAAAAAAATCTCCTTAGAGCCTCAGTAAGAAACCCACCATACAGATGTTATGGTTTGTTGGGAGCCTCTTGTTTAAAACATTAGTTTATTCATTGACAATTTCACACATGTATATAAGGTACATATTGTCACATTTAACACCATCCAGTTCTCCCAAGTCTCTTTCCCCCTTGGACAACTTTTGGTGTTTTGTTCTTTGGTTTGGTTTTCATTTTTGCTTTGAGGTCCACTGAGTTTAACTAGGTCAGCCAGCAGGGCCATGAATGTGGCCCTATTCACTGGAGTGTGACTAGCTCACCAGGGGCTCACCCACCAGCAGCCCTCAACTGCCAACAGCTCTCCAGAAAGGCATAGGCCTCATGTACCCTAGCCCCATATATAAAAGAATGTTGATGGAGCCTGGTCTTGTGCAGGTAACTGCAGCTCCTGTGACTTTATGAGTATAATGGCCATGCCATACTTAGAAAATAGCAGGTCATGGTTCTCCTTCCCATCCTGTGGCTCTTACATTCTTTGCTGCCTCCTTTTCTGTGATTTCCCCAGAGCCTTGGAAAGGATCATATGGATGTCTCATGAGGACTGAGCACCAAAAATCACTTAGCACCTTAAAGAGCCTTTCTGGGTTAACTTATTCACTATGAAGAGAAGCTTCCTAGCTGGGAACGAAGCTCTTATCAGAAGTACAGACAGGCAGTGGCCAAACTCTAGGGTTACATTTCCTTATCATGTTACTAATGTAAGCAGTGTCCTGATTTACCAGCAGGGATTGGGACAGAAGTCTCCAGTTCAGTTCCAGGAGAGGTGGAGACAGGTATACCCTCACTTCTGTCCCTGTGTGTAGCACTGGCAAGGGCACCAGTTGGTTATAGAAATGAGATTTTTTTTATCCACCCTCACATTTTTCTAGGCTTTTCCAATATATTTCTTAGGCCTGCTGAGCACTTGGGATTTGTTTAACCCTTACTTCATGCTTCCCCACAGATCGACTTTTATTTTCTGAACATCCATTTTTCATAGGTTGAGAATATAAAAATTTAAAGAGACAGTGTTGAAACTACTTACTATAAATCACCTCTGTTACTTCTTATAAACCATAAAAATAGTTTAAAAGGAAATGTCTTACACCTAATATATGAACTCATAAATAAATAAATAAAATAAGGCACTAACCTGGTGCTTTTACAGATCTAAATGTTCAGCTGCAGAGGTGTCTGTTGAAAGCCCTGTGTGTCTATACCCTGACCAATACCACACCCATCTGTCACACAGAGCTGAAAAGACAATGGTGGTAAAGGTAGAAGTCTGAAATGGCCTTATTCTCCCTTGAGTGCTTTCAATAAAGTAAACAAGCAAATGAAAACAGACCCATTCTGTTAATTTCTACTTTCTATTTAATATTGAATGCTAACAGTCCTGAAAAATTATGTGGACACAGTTTTTCATTTACATGAACAAATCATATTTATGGGAAGATAGAAGAGACTAGAGATAACGTATATGTACTTATTCTCTAACGTTCCATGATTATAGTTTATGAATATTTTATAACTATGACATCTCCACTTGGATAAAAAGACATGTAGCAATGTTTTCACGTCATAATGCAAGTTGTTTGAGAGACACATGTTAGGCAACTAATTTTTTCCCTTAATTCAGCCTGAATTTTACATTGCTTAGATGAGTATATACAACAGTGTTTTACAGGTATAATTATGACATCAAACCAATATACTCTGAGGAAGAGAGATCATTTTGGGTGGGAATAATTTAATCAGTGTACTGGCTGGTTTTGTGTGTCAGCTTGACACAGGCTGGAGTTATCATAGGAAAAGGAGCTTCAGTTGGGGAAATGCCTCCATGAGATCCAGCTGAGGGGCATTTTCTCAATTAGTGACCAAGGGGGGAGGGCCCCTTGTGGGTGGTACCATCTCTGGGCTGGTATTCTTGGATTCGATAAGAGAGCAGGCTGAGCAAGCCAGGGGAAGCAAGCCAGTAAGGAACATCCCTCCATGGCCTCTGCATCAGCTCCTGCTTCCTGACCTGCTTGAGTTCCAGTCCTGACTTCCTTTGGTGATGAACAGCAGTGTGGAAGTGTAAGCTCAATGAACCCTTTCCTCCCCAACTTGCTTCTTGGTCATGATGTTTGTGCAGGAATGGAAACCCTGACTAAGACAATCAATTTGTGGTGGTTTGAATAAGAATGGCCCACATAGGCTCATGTATTTGAATGCGGAGAGAGTAGTTTTAGGAGGTATGGCCTTGTTGGGGTGGGTGTGAACTCATTGGAAGAAGTGAATTACTTGAGATTTCAAATGCTCAAGCTGGGTCCAGGCTCTCTCTCCCTGTTGTTTGCTCATTCAGATGTAGAACTTTCCGCTACCTTTCCATCACCATGTCCGCCTCCCTGCTGCCATATGTGCTGCCACGATCATTGACTAAACCTCTGTAAGCAAGCTCCAATCAAATGGGCCACTTTATAGGAATTGCTCTGGTCATGGTGTCTCTTCACAATAATAGAACACTAAAACACAGATATACACTTTAGGAAAGAAATTCCTCAAGAGGAATGTTCCTCAATAATATACACTGCCACAGTGTAAGAGAGCTCCAGGAAGTTAATGGAGGAAGAGAGAGTCCCTGACATACAAGAGCAAGTATATACAGCCATAGCCCTGCACCTTCTCACAGCTAAGTCCTGTCATTAGCTTAATGATCTAGAAGAGGAACTTGAGATTCCTAAAGGTAGGCAGTATAGTGGTATATTGTTTCCCACTTGCAGAAACTCTGACCATAGGTCCCAGATAAACTATGCTTAGACTTTTGATGCTTCCAAACTGTAAAACAATGAGCATAAATTAAATCCACTTTTCAAAAGGCTATTGATGGGGCCTGACAGATGCCTTAAGAGTTAAGAACATTCGCTTTGGGTTCAATTCCTAGTCCTTACATGGAGGCTCACAGCCATCTGTAACTCCAGATACAGAGGATCAGATTCACTCACGAGGTCTCCACAGATACCAGGAATGTGCATGGTGCACAGACACACATACCTCAAAACGCTCATACACATTGGGGGAAAAGGCTACTGGTGACTTCAGACCCTCACCTTTGTCATGCTCATGCCTAACATGTAATATGTTGTATTCCAGGAATGAATGTTCCTGGTACGTTATGTTGAACTTTCTGCAAGAGCAATTACTTGGTTAAAGCATCAGTGAATATGGAGAGTTTTGGATGTTGCAGGTTCAGAGCCTATCTGTAGTTTATCTTAGAGTGTATTTTGTCTCTAAACTTTTGCTTTTTAACTTATATTCAAAATTCTGTGAGTTTAAAATATAATATTTTAGTGTTGTTGTTATTGTTGTTGTTAGTGTAGCCTTGGTTGTCCTGGAACTTGCTTTGTAGACCATGCTGGCCTCGAACTCAGAAATCCGCCTGCCTCTGCCTCCCAAGTGCTGGGATTAAAGGCATGTGTTTTGTCTCTAAACTTTTGCTTTTAAACTTATATTCAAAATTCTGTGAGTTTAAGATATAATATTTTAGTGTTGTTGTTGTTGTTGTTGTTGTTGTTGTTAGTGTAGCCTTGGTTGTCCTGGAACTTGCTTTGTAGACCATGCTGGCCTAGAACTCATAGATCCCCCTGCCTCTGCCTCCTGAGTATTGAAAGACATATGACACCACACTTGTCTTCCAGACATGATATTAAGCTCATCTTAGGTGCGCACAAAGCACTTAAATGAAGTGCTCTGAACCCAAAACAAGGTTAAAAAGAATCATCCAACTTTATTTCTAAAGCAATCTTGATGTACTTAGAAATACATAGAATTTTATCATAAAAATATAGTCACAGTAGAGCTTCATACATAAAATACAACATTTAAGACACTCTTCTAGAGAGGCACAAGGTAGAGAACCCAGAGCCCTGTGGAGCAGCAAAGACACCTACTGTGAGGCACCTTGCATAATGGACACAGACCATTTGACACTAGTCAAACCCCACAGAAATGGTTCGCTCCATGAGCTTTAAGGAAGGAAGAGAGAAGCAGCTTTAAAAGCTGAACATTAACTGCTCTAAACTAAAGCTCATTGACATAATTAGAATACAAATCACAGAACCAGTTCCCTTTAGATGTGTGCTGTTCCAGGAATATTTATTGCCCTCCTCCAGTATTTCATATACCAGCAAATTGTGAAATGCTCAGTTTCTATTTTTTTAATCATTTTAAAACATTTTTGCTCCTTCTATTGAAATGGATATTTCATTACGACATATGCTATCAGCGGCAGTTATTCCCTCCTGGTTTATCAGACTCATCTATAGCCAGATCATCATATCCTATTTCTACTTAATAACCCTGCCTGTTACCTGCTAATTGCCATGTATTGATTTACTTAAGCATCCACGGTTGCTGTATAAGAAAGATAACACTTGGCTCTAGGGGGCCTGAAAATTCTTTACTCTGTCAGTGACCTTGACTGAAAGGATAATTAATCCGAACCTCTGGGTGGTATTAAAAGACTTAGACCCTCCATTCTCCACTAAAGCTTCATCTTCAGGGATGTGAACACACATTTGAATTTGCACAGGAAACATCTTATGTAAACGTATTGCCTTCGTTTTTCTGCTCAGCTACCAGAATTGCAGATTTTCTATATCCGAGGAAGAGGAAAAAAACAGAAATGATTTTAGTAGCTTGCCAAGAATTTGGGTTCTCTTGGCCGTTGCTTTCCATCTGCTGGCTAATCCTGTGGCAGGAGCCTGGAGAGTTTATTTTCCTGTCTCAGATCTGTCATGTGCACAATAAAATGATATTTGCTTATATTACAGGGGGATTGAAATTAACAGATAAGAGTACTGTAAATCTAGAGTTTCAGAGTTCTGTGATTTTTGTTTGTTTGTTTGTTTTTACTCTTACAATGACACTGTGGATTAAAATATGTTTCCAATTATCTTTAAAACTTCCTCACTTCCTCTGGCTTCTTGAGACAGGCAAGAGGAAGTCAGATTTAGTGACCGAAACAAGAGAAGGAAAATGCCAAAGGGACTACACATCAGATATCACACCAGGACTGTGTGGAGGTAGAACAGTTTTGAGATACAAGTGCTTTTCTATATGTTCTAGTGATGGGATTTTTAGAGTAGAAAAATGAATTATCTGCTTTCTTTTGATAAATATCTATTCTGTTCCTTAGGTTTCACTAATCCCTGAAACTTGCCAAATAGCATTTTTATCATATGGAATTACATCTCAACAATCTACTTAGTTGGTTAGTTTTATGTCAACTAATCGAAGCTAGAGTTGTTTGAGAGGAGGGAGCCTCTGTTGAGAAAATGCTCCCATCAGATTGAATAGTTAGAAAGCCTGTAGGGCATATTCTTAGTGATTGGCAGGAGAAGGTCCAGTCCACTGTAGGTGTTGCCACCTCTGGGCAGGTGGTCTTGGATGCTATAAAAGAGAAGGTTGAGCAAACCATAGGAATAAACCAGTGGGCAGTGTCCTCCATGCCCTCTGCATCAGCTCTTGCCTCTAGGTTCCTGCAGAGTTCCCCCAGTAAGGCAATGCTTTTATACCTGAGAGATGTAAAAGGAAATAAGCCTCTCATCCTCAGTTTTCTTTTAGCAATGGTGTTTATCACAGCAATAGAAACCTAAGACAGAATTTAAGAAATCAGGAGAGTGAGCACAGGAGAGTGGGGAGGGGTTACTTTAAGGGAAAGCTTTTTTACTTCAAATATTCTCAGGCTTCTTTTTCAGTCAAATCCACTGCATTGATAGTTTTCCTTCTTGATCGGCAAATTACTAGCTGACCTGAGGCCTCCATGGCTTCCAGGTGCCAAGAGAGAGCATTCCTTCCTCCTGATTTGGTAGAGGCAGTTCACTTCTTGCCTAAAGCTCCTGTCCCAGCAATTCTGCAAGTGCTATTAGCATGACACATTCTGTACCTGTACTAATACTCTGACAATTAGGTCGAATTGCCCCAAGCCCCACAGAGAGTAGAGTTTGGGGGATGGAAAAATGTACCAGTACCACCCATAGGTCTTTGATTTTTTAACATGTATTTATTCATTTATTTATGTATTTTTTTATTTAGAGAAAGTGTGGAAGTGTGTGCTGTTCATGTGTGTGTGTGTGTGTGTGTGTGTGTATGAGTGTGTGTGTGTGTGTGTGAGTGTGTGTGTGTGTGTGTGTGTGTGTGTGAGAGAGAGAGAGAGAGAGAGAGAGAGAGAGAGAGAGAGAGAGGAGAGAGTGGGGGGTGAGGGTGGGGGGGGGGATGGGGGTGCAGGGGTGGGGGTGGGGGAGAGCATTCTCATGCCCATGGCTCATGTGTTGAGATTAGAGGCCAGCTGGTAAGACATAGCTCTTTCCTTCCACAATGTGGATTACAGGGATCAAATTCAGGTATGTAGGTTTGCTGGCAAGGATCTCAACTGCCTTTCCCTGGAAAGGCAGTTGGACTACAGTGGTCTCTATAGAGCAGAGTAGGATAAAGACTCCTCTTATATGTGCAGACCTGGCCTAATGACAGCAGAGCCTTAGAGAGCCATCTGAGAGAGGCGAGAAGATAGAAGACACAGAGGCGGGCAGAAAGAAACAGCCACATATATCACAGAAGTCAAGATAGCAAACTTATTTTAAAGGATGTTTCTGCTATTGTATCAGACATGCAAACTTGAGTTTGCCTCGCTTTTTCTTAGCTTCCTCAAAGAGATTGTGTTTGCAGAATGGTAAACGGCAGTTTGATGAAGTGCAGGCTCGTCCCCAATAGCCCAATAGATGCTCCATTACTCAAAAGCAGTACCCACCATGTCTAGGCTCTTCAGGTATTTCGGCATTTGTCATGGACTATTTTGCTTGTGTGTGTGTGTGTGTGTGTGTGTGTGTGTGTAAGTCTTTACAAATAACATGAGTTTATTTTTTATAGATGTGGAGTTCAGAAAGCCTAAGCTGCATGTACCTGCAGATTCTGAGTCTGGGGTCATGCTCTACCTGGGTAGCAGTTTTCTGTGTTTTCACAAGGCAGAGGGGCACACAGACTCATTTAATTGCCTTTTATAAAAGTCCCTGACCAGCTTCCAAAGGGCTCCCATCTTCTGTTGCATTATAGTTACAATGTACAACTTTCTGGGAAACACACACTTTAAGTATAATCATTAATAGTGACAGAATTCTGTGATGCATTTTAAGAAACAAACTGACTTAGTGTTTTTCTCAGTTTGGCATCATCCTCTATGTATATCCTACTTAGAAACATTAATACATACAACAGCATTTCTTGCATATTTCTGTTTTTCTCATCAATGCATAGTGTGACTATTGTTACAGGCATAATTGTATGCATCTTAAAATACTAAAAATAAGATAAAAGGGAGACGGCGGTGACAGGTGCCTGACTGCCCAGATAGGTTAGCCAGTTTTTTCTCTACATAGTAAATTATACACACAATAATATCTCTAAGCTGCTTCTCAGATGTCTTCAGTTCATTAACTCAGGTCAATAACTTACCATGGAGCAATCTTACCTATTTGAGTTGTGGAGTTGAGGAGTGACTCACCGTGGCCTTTGTCATCCTAATAGTAGCAAGAATCCACAGAAGATGGTTTTCTTCATTTGCAGTTGTCAACATAGGCATAATGTAATCTGATGTTACACATTGTCTGATAGTCCCTGAAAGTCAGCATGTTGCTACAGGGGCTCTGGTGTCTAGTGGAGATTTTTTTTAAATGCATTTAAGTCTGTTTGAACTCTGTGACCTTTGACAGGTTGTTATTCTATTCATTATGAAGAATTATGAATCACAAATTGGCTCATAGAACTGTTTCGAAGAATGAGTGAAACTGTTAACAGAAATCAAAAATATGAGTAGATTGTAGTCCTTACTATTTAGAAAAAAATGCCTGTCTGTGTACCAGACACTGTCTGGAAAGTTCTGCGAGGCTCTGGCCAAATGCTCCAGAGGTAGTGCAGCTCAGCACCTAAGAGTCAAGGTCAGGACCACATTCATGGGAAGTGATCTTGGTGTGCTCTAGCAGTTTCCAGTGGCAAAAGCTTGGGACAGAATTTCTCTTCCCCAAAATTTTACAGCTCTATACAACAGATGCTCTTAGATGGCCTTTGATTAAATAACTGGTGTGTTCTTTATTCCTTGTGGATAGGTTCACATACATACATACATACACACACACATACACACACACACACACATATTGGGGTGAGGGTGAGTTGGGGTCTAAGAGGAGATGCTTTCAATTGGCTTGGTCTGAAATGTTAGGGACGCCTCATCTGCATGTGGAGGGGCTTTGAGCACTGATTCTATGTGACTGATTATCATAGTCCTCCTTATGGGTGTCATGGTCATGTGTTCCAGGACAGGAACCTGGTTGGGAGTAGATGAAACTCCTACTGTTCTCAGGTATGAGCGTGCAGGGTTTCTGAATACACTCAGCCTTACCGGATACAGCATTGGTGTGTTGTATTCCAGTATGTTTCAGATAAACAGAGATGCAAGACTAAAAGAATAGTAATAATAACATGATCCATTATTCATGTTTCATTTATATGTTTGCTTTCATGGTATGTACATGTGTACATGATTATGTGTATGTACCTGTGAGGGTGAGTATGGGTAGGTGTGGCTGAAGTAGGCAAAGATTTACATGAGGAATCTTTTTCAACTGTTCTCCTCCTTGTTTTTGAGATAGGATCTCACACTGAACTTTGTGTGACATGTTTTGTCTGGTGACATGGTTCCACTTGCCCCACAGCAAGTGGGTTACCTAAATTTATCCTGTCTACAAGAAATTCAGGCACAGAGGCTGGAGCAGAGACTGAGAGAATGGCCAATGAATAATTGGCCCAGCTTGAGAGCCACCCCATGGGGAAACACCAATCTCTGACACTATTAATGATACTCTGTTATGCTTTCATACAGGAGCATGCTGTCCTCTGAGAGGCTCCACACAGCAGCTGACTCAGACTGATCCACAGCCAAACAGTGGATGGAGCTTGGGGACTCTTTTGGAAGACTAGGAGGAAGGATTGCGGGCCTTTCAAGGGATAGGAACTCTACAGGAAGACTAACCTGGACCCTTAGGCTTCCCTAGCGTCTGACTTACCAACCAAAGAACATACACAGGCTGGACCTAGGCCTCCCTGCACATATGTAGCCAATGTGCAGCTTGGTCTTCATGTGGATCCCAAATAATCTATTGCCTATATGTAAGATATGGTCTTCTAGCTGGGCTGTCTTGTCTGGCCACAGTGGACAGGTATCCTCAGAGGGTCCCCCATCCTGCTCAGAGGTGAAGGGGAAGGAGTAGGGAAGGATTTTGGGAGGAGGTGACCAGGAAGGGGTGAGTGAGGAAGATACAAAGTAAAGACATAAAAATAATTTAAAACAATAAGTTGGTTACACCTTAAGACTTTGCATGTGTCTAAGAGTAGAGCGAAAAGATTGTTATTTGAAAGAAGAAAGGGAAAATATTTCTGCTCTAGTAGTTGATGTTTATTTTCATCTCTCTTGTTCTCTATTATTTTATAAGCTTGGTATTCTTTCAAAAGAGGCTAAGATGTAATATTCTAAGATTCATTCCTTTGAGATAGCCTTTTATTCTGAAGTAATGGGTGTCTAAAAGATTATGATTGTCTGGATTTTTTTCAGGTTTTCAAGGCGAATCATGGTTTGATTGCCTTGTCTCTCAGTCTAGGTCGGATATTACCTTGGTTATTACCAGGTTGTACAGAGACAAAGGTTCATTACCCACCTTCCTCCAGACTTTGCATAGACTAGTCCCTGTTCTCTCAGCCACACCCAGGTGAGGCGGCTGCCTGAGGTTACTTTCTTAGGCTGGTAGCTGTGGAACTCTCTGCTCCTTTACTAGATTCTGATGAGTCAGCACCAACACTGAACAAAGTGATAGAATATTGACAGAGAGTGCTTTGTACTCCTGACTTTAGAGTCCGAATTACTTCCCAGGAGACTTACAGCAGAGCCAAATTGGTCCTGTCCTGTCCTGGGCTTTCCTCAAAAAAAAAAAAAAAAAAAATCTCAGAGTCTGAATGCGAAATTGGTCAGTATTTGAAATTTAGAAACCTGGAAGTTTGGAAGTTAACTTCTTTCTTTCTTTCTCTCTTTCTTTCTTTCTTTCTTTCTTTCTTTCTTTCTTTCTCCTCCTTCTGCTTCTCTTCCTCCTCTTACTTCTTTTTTTTTCTTTTTCTTTCAAGAAGATGGTACTGT
This sequence comes from Apodemus agrarius, assembly GCA_964023405.1. Classification (NCBI taxonomy): domain Eukaryota; kingdom Metazoa; phylum Chordata; class Mammalia; order Rodentia; family Muridae; genus Apodemus; species Apodemus agrarius. The sequence goes on along the minus strand of OZ030006.1, from coordinate 87,170,641 downwards.
CTATTGCCTCAAGGCTAGATTCCAGTTCTAAATTAGTAAAGAAACAAAATGGCATTGTGAGATGGTCCTGTTGATTAGAGGCTTACCGTTCCAGCATGAGAACCTGTGTTTGGACGGGAGCACTCTCAGGAAAATCTGGGCTCACTGGCAGATATCAAAATCTCAGCACTGGGGAAGTAGAGACCTGGTGTTCCTGAAGGCCTGCTTGCCAATCTAGCCTAATCAATAAGTTTTAAGTTCAGTGAGAGATCCTATCTCAAAAACAAGGAGGAGGACAGTTGAAAAAGATTCCTCATGTAAATCTTTGCCTACTTCAGCCACACCCACCCTCACTTACCCTCACAGGTACATACACATATTCATGTACACATGTACATACCACGAAAGCAAACATATAAATGAAACATGAATAATGGATCATGTTATTATTACTATTCTTTTAGTCTTGCATCTCTGTTTATCTGAAACATACTGGAATACAACACACCAATGCTGTATCCGGAAGGATGCCTTCTGTTGATCATTCTGATGGCTCTCTCTCCATCTATAACTCTATGATTTCTGTTTCATAGAGTGTATTAAGGCTTCCATAGTCATTTGAATAGTGTTTCAGTCTTATTCACCTTGCTAAAATTTAGGTTTTCTAAAATAAAAGGGAATTTCTTCAAAAATACTAGTATTTGTCTAAGGATGAAGAGAAAGAAATTAAGCCCTACTATAGATAAGAAGCAGGGTAGTTAAAGACTGCCCTAGATTGAAAGCAAATTCAAATGATTTTGGCTTTCAATTATAAATTCTAAAATATTTAGTCCATTCTTTCTTTTATTCTTCTTTAACTAGTGATATTGGCTGACTAAGATGCATATTGTGATGGACTTATTTTCTCTGTTGACTATGACTGTAAAGGACTGATGATTGGGAGAAAATATTAGTAAGTGGAAATTCTGACTCTCACTACAGACTCAACCAGAAGAGTGTGTGTGTGGGGGGGGGTGTGGGTGTGGGGGGGGTTTACACTTTATCACTGTTTTCCTAGGAACACTGGTTGGTATCTTGAGACATGCTTAGTGACCTTTTGGAATAAATTGAAGATTCAGATATGGAAGAAACAGGGATGCATTTGTTCATGTACAACTCCCCCATACACTTTTCTTCCTTCACACAGTTCTACCTTGAGCATGTGAGAGATCACAATGAAGAGATATCAGTTGTTAAGCATGGCCTTGCTCCGTTTCTTCTCTAAAGCTCACCTTCACACGTCAGTGTGCTCAGTCACTCCCAGTGTCTCACTGGAAGTCCAATTCTCAGAACTTTCTGTCACTGAATGTTCAAGGAATCAGTCTCAGGAACAGATGAAAGGACACCCAAACCTGACTGGAGAGAAGATAAAACAAAGGACAACAAGGATAATGACTTAACCAAATTCAGCTAATATAAAGATGGTGGAATTAGGTCTCTATAATCTCAGAAAGTATGATTGTTAAATAACCAATGGTCTATTTGATAAAGAACATATATGCTCTCATTTTGATAGTTGATAAGTTTCAGCATCCACTTCTTTCATAGGATTTGTCAGTTCGTCAGATCTTCTCTTTGAGGACACTTCATATTTTGTCCAGGGTCTTGCTTTGAACTATAATAACTTTTGACGTAGAGTAAGGCTTGTGACAGAAAGAAACTCTTCAGTACAATCTGTGTCTAATAGTACATAAAAATAATTACAAGGAGAGACTGGTTGATTAACTGACAATAGCTTTTCTTTGAGAGCATTTCTTAGCAGAAATTAGTATGCAGTGATTCGTGGGGGGCGGGCAGCCTTCACATCATTGCAGTTATTTCCTGCTCAATTCAAATCGTGGTTTGCCCACTGAGCCAGCCAGCAGGCATTAGCAGATGAGCTGCACCGGCCAGGTCAGGTTATGTTCGGCAGGTCTAGAGGATTTTGTACATTCAAAGTTCATGCAAAGATCCTTGATCTGTTGTTTCTCTGATGTCCTGGTAGTAAGTGACAAAGAATGCTGAAGCTATGACATTTTCGTTTCTGTCCCCAAATTCTTTACCGCTCTGGGACTGGGATGTTATCTGATTCATGAGGAGAGATAAGGCGTAGTTTTATGTACAGTTCTCTGATGCAGAAAACTGAGCCACAGATTTTTATTGAGGCTACGCTTAGGATCGCCCTGCCAGTGATCGCCATGGGGGTGGAGAGAAGTTAGGAGGCTGATGGAATATTTAATAATTATAAACAAGAAAAATCTCTACGTGAATTGTGAAAAAAAGAAAAAAACTAAGAATATGTGCTATTCCATAACTTACGTCAGGTCTTGCCTCCCAGAAAGACACATCATAAATAATTCACTGCTTTATTTCAGATTCCGTTTTCCGTGCATCTGGGATACAAAGAGTGGCTCCTGGAGTCTTTGTTTAGAATTTAAGCTATCCTCAGCCTTCCCCCTTGCCACCAGCAAACCAGAAAAGTAACTGACTTGGAGCTACTGAATGAGTGCACTGAGATATATGGATGGAAAGAACCTTGTAATCTGGCAGAGATACTTCCTAAACCATATTTTTAAAAACGGAGTGTTTAACTCACACGACTCCCTGCCCAATAGTCACATACTCTCCGTAGTCCATCAATGAGCGTGGGTGGCCTGCCCAGCCTCCTCCCCAACCTCCTCCCCAGCTCAGCAGAGGTGAACTGCCCTGGACTTCCCACTGGATGAGGAAAGGCATCTGTCTGTCTTTCATTCTGTGTGGCTGCAGCTAAGGTTCTCATGCAACCTTTTCTTACTCCGCTCACCAGCTACGTCACAGGGTAGGGTGAAGCTCCACACCGCTGGGCGAATCTTCAAAGTTGTCTTTGGAAACCGCATTCCGAGCTGCTGGCCCTTATTGACACCTGAGCCCGAGTGCATCCCTAGGCTCCACAGTGTAGCATTTACATTAACTCTGTGATTATCCAAAAAGTGCAGCTGAGATTACAGGGCATTGTCAAAGGGCAGTTTTGACACCACAAGGTAAACTGAGTCAGATGGCGAACTGTGGCATCGGCGATCGGAGTCAATGCTGATGGCAGCTGACAGGGGTTGGTGCTGACGGCCACCAGTGGAGGCTGCTCTTGATGGCAGCCAGTAATTAGAGATAAGAAAGGGATAAATGCAAATGCAAATGCATGCGTGCGCGTGCATGTGTGTGTGCACACACAGAGATTAAAGCAAAAGCAGGCTGCAGCAGTTTTTCTCTTGCCCCCTTTTTATACCCCTTAAGACAAAGTTTTTCTATTTAAAAAGAAAATTACCTCATAGCCACAAGTTACACATTTTCTAGAAACAATTACCACAATAACATAGTCTTCAAAAACAGATTAAAATCATTATGTGCTGCGGGAAATATTAAAAAGAACAGCAAGATTCCTGTGTTACACTCAGCTACTCTCTGCCCCGGCAGGCTGGCCGGCTACATGCTGGTAAAAATGGTTGGCCTGTTCTTATCTCATGGAGACTCTGACTCAGAGCTCCAAAATCTCTCCACCCAGCTCACTAAGTTCCCGCTGGCAGGTCGCTAGCACACCAGCCCCATGCTTCAGAATCCCCACGGCCTTTGTGGTGCACATCTGGCAAACCCACACATTACTCCTGTACCTTTCTCTCTGGAACCCAATTGAGCCGTCGTGTGAAGAAAAACACCACACAAACTTAGTTCAGAAACAATGGTAACTCAATCTCTGGGCGCAACAACTAGAATGCTAATCTTGTAAACCACATTAAATCTAAATCCTCCAGTGGCAAATCCACCCGGAAGGCACTAGTAGCTACATCTTGTTTTCTCGCTATTCCTGTCCAAAAAAAAAAAAAAAAAACAAAACAAAAAACCCTTTACTCTTTCCAGCTTCCTCTCTGCCTCCCTCCAACCTGGAAGTCCTGCTTATTCACCAGAGCCACCCACAACAATTATACAAGAGGAAACTACAACAGAATTATTAGTTACGTATTTCTTTTTTGAAACATATCTAACTAAACAATTCTTCTCTATCTTTCTTCCTACCAGCCTATTGTAACCCCAAGGCCGTAACTCTTTTGTCACAGATTAACAAAGTTTGAGCAAGCCAAGTCTTCAGTAGCAAGTTTCTCCCGGTGCTTAGCTGAGGACCATCTGTACTTAGTAAGGAACAGGTCATCTGTCTTACATCTTTATTTTTGACATTTTCATCAACTAGACTGGCCAATCATCTGTTCTCTGTTCTTATACTCATAATAAAATTGTTTATGCTTTATTCATAACCTCCCTATTTCATGGTGCACAATGCGAACCTGTTACCACATCCCTAGATCACAAGAACAAGGAACTTAGGCCCAACCTAGAGTAAATGCGTCCTTTTATCATTAACCTGTCCCAAGCCTATTTTTCTTGATACTAAGATTACATAATTGAAATGCATGAATGCTCACGCAGCTCTTGCCATTCTATGAAAAAGGGGCACATTCTATTCTTGTTTCTAACTTCAAATATTCTATCAATTACCCTAACTTCCTAAAACTATTTAAAACAAATTGACTTCCTAAAACTTCTTAAATGAAATTAGGGATCATAAAATCATTAATTCCCCTAAACAGCATTACCTCAAGAATTTTCATCTTCATGTTGACCTACTGGAAACTTGACCAACAGAGTAGGCTACCAACTAGGAAATAATCACACCAGGCTATGGACAGTGAGGGTCTCCAGGTGTCCACTCACACCGAGCCAGATCAACGAGGAGTATGGCAAAGACAAATATGAGAAGGCACATGAGTAGCCAGAAGCAATCCTGGGACTAGGTCTCTTCCCAGAGTGCACCCATCTTAGCAGAGCAAGACAAGGGGCTGTCTCCAGAGAGCTCACTCACCCACTGTAGTTCTTCCTGTGTGGTGCCTGTTATGAGACTGTATTCCCTCCTCCTCCTAACTCAGGATTCCTATATCTCAAGAACCTATCACCTGCTTCTAAAAAATATATATATTCACTGTATTGTTCTAAGTGGGTGGGAAACAGAACAAACAGAAAACATTACTTTGTAGATTCTTACAGTTTATTTCTGTCATTGTAGAAAAATAAATCCCCTATAACTTAGAAGCATGCATTCACTTTTGTTTGTTTTTTTGTTGGTTTTGTTTTCTTCCCAAGAAACAGAGTCAGGTATTAGCTTAAGTATCTCCCCCTCAGCTGAATTCTGGTATGAACGAAAGCCCTAAATCCCCTCGGGGAGGGGGGAGGGGGGAGGGGGGGGGGAGGGGGGAGGGGGAGGGGGGAGGGTGAGGGGGGAGGGGGGAGGGGGGAGGGGGGAGGGCCCTTGCTCTGTGTGCACCTAAGCAATTTCTATCACGGTACAGTCATGCCAAAGATACTTTTGAGTGACTATTTTGTACAATACCCATTCTAAACTCTGTCAATAAGTACAGATATTTAAAAGACCTATGCACATAGTTCATAACTTACTATAAAATATGATGAATGAGATGCTAGTTTACATAAAATTTTAATGATATTCAAATTAAGACATTCAAAGAAAACATTTTTTAAAACAAAGCTTTGTTATGACAAAATTAAGACAGTCTTCACAGATGAGAATTGGAACATGGTGCATTTAAAGCACTTTACATTGAATACATTCATTTTCCCTGGAACTTCCCATGTGCAGAACTAATGAGTAGCACCTGACTGAAAGTGATAGCAGAAGCAGGCTGGCTTGCAAATCTGTCCCTGTATTCTATACTTAACCAAGTCATTCTTAAGACAGGAGATAGGAATTGTTTCTTCAATCCAGGGAGAAATTTTTTTAAAGTAAATCTTAAATATGCATGTAAGCAAGGCATACATTTTAGAGAATTCCTTGGATTTATTATACTTCTGCTTTTGCTTAAAGAAAACTGGAAAAAAGTGTATTATACTAGTTATGACTCTCTTCTTTCAGTAACCATTCTAATGAATAACCACTTAATGGATATTTATAATTTGTTATTAGGACTCCTAAACTTCATAGAATCAGAGATCTTTGTGAATACATATACTTTCAATGACCTTCCTGATGAACATGATAGAATCATGTGCTTTAACTCTGTATCAGTAGGAGAATATACTTCACATATGAAGAAAAATACTGCTGTTTCTGGTGAATAATTAACCATTATTATTGATGATTTCCCATTTTATTTACACTTGATCTTAGCCAAAAGGCCGAGAAGCGATCCCCATTTTATTTAATAAAAATATTTGTAGTATGCCTAATTCATTAGTTTCATACAAAATTAATGAATACTAATAATCTTATAAAATAATATATTCTTCCTCAAAGTGACATATTTATTTGTCTCTGAAGAGCCAACACCTTATAAAACTTTATTTCCCTCGCTTGCACCAACCCAATGCTGAGAATGTCATCAGATAGCAACTCTGGCTGACAGTGCCAATCCCCCATCTCACTGTACCTACTCTCTAACGTAACCAGTGATACATTTTAAACTTCTCATGCTTTATGACTTGGTTTCTTCTGTTAAACTATAAAACTTCATGAAACTTCTTTCACATGGGACCATGGAATTTGGAGTAAACAAATCTGTGGTCCAGGACAATGGCCACTCATGTCGGCTCCAGAATAAACTGTGTGTCTTGTTCCTTTGAGGTGAGAGCCGCTTCTTTCTTTTTTATTTTAATCACAAAACTCAATGCTACAAGGTACCTTGAAGGTGTAGCGCAGGACACATGTACCTCTAGTAATTATATTAACTGTTTTGCAAGATCTCCAGCATGTAGAAGCTGTATTCTAAATCCTCCCTATTCAGAAGTTAAAATCTCCCTTGTCTGTCACTGTTGTAGGAAGGTACAGATTTGCTCATAGAATCTAGCATTGCTGCCAAAGCAGAACACTAAGAGCAAGGTATTCTATTTTCTGAATGGCATCTGTTTTACCAGTGTGTGTGTGTGTGTGTGTGTGTGTGTGTGTGTGTGTGTGTGACAGTATCTCCTTATGTAGCCCAGGATATCCTGGAACTCAAAACCCTCCTGCCTCAGCACCACAGCACAGGAATGATAGGAGTATAACCCAGGGATTATTAAGAAATTGCTACAACAGTAACAAAATCTTCAAAACTGTGAAGAATAAATCCTTGTACTTCGGGGGTGGGGGGTTCTCGTGAGTCCATTTCCCCCCCATCCCCCCCTTCTTTTTTTTTTTTTTTTTGGAAAGCAATCTCTCAGCAAGTGAGTATTTCTTTCACAGTTCATTCGCAGCAAGAAGGAAACAAGTGACTGGAGTCTTCTGTCTCAGTTAGAGGGCTGAACTAGGGCCACACCAGGGCTAAGTACACTGCTCTGAGAGATTCGCCTCCCAAACTGGGAGCTGATCCACGTATAGCATAATTAAGGAGTGAAAATACAAAATAGATTGAAGTGTGACTATCTCACCATTGTCACTGCTACCATGAAACCAGATGGCTGTACAAAGTGTGGTCTTCTCTGCTTTAAGTTTCCCTTTTTCTTAGACAATCATATCACTATAATCTGGTCTATACATAAACTTCTTTCATAGGTTATAAACCATGGTTTTTCTTTCCAAATGGTAGCATAAAGCACACTAAATCAAGCAAAGGTAACTTTCTTCAAAAACGCTTGTGACAAAGATGACTTATTTTCCTCCTGGGAAGATACTCTCTGGCATGGCTCCCTATGCCCTGAAACCAGCAGCGGTGAACTGATGCCTGTACAACAGGATCTTAGGCTCCTCAAGCATAACAAACAGGTCATTAAGAGTCCCACAGAACTTTTTAAGGCCTCAAACCAGGGAAAGACAAAGATAATAAAATCTTAAATAAAGATGCCTAAAATGTAAAGAATTGAACTGTGCACAAGTCTGAGTGTGTGTAACAAATATTAGAGCTTAGTGAACAAACACGAGAAAGATGCTTAGAGGCAAGAGGCACTCTCCCTGCTTCCGAGTAAGGAGGGGACCAGGGTCTCAAGGACTCAGCTGCAAGGACATAGCTGTTGTCCACCAAGCTTCCATCGATAAAGGTTAACCACCTCCTGTCCATGCCTCAGGCAGGTGAAGCCTTTAGCTTGTGAGCTCTTGGAGGACAATTAGCATAAAACTGTACCCTGTAATGGTGGCACAATCCTGAAACCTAACACCTAATCCTAGACAGACTATCCAGAGTTCAAGACCAGCCTGAAGCACATATTAAAAACCCCTGCTCAATAAATAGCCAAGTAATTTAATAATTAGATTCATGTTGATCTACTTATATTTTGATAAGCAAGCTTAAATATAAAATACTGAATACAATTACTTTTTTAATCAAGACACATTTGGTTTTATCACATACAAATTTCAAACCTAGAGTGCCTTCCAAAGTTTAACAAAATAATAAAATGTTTATTTAGTAATAACCACCATTTTTACTAAAAAGAAAAGCTATTCATTATACTAATCCTACAGCTATATGATGCACTACTCAGATTTGAGTTTATAGGATCATACAAGTATTTAAAAATACTTTTGATTGCTTTTTAAAATACCTGTTTATATTTGGGTCTTGAGACAGAGTCTTGATATGTAGCTCAGACTGGTTTTTAACTTACAGCAATCTCCCAAACCCTATGACTACATAGCTGTGGGGCAGTGACACTGTATTTCCTTTGGGTTGATTCCTTGCTGCAGTGCATAAGCCTGCCCTCAAGTCAAAAGCAAAATCAAAGCACAGCTCTAAAAGTATGTGAGGGGTCAGATTTGTGGTTGGAATCTAGGTCAAGGCAACATCCCAGCCTAAAGAAAGTTTCCCTGGGTTAGATGAATGACTCAGGGACAATGAAACCTGCAAAAAGAAGAGAGCTGACATCACTCTGAGGCAAGCCCACTTGGGTGTGTGGAAGACCGTCCCACTGAAGAAGTCCAGGGCCAGTGAGCTCACTCCAGTCACTTTTTCACTCAGCTTTCCTTCCTGGCACTGTGGGCGTTCCATGATAAATTTGTGCTGTTGTGAGGACTCGGGTCTTCTACTCAACAACGTGTGCTAGGAGATTAAATATCTTTTTAAATATACATTTAGTTGTGTTAATTTACCAAATAATGTATTAATTACCAAATTATGTGATTTTCACATGTATGCATGTACCATTATACCTTGTTCTTATTTTCTTTCTCTAGCTTCTTCTGTGTCTCTCCTTCCTGTTTTAGTGGTCACATTCCTGCCTGTAAATGTCTACTTTCTGTTTCTTTTCATAAGCATGTGTGCTTAAATATACATTAGCTCTTGATTCTGTATGTAAGAGGAAACACACTGTTTTTGTCTTTTTCTCCCTCCATTAATTACCTTGTGTCCTGGGTTTGTCTTTACCGTCCATTTACACACTTGTTTCTCTTTTCATAGCCCTGTTCACACGCACGCACATGTGAATACATATGCACATGTGCACGTACACACAGACACAGACACAGACACACACACACTTCTATATCTTTAAAATGAGCATCCTCATATGACTAAGAACATGTAATCTTGTCTTCTGAGCCTGGCTTATTTTGCTTTTGAACCCAGCCCCATCTAGAGCCCAGCACCTGGCAAGAGTCTGCTTTCATCATGTCTCTGTTAGGGTAAAGAATGGATGACGGCACCTTTCACCCAAGCCCTAGGGAGAAAACACACAGGCGCTAGTGTTAAAGCATACACAGGCCTCTTTGTATCAATCTGAAGAAAGGATAAAAGGTAGTATTAAGTCAGGTGTCACTTATCTCTTCCGTGAAATATTTAGATTAGACACAGAGAGTTCCCAGGTCTTTGCTGGAATTGCCTGAATTACAGCTTTTTACCTAAATCAAGTGTATACCTTACAAGATTCTGCCTTCAGTTACCAGAAAATCCTTTTATTTGAGGGACTCAGGGATATTATGAACTCATTTATTCTGTCAGAAGGAAGCAGTTCTGAGGGTAGCATTTAAAGAGTCTATTTTCTTCTCTGCTATGTATTTCTAACCCCTGGCAATGCAGCTGGCTTAAGAAAAAAAAATCACACTGTGATAACTGTTTGTTTGGAGCTTGTCCACACTACTTAAGAGAATAAAATCTAAAGGTACCTTTAATAATTAACAAGCAATGGCAAGTGGGAAACTGCATAAACCATTCTCTTTTATCTATTAATTCTGTTCTTATCAGGCCATTTAGTTGATAGCACTATGTTAACCTATTTTTGATACCTTTAGGAACAAAATCAAATTCTGTAAACTATCTTTTATGATATAGAATGCTGCCAAGCCTAAATTATTACAATATTCTACAACAATCTTACTATTAAGGACAAAACAATTATGATTACTTGAATTTTGAATTTATCAGACCGTGTCATTGTGATAGGCAACATTAGAAAGGACAAAATTTTTTCATAACGAACTGACGGAAAAACTATGTGTTAATTGGTACAAAGATTCGGTATTAGCAAAGGAGTTTCTATCAAAATATTTTGATTAAGTGCCACAGTGGTGGTGCATGTCTTTAATCTCAGCACTTTAGTCCCAGAAGCAGAGAGGCAGGAAGATCTCTGAGTTCAGGGTCAACTTGCTCTACAGAGCTAGTTTCAGGACAGCCAGAACTATACAGAGAAATGCTGTCTCCAAAACAAAAACAAGCAAAACTTGTTAAAAAAAACATAAGCATCAATAAATCAAATTTATTTGGACTTTATAAGTAAATTGATTAAAGATGGCACGGGAGATAATAGTGACCATTGCTCCTGTAAAGGACCTAAATTGAGTGACTTAGAACTGTGTAATTTCAGCCCTAAGGAATACCCTCTTCTGCCTTCTCTTGGCACCTAAACAACCTCTCCCCCACGGACATACAATTAAAAGCAAAAATAAATATTATTAAAAGTAGTAATTAAATTGTTTATATTGTACTATATTTAGCAAACTAGCACTTATTTTTATAACATTTGTTACCAGCTAGCATTCTTTGTTAATATGTGTTAGTTTATAATATTTATGGCATACATGTCTAATATTGATTAGAATATTAATGAGTTATATATCATAACATTTTCCTAGTAATGCTTTCTCTCCTTCCTGTATTAGATGATTTTAAAAGACATTCTCAATTTCTCATGACTATAGCAAACTAATATGGTTTATGCCCATCTTTTATATATAATCAATTAATCAGGTTAAATTTCTTTAAATAAAAATGTAAGGTTCATCCTAAGATGCTAACGTTGCAGGCAGAATTTCATACATGTAAAAATATTATACTTTATTTTTTTCCACCACACCATGCTCCTTCCAGAGATAGCACCACTGATCAGGAACTCAAGCTTTGCCTCCTACACACATACAATCAAGACTATATATTATAATCCATGTAAAATTGTAAAATTACTGGCTTCTTTCGATTAAACAATTGTTAGCTTGTCTCAGCTCTGATGAAGGGGATTCTGCTTAGCTTAAGAATAGCAGTGCTTGGAAGTATAATACATTCTCTAGACCCAAATAAATTATCCTTATTAAGCAACTTGTTCTTTTCTTTGTTCTTTATATTATTTCACTTAGAAATGAATACTCTGGCAATTTGCAAAGCAATGAACAGCTTTACAGTACTAATGAACAGAATAGAGGCATAATTTAAAAAAATAGAAATCTTGGAGTTTTGCATGATACCCTTTGTAATTTAGCAATGGAAGCATGCTTCAAGCTCTGGAGATTTTCTCCTCTTTAGAAATTTTATCTATGTTCTTTCAGATTTCACAGGCTAGAGTGACATTTGTAAGGACCATTTACTAGTGGGAAAATGGGGAAGGGAGGCAAATGCACAGGAAACTGAATCACTGAGTCTTTGAGTCAAGACTGTCAGTACACTTCAGGATGAGAGAGATGCAGGAAAATGCTTGGACATAATATGCTCTTGTCACATGCGTTTACGTTTGGTGCGAGCCAAACACACACACACACACACACACACACACACACACACACTCACACACACACACACACACACACATATTATGATTGTATTCATCAGTCATACTGCTATCATAAAAGACCATAGACTATGTGACTCAAAGTTCTGAAATTTATTTCCTCTTAATTCTGGAGTCTGGAAAGTCTAAGATCAGGGCCAGCATGGTCAGTCATTATGACACCTGCATTTCTGAATTGAAGACTTGCAGACTAGCCTTCCCTCTGTGCCCTTGCATAGCAGAGAGAGAGAGAGAGAGAGAGAGAGAGAGAGAGAGAGAGAGAGAGAGAGAGAGAGAGAGACTTTCCTCACTAGCATCAGCAGGATGGTGACTGCTGGGTATGGTGTGATATGTAATAGCAGTGGGAAGTAGTCAAAAGGAGATTCACACATTTACCTCAGTTGTACACTGTAAAGGGCACTTAATATTTTGAAATATCAATACATATTTTCCACATCCTCATACAGTGCTTCCTACCTCAGAGATTACTTGCAATGATAATTTTAACAAGGTGTTTGCCTTTTTCTATTTCAGCCTTCAAATCCAGTAAAAATAAGCCAAGTGGCCGTTATACAAAGAAAATTTAAAACAAAATACCTGTGCTTAGTGGCAGGAAACTATTGCTTAACATCAAAGGGAAAATGCTACCTAGTGTTTCCAGGAGCCTTTTCTTGTTAAAGAAATGGAAAAAAAATAGGACCCTGAAGGAAAAGCTACAGGACGAAGGGAACAAGAGGCGTGGGAGTAAACGAGAGGACAGAGAGTGTGGAGGGGAAAAGACCCCACGAATTAACTGCCTGTTTGACTGAAAGGTGACATCTTTGTTTTAATATTCAGAAAGTCTCTGGGTATTTGAGAAAATTTATTACAAATCAAGTTATTATTTAATGAAATGACTTAATTACTTTTCTGTTTTTATGTGCAATTCTTGCAACCAAAGAGAATCCCCTTTTATAAAATGCGAGCTTTCACTGTAATTTCTATTGACATTTTAGTTTTTCAAATCTAGGAAAAATTCTACTCAAGTGTAACTTTGCTCTGTAAAAGTATCCTAAGACTTGCCGGGCGGTGGTGGCGCACGCCTTTAATCCCAGCACTTGGGAGGCAGAGGCAGACAAATTTCTGAGTTTGAAGCCAGCCTGGTCTACAGAGTGAGTTCCAGGGACAGCCAGGGCTAAACAGAGAAAGCCTATCTAAAAAACAAACAAACAAACAAACAAACAAACAAACAAAAGGATCCTAAAGCTTTACTTTGCTAATATTATATTGGTCTATAAAATGATAATACAATAATCAGTATTGTTTATATTGTTTAAGTCACAATCAAGCTTAATATGGCAAGACTGTAACATAATTTTTCAAGTTTTCATCCGAAAGAGAAAATTGGGAAACATTAAACAATTTTTTTTTACAGATCAGTGTGCCATCTTTTCAGATTCAGCAACATATTTTCAGCTAAAATGTACTGAACTAGACAAAGAAGAGCAGCTTTCCAGCTGTGAGTTTGTCTCATGCAGCTGTGACCCACCTGCCCCAGGCGTCAGGGATTTGGACTCTGGGCATTCTTGGCTTAATAATTCACTTGTTGGAAAGTGTTAGAGCAATTAGCAGAAGCAATCTCAAAAGCGAGGACCCAGGAGAAGGATGCCAGGAAGCTGCTGAATAAAACATTATGATCTTAAAATTTTTGTGTCTTTCTTCTGTATAATATTAATGCGAGTAAAAAAAAAAGTGCTGGATTTTGCCTGCAGTGTGCTATTTTTAGTCCCTCAATTAAGCTCTGTTCCAATAGTTATTATCATTAGTTAGCATTTCCATAACAATATGCACTTTTAACACAAGTGCTTTGTAATGATTTTTAGAAGTTTATCTGCTCTGTGGTCTTATAAGGTAACGTTAATTTACATAAAATTTGCAAGAAAATAAAAGCAATTACTTGGTTCCTACAGTCTATATTAAAGTAGCAGGCAGTCGGCCTCGTTGCAGCCAACATGGGTTGCAGTTATAACTAAATCAAAAGGAAAGATGTGTAATTTATGCAAGGTCACATCTGGAATGAGTCAGACATCTACACACAAAACTCTAGCCCTTACTCTCCATAATATTATACTGGCCCAGAATTCAGTTCTCAATAACTATATCACAAAAAGAGCCAGGCATTGACAGCTTGCATGGTGTATGCTAACCACTAATACAATGGAGGTGTGTCTCTGTGCGTGTGGGCTTTAAGACCCTCATCCTAACTTCCTGGAAACGGAACTGCCTGAAAGTTTTTTGTTAGCAGCCTTCAGATGAAGATGTAGAATTCTCAGCTCCAGCCTGGATGATACCCTTTTCCTACCTTGATGATAATGGACTGAACCTCTGATCCTGTAAGCCAAACCCAATTAAATTCCGTCCTTATAAGAGTTGCCTTGATCATGGTGTCTGTTCCCAAAAGTAAAACCCTAAGACACTGGGACAGGTTGGACTGCTGCAAGATCTTCTTCTGGTGGATTATACTAAATTAAAATTGAAGCAATAATCAATATCTATGCATACTAAGGACTCCTTAAAAGTCATTTATTCATTAGAAAAAAGACTCAAAACTAATAAATGTAACATTTAAAAATACTGAAGTCCATTCCTTTGGAATTTCTGAGTTCTCAGCCTCTGCTTTTTCTGTTTCTTTCTCTGTAGCTCTGTGTGCTGCATCTCTGGGAACAGAGGCTTCCTCCAAAGATCTGCTTCAACTCACTTTCCTCCTTTTATCTCCTATCAATGTAAGGACTTTCCCATATAAATGTAGTAAACCTTTTATCTCTTTCCTCCTCAGTGATTTTTACTTTAGTAAGAGAGGAAGCTTTGGAGACAAGGGTAGACTTTTAATCTAACAGCTACCTTTTAAGAACAGACAAACAATAAAAACCTTTTGGAAATGAGTTTTTATATATAGTACTCCATGTCAAGGGACATCAGGACTTGGCCTACATGAATAATTATCTTTTGTTGTATTCACTGAAATTTAAAACACTTATAGAATTCTTATTCTCAGTTTTCTCTCTAATCGACTATTGCAAACAAAAGAAACAAACAAAAATTCACACAATTCGGATGAAAATGAGCAAATATATCCAATTCACATGTTTCTTAAGAAATATGAATCCAAGGCAATTTGAATCTTGTCTCTGGGATAAGAATTCCGTGTCCCCAAACACCTTCTATATCCCAAACCTTACACTGTGTCCCCAGTACACTGCTTGAGCCATCTGTCCACACTTCATAAACAATATGGAGAATAACTTCTATTTTTGGGAAAGAGAGAAAGAGAGAGCAAACCTACAGAGAGTCCTCTTGTACTGGTGCCTCTGGCCTCTGTTCAGGAACACCTTTTCTTCTTCCAGAGCCACCAAGGCAGCAGATGCTGAACACAGTGCAGTGAGTTTCTAAACAGTGAGGGGCACAGGCTTGCTTGGCGCTAGTAGGCAGCTTGCTACTGTTACCAGGAGAAATTCCGAGAGTCCTGGCACTGCGATGTGTTACCAGGAATGCTGAGGTCCCCTTTTGGGACTCTTAGTTTTACTGTAAAACAACATTTTAATATGGATTTGAAAGAAATCTTGACGAGAATTTTATTAGAGTTTCAAAGAGAGTCCAAGAGCAGGTAAACTATAAGTCTCAGCAGCTACTCAGAGAAAGGAGATGAAGAGGAAGAGTGAAAGCCATGGGGTTTTTCAGTTAGGTGTGGGGGTCTGGCAAGCAGTCAGGGCAGCCTGGTGAGGCACAGCAGCCACAGGAAAAAAGGAGGAGGCTCTTTAGAGGAAGGCTGCCAAAGCCTGAATCGTTAGAGGAAGCATGTTTAGAGAAGAGAAGGAACAAAAGGAAGTTATACTTTTAAAACTTATTTTTCCTTTGATTGAAAATAGATTGTTTTCCTGTATGATGTATTCTGATGACTTTCTGTTGGAAAACCCTACCCCAAAGACCTAACCTAGTGACTTCAGGTCACCATTAGCCACCAATATGCGATATATTTCCACTGTTGCCACAAGTCGCATATTCCCTTATGAAAAGCTACTTCCGTCCCATGCATACCTGCTGGTTGGTGGTTCAGTCTCTCCAGGAGCCAACTATGTGCCCAGCTTAATTGATTCTGTATGTTTCTTTCTGGTCTCCTTGATCTCTCTAGGTCTTTTCAATCCTTCCTCCTCCCAAGCCCTCTATAAGCTCCCTTGAGCTCTGCCTAATGTTTAGCTGTGGGTCTCTGAATATGTTTCCATCAGTCACTGGGTGAAGCCACTCAGATGATTGTTATGCTAGCCTCCTGTCTGTAAGTACAGCACTGTATTATTAATAGTGCCAGGCTGAGATCTCTCTCATGGCATGTAACTCATTTAGCCAATCATTGGTTAGCCATTCCCCCACTTTCTGTTTCCTCTTTATCACTGAACCTTTTATTTATTTATTTATTTATTTATTTATTTATTTATTTTGGTTTTTTGAGACAGGGTTTCTCTGAATAGTCCTGGCTGTCCTGGAACTCACTCTGTAGACCAGGCAGGCCTCGAACTCAGAAATCTGCCTGCCTCTGCCTCCCAAGTGCTGGGATTAAAGGCGTGCACTACCACTGCCCAGCTATCACTGAACCTTTTAAAAGCAGGAAGAATTGTGGGTTGACAGCTTTATGGCTGGGTTAGTATCCACATCCTTCCATACAAAGTCTTGCCTTCTTATAGAAGGTGACATTTTCACGTTCCATATCCCCTATTTCTAGGAGTCTTAGGGATACCCTCATAGATTCTTCCGAGTTCCCCCATACACACAGGTAAGAGATGCACAGCTTGGTCCTCATGCGGAACCTCTAACAGCAGGAGCAAGGGTTGTTTCTGACTGTTTCTTGACTTTGTATCCCTTTTCCCTAACTGGATGGTTTTCTCTAGTCTCAAAAGAAGATGTACCCAGTCCTGCTACAACTTGATATGCCAAGTTGGGTTGATATCTATGGGAGGTCTTCCCTTCTTTGAAGATCAAGGGAGGAGCCATAGAGGAGAAGTAAAAGGTAGGCCTGAGAGAAGAGGAGAGATGGAACCTCCAGTCCAGATGTGAAGTAAATTAATTATTAAACAGAAAAAAAAAGCAGATTAAACTATCAGGTGGGGTACACAGGAAAAGAGAAAAAAAAGTGCCTTCTCTTCCTGCCCTCTTTCCCCTTCCACCCACATTCAGAGGCAGCCTCTGCATATCCCATCCCCCAACAAATCTCTCATGTGAGAAGTGTTGAACAGTGTGATCTCTTTGCTACAATTCTGCTGGTAAATCTTAACAGATTTCCCTCTCTCCACTTCTTGCAGTTCCTCCTCACTTCTTTTCCCATTCAGATCTACTTCCTTTCTGTCTTTCATTAGCAAAAACTCATTCCTCAAAGAGATAATAAAATATAACAAACTAATATATAACAAGGTAAAACAAAAACTATCACATTGAAGTTGGACAGGACAAACAGAAAGAAAAGTGTCCAAGAGAAGGCCCAAGAATCATTCTTTGGATCTTTGCTCCTGTGACTGAGCAGCAGTCTGGTAAACAGGGATCACCAGAGTAGAGGATCACTTGGGACACACCCAGTCAGGATTCTTCCTGCACCCAGGAGCTCTCAGCAGTGCCATGGCCAGCCAGCAGGGCACCCTGCTAGGGAGGCAGGTGGAGAGAGTTCAGCAGGCAGAGATGAGACACCTTCATCTTTGTGCCTGTGACTGTAAGTCTGGTAAGCAGGGATCACCAGATTAGAGGATCACTTGGGACACACCCTGCCAGGACAACACCAGCATCCCCAGGAACTCAGCAGCACCACAGCAAAGTGTGCCAGGGGAAAGGAGGTCACCCAGGGTTGCTGAGATAGGCTTGCAGGCACACAGTAGGGGCAAGCACCAGACAGTGTCACCAGGACCAACTAATACCAGAGATAACCAGATGGCAAAAGACAAACGTGGAAATGTTGCTAACAGAAATCAAGGCAATATAGCACCATCCAAACCCAATTCTCCCACAACACCAAGTCCTGAATAGCCAAACACACCAGGAAAACAAGATTTGGATTTAAAATCACAGGTCATAATGCTGATGGAGGGCTTCATAGAGGGCTTCAAGAAGGATATAAATAACTAACTCCCTTAAAGAAATACAGGAGAACACAATTAAACAGGGAGAAGCCCTTGAAGAACTAAAGGAAAACACAACAAAACAGGTGAAGGGATTGAACAAAGCCATCCAGAATCTAAAGGAGGTAGAGACAATAATAAAATCACAAAGGGAGACAACTTGGGACATAGAAAACCTAGGAAAGAAGTCAGGAGTCATGAAACAGAATACAAGAGATAGAAGAAAGAATCTCAGATGCAGAAAATACCATAGAAAGCATTGATACAACAGTCAAAGAAAATGAAAAATGCAAAAAACTCCTGACCCAAAACATCCAGGGAATCAGGACAAAATGAGAAGACCAAACCTAAAGATTATAAGTATAGGAGAGTGAAGATTTCCAACTTAAAGGACCAGTAAATGTCTTCCACAAATTATAGAATAAAAACCTTCCCTAACCTAAAGAAAGAGATGCCCATGAACATATAAGAAGCCTACAGAACTCCAAATAGATTGGACCAGAAAAGAAATTCCTCCTGTCACATATTAATTAAAACACCAAAGGTACTAAACAAAGAAAAATATTAAAAGGAGTTAGGGAAAGAGGTCAAGTAACATGTAAAAGTAGACCTATCAGAATTACACTGGACTTCTCACCAGAGACTATGAAAA
The DNA here is from genome assembly GCA_964023405.1 of Apodemus agrarius. Classification (NCBI taxonomy): domain Eukaryota; kingdom Metazoa; phylum Chordata; class Mammalia; order Rodentia; family Muridae; genus Apodemus; species Apodemus agrarius. Next base: position 87,151,879 of record OZ030006.1, on the reverse strand, counting down.
CCAGAAGAGACTGGGCAGATGTCATACGGACCCTAAGGAAATATAAATACCAACCCAGACTGCTAAATCCAGCAAATCTCTCAATTAGCATAGATAGAGAAACCAAGGTATTTCATGACAAAAACAAATTTATACAGTATCTTTCCACAAATCTAGCCCTTCAAAGGATAATGAATGGAAAGCACCAACAAAAGGAGGGAAACTACACACTAGAAAAAGCAAGAAATTAATCTTCTTTCAACAAACCCAAAAGAAGATAACCACACAAACATAAAAATTACATCAAAAACAGCAGGAAGCAACATACTCTATTCCTTAATATCTCTTAACATCAATGGATTCAATTCCCCAATAAAAAGACATAGACTAACATAATGGATACATAAACAAGACCCAACATTTTGCTGCATACAGGAAACATATCTCAGTGTCAAAGACAAACACTACCTCAGAGTAAAAGGCTGGAAAACAGTTTTCCAAGCAAATGGTTCCAGGAAACAAGCTCTAGTAGCCATTCTAATATCCAATAAAATAGACTTTCAACCAAAAGTCATCAAAAAAGACACAGAGAGACACTTTATACTCATCAAAGGAAAAATGTACCAGGAAGACTCTCAATTCTGAACATCTATGCTCCAAATACATGGACACCCCCATTTGTAAAGGAAACTTTACTAAAGCTTAAAGCTTACATCGCAACCCACACAATAATTTTGGGTGACATCAACACTCCACTCTCCTCAATAGACAGATCAGGAAAACACAAACTAAACAGAGATGCAGTAAAACTATCAGAAGTTTTGGGCCAAATGGATTTAACAGATATCTATAGAACATTTCATCTTATAGCAAAAGAATATAATTTCTTCTCAGTAACTCATGTTACCAAAATTAACCATATAATTGGTCACAAAACAGACCTCAACAGATATAAGAAGATTAAACTAATTCCATGCCCCCTATCAGATCACTGTGGAGTAAGGATGGTCTTCAATAGCAACAAAAACAACAGAAAGCCCACATATACATGGAAGCTAAACAATGATCTACTCAATGATACCTTGGTCAAGGAAGAAATAAAGAAAGAAATCAAACCTTTTTAGAATTTAATGAAAATGAAGGCTCAACAAACCCAAATTTATGGGACACAATTAAAGCAATGCTAAGAGGAAAACTCATAGCCCTGAGTGCCTCAAAAAAAAAAAAAAAAAAAAAAAAAAAGCTGAAGTGAGCATACACTAGCAGCTTCACAGCACACCTGAAAGCTGTAGAACAGAAAGAAGCTAATTCACCCAAGAGGAGTAGAAGGCAGGAAATCATCAAACTCAGGGCTGAAATCAACCAAGTTGAAACAAAAAGAACTATACAAAGAATCAACAAACCAGGAGCTGGTTCTTTGATAAAATCAACAAGATAGATAAACCTTTAGCCAGACTAACCAGAGTGCACTGAGACAGTATTCAAATTAACAAAATTAGAAATGAAAAGGGAGAAATAACAACAGAAACTGAGGAAATTTAAAAAAAAATTATCAAATCTTACTACAAATGCCTATACACAACACAACTGGAAAATCTGGATGAAATGAACAATTTCCTAGGCAGATACCAACTACCAAAGTTTAATCAGGATCAGATAACCATTTAAATAGTCCCATAACCCCTAAAGAAATAGAAGTGGTCATTGGCAGTCTTCCAACACAAAACCAGATGGTTTTAGTGAAGAATTCTATCAGACAATCAAAGAAGACCTAACACCAATACTCTTCAAATTATTGCACAAAATAGAAACAGAAGGAACCCTACCCAATTCATTCTATGAAACCACAATTTCGCTGATATCAAAACCACACAAAGATCCAACAAAGAAAGAGAACTTCAGACCAATTTCCCTTATGAATATCGATGCAAAAATACTCAATAAAATTCTTGCCAACAAAATCCAAGAACACATCAAAATGGTCATTCATTATTATCAAGTAGGCTTCATTCCAGGGATGCAGGGATGGTTCAATTAGCCAGACTAACCAGAGTGCCATCAGACTAACCAGAAATCCATCAATGTAATCTGCTACATAAACAAACTCAAAAAAACAAAAAACAAAAAACCAAAAACCAAAAACAAAAACATATGGTCATTTCATTATATGCTAAAAAAGCATTTGATAAAATTCAGTATCCTTTCATGTTAAAGGTCTTGGAAAGAACAGAATTTCAAGGCCCATACCAAAACATAATAAAAGCAATATACAGCAAACGAGTAGCCAACATCAAACTAAATGGAGAGAAACTTGAAGCAATCCCACTAAAATCAGGACCAGACAAGGCTGCCCTCTCTCTCCATATTTACTCAATATAGTACTTGAAGTTCTAGCTAGAGCAATTAGACTCTTAGTCAAAGGGATACAAATTGGAAAGAAAGAAGTCAAATTATTGGTATTTGCAGATGATATGATAGTATACTTAAATGACCCAAAAAACTCCATCAGAGAACTCCTACAGCTGATAAACAACTACAGCAAAGTGACTGGATATAAAATCAACTCAAACAAATCAGTAGCCTTTCTATACTCAAAGGATAAACAGGATGAGAAAGAAATTAGGGAAATGACACCCTTCACAAAAGCCAATATATATATATATATATATATATATATATATATATATATATATATATATAAAGTATCTTGGTGTGACTCTAACCAAACAAGTGAAAGATCTGTATGACAGGAATTTCAGGTCTCTGAAGAAGGAAATCCAAGAAGACTTCAAAAGATGGAAAAATCTTCCATGCTCTTGGATTGGCAGGATTAATCTAGTAAAAATGATCATTTTGCCAAAAGCAGTATACAGATTCAATGGAATCCCCCATCAAAATGCCAACTCAATTCTTCAAAAAGCTAGAAGGCATAATTCTCAAATTCATCTGGAATAATAAAAAACCTAGGATAGTTAAAACTATTCTCAACAGTAAAAGAACTTCTGCGGGAATCAGCATCCCTGACTTCATGCAGTACTACAGAGCAATAGTGTTAAAAACTGCTTGTTTATAATAGCCAGAAATTGGAAGGAGCCCAAATATCCCTCAAAGGAGGAATGGATACAGAAAATGTGGTATATTTATACAATGGAATACTACTCAGCAATTAAAAATAATGAATTCATGCAATTTGTAGGTAAATGGTTAGACCTGGAAAATATCATCCTGAGTGAATTAACCCAATCACAAAAGAGTGCACATGAAATGCAATCACTGATAAGTGGATATTAATGAGCCCAGAAGCCCTAAATACTCAAGACACAAATAGCAAAGCAAGTCAAATGATTCCCAAGAAGAAGAAAGGAGAGGACCCTGGGCATGTAAAGATTGCATCCAGTTTAGTAAAGAAACCGAGGGGGGAGGGGGAATGATTGGGGAATAGTTGGGGGGGGAGAGGAACTATGGGAACTATGGTGGGTGGGAACTGGGAAAGGGGAAAGCCTTTGGAATGTAAACATAGAATATAGAAAATAAAAATAAAATAAATAAAATAAAACTGCATGGTATTGGTACAGTGACAGGCAGGTAGATCAATAGAATAGAATTAAAAACCCAGAAATGAACCCACATACCTATAGTCACTTGATCTTTGACAAAGGAGCTACAACCATCCAGTGGAAAAAAGATAACCTTTTCAACAAATGGTGCTGGTTCCACTGGAGGTCAGCATGCCGAAGAATGCAAATCTATCCATTCTTATCTCCTTGTACTAAGCTCAAGTCCAAGTGGATCAAGGACCTCCACATAAAACCAGACACACTGAAACTAATAGAAAAGAAACTGGGGAAGAGCCTTGAGCATATGGGCACAGGGGAAAAGTTCCTGAACAGAACACCAATAACTTATGCTCTAAGATCAAGAATTGACAAATGGGACTCATAAAATTACAAAGTTTCTCTATGGCAAAGGACACTGTCAAAAGGACAAAATGGCAACCAACAAATTGGGAAAAGATCTTCACCAACCCTACATCCAACAGAGGGCTAATATCCAAGATATACAAAGAACTCATGAAGATATACTCCAGAGAGCCAAGTAACCCTATTAAAAATGGGGTACAGAGCTAAACAAAGAATTTTCACTTGAGGAATATGGAATGGCTGAGAAACACCTAAAGAAATGTTCAACATACTTAGTCATCAGGGAAATGCAAATCAAAACAACCCTGAGATTTCACTTCACACAAGACAGAATGGCTAAGATCAAAATCTCAGGAGAAAACATGTGCTGGCAAGGATGTAGAGAAAGAAGAACACTCCTCCACTGCTGGTGGGTTGCAAGCTGGTACAACCACTCTGGAAATCAGTCTGGCGGTTCCTCAGAAAACTGGGCATGATACTGCTGGAGGACGTAGTTATGCCACTTCTGAACATATAACCAGAGTGTTCCCCAGCATGTAATAAGGATACATGCTCCACTATGTTCATAGCAGCCCTATTTATAATAGTCAGAAACTGGAAAGAACCCAGATGTCCCTCAACAGGGGAATGGATATAGAAAATGTGGTATATTTACACTATAGAATACTACTCAGCTATTAAAAACAATGAATTCATGAAATTGTTAGGCAAGTGGGTGGAACTGGAGTATGTCATCCTGAGTAAGTTGACCTAATCACAAAAGAACACATGTGGTATGCACTCACTGATAAGTGGATATTATCCCAGAACCTTGAAATACCCAGGAAACAATTCACATATCAAATGATGCCCAAAAAGAAGGAAGGAGAGGACCCTGGTCCTAGAAAGGCTCAGTGCAACAGTGTAGGGGAATACCAGGATATGGAAGCCGGAAGGGGTTGATTGGGGAACAGGTGGAGGGAAGAGTGCTTATGGGACTTTCAGGGAGCAGCAATCCTGGAAAGGGGAAATCTTTTGAAATATAAATAAAGAATATATGGAATATCAAAAAAAAAGAATCATTCTTTGACCCACATGTTTGCAAACTCAGAAATTCCATAAAAATACTAAACTGGAAGCCATAATGTAAATGCAGAGGACCTGTTGTATAAGTGTGCAGTCCTTGTGCATGCTGACATAGCTTCTGTGACCTCGTATGAATTTTGATAATGCTGAATGAGAGGGCCTTTTTTTTTTAGTGTTCTCTGGCTCTTACCCTTTCTATTCCTCTCCTTCTTGGGGATGAGGCTCCTTATATCCTGGAGGGAGAGATTGATGGTGACATTCCACTAAGAGTTGATGGGTGTTATACTTTTTATTCAGCACATTGGGAAGACCTAGGAAATTGTATGACTGTGGTTCCCTAGCAATAGCATGGGGTATGGGGGTAGTGAGAGGAATTCTGCGAAAAGTACTCTAGTTCATTAAAAGTACAAAAATTCCTCCCATCATGGGAGGCATTATTTGAATTAGCATGGCATTATTTGAAACCATTCTCCTGAGGGGTGTTCCTTTAGCAAATTGATTTGACCTGCCAGCCTAGATTAAGTCTTAGAGAAGGAGAAAATGGTATGTTCCTATCCAGAGGTAGAGACCATTTTTTTTGTGTAAAAGGCCATAGATGTCCTAAGTGGGTCTTTGGAGCCACTGTAACACTGGCTGCAAACCCAGCAAGAAGTACCAAAAGAGCACATGTGTATGACACTCCAAATCCCAGAGCATATTCCTTTATTTTTGATCAAGTTTGGTAAAAGATTATCAATCCAGCAACACGGCTGCTCTGGCAAAACACCATACACCTTTAATTCCTCTGGCTGGAATATAGACATGACTTCAGGACACACCTTTAAGGGAAAATTAGGTTGTAGATGGAAGCAGCTATGTTTGAAACTGTTACCTAATCAAGGGGCAGAGAAAATGAATCAGAGAAAGATTTTTATAGAATGTGTCAGAGATAGTATATGTCCCATCCTCATGAGAACAGCACAGGAAAGAAAAGATAGTTGAGAGCAGTGTGGGGAGAGAGAGAGTGAGTCAGTTCTAGTCAGTCAGTTGTGTTCAGTGCAGTGAGTGTAGTGCAATAGAGTTGAGTGTCAGTTGGAAGTCAGTGCAGTGAATGTAGTGCAGTGGAATTGAGTTCCTTCATGAATTCATGATGCTTGGTGCAGGTCAATAGAGGCAGTTGAAGCAAAAGAATAAAAAGGATCCAAAAGATTAGGACAAATTGCCAGAGTTAATTTGAAGCCAAGCAGAGCAATTCAGTGAGAAGCTAAGAGAAACCAGACTTCAGATGCCAGGACCTTGGTCCCAGAGTGACAGAGACCTGTTGGGAGGTCACTGGGAGTAGCTCTAATGAAATTCTAAATTCTCCTGAGAGTGTGGTGACCTTTACCAGAGGTGGCAAACTGCTGCATCAGCCTTGAAATTTATTATTTAAATAAATCTCTTTTCTTTACATAGTACCTAGATTGAAGTACTTATTTCTAGAAACAGAAAACTGGCTAATTTTAAAAAGTCAATTTAAAGTTAGAGGTTTTGCATTTCTAGTGAGTTTCTTAGGATGCCAGTAGTGCTGCTCAGGTGAACTCATTTTGATAATTAGCATTTACTAAAGTCAAATTATTTTTTTGATCATTTCTTTTATTCTTTTTTTTTTTTAACCTAGTTCCACACTTTCATGTAGATGTACATCCTTCCCTCCCTTCCTTGGAGAAAAGAAAGATAGAGGATAGTGAACCTTTAGTGTCCTTTTTGTCTTGTTAATCAAAGCTACTGACCATGTTTAGAGATTACCCCCACCAATGTTTATCAGGGCAGGGTTGCTATGAGCAACGAGGACGTTCTTCCTGTGCCTTACGTTGTAGCAGTAGTTTGTCTAAACTGTTTTGTGCTCCCAACAGGTCACACATGTGGAATTCACCCAAGAGCTATCTGAATTCATGAATGAAAGACACACACACACACACACACACACACACACACACTCACACTCACACACTCACATAGACTCAGTTAATTTTAAATTCTAATATGCCTTGACTGGCTCACAGCCTGGGCAGGTCTAATCCTCCCCGGGCTAGCACACATTTCGTTCACTACTCCTGGCTTAACGCCCTCTAATTCTATATTAGATATTCTATCTTTGTTGCCCGTCTCCTTCTGGGCAGCCGCCTAGTCGTTGCTGCCCAAGACAATTCTGGGCAACCCTTCCAGGGGCTGTATTCCTTCTTACCTATTTTTGGATGATTTTTTTTCCTTCTGCAGCTCTAAATCTGATCCTTGTCACCCATTAATTCATGACAATACCTCTCCTTCCTCTCTTCCAGTTCCTAGCCCATGCAAATCTAAAAGTTCCACCTCTCTCTCTCTCCTCCCAGTCATTGGTCATTGGCTCTTTATTGATCGATCAAAAACCAATTGGGGACAAGGACCTTCAGCACTTGGACACTCGGATTCTCAATTAATTCAACGCATTAAAACCAATCTCCAACATTATATAGTAAGGATTTTTTTTTAAATTAAACATTTTTATTGATTCTTTGTGAATGTCACATCATACAGCCCAATTCCATTCATCCCCTAGTAGAACTGGCCCCAGTGGCATGAGCTCAGGAGAGCCGGCCTCGAAAAAGACATGAGAGCAGGAAAGCAGGCCTTGCCCCTCATTTGAGAACTGGGCAGAGTGGTTTGGGCACAGGAGACTTGATGTCCTGAGGACTTTAGTGTCTCTAACTCTTGTCTGTTATTTTGCAGATGTTTGCTTGGAATATGTGATAACCAACAATCTCCCTCCTTTTTCAGATATCTCAGTAAAGGGAGTGCACACTAATGACGAACTATCAAGCTCTGTTACTCAAATTTCCATGCGATTTTTCCCTATATTAGTAGATTTTCAATTTTTTCCTATGTTTTATTCATAAGTGATACTTATTCTAAATATTTTAATTAATAGAATATATTACTGAATTAACTCCCTGAGGCCACAATCAGGAAGAATTTGTAGCTGATACCAGGCACTAGATCACTTAAAAATGCATACTATCCTCTTTCAAGTGTGCAAAGGCCACACAGCCAGGCTCCCTGAGGTTCCCTACCTGGCACAATTCCCACAGTGAGATGGCCCATCATGACCTACACTTGGAAGGCAGACTTATGAAGGACAAATGAGAAGGAAGTATTTACTTTTTTCATGCAAATCACACTAGTGGTTGTGTTCCACAGGTAATCACTTTCTAATTTGCTAGCAAACTTCCTGATTCCACAGGTTCCCACCATTTGCATCAGCCAATATCTGTACAAACCTACTGCTATATGCCTTATAACTTGGTCTTTCTAAATAAAAGTTCAGGCTTAGGGTTTTTTTTTATTTTACCCAAATACTGTAACCCATTTAATATATAGGAATAAATCTCTTCACATTCAAATTATCTAGAATAGCATTTGTCCTCTATAACAGAACTTTTCTCAATAGGATATACAATTAAAACTAAATAATAGTCAAAATAACACTTGTGGGTATTGGTTTTTCAATATAGAATAAATCAGACTCAATATTAATATTTTTCAGAGAACAAAATGTGCAATATAATGTAATATATATATATATATATATACATATACATACATACATATACTTGATAAAAGTCCAGGAACTAGTTATATGGACAAGAATAAGAGAAAATTTGGTTATCAATAGGTTTACTGAGTTTTGTGTGTGGTTTACAAAAAGTAACTCTGAGAATAAAGCCAGCCCCATACACTCACTTCTTTTAAAACAGAGCACCACCCCTGCTACACACACACACCCATAGAGTGACCTCATCCACCTGCGTCAAGAACCAGCTTTGACTTGGAGAGAGGTTTCTGAGAGAAGTGGTGTTTGAGAGTGGCAAAACAAAAACAAAAACAAAAACAAAAACAAAAAAACAAAGAAAAAACTTCAAAGTCAATCATAAGTCAAAGATGATGACCTTTGTTATGCTTGAGACCGGTTTCCAGATGACTCTCTGCTTGAGACAGTTCTCTCTTGCTAGAAAAGAACATCTAAAAACTCTCTGGATAGCTCATCTATTGCATACCAAAAACCCAGCCTTTTATTTACATATAGATTCGGTCATTTACTCCAGGTTCCATTTTGATTATCCCACAAATCAGCATTACAAGACCATAGTCCCTTGATTCTTAGAAAAAGACAGCAAGTACATGTTTTTAACATTGCAAATGAATTCAAAGATCTGCCTGCCTTTGTAAGCACACAAAATAAGTATATCTGGGTGGGACCCTGTATGAAGATTACCATTCCTACCACTTCTCATAGGGCCTAGACCTAAACTCCTTCTGCCCATGGCGGACCTTGAACTCAGGAATCTGCCTGCCTTCATAAGCACAGACTATAAAATGAGCTGGGTAGAATCCTGCCCTGAAATCATCACTCCCTAAATCTCTTTATCTCCTTCCTTGGTATCATTAGGACAAGCTGACTCATTCTACTGTTGCTTCTGTTCTTTTAGGTCCATGAAGCCCCTTATACAGTTTATATTGCATCCTTGTATTTTGAAGAGTAGAGAAATTATGTATTCTTGAACTCCTGTTTTTGGAGCTCTTTCCCACAGCCTTAAGGGTTGCTTTGAAGGTCTCAATGTTTGCCATTTTGCTGAGACATTAGACAAACTTGCACCTGCTGAACTAATGCTGATTTTAATTTTCATGGAGTTATTAACCTTGGTGTGGAGAACATTTCTCAAAGGAAGAACATGAAAATGTGCACATACAAACAAACCTTACCCCCACAACAATATTAGGACTTAGCATGCACCTGGCTAATCTAAAACAAGCAGATTCCCCAACACATGCACAGCAGTAAATCCAGGTCCAGGTGAATGCTGCTGAGGTCCTGCGAGGGTGATCAGCACCCTTAACCCTTTCACACAGGCTCTTCAACTGCTCTTGTCCAAAGTTTGATGGTCAGGGTCATGGTCTGATGATCCCTGAGAGTATTCATAAAAACCCAACTCCAAACATTTCATCTGAGTTCTCCAGAGGAAAGCTGGGACAAGGAAGACAGCAAGACCTATAATGTCTAACTCTTCTATTTTGCAGTATTTCTTGTGGCCTTCTTGGTTTTAACAACATTTTACACTATTCACTTAAAATACAAATATTGTTTTGCTTCTAACTGTTCTTTTTTTTTTTTTTTAAGATATGTGTATACAAATACCAGCCTTTAGCCCATTGCAGGACTGAAGCTTAGAACTTCTTCAATAAAAACTAAATTGAATAGGAAATTTTACCTTCTAACTATATCTTAGATATTTCTAAGACAAAGACTTTACCCTCCCCCATGACCATTCTGTTCAAGTTTCTGGTAGAGTCCTAGCTATACTCACATCCTCCCGTCTGTCTTCATGTCTCACACTGGTGGTCATTCTCCTCCCTCTTCACAGTGCTGCTTGCCTTTCTGCTTTGTCTCCCTCAAAAGCAACACATGCAAAAAAATGCTTTATTTTCTTACAACAGCTTTCCCTCCATACCCACAGGCACTTGAATCTTGGACCTCTACCTTACTAATACTGAAATTTGTGGATGGTTAAGTCCCTTAGAAAAAAAAAAGCTCAGTATTGCATATAGTCCAGGACATCTCACAGCTTTGGGTCATTCCCAAATTCCTTTATAAACACAATATAGGCAGCCATATAACTCACTGTGTACAGAACAATGAGAGACAATGGTTTAGAGGCAATCATTTTAAGTCCAATTACACAGCACACAATCAGATATTTGGCTGTGTCTGGGATGAACCTATATAAATACAGAATCCATGAATGTGTGAGACCCCCCTACACTCATTAGTTTCTGTCCCCAAATTCATCAGAGCTTTTCATAATCTGAGAACTTTTGTCAGAATATTGGAATCCCTGCTTTTGGTTCCTCCATGAGCTATGCTGGAGGCCTATAAATGGTGGAGGGAACTATAACAGGAAAGAGTTCCAAAGCTCACATTTCCCAGGTATATGAGGATCCACACTTGTTCCTGATACTACAATAGACTAAACACATTGTAAATAAGTAGTGAAATAACAGGCATTTCAGTTTAGAGAATTAGGTGAACCTGCAGGCTGTTTGCTATGGGCAACAGCAATTTTCAGCTGGTCTTGGTTGACCAAGAGCAGTTTCTTTCATCACAACGTCTCCCCCAACAGCTCGAATCTATTTCTTTAATTTTCCCGGAAACTGTTTCCAAGATTTTTCTGTAGATCAACAATATCTCAAGGGTCATGAATATTGTAGTACCACTTTCATGCTGCCTCTGCCTACTAAAGTTGTACCACCTCTTACTTCCTGAACCTATCAGTCCATGATCTCTTGGCATGCTTTAGGCTGATGGCAAAGTCATTTTCTATTTTCTAATCTCGTGCCTCGATGACATCACTCTTATTCACTTCATTGCCCCAGTCATCTGTATTTGGAAAACCCTCTGATAATGAGTGAACGGGACTGAGCCACATAGATGTGCTCCTGAAGTTTGGTAATGAGAAGGAAAACAAGTTTAAACTGTCTTCTTCTTGAACTGAAATTATTGACTGTGAACCCCTCATTTGTCTTATTTAATGAGGTGATTTGTGTGCTACTGCACTCCCACTGTAAAATGCAATGTAAATGTTAGTAGTTATTTATGACAATAATAATAGCCGCCAACTCCAACGTGGTGTTTGTCTTCCCTTTGGTTCAGCTCTTAAAGGACGTGTACGGTGATTTCATCCTCTAAAACTCGGTGAGGAAGCTTAATTAAAACCTACTTTTGTTAGAGAAGCTATAATAGGAAAAACATCTCTAGATGTAGTGATTTAATAGGATTTTCTAGTTGTGAAGAACATTTTCCACACCCAGATAGACTTACAAGTGGTTCACAGAATGGCTATTTCAACCATGTGAATACTTGCTTTGTACTTAGAGCAAAGAATCTGCTGTCTTCGCCACTTAAGCTGTTTCACACAGTAATAGGAGACACGTTTGACCTTCCACATCTGCAAGATAAAGCTGGGGAGAAGGATTCGAAGTGGAGTATAAATCTGAAGCAGCTCTTCATCTGTTTCTGATGTTTAAATGTGTTCTCAGGCCTAGAGCTAGAATCTGAAAGAACCCTTTGAAGGGGTAGGAGGAAGATCACACATGTTGGGAATGTAAATGTGGAGAATCAGAAATGGCTGTCTGTAAGGTGGACTTCCACCTATGGGAAGTTCCAGAGTCAAGGCGTGTGGGAAGGATAGGACACCATCCTGAGCAGTGAGTTCTGCCATCTTGGATACTGCTGCAATGAAGTGTTTTCTGACACTTTTTGCTACTTTGCAAAGGTCAGTTTATTGTTCCTGAGATGAGCCAGTGCTTTGCTTACTCCTACTGCCAACATGACCTAACTCACTGCTTACCACTCCTCTGTGCATCATGGGCTTGCTCTTTTCTTCAGTGTATCTAAGGGTCACATCAAAATCGTGTGGACAATGCAAACCAGACAGAAAACCCAAACACTGCTTCAGAGCAGACTGCCTAGTCTGTGTTTCAGATACAAGGTGTTACTCCCTCAGAGCCACCCTGCTGATATTCCTCTCTGGTATTGTGTTGCAGCAGACAGCGTGTGAGCTGTGGTCTGGGTTCTGCATTCATGGCCTGTTCTGAAAGAGCCTTATCTCCTCCTCGAAGTCCTTCACGCCCTTTGTGATGATGTGCAGAGTGTTAAATTTGATTATTCTTCATCTAAGCACATGAAGTATGACATTTCTTATTATCTATTCAAGTAGACACACTGCTCATTTCTTTTTTTTATTATTTATTTTTTTACACTGCTCATTTCTATTGAACATAAATTAACCAGTTACATGAAGTTACAAAATGAAGAAATAGTGCTAAAAATAAACGTAATTACATCGGATAAGAAAAATCTAGAAAGTGGAAGAGGTTCATAATAAACAAATGAGGAATTCAAGTTAAAATAGATGTTTATAATGACATAGTTAATGAATCGGAATTTTATATTGTTCCTCAGCAAAAAGAAATATGGGGAGAAAAGGTAACTCTCTGTTCATGAAAATTATAACAGTATGATAGCAATACTAGTAGGAACAGGATTAAAATTACATACAGGAAAATTCCAGGAACACAGAATATAAAGCAGCATAACAGTCCAGATTGTCAAGTGTTTCAAGAGAATTGTACTGATTAAGCTCACTGTTACACTAGAATTTTGTCTTTACTCACAAAAATATGAACATAAAAGAGAAACTTCATCATGAGATTAATATCCACTTATTTCTAGCATTATGTTAGGAATGTGTCAACGACGTTTTATTATTAGAATTTCTTTCCAAACAGTCCTGATAAAGGTTTACATAGGGGAACTGGAGACTAATGGAAACTGAAGTTTCCAGACGCTCAGCCATCTGCTAAGCAGAATCCCCCACTCCCACTCCAGGCTCATCTCCTTCCTGACTACCCAGCCTCAATGCTCTGCTGTGCTGAGAGTTTCCTTCAACCTACACCTCCTTACTTGGGGACTTCAGGACAAGTTTACTCCAATAGCAGCATGCTTTTCTTATGTTCTATCATGGGGGAAAATCACTTTGTAATTCTGTCTGCTTATTATTGGGGAGGAAGTCAACAAAGATGCTTTGCCCCAATCCTGTCTCCTGGCACGTCTTCTTTTCTCTCTCTAGAAGTAGGAGACAATTATCTGAAAGAGGTCAAATGTGTTAGTATTCTGTCTAAACTCTACCCCACAGTTACCTGGCAACAGCCAGGTGGGCCTGACGCCCCCTCCTCTCTCTTGCCTCTCTCTCTCTCTTACTCTTTCTTCCCTCTTGTTCTCGCTTGCCCTCTTGGGCTCTTCCCTTCCCCCTTCTCTCCCTGCCCCCTCTTTCCACACATGGTCATGGCCAGCATCTACTTCTCTACTCTCTCCCTCTCTCTGCCTTTCTCTGTCTCTATTATCCTCTTAACTCCCCTCCCCATGCCCTGAATAAACTCTATTCTATATTATACCATCATGTGGTTGGTCCCGCAGGGGGAAGAGATGCCTTAGCATGGACCCCGCCAAGACACCCCCTTCCCCTACACCTCACCAAACCCTCATAAGACTTATTCTTATACCTCTTTATCTTTTTATAAGCACATCCAAGCGTAACTTGAAGGAACTTGGTAGTGTGTGATTTATTCCCTTAATAATGTGGTAGCCACTTTCATACACATTACAACAAACATCAGAGTTATTTCTGCTTTTCTGAATATAGTTTCTTTACAAATAATTTATAGAATATGGAAATTATTGTCCTTTTAAAATGCATTAATTTTGGGAAAATGTATATAGGGCAGGTGAATAAAGAATTAAAAAGTGATGTATAACCAAGTAAATGGATTCAGTGTCTGACTTTTAAGTTGTTAAGACACAAATAAAAGCATGCTTTTACACAAACTAGTGATATCTTCTATTTACATTTTTTTCTTGACTAAATAAAATAAGAAAATTTCAAAAACTGTATTTCGTAATTAGAATTTGAGAACAATCTTTAATCGGTGATTATCTTCCATTACACAGAAGTCTTGAGGTAAATGAGTTGTATTCTAAACCACAAAAGAAATGAGATGCTGGAGTCACCCTTTCCCTCAAATTAGCTATTGTACATTAAAGAGAAACGAAATTCAACCATTCTGAAGTCACTTGCAGGTGCTCACAATGAAAGAGCTTGGCTGTCAAAAAATGTCCTTCTCCTTGAGAGAGCTGTTGGTCAGAGAAGCAACGGCCGAGTCCCTTACCTTTGTCACCGCCACAATAAGCACATGAATTGCTCGTGTGATTCGAATCTGATTTTCTCCGAAGAATTCATCACAATATTCACAGGAGTAAATAAATCTTAATCATCTCAAGATTTTCAATATTGAAACCAAAAAGGGCAAGGGTGGAGGGGCAAGGACAAAGCCCCTCATTTCATAACGCCTGTCTGTCCCCTGCAGGAGTGATTTGTGCAGCTATTGCTTGCAGGTCCTTTTCTGGCAGGAGAGAACGAGAGACCCAGATTGGACACTATGTGGGGGAATTGATTGCTTAATGTCTTTTCAAGTCTCTTTGAAAATGAATTGGTCAATAAAATCTCCTTTTGTTTATGAGGGAGCTACGAGACTGTCAGGCCTTCAGGCCAAAACAATTACAGGTGTTTGGAGTAAGCAGTCCCCCTTTCTTCTTGAGGAAGACTTGCATTTGAGACTCAAGAAAAAGAGTTCTCTTTTATTTTATTAATTAATTAATTATTTTTACACTCCATAATTTATTCCCCCTACCCCACTCCACCCTCTAACTGTTCCACATCCCATACCTCCTCCCCACCCAGTCTCCACGTGGATCGTGTTGCCCCCTCCCACCCCACCTGACCTCTAAACTCCCAGAAGCCTCTAGTCTTTTGAGGGTTAGGTGCATCATCTCTGAACGAACACAGATCTACTGTATGTGTGTTGGGGGCCCCATATCAGCTGGAGTAGGCTGCCTATTTATTGGGCCAGTATTGGAGAGATCTCAGGGGTCCAGTTTACCTGAGACTGCTGGTCCTCCTACAGGTTTGCCCTTCGTCTCAGTTTCTTTCAGCCTCCCTTAATTCAACAACAGGGGTCAGCCGCTTCTGTCCATTGGCTGGGTGCAAATATCTGCATCTGACTCTTTCAGTTGCTTGTTGGGTCTTCCGGAGTGAGGTCCTGATAGGTCCCTTTTTGTGAATGCTCTATAGCCTCAGTAATAGTGTCAGGCCTTGACACCACCCCTTGAAGTTGGTTCCCACTTTGGGCCTGCCACTGGACCTTCTTTTCCTCAGGATCCTCTCCATTTCCATCCCTGCAATTCTTTCAGATAGAAACAATTATGGGTCAGAGTGCTGACTGTGGGATGACCCCCCCTCCCTCCTTTGATGCCTTGTCTTCCTGCTGGAGGTGGGCTCTATAAGTTCCTTCTCTCTTCTGTCATGAATTTCATCGAAGGTCCCCTCTCTTTGAGTCTTGGGAGTCTCTCACCTCCCAGGTCTCTGGTGCATTCTGAGGGTCTCTCTAACCTCCTATCTCCCTAGGTTACCTGCTTCTGTTCTTTCTGCTGGCCCTCAGGGTTTCAGTCCTTTTCCCTTCCCCAATACCAGATGAGGTTGCTGTCGGCCCCCTCCCTGCCATCCCCACCCCCACCCCATCCACTTTCTTTCCTGGATTCCTCCCTCCTTCCTTACTTGTGATTGCTTTCTTCTCCCTCCCAAGTGGGACTGATATGTCCTCACTTGAGTACTTCAGCTTGATGACCTTTTTTAGTTCTGTGGCTAATATTCACTTATTAATGAGTACATACCATGCATTTCTTTTTGGGTCTGAGTGAGGCACTCAGGATGATATTTTCTAGTTCCATCCATTTGCCTGCAAAACTCAGGAGTTCTCTTGATTGCAATACTTTCTATCTCAGAGGAAGCTGGTGTTAGGAGCCCCTCCAGGGTCATAGGTATTTGCAGTAGGAACAAGTTAGGGGTCACGATGCTGCTCCCCAGGTTGCAAGACCTTCGCTCAGCCTCAAGCTCAGCACCACTTGCCCTTAAGGTTTTGCATTTTTCTTCCTGGACATGAGAATCTTTTACCTCATGCTAATGATTGTTATTTTGTTTGTAAGTCAATTTCAAGTAAAATTGGAAAAAATAATGTCACTAAAGATTCATATTCCTATGAATCAGTTTGTCCTGCTGGACTCAGGGAGACAACCAGGTTAGCTCAGGCTATTTCCACCTGCTTCATGCCTGTGGATTTGGGATGTCCAACTCTCTCAGATAGTTCGGACTTGGAGAAACCTAGAGGAAGTGCTGTACTTGACTTAATCCAACTAATCTTTAGGCAGAATATTTCTGCAGCAAAATCACAATGCAGGCAAGACTGTCAAGGCCTGCCTCTACCTGATCTCCATGTGAAGAGCTGACAGCGCTCATTGCTCTGCTTTCTCTGTGTTTTCCTCAATTTTGTTGCAGGCGTGTTCAGACTATCCACTCACCATGGATTCTGCAGAATTGTTTGGAGCGGGGTCTGCTATTCATTGAGCCTACATATTTTCTTGCGAATTCTAATACCGTCAAGGTGAAACTTACATTACCAGACACTTTCTTGAGATGAAGGTTATTCATTCAAGTTCAAAGTTCTATGTGCCGGCACTTCACACTTAGCTATTATTCTTGTTACTTACTCAAAAAATGATGACAAGTCATCAAGAGCCATTGACATTAAATGGAGCTAGGACAGCGAGTCAGAGGGAAGTTGGGCTGTTTTGGTACATGTGGACTATTAGATGCCTGATGACTTGGCAGGGGTTGACAGAAGGGATTTATTATGGAAATATAGTAAAATTGGGTTCATGAATTTAAGTTTCAACTATCTTTTAGATTGTATGTATCAAAGAAAGAGATTGCAGGTTTATATCTATGACAGCTCACAGACTTGCCTCAGAGACACTTTGTGGTTGTTTAGTAGATGGCCTGTGAAGCACTGGACCTTAGCTATTGTCATGACATAACCAACATACAAGGAGTTAGTAACTTTTTAAAAATTTCTTCCATTTATGCACATATTTTCTGCCTAGACTGACCGTTTGCTCCGTCCTCTATTTCTTCCTCGAACACAAACTTCCCCCAAGGCTACCGCCCTTTATCTAGATTCCCAAAGCAGCTGGAGTCAAGCTTGCTGCTTTCAGAAGTGGCCCAAATGCAGTGAGTTAGCATGACATCACTTCTTCAGTTTCTGGTTAAGAAAAGACAAGGGATGTTGCACATTAGGTTTACCACACTCAATAAGATGCAAGGCAGAAGGGGGAGAGTTCATTTAGAACAAAAATGCCTTTTGATTCTACATAGACCAATAACTGTGCTAAAGGAAAATGATCTGGTTATACCTGAAGAGCTAATGACCTAAAACAAAGAACCTCAAAGGACCTGAGCAACTCCTGACTCAGCATACTAATAAGAATACCACCTGATAGGAAAGCCAACATAGTAATAGGAACATCTGCTGACATCATTTGGTCTTGGAAATATAAAGGACACATCTGCTAATAAAACTTTCCTTATCAGTTCCCTCTTCTGCCTGAGTCCCTGACCCCGTGCACCCTGGCACAGCCTACACTCCCCAGGAGAGATTGGTGTGTCCTTCAATTGTCCCGATTAAAGAACAATTCTGCTTCCATAGAGGTTAATTTTCTCTTTCTTTTATTGCCACACTGTCTCCATCAATCCTGATCTAGCAAACATATTCTTATTTCACCACTATTAATAGCAGAAGGGAGCCGGGCAGTGGTGGTGCACGCCTGTAATCCCAGCACTCTAGGAGGCAGAAGCAGGCAGATTTCTGAGTTCGAAGCCAACCTGGTCTACTGAGTGAATTCCAGGACAGCCAGGGCTATACAGAGAAACCCTGTCTCGAAAAAAACCAACATCCACCCCCCCCCAAAAAAAAATAGTAGAAGGGAAAACATTAGGCACTTGGTCTACTAGTACACACCCATCATCACAATATTCAGGAAGCAGGCTAGAGAATCCATAGTTGAAGATGGTTAGAGTTACAAGGGAAGTTTGAAGTTAGTCTGATCTGCATAATGGGACTCCATCTTCAAAAGGAAAGGGGGAGCTATTTGAAAACTATCACATAAGACATGGTTGTTACAGTTTGTAAAAATTCTCAAATGTTACTCACAGTAATCTACCTGCAAATGGTTTCTTATCCACTCAAGATGTCTATGTACCTAATGGGAAATTCTTTTATAGCCTGGAACAGGAACAGAACACTACTAGATAGCAGCCTGGGGTGAAGTGGAGACTGAGGGGTTTTCAGAAAAGTCAGTTCTGTTAGATGGTGTATTGTTGGGGAAGACATGTGAAGAAATGTTTAGCTGAAGCAGACCCAGGTAAAAGGATGCTCTGTTAAGGCAAGTATGTGAAAGGACAAATGATGAAGGATTCTTCGCTAACAGCATGCATGCATTAGTTTGCCTTATATTGTGTATTTGAGCTGCATTTGTCTGGACTCCGTAGAGAGAAATGGACCAAAAACTTCTGGTGATGTGCCTTAGCATTTTTACCAAGTCAGTGGACTCGGGCTGATTGGCAGAGTGATGTCAGCTAAAACAGGTGCATGGGCTAGACAAGACTTATGCTGAGGCAAGATAAACATGGAGGACACCTGATGTTTGGAAGGTATAAATAGGACTTGACTGACAGTGAAGGAGGCGGAGCTTGGCTTGCCTACAGAGCTAGCTGTGGCTCAAGTCTTCACTGATCTTTGCTTCCTTGATAGAGACACAGCCAAGAGTGTCTCCTGGCATCCATCTGGGTCCCTCCTGCTGATTCTAGCTGAGGCTGAGGCATGGCTATGTCTGCTAGGTTATGCCATTGCTACTGCTGACCCTATATTTCTGTGAGGTGTTTACAAGTAGATGAAGCTGCCACTCCTAACCTGTGAACTGAACTACTGATTTCCTGACAACACAGATGGGAGTTGCTCCAAAGAACCTTTCTAAACAGGAACACTTCCCCAGTATCCTTTTGCTTCTCCCACCTCTGGTGGATGGTGGGCTAAAGGGAAGTTAAAACGTTTAAAAACCATCATTAAAAATAGGTTTTAAAAAATGCGGGGTCAGCAAGCTGAGCATTCACATTTTCAAAGGCTTCTCAGAGGGTACTTAGACAACAGCAAAGCAATGGTTTATAAGAATAGATTAAATTCTAGTCTTTAATCCAACCATAGAAGTCATGTGTTCAGAAAAAGGTCAGCCCACATACATTAAATATTTAGTAAATCATTTTGCAGTGGATAAAACCAGCTGACTGTCTTGTGAGTTGTTAAGCACCGACTAAAGTGTTTACAGTATTTCATAAACATCAACAAACTTTTGCCCTCCTATTTCTGAAAATATTAAATAGTTTATAAATCATAAGTGTTTCTAGCTTGCCTCTTCAGTATTTGGTTGATTTTTCTCATGCATTTGTAGATTTCATTATTAGTGTTAAGGGGCTACATCAAATTACAAGCTGCCTTTCCCAAGCTCCATGGAAGGTGAGGGGCAAATGCTTGTTAGTGCTCTTAATGTGGGGACTACAGAAGGTGAAGGGCAAATGCCTGTTAGTGTGGGTCCCTGTGACTCCTACTATTATTTAGGTAATCATGGTCAAGTGACTTCACCTCTGTTTAGTTTGTGCATCTGTAAAATGCTACTTACAGCATTTCCTCTTCAGGGTAATCACACTGTGCAAAGGAAAGTATGTGAGAAACCCTCCAACTGTACCTGGCTTTGCGGATGCTCAGTCAGTGAGGTCCTGTGGAGCTCGCTATTATTATTTTTCAAAAGGAAATGACGGCCCTGGTCATTTACTTGTCAATACTCTCTGACAGTATTGCATTAACAGGGTTAGAGCAGTCAGGCACACATGAGGTTAGAAATAATAATGCCTTTGTGTGATAAGGATGCACAGTTGAAGGTGTGTGGTTGTTAGTTACTAAGTGGATTCATATGTGCTTTGTTTATAATTCACCAAATTTCATAAGAAAATACAGTAAGTTACAGAAGGATTTTTGTTAAAACACAGTAATTCCATAACTGTGCAAGTCAGGGAAGATATGGGATGATAGACCTGGGGTCTTGCATGCAGCTGAGCAAAAGCAATTTTCTTCTTAGGAATAGTGTACTGTACTTCACTAGAGAAGATAAAGTCTTATTTTCCAGAATTTTATCTGAATGTTAGAACATGGTTTATTTCATTAATCTGCAGTACACCACCACTAAAATCAAAATTAGTAACTTTTGTAATGGGGCACGTGTATGGAAAAAGTCCTAGTAATCTGTCCATTGTTTTGAGTCAAGAATTGCTATTTCAGTTAGATGCTTGTAGTACTGTCACTTTACAAGGGCTACAAATCAGTGTTGTTTCCTAGAAATCTGTTGTGGAGGTCATCAAAAAGACAAACAAATACAACCTGTAATGCCGTCTTATCAACATCATCAAATCTCTACAGCGTTTTCTCATTGCATGATTTTTGCTTATGACCGACCATGATGTATTATCCATTTTTATGATGTCATATATGCAACATATTCTTATTGCACATAATTTTAATTCTGACTAGATTGAAAACAGAATTTTAATTTCATTTATTTGCAAAGTCTTTGCTTTTCCTTCGACTGTTTTATAAACTTATCCACCTCTCATTGCCTTATCACATTATTCAACTCACTCTGAAACTATTTTCATAATAAAATTTTCTAAATAGTTCCGAGTATTTAGAAATGTCTACTTTAATATATGTTATATAAAACTGACATTTCCTAGTTATTGATGCCAAAACTGCAGTTGGTTTCCAGCTTCTCTGTTTAAACTTTTTCTCTCATATGCAAACACAGTTTATTAGAAGAACGATTTATTTGCATACTTATTGACAAGGATGTCATCTGCATCTCTGGTAAGACAGGATATAGTTTTGAAGGGTCCTAATTAGGATTAGGGGAAGACAGCTGCCCTGGCTGCAAGGAAAGCAAAGGACAGAGAGAATAGAACCATTGCCAAGCATCAGGGAAGGTTAGTGAAGTATGCATAGGTAGGACAGTATGTGGCCATCTTTCCTTGGCCACTCCCCCCCCCCAGACCTGACTTTTTGTTTTGTTTTGTTTTGTTTTGTTTTTCGAGACAGGGTTTCTCTGTGTAGCCCTGGCTGTCCTGGAACTCACTCTGTAGACCAGGCTGGCCTCAAACTCAGAAATCCGCCTGCCTCTGCCTCCCAAGTGCTGGGATTAAAGGTGTGTGCCACCACCACCCGACGAGACCCGGACACTTGACAAGCTCAATAGGATTGAGTAAGGGGAAGCACCAAGGATAACACTTAACTTTACTTGCACAGGATTTCCCAGACACGTATTTCAGATTTCTCATTAATTTACACGAACCCCTAAGAACCAGCAGATAGATACACTTGAACTGTTAATAACTTCAAATCACCAGTCAAGTTTAGCTCCTGCAATGTTAGTAAAGAATAAGAACTCAGCTGGGCGGTGGTGGCGCAGGCCTTTAATCCCAGCACTTGGGAGGCAGAGGCAGGCAGATATCAGAGTTCGAGGCCAGCCTGGTCTACAGAGTGAGTTCCAGGACAGCCTGAGCTACACAGAGAAACCCTGTCTTGAAAAGCCAAAAAAAGGAAAAAGAAAGAAAAAAAGAATAAGAACTCTGCTCATACTCTGGGCAACCACCAGAGCTGTGCAAGGCAATGCTTGCTGATAGTGATGACACGCCTCTTCTTTCCTTGTTTTATGCTTGTTTGCATAGCAGACCTATCTGCATGTGAATCCTGAATACTACTAGTAAAAACAACCACACCTGATTGACCCCACCTCACTGTAAAAGCACAGATTTCACAAGCTTGTGAGGAGAAATACAGAGAACATTCTGGGTGTGGTAACCCACACCTTCAATTACAATACTTTCAGGGCTGAGGCAGGAGGATCTCTGTGAGTTCAAGGCCAGGGAAGGCTACAAAGTGAGATCTGTCTCAAACAAATACAAGCAAAAGGCAAAGAACAGAGCATTGCTTTATTATCCACTTGTATAATAAGCACAACTTTACCTGCGGGAGGGCATGAACTACCTGTTATTTAGCAAGAGAAAATGCTCACTATATCTCCTGAATACAGTCTCCTCATGTCTAGTCAGGTAGGAGTAAGGGAGGCAGAACCAATGTTCCACATTTCCCATATGTGCAGGCTACTTTGGTATCCTGACATACAGCTCCAAATTTGATTGAAATCTCCACTAATTCATGGTTTTGCTGATGAGTAAGAACCCTGATGCCTGAGGCCCTATATATCTTCAAGATAAGGGCTGGTCAATGAAAGACCTTGGCAGTTCAAGGTTAGACTCCATCCCCATTCCTGGATTTCTGAAGATAGGGAGAATTTAGCTGAGAGAATAAATTCAATTGCAAATGACCAAGAATTAATCAATCATAATTCTGCAAAGAAGCCTACATAAAACAAGAATAATACAAAGAGCTGAATACAGGGCATCCCACCCAAGGCACAGAAGTCCCTGCCTGTTTAGTTTGCCCTGCCCCATGCACATGTGTTTCTTCATTGTGTTTTAGAAATATTCCGCCAGTCATAGAGAAGTGGCTCTGGCTTTGAGTGAACTGTAACAAATTCCTCAAAGCCACAGAGGGAGACCTGGGAAGCCCAATCCATAGCCAGTTGGCTAAAAGCACAGACTACAGCCAACGGTTTACAATTGGCACCTGGTGTGCAAGACAGTCTTGGAAGCTAGCCCTCACCATCTGTGATCAGAAGAGATATCAAGTAAGGCAAGGTCAGAATTGAATTATAAGGGCCCCCC
Organism: Apodemus agrarius; assembly: GCA_964023405.1. Taxonomy (NCBI): domain Eukaryota; kingdom Metazoa; phylum Chordata; class Mammalia; order Rodentia; family Muridae; genus Apodemus; species Apodemus agrarius. Next base: position 87,128,529 of record OZ030006.1, on the reverse strand, counting down.
CTGGTCCTGACAAGGAACTGGTTGAAATGTGGGGGAGCACCTACACATTTGTTCACAGGAACATCATGCTAAGTGACAAAATAGTGAGAAAAAAAACCCTTGGTTTCTTCTTCTTGTATCTCAGAACGACTTATGTTATATCGTTTCTTTTTTCTTTTTGATACCTGTGCCAAGGCTATAGGTCACTACGTTCAGGGTTTATAAATAAAATTTTATTGGAACAGAGCCATGCCCATTCATTAGCATGTCTGTACCTTTTGAGCCAAATGGCAAATAAAATCACTAACCATTTATCTTCTCTGAGGAAAAGTTTTAAATCCAGTTTTGAGAAAATGTCTTTTTCGCCATCCCCTGATGTCTTCTGAGTTTTTAATCTTAGCCATTCTGACTGGTGTGAGGTGAAATCTCAGGGTTGTTTTGATTTGCATTTCTCTAATGACTAATGATGTTGAACATTTTTTTAAAGGTGGTTCTCACTCATCTGAATTTCTTCAGATGAAAAGTCTTTGTTTAGCTCTGTACCCCATTTTTGGATAGGGTTATTTGGTTTTCTGGGGTCTAACTTCTTGAGTTCTTTGTATACATTAGATATTAGCCCTCTGTCAGATGTGGGGTTGGTGAAGATCTTTTCCCAATTTGTTGGTTGCCGGTTTGTCCTTTTGATAGTGTCTTTTGCCTTACAGAAACTTTGTAATTTTATGAGGTCCAATTTGTCTATTCTTGCTCTTAGAGCATGAGCAATTGGTGTTCTGTTCAGGAATTTTCCCCCTGAGCCAATGTCCTCAAGGGTCTTCCCCAGTTTCTTTTCTATTAGTTTTAGTGTGTTTGGTTTTATGTGGAGGTCCTTGATCCACTTGGAGTTGAGCTTAGTGCAAGGAAATAGGAGTGGATCAATTCTCATTCTTCTGCATGTTGACCTCCAGTTGAGCCAGCACCATTTGTTGAAAAGGTTATCTTTTTTCCACTGGATGTTTTCAGCTCCTTTGTCGAAGATCAATTGGCCATAGATGTGTGGGTTCAATTCTGGGTCTTCGATCCAATTCTATTGATCTGCCTTCCTCTCACTGTACCAATACCATGCAGTTTTTAACACTGCTGCTCTGTAGTATTGCTTGAGGTCCAGGATATTGATTCCCCCAGAAGTTCTTTTGCTGTTGATGATAGTTTTAGCTATCCTGGGTTTTTTGTTATTTCAGGTGGAGAAAGAGGAACACTTCTCCACTGCTGGTGGGACTGCAAGCTGGTACAACCACTCTGGAAATCAGTCTGGCGGTTCCTCAGAAAACTGGACATGATACTTCCAGAGGATCCAGCCATACCACTCCTGGGAATATACCCAGAAGATTCCCCAGCATGCAATAAGGATACATGCTCCACTATGTTCATTGCAGCCTTATTTATAATAGCCAGAAGCTGGAAAGAACCCAGATGTCCCTCAATGGAGGAATGGATACAAAAAATGTGGTATATATACACAATGGAGTACTATTCAGCTATTAGAAACAATGAATTCATGAAATTCTTAGAGAAATGGATGGAGCTGGAGAACATCATACTAAGTGAGGTAACTCAGTCTCAAAAGAATACCCATGGTATGCAGTTACTGATAAGTGGATATTAGCCTAGAATCTTGGAACACCAAAGACACAATCCACATACCAAATAATATCTGACAAGAAGAAAGGAGTGGACAGTGGTGCTGGAAAGGATCAAAGCATCAGTGTAGGGGAATACAAGAACAGGGAAGAGGGAAGGGGTGGATGAGGGAGCAGGGGGAGGGAAAAGAGCATGTGGGACCTTTGGGGGTGGGGAACCAGAAAAAGGGAAATGAATTGTAAATATAGAATATATCCAATAAAAAATCAAAAAAAGAATATGTTTTTTATCAATGGCCTTGCACAGCACTGAGCATTGCTATGCCAATGAAAGACCCCCAGAGAAGGGAGACACTCACTCAAATCAAGGGATAATGTGACCCCCAAGAACTCACAAAAGACCGTCCTTGCTGCAATCACATGAGGTTTATTCTGGAAACCAGTGCACTGGAGCAGAGCTCATATCCCATGCTGGGGTAGAGGAGTTTGACCCCAAGCAACTGAAGTCAGGGGTATTTGAGGGGAAAATCACAAGACAAGGGGTGGAGGAAAAAACAAGCACGGATTGGGGAAGTACAGAATGAGGAAGTACAGAATGAGGAAGTACAGGATGGCTCAACTTTTTGCAGTTACCTAGTTCCAGGAGCAGGAGGTTCTAGCCCTGGGGCCAGACCGAGGTCAGCCAATTCCCAGAACTAAGGGTCCAGTCAGGTGGGGCTTAGCCAAACATGCAGTTCTCAGGCTCTAAGTTCACTAGGGGTCTAATTTTCTCATGGGGGAGGGGGGCTTAGGTCTTTCACCACAGGTCTGCCTGGCAAGATTTACCACATGGTGTGATAGGGACTTCAGCATGACCGCATAATAGATTCTGACTGGATATGAGGCCCACTGCAGACTCCACGTGAGAGATATCATGTCTGGTACTGTAAACCTGGTTAAAAACTAATAACCAGGGAGACCAGAGGTCCTGGAGTGGTCATGTTGCCAGGCTATCTTCTGAATATTTGCATTTCTTCACGTTTGTGTTCCTCTCACTTTGCTTAGAGAAACATTCTCCCTCAACAGTAGGCAGTGATTAAAGCAGAAAACTATATATGATTAAAATGTCAAGCATAAGTGTGGATGCTCGTACCATCTATATGTAGTTCTCTACATCCAAGACTTAGGACATATCTCGGAAGAATGAGTAGAAAGACTGTTACAGCTGATGGATGAGGAGAGCTGTGAAGTGCAGGGTTCTGGACATGACGTAATGATTACATACATCAACTCACAGCACACGTGGCTACCTTCATAAGACCCGAAGGGTTAAATTAATCAGAATTCTGGTGTAAACTGGGGAGAGTTTCCTGAGGCCTTGGCTTGGTAGAGAAGTTATTATCAGTTGATGGTTGCAGAGGGAGAGAGAGGTACTCTCTTGGAGATATGGCTGCTGGTTTAGTGGATGATCCCTCATCCATTATCATGTAGACAGTGTTGGACCCCCTTTTGGGGACCCCTACTCTAATCTCGGGATGGCGCTTCCCCAAGAAACTTGAGAAACCAGCTTGATGCAATTGCATGAGGCAGTTTTAATATCGGAGCTCCGGGAAGACTCGTATCTCACACAGGAGACAGAGAAGTCGACCCCGAGGCTCAGAAGTTAGGGGTTTATATAGGAAAAGTAGGGGGTTGGCGTGGCTATACATGATAGGTTAATTCATACAGTGGCGGGCTATTTTCGGCGCGAAATTACATCACCATGTAATACGTGTTAGTTTACATTTCAGTAATGTGGTAGGTAAATTATTTTGGCTTGCAAGCAGTTGCAGGTGGTCATGTTAACCTTAAAGGAGAAAGGAAAAAGGGGGATGTGGGCTATTCCAGATGGTCCATGGCCTTGTGGAGATTGTTTATCCGCCATGGTCAGCAAAGCAGCAAAGCTTCTTTCATGATTTGGCAGCCTTGATTTAATTTTTGGCCCAGGCCTGTTCAGAAATGCACAGGCCTGTCCTTGATCTCCTCCTCTTAGTCTGTCTGCCTGACTATAGATCCTGGACACTTAAATTTTAACCCTTCACTACCTCTATCGTGGGCCTGAAAAATTTAAAACTTCCTTCAACAGCACTAATTGAACTCAGGGGCTATTAACTACAACAACCACAAAAGGTAGAGAAAAACATTTCAAGGATGACAGGGTTGGGACATTAGAGGAGTTGGAGGGAGGTGGTAGAGTGGATCCATATGATCAAATATATACACATAAAAATTTCAAAGAGTAGTAATCCCAGCACTTGGGAGGCAGAGGCAGGCAGATTTCTTAGTTCCAGGCCAACCTGGACTACAGAGTGAGTTCCAGGACAACCAGGGCTACGCAGAGAAACCCTATCTCAAAAAAAAAAAAAAAAAAAAAAAAAAAAAAAAAAAAGCAAAACAAAACAAAAAATTCAAAGAGTAAATAAAAATATTATCTAGAAAATGTCTTTTATACCTGAACAATGAAAGAGTCATTAATGGATCAAGTGTTATAATATCTTTCACATCCTTAATTTATTACATGGGAAATAGCACTTTTTATTGTAGAAATTCACTTGTGATCATTTTAGGTCTTGCCAGACAGAATAGAGGTTGTTTCACAACCTGGTTAACCCATGGGCTGAGTAGGGCAGGTGAGTATCTATCACAAGCTGGGTATCCAACAGACATCCTAAATGGCTGTGGCTCTTTAATCTAGGAGTTCAATGATGTGGGCACAGCATATTTGGCTGTGGTAAAACTTATTCCTCACAGATGATGCCTGTCAGCTGTGCCCTCTTGGGTATAAGGAGCAAGGCAGCTTTCAGGGCTGTCTTTGCAAAGCCTTACCCATCATGATCTGTTAGTTTCCTCAAGACCCTGTGTCTCTCTCCATGTTATAACATTGCGTTCTAAATTTTATAGCATTTTTGGTTTTTGTTTGTACGTTTTTGTTGTTTGGTTGGTTGTTTTGCTTTTGTTTGTTTTTCTATGTAGCCCCGACTGTCTTGGACCCTGCCATGTGGACTGGTCTGGTTTCTGACTTGCAGATCTCCCTCTGCCTCTGCTTTTCCAGTGCTGGGAGGAAAGGCATGACCCATAATGTCCAGTGGGTCCTAGATTTTAAATATTAGTTTGGAGAGACACAATGTTTAGACCACACTAATGTGGTTCCTGAAAATTCACACTTGTTTTGAACAACGGTGTAAAAAGATTTTGTTCTTTAAAGATGATGACAATGAAATACAGGATGCAGATTATAAGATCTAAAACACGCAAATGGCCAATGATAGGCTAAATGGCCAAATGAATAGATCCAAACCAGAGGGATCCCTCCGTGTTCTTCCATCTCCCCTGTATAATACGTGAACCTAGGGCAGGGCAGGACTTCTTGGTCTTGCCAAGATGCTTTGGGCTTATGTCCAAAATGATTCTCTTGATTCCAGTGCAAAATCTGTTGCTGAAACCTTAGAGTTGGAAGGGTTGTGTGTGTGTGTGTGTGTGTGTGTGTGTGTGTGTCTGTATTTGTATATGTGTGTATCTTAGTCAGGGTTTCTATTCCTACACAAACATCATGACCAAGAACAAGTTGGGGAGGAAAGGGTTTAGTTGGTCACTTAAGGAATTTAGGACTGGAACTCAAGCAGGTCAGGAAGCAGGAGCTGATGCAGAAGCCATGGAGGGATGTTACTTATTGGCTTGCTTCCCCTGGCTTGAACAGCTTGCTTTCTTATAGAACTGAAGACTACTAACCCAGAGATGGTACCATCCACAAGGGTCCTTCCCCCCTTGATCACTAATTGAGAAAATGCCTGACAGCTGGATCTCATGGAGGCATTTCCTCTGATGAAGCTCTTTTCTCTGTGATAACTTCAGCCTGTGTCAAGTTGACACACAAAACCAGCCAGTACAGTGTGTGTGTGTGTGTGTGTGTGTGTGTGTGTGTGTGTGAGTCAGTCTGTCTGTGTGTCTCTGTGTGTTTGTCTGTATGTGTCTGTGTGTGAATGAGTCTCTGTATGTGTGTCTGTGTGTATGAGTCTTTGCATATATGTCTGTGTCTGTGTGTATGTCTTTGTGTGTTTATTTGTATGTGTCTGTGTGTGTCTCTGTGTGTGTGTGTCTGTATGTGTTTTAATTTCCTTCTTAGAATTCCTGTGAATTAGAAAGATAACTCCAGTCTTTTGGGGTGAATTAGTATAATGTCTACCTTTTTAAGCTTTCTCCCTTGCTTTCTCAGAGAAAGAAGAAATCACCACATGCTTTCCAAGCCTCTTTCCTTCCAAGTCATCTCTTCTGTAGTAGCAGGCTCTTTCTCTACTTCTTGCCTTTGTAGAAACAGCCTTTGCTCCTTGCTCTGAGTATAACTGGGGATGTCTGTTTAACTGGGGAGAGAAATTGAAACAACAGTTCAGGCACATTCACAACGTTGATTGTTAGCAATGCTTGGATTATTTTTTAAATCTTCATTTTCTCTCCTTAAATGGAAGAAACTAAGTTATTGTCTATCTCCCTGACATTACCACATGTTCAGTATACTTTTGCCTTAGGAGTGCTATGTTCAGATCTTGTGGAAGATTTTATTCTCTTAGAGGCTCTGAATTTTGATTTCAATGAGGGTCCTTGAAATGTATAATTCTACAATACCATCTTACCTAACTTAGCTGGAGTGTGTGCAAAACTGTCTCACGGTAGAAAAGTTCTATACATCTGCTTTTATCAAAAAGGCACTTGGCCAGCTTCGTGTTGCTATAACAAAATCTAAGGATAAGTAGTAGATAGAGAATGAGAATTTATTTATCACAGTGCTGGAGGCCGGGAAGCCCATAATCATGTGTTAGTCAGCTGGTAATTGCTGAGAGTCTGATGGAGCTCTGCTACTAAGCACCGACATGAAGGATGTGTTCTCACACAGCATTCAAGACAGAGGTAAACTTTCTCCAACCCTTTCATAAGGAAATTTAGGCCTATTTTGACTGAAATGTCTTCTGTTTAGATTTTGTATTTTGAAAAATTTTATTTTATGTGTATATGTGTGTGCCTGTGCATATGCCTGTATAGCATGTGCATGTAGGTGTTCCTGGCAGCTCCTTGAGAACTGGAGAAATAGAGTTGCAAGCTGGTGTGAGGCATCTGATGTATGTGCTGAGAACTAAACTGGGTCCTCTGTAAGAACAGCAAGAGCATTTTATTTTATTTTATTTATTTTATTTTATTTATTTTATTTTATTTTATTTTATTTTATTTTATTTTATTTTATTTTATTTTATTTTATTTTATTTTTCAAGATAGGGTTTATCTGTGTAGCTCTGGCTATCCTAGAATTTGCTCTGTAGACCAAGCTGATCTCAAACTCAGAGATCTGCCTACCTCTGCCTCCTAAATGCTGGGATTAAAAGTGTGAACCATCACCAAAAGTGCTTTTAACCACTGAGTCCTCTCTATATCCTCAAAAAGTTTCTGAGAGGCCACCTCTGAGTTCTGTCACATTGGCAAGTCCTATACTTCGAAAGGAATGCGTTCCAACCACAGCCTTAACTGTCCTTGAAACTTTGCAAAATTCGGATAAATAAATGTGCAAAACCCCAACTGTGCTATTACAGCTGAAGTTCTATATCCCTGTGGCTGTAAGGATTAGTGCTGGGACAAATTTTACTCTTTGTGGCACTCATGCTGTGTTTTGAAATCCCCATCTACTCAAGTAAAAGCCAACACACACACACACACACACACACACACACACACACACACACACACAGAGAGAGAGAGAGAGAGAGAGAGAGAGAGAGAGAGAGAGAGAGAGAGTTGGCAACACACGAAGAAGGCAGTGGATTGAATTCATGACCTTTTGTGTTCCTAGAGTGTTTTGTTTGGCTCACATGCTTTGGCTACAACAGTGTTCTCAACCTTTCTAATGCTGCAACCCTTTGATACACTTTTTCATGCTGTGGTGACTTGCAACCACAAATTATTTTTGTTGCTACTTTATAACTGTAATTTTGTTTCTACTATGAATTGTAATATAACTATCTATGTTTTTTTGATTCTTTTAGGAGACACGCGTGAAAACTTCATTTGACCCCAAAGAGGTCAGAACCCAGATGTTGAGAGCCACTATGCTATTAGATTCAATATTGATGCTTTCCAGAGCTTTGTGAATATGACTCATAGGATTGCAGTTAAATCTGTTGTGAGGTATCCACCAGAGACCACTTGGATACAGGTTCAAACCAATAGAAAGTCTTTTATTTTCCAACTCATAAGGACACTGGGTATTCGGAATCGGCAGTCCCAAGCCTTTCTCAGGGTGGGTTTTTAAGCACACATAAATACTTTGTGAAATGACACAGTTCAGTTAGCAAGAATGGTGAGCCAAAAGCGGACTATGGAAGCCAAAAGGTAAGACTGGCACATTGAGGGACTTCCCCAGAACTGTGGACATTGCTGAGTTGAATCTTGGTTTTGGTCTTGGCATGTGTTGCTGGCTGCATGTTGAATTTTACTCCTGAATGGTACTTCCATCCATGTCGTTACACTAAGGTCTGGGGGTCTGTTACAGGTCAGATTTCAGCTGTTTCTTCCTAACAGCTATTTATTTTTATTTTTAAATGTTTTGAGGATATAATAATATAATTCTATCGTTTTCTCACTCCAAACTCTCCTCCTTGCTGTGCCTAAGAGTTATTACTACATTTAAAAAAGGGATTTCCTAGATTCATTTTGCACCGGGCACACACGAATGCAGCTGTTCTCAGTTCCTGCTGCTCTGCATGGCAACCCCAGCAGCACGGAGCGCATGCATGCTTGCCTGTGTGTTCTTTTGTTTGTTTACAGAATAAGTGAGCGGCTTTAGATCTCTTATTAAGGAAAGTATAGAAGAGAAGGAAATAACACCTGCGTTGCTCATGCGTTCCTTTTATGTTCATCTGTTTAGTCCTAAATCTTTTTTAGATAGATAGAAAGAAAGAAAGAAAGAAAGAAAGAAAGAAAGAAAGAAAGAAAGAAAGAAAGAAAGCAGAATTAGAAAAGGTTCCACGGAATCTAGAAGGACCTAACAAGAAGCAAAGGGTACATATTCAAACCATATAAAGAAAAACTTAGACCTGTCTGTCACATGTAGAATTAGCAAAGCGTAAGCTGTGCAGATTAAACCTCTCTGTAAACTCATTTTCCTCAGACTCTTCTGGGTCCTGACAGCATCATTTATGATGCGGTGTGATTGCTTGCATCTGTAGATGTAGTGCTTGTGGCCGTGAGGGGGCCAACTGCACTTTATTTGACACACGATTCTTTTAAGAGTGATAGAAACACCAGGGACATTATAATAATGACATCTTTATTGCCTATAAAGCCCTAGGATTTCCTGTAAGGCAAGTACACATAAGTTCTTAGGTAGCAGGCAACAGTATACATCTTTTAGAATTATTATCATCTGTTCTTTTTGTTGTAATTGAATGTACAAAATAGGTACCAAATTTACAAAACTAACAGATATTTAGTCATAGCATAAAATATGTTGGTGTAGGGCCACTGTGGAATAAAAACATCTACAAAGCATTCATGAATTGAATATTGGAAAGTTTCTTTTGATAAAGTAACCCTGGTTACTTTATCAACGTAACCAGGGTTGAGTTGGTCACCAGTGCTGGTGAGTTGGTCACCAGTGAACCTTTGTGTATGGGTCTGGGATTTACTGTGAAGGCTTTGAAAGCACAAAGCCCCCAAGGCAAGGAAAGGCAGTGATCACAATTCCAATTATAACCCCGGACAATACAGGAGTGATTAAATGTTGCTCTCTCAGGGGGGGTGGGGGGTGATAGATTGACTCTGTTTCATAAATGGGGAGGGTTTACATTTTCCTCAAATATGACATTAAATATACGGCTACAGTTGGGTTTGAAGTGGGAGACTGGCAAATCGAGGACAGATAATTAACTGCTTCTCTGAGGTTTAAGCACTTACCCCATGCAGAGGTGGTTATATCCACTAAGCATCTAATTTGGTATTAGCGCATTTTAGCTGCTGAATAGATGTGACCTTCTTTTTGTTTCCAACGCGCTAGCTGCCATCTAATTAGATTCTCTCAAAACATCTCCCATCACATCACCACGCCCAGCAATAACCTTCTGTCCACCTTAATATACACTTCCCATCTCTTAAACCACAGGCTTCCAGGACCCTGGGCCTGTCTAGTGTTTATGTCCAGGTGCCTCGACTGTGGATTAGTGGATTTTTCCCTCTGCCTTCTGCCAGCTTTGTTTTTTTAACCATGAATCATATCAGTTTAGGAAAACAAAAGCATCTGCCTGTTTGTCGGCACTTCCTGTTCCACATACAGGCAGTGCACATAGAAAGCCAATGAATGAGAGGCGTTAGAGGCTCGAGTTCAGTCTCTGTTTGCATGGTCATCACAGATTCTCTCTCATTTTCCCCATCTGGCCATTGAGCAGGAAGAAAAGTCACAAACCGGTCTCATTTATGTACGACATTCCTTGTAAAGATTTTAATCACATTATAATGGTATTGTATAGCCATTAATACAAAATCATTCCCATACAAGCTACTTGACAATGATTGCATATTACAGGCTGGGAATGTATCAAGGCAGGATACAGGATGGAAATAGACACATATCCACATGGTCTGCTCCTCGAAGAGAGAACACAGGGACGTCTGCAGTGACACCATTGTGAACTATTCGCCTTCAGAGAAAGGCTGTCAGGGTAGCTTTGGACATGAAGGTTATCCACATGGTTCCTACAGACTGATCTGAAAGTGAAAATGTGAACAATAATAACCATAAAAACCATTTTAAAGGTTGAATTACAAGCACGTTATTTATCATATTCAGTGATTAGTGCCTGTTAGTTCTTCATCACAGAATGAATCCCGTTGTGGAAAGCCTCGTGAGGCCCGACCTTGGAGAACCACAGTTCCTTTCACTTCCTCCAGGTTCTTACAGTTGCTGTGCATACGAAAATGTATGTATAAGGTAAAAAAAAAAAAAGCACATGGACCTAAATATTCATGTATATGTGTAACCATTTTGAAAGTGGTGACTAAAATATGGAGTTTAGTTTTCTTTGTTGCTGTCTGTAATTATTTTTAGAAGTCAGGTAAGTTGAAACTTAAAGAAATATGTCTGGCTTGTTTAGTTCTGCATATAAATTTAACTATGAGATTAGATCCCAGTTTGAAAACTGCAGAAACAAAGGAGAAAGATTGGAAAGCCAGCTGTGGCATCCCAAAAGCACGTGTGGAATAGTGGTGTGCCTGATTTGTGTCTTGGGCATCCTGACAGGATGTGACCTGTGTCCCTCGAAGGCCTCCTGTCTGTTCTGCATTCGATATTTCTCTCTTGCTCACTCTGTGTTTCTAGTTCCAGCTCCAGAATGTCAGAGAGCTGATGTTTTAAAACTCCCAAATTCCCGGTCTTTATTTCATGGGGGAAAAAAGATTTTTAATATAAACATTTAACTTTTAGAACAGTCTAAGCTTTCAGACACTTGGTGCTGACAGTAGCTGATACATTTTACAATAAATAGCCTTAGCAGAGTTTTATTCATTAATATGGAAGGGAAGAATACTCTCTTGGGAAGGAAGAAGACAAAGCCTTGTGTGGGAACACCACTCAGTTTCCTTTGCCTGAAATCTTGTCCTTCCTCTTAATACAGTCACCACAGTCACTTGTGACTGCACTTTATTTGAATTATTTAAAATAGATGAATCTAAATCCTGGACTTTTTGTTTACATATTTATTATTGTTCCTCTTTATTTAACATTCAAATAACTTATTTTTATAAATTTAAGTTTTCCGTGTGCTTTTTTCCCCCTCCTAGCATAGTAAAGGCCTGTGACTCTGGCTTTAGTTGCAGGAGTTCTAAAATTCAAAATAACCCATGAAGATTATCCTCAATGGCTGCTAATCCCTTAGAAACTTCAAAGCAGATGGGGCTCCAGAGCTCCCATTTGTGGGACCTTTGCACTAAAGTTTGATGCAAGATAAACTGGATAGTGGTTTATAGAAAACATTTTAGACTACTGGAGATGGGCGTCATCGGTCTGGGAACCTAAGACCTATTCTTTTAACACGGCCTTTTCATTTGATCATCAACTAATTAATTTATGCTTGTGTGTATTGTAGGGTGGGGGGCTGTGTATTTTAGAGCACAACTTTCTGGATTTGTGGCTCTCCTTTTACCCTGTGATTCCTGAGGATGGGACTAGATCATCAGGCACGAGCCTTCATCAACTAAGCCGTTTTTGCCTGCCTATATGTTTCCATTTTGAAAACATAACCTTTCAATGTGTGCAGACTCACTGTACCTGAATTAAATAATTGCCTCGGTTTTGTTGTTGTTGTTGTTGTTGTTGTTGTTGTTGTTTTGGTTAATAATTGGTGTGAGATGGCTCAGCCTGATTGTGAGTGGTGTTATTCCTGGGCAGATGATTCTAGGCTGTATAAGAATGAAAACTCAGAAAGCTATGAAGAGCAAGTTAGTAAGCAGTGCTCCTACATGGTCTCAACTTCAATTCCTTACTCCAGGTTCCTGTGCACTGCTGCCCTGGCTTCCCTTGATGGTGCACTGTGATGTAGAAAAGCAAGCCCAAGAACCATTTTTCTCTCCAAGTTGATTTTGGTGTTTAACACAGCAATAGGAAGCTAACTAAAACACTGGAGGATGCACAGCCTGTTGAGACGACACCTGCTCTCTGTAATGTGTAACTCTTCTGTGCCAATTCTCTGGATGTACCCAGAAGATGAAGCGAGCGTGGGTGCTCTTAAATCAGTGATCAATATGCCACGCTTTCATGGCTCCCCTGTAACTCATTTTCCTTCACAATGTTTCCTCTGGATCTTTCAGTTGGTTTCCAACCAACTTTGGAATCCTGTACATTTAATATTAACTCAAAAAGAGATTAGTAGCTTAATTTTATAAACTAATGAACAAAATTTAGGTCACCATTTCTCTGCTACAGATCCAGAACTGAACTCCAATAGTGAAATGACCAGAATAAAACATAGAATAAAATAAAGGATAAAATTCACAGCTAAATTTGTGGAGCAAAACTCTATATCGAAATTGGTTTTTGTTCAGCACCCACAGTCTTTTTAATTTAGATCTGAAAAATTCGAATGCAGTAGTGTTTCTTTGTTGGATTTTCTTTAAGTGAGGTGCGGCCTCCAGAGCAGTACATGCTGTCTCCTTCCTTTCATTCCTATTCATAGATGAAAAAGACCAGGAATATATGCCCTCTGCTGGCAAAGCAGAGACCAGTGACTGTTTTTTAGAGACAATAGAAACAAAATTCTGTAGGTAGAATGCAACCTCATATTCAAAGACATTTTACAGAATGTGTGAAAGAGGCTTGAAATCATTAATTAAATCTCTTGGAGGACTTCCTACAAGTGTAATATTGGGGTTTATTGTAAATCTAAATGAGGTTACCAGGAAATCATAATGCTATAGTTTGTTATTTGCATTCTTGTTTCAAATTATTGAAAAAATAATGAAGCTTGAATGCCTAGTTTGGTTTATTCTGGTAAGGTTCTGAGCTAGATTGTTTTATGATATTCAAGCCTTGAAAGGTTTTGACTGTCATTATATTACATTTCTGAATATTAAATACTGGAGAAGTTTAGTGTTCCTAGGATATTTAGAATGGTGGTATTTTATACTGAAATGATTTAATCTGATCTATATTTGTAGCATCTTAGGAAATAAAATTTTACATCTTCATGCATATCTTAAATTCACATATAAATTTTTATATCTTCATTCATGAATCCTTGTTTCAATCCTAGAGAAACAAGGATTTTTTTTTTATTATTTTTAAAACTTTAAACACTTTTCTTCCATGTATAACTGTATTCTGGTTACACACAATCTTTAAATTATCCCCTGCTAGCCCCCTTCATGTATTTTCAATTCTGTCTTTCTATTTAGCCTCTCAGTGGCTACAACACTGAAGAAAATGGCACACACACACACACACACACACACACACACACACACTTGCTACAATCATAACAGTCAGTTAGCTTCTTAGGAAGTGATAGACCTGGCAGGCACTTTTATCTTTGATAAATGTCGGGGGTTCAATCTGAAGCAGCGGGTCTCCCACTGCTCTATGTTTGTGATTGCAGTGGCTATTTCCTGTCTGGATGGACACATGTAAGGGCATCCGTCCCCTTCCTCTGGCTCACTCATTGTTCCTAGCTCCCCTGTCTGTGATGTTCCCTGGGCCAGGCAGAGTGGCAGTAAGCAGTAGCCCATGCCTCTCTGCCCTAAGCTGAGAATCATCCGCTAGCCTATGAGTACAAACACAAATATTTAAAGGTAGTTTTATAATATGTCCATGTGGGGAAGCAACAGTAGTATGTTCTGCCTCTTTGTGATGACCTCCCATTCATAGGGTTTTCACTAGGTTTATAGTACCAGTTATGTGTCACCCCTCATGGAGTAAGACTCCAAACCAATCACAGAGGAGTTAGTTACCCCCACTATAGCTAATGCCACTATTAGACCGATATACTTATATTCCTTGGGAGATTGGTATTGTGCCAAAAACAGTCAACAGTTCAGTTGATGGATTTTCTTCCCTAGAAGCCTACATAGCAACTTCTGGAACTCCTGTAACCAAAGTGTGTGACATCTTCAACTACAGGTTCTTATTCCCTAGTTCTGGTGAGCACTCAAGAACAAAAGCAATAACCAGTATTCTCTAAGGGACCTGGGACCATGTATATAGCAATACTTGGGAATATATCTGCATTCTGCAGTATCTGGATTATTAAAGTACAGTGTTTCATAGGCCGGGGCTATTGGAAAAAGTTTTCATCAGGATGTAATCGTATTGTCAGTCAAGGAATATTTGTACATGACATAAACTGGCCATTTAGGCCAACTATTATTAACTTCAGATAGATTGTGTAGCTATTGGTAGGTATACATACGAAAAGTGGGATTCTCTACATTCGAAGGATGCTTACAATGATACATCATTACTCTTCAAACCTATCTAACTTTGTGAATTTGATAGAGTAAATGTAACTGATGAGACAGAAAGAATCATGATGTCTTAGAGAATTGAAAGTAAGCCAGTGAAACAAGATGAAAAGTCTTGGCATTGTTTCATCACTAGAACACTAAATGTTCTGAGCATTTCATCTGCGTGTGAAAAGGAGAAAAGGATAGAAAAGTGCCACCCTGCACTGGGAAGGGAGGGGCAGCTCAGGGAAGAAAAGAAAACTGGGTCTGACTATTTATGTGACCCTTTGCACAGTGGCAAGGAAGTTTTTCTCCACTGCTGTGTCTACAGTGCAGAATATGGCAACTCCTTGCTAAGCATTCTTTCTACTCTCTTGTAAAGAAATAAAAAAAGGATTCCTTAATTTCAAAGTAATTTTCTTATGCTCATTCCACTTAATACATTTTCTCAGTAGTATTAAACAGCGTTCCTAATGCTACATGAAATTTCTCAGATGAGAATAGTGGGGTATGCTTTACAAAAATATAGTCATTTTGCTATGCTGCCTTTGTAATAGATGGCAGAATCTCACCATATAACCTGGTATTCATTATTTACTACCTAGGTAGTATCTTGGACAGACATTCAGACTACCCTGAGTCCATGTTTGTATTCCCACAAAAAAATAGAATTATTAACTTATCAAAAATAGTACTGAAGAGATACATACTTATTTTAATTTACACCGGAAGTAAAAATGCAATAAACAATATATTCACACACACACACACAAGAAATGTGCTAGTACTGATAGGAAGAAGGTCATTAAAGCCATCTGCCAGATGGATGTGTAGTCAGCAAGCTGCAGCCATGTCTTCATGAGGAAATACAGGCAAAAATGTGGTACAGTTGAATCAAGTAAAGGGCCATAAGGGAGTTGAAACTGTGATTAATGCAACAAATCCATTCCAGCTGTGTATAGATCTTTGTAAAGAAAGGAGATTCCAGGAGGTGAGAGATTTAGATTAGGTAACAATGAGAATAAAATTGCAAATGTAACAGTTTTCACACTTTTTTGCAACAACACTGGAAAGTTCAAAGGCAAATCTGAAACAATGCATAACAGGTAGTGACAGACCAGGGCCAACCTTGTCCTCACAGGATTGTCTAGATTATAGGCTGCTTGTGCTGTTTACATCCCAACGTAACAGTTTTGTAAGTTTCAGATAACACTGAAATGATGGAAATAGTGGCTCTGAGGTGGGATTTCAAACTAACACCCTTGTCTTGTCGGATGCAGTCATTTAAATGGGTTAAAGCCCGGTGGGGATGGCTAGGTGTCTCATGGTAAGCAGAGGTCCGAGGGAAAGACAACCCTGTATTGGTGTTTAACTTTGATGGAAGGAAAGCGAGTCTAGTTGCCCTGGGTTCTGCTCAAGGCCAGTTTGCTAGGAGACAACGTGACCATCCTTTTCAACTTTGTTCTAAGTGTCTAGGAAGTGAACTTCAGAGGTAGAGCTGGCCCTTCCCTTCAGGAATACAATTGGCAGATCTGAGCCAGAGCTGATAATAAGGATTAAGATCATGGACTAACATAAGAAGTAAAATTTCGGGATTTTAAAACTTTTCCATGATCTAGGTGACTTTTTTTTTTTTTTTGAGATTCAGTGGTACTCACTGTTAGTATTTTTCACAAATATTATAAATTAAATTATAATAATCAAGATAATGGTATCATGAAATAATTATACATTGTCTTTACCAAAATGGTAGATGCAAAACAAACAAACAAAACCCACACATCAAACAAACAAACAAACAAAAAATATGAATTTTGGTTTTGGTATTGGAGAACTACTTTTATAATATGGTTATTCTCAGCCTACTAATACTAAGGTGTTGATAAACTTTAGAACCTGGAAGTGTTATAGATTAAGTACCCCAGAAATTGTTCCCCAAACCATCTTACCTGTTAGCACACTGCTTCACAATATCTAAGTCCCCATGTATTAAGCAGCAAGAAGACCAGATGTGCCATCTTCCTCAGTTTCTTTGTCCACACAGCCCCACTCCGCACGCTAATGGAGGAGCACTTCCTGTCTCAGAGTAGACAGGATCAGCTAATGTCCAGTCAACCTGACCTATTCAGAAAGAAAACACAAACCCGGACATGTCAATGACGATATTTCCAGAGAGGTCTAACTGAAGTGGAGAGATCTACTTCATCCCTGGTGCCATCCTATGTATGAACTGGGGTCCTAGACTGAATAAAAAGGGGGCGGGAAATAGGAAGCTATCTGAGCACTGGGATTCGTCTCACTCTCTAACTGTGTGGTTCCCACAACCATGCTTTCCACACCATGATGTACTGTATCCCCTCTCACCATGAGCCTGAGCAAGCCTTGGCTTCTAAGATGCTCTGTAATAGCAGGGGAAAAGAAACCCACACACTGACACACAGCATAGTGGAGGTGCTGGTGTGAAGCTTCCAGTCCTGGGGTTGTGTTTCTTCCAGGACAAGGGATCTTTGCTCTAGAGAACAGAATAAACATTTCTCATCTTACATTGTAGTTTTCTCTCTGAGAATGTAATTAATTATAAATTTATAACGAACAAGGCTAATCTTTTCTTTTGCACCGAGTATGAAGATTGCTGCTTCCAGTATTTCAAAACTGGAGATTTACCAGAGATCTGATTCATGTATGTGGATTATTAGGTGCCTGTACCTTAGCTTCATTAAAATTTTCACTGACACCATGCCCAGCAGGTTTGGGCCAACAGACAAAAACAAATCTGGCTACTTTAAACCAAATTTGGAAATCAAGAAGTGAAGACCCACAAAGCACAGGTGTCTTAAGTGTCCCACTTCAGCCAACACACCTGCCGCAATCTGTTCAATTTTCTTTTTCTTTGTATCTTGGACTGTATTAGGCACTCCCCTTCTCTGGTTCGTAAACCTCATTATTTTCTAGTTGTTACACCCCAATTTTTAACACTTCTTTGTGTCAAAAAAAAAAAATCTGGCTTGTATGAAAGCTCTTTTAAAAATGTTTTTCCAAGAGTATTTTCCAAGGAGGAACTGTATGGAATAGTAAAATTGGAACTGCTAAGATGTGGGGGGGAGAACAGGACGACAAGGGGTGATATGATTAAAGCACATCATATGCATGAATGGGAATGCCATAAGAAACCCTTTGTTCAATTAATATATGCTAATGAGTAAGACCAAGGAAAGAAGAAAAAGGAAGCCAGGGTGAAAAAAACGATGACCCTCAATGAGACATGACAATAGAAGATGAAATTGTCCTTCCCTTAAGATCTCATCGTAATTTTGAGTTAAATGACTACAAGTTCCTACTTTAAAGAGATGTTAATCTATATAATAAGCAAAGCGAAAGAGAGCTTTTGTTGTCTGATCAAGTTAATCACCCATAAAAGCTTTCATTTTTACTAATTCTACAATTAAACGTAAGTGTGGGAGAGATAACTACACTGAAACTTTGTTGATCATCTCAGAAAGAGAGCAAGGACAAAATATTAAGTTTATTTTAAACAGCAGACCTGTGTTATTAGGGCCAAGCCTGGAATGGCTCTGATAGGGACAGACTGACATGACTCCTGCAGGGCCGGAATGTGGGCCTTCACAAGTGTTGATGGCTGCCGTGGGCATAAAGCTCATTGGTGTAATAATGTACATATTTTTACATTCCTTCCAGGAATGTCCTCACTGTCAATGTTAATGACTCCATGATAATATGAGACAGCATGAGTCCAGTAGGTGATGGTGTGGCTAATATCTCAGCAAAATAGTAAATGCTGGGACCTTCAGGGCACCCCTTAAGGCTATGGGAAACAGCTCTAAATACATAAATCCAAAAATATGTACTTTCTCAGCTATGCAAAAAAATAAGGATGCAATATGAATCATGAAAGGCTTCACGAAACTAAGGAAACAAAGGCAACTACTACGTGAGCTGGCTTGTCAGAAAGATGTAAAGGCAGGCAGATTCCTGAGTTCAAGGTCAGCCTAGGGCAGAGTGAGGTTAGGCCTAGATAAGGTAGAAATGGTAATTCCACGGCAGGGTCCTGCCCAGCTAGTTTACTGCCGGCTTAATAGAGATAGGCAAATCTCTAAATTCTTTTGTAATGTTAAGAAAAAATAAATGTATGGTTGTTGTCTCTTCAAAATCAAAGGGCTGAACTCAGAACTCCGCCAGCCTCTACCTCCCAAGTGCTGGGATTAAAGGCTTGTACCACCACCACCCAGCAGGAGTCAACTTTTAATTGCAATGTGAAAAGTATTAAAAAAATAAATATTCTGCTGGGCAGTGGTGGCGCACGCCTTTAATCCCAACACTTGGGAGTCAGAGGCAGGCGGATTTCTGAGTCTGAGAGCCAGCCTGATCTACAGAGTGAGTTCCAGGACAGCCGGGGCTATCTAGAGAAACCCTGTCTCAAAAAAATAAAAAACAAAACAAACAAATAAATAAATAAATATTCCTGTAGATATATTTGAACCCAATGTTATTTGTTATTATCTGTTTATAAAGGTATATTTATAACCTAGGAGAAATTCTTAGAATAGATCAGTGGGAGAATTTGCCTAACATGTACAAGGCCTTTGGTTGCATCTCAGAATGCAGTCACCACAAAAGAACAACGAGAATGAAAACAATGACAATAAAAATCTATTATGGAATTGCTGTCCAAGGATATCCTTTAGGGCGGTGAAATCAGCTAGATCATCAGGCCAGAGGAAGCACATGCGAAAGTGTAAATGGACAATGAATGGTAGGAGAGCCACCCCTCTGTGTCTCTGCCCTCAGGAAGAGGGTAGTAGGTTCTCCAAATGACCTTCGTAAATGGCTCTGTGTGAGGGAGAGCATGCGTAGGATCTAGGATCATGGCATGTCAAGGAAACAGAGGTGGAAAATGAATAGACTTTAAGTTTTTCATTAATATTAAAACTTCAGGGGCTGGAGAGCTGGCTCAGGGAGGGTAAAAGCACTCACCACTAAATCTAATACCCTGAGGGAGAGATCCCTAAGTTATTCTCCAACCCACCCCATACACATGCACACAACTAAAGAGAATACAATATTTTTAAAAAGTGTTTTTAAAAACATTCATTTTAAAATCAGTGTTAGTTTGACAGTGAAAGTGAGTAGAAATTATAAGCATTTCAAATACACTGCAGGCTCTGCACATGCTTGGTTTCCCCACTGTCAGCATCTCACACCAGAGTGTGAGGTACTGTTGCTACTGCTGATGAAGCCGCACTGACACATGAGAACATCACCTGAAGGCCACAATGGTCAAGTCACTCTTGGTATGGCGCATCCTGTGCCTTTGGAAACATGTGGAATATGAATCCATCCTTAGAGTTTCTCTCTCTCTCTCTCTCTCTCTCTCTCTCTCTCTCTCTCTCTCTCTCTCCCTCCCTCCCTCCCCCCCCATCGTGTGTGTGTGTGTGTGTGTGTGTGTGTGTGTGTATGTGTGTGTGTAAAGGTCATTTGTTCTTTTCCCCCCCATTAATTTATTTATTCACTTTACATCCTGACCTTAGCCCCCCTTTCTCTCAGTCCCTTCTCACACAGCCCCTTCTCCCATCCCACCTCTCCTTCTCCTGAGGGAGGTTCCCCCATGGGTACCAACCTACCCTGGCACATCAAGTCACTTCAGGTCTAGGCATGTCCTCTCTCACTGAGGCCAGGCAAGGCAGCCCAGTTAGGGGAGCAGGATCCACAGGGAAAGAACAGAGTCAGAGACAGCCCCTGCTCTAGTTGTTAGTGGATGCAGGTGAAGAACAAGACCCACATCTACTCCATATGTGTGAGGGCCTAGGTCTAGACAGTGTGTACTCTTTGGTTGGTGGTTTAGTTCTTGGAGCTAGCAAGGATCCAGGTTAGTTGACTCCGTTGGCCTTCTTGTGGAGTCCATATTCTATTTAGATCCCTTAATCCTTCCTCCAACTTTCCCCAAGACCCTGAGTGAGAATCCGAAAGGACATGCATGGTGTGTACTCATGAGTAGACATTAGCTATAAAGTCTACGATACACAGGCTGCAGTCCACAGACCCAAAGATGCCAAATAACAATGAGGGCCCAAGGGAAGATGCATGAATCTCACTCAGATCCGGATATTAAATTGTCATCAGAGGTGGAAGGAGGGAAGACACTGGGTGGGAGAGGGGGTGGGGAGGGTTATGGGAGGCAGGGGGATCAGATGTAAGGAGAACAGGGGAGGGCTGGGAGAATGTTTGGAAGCTTGAGGGTGGGGTGGGGGGAAGGAGACAGACATAGGGAGGGGCATCTCTAGGACGTGCCAGAGACCTTTGATGGGAGAGGCTCCAGGGCGTCTATTATGGTGACTTTAGCTGAGTGTCTAGCAGTGGGAGATATGGAGTCTGAAGTGACCACCTCCTGTAGCCATAAAGTTCAGGAACAAAAATGAAGCAGAGACTGAAGGAATGGCCAAACTTGTGACTGGCCTACCTTAAGACCCATACCCTGAGCAAGAACCAATCCCTGAAACTATTAATGATACTCTGTCTGTGCTTGCAGACAGGAGCCTAGCTTAACTGTCCTCTGAGAGGTTCCACCCATCAGCTGACCAAAAGAGATGCAGAGACCCACAGTCGTATGTTCCTAATATAGTTTGAGTAAATACTAAAGCATACTCAGGTTTTATTTCTTGTTGCTATTATAAAATACCCTGAAAAGAAGCAGTTCTGGGACGAAAGAGTTATTTAAGTTTGTAATTTCAGGCTGCATACTATCATAGCAGGGACGCTATGGAAAGCAGGAGCTTGAAGCAGCTCGTCATAGGCAGTCAAGAACAGACAGGGAATGCACACGTGCATGCTTACCCTCAGACCCCTTTCTCTGCCACTGCAGCCCAGGATCCCGTACTTAAGGTATGGTGCCACTCAACGTGGGCATGACTCAAGCCTCACTACTGTGATAAGGATAATTTTCAAGACATGTCCACAAATCAGACTGATCTACAATGTCCTTCACTGACACCTTCTTCTCAGGAGATTCTAGATTGTGTCAAATGAGCAATCAAAACTAGTCGTCACGATATAAAATTTATAGATAATTGTGTAATAAATCTCCCATGTCTTGCAGAATAGATGTCACATTTCTCATTTCCACCACTTGGTCAGAATTTTAGATTTTCATTGTTTTAGATTCTGCTGATTATGATTATCATCTCTTATTGCTATTCTGAATTTGAATTTTAGGTCTTAATAAATGAATATGTTTGTATATGTTATATATATATATATATATATATATATATATATATATGATATGTCTTTTACCACTTGTAAGTCAGACTGTTCATTGTTCATTTTCTTATTTTTGAGATCTGAGTTCCATATAGATTTGGATGACCACATAATAAAAAGAATATGGGAGTCTTAAATTATTTTCTCAAAGTCTGTGCTATCTCTTATTACTCAAGTGGCCATTTGCAAAACACAGATCACAACAGTTTGTTTTCTTCATGGATCTTATGAATACTGTGTATCTGAAAAGCTGTCATCATGATGAAGATTGTCAAAACAGTTGATGTTATTTTCTAGGTGTTTTAAAGCTTCACACTTTACATTTAGGCTAATGATCATATTCAGTCAGTTTCTGGTGTTGTGCCCAGATTGTGGAAAAACCCCAAAGAAACCACCAAGAACTACAACTCCAATGTAAGCAAATGAGAATTTTTGTTCAAGCTTGATCTTTGGCTGCAAATCTTCCTGATGCAACAGGACAAGAGAGCAGCCCTGAGGTCTAGGGGAAGTGGCAGGGGAAGTGGGTTTATAAAGGAAAAAGATTGCAAACAAGGGTTTCCAAGCTTTGGCATTATGCGAGAGGGTAAAGGAATGCTGGTCTTTAAGATAATTGGTTTACAGCACCTGGTTAAACCACAAAGAGGGAGCATACAGGAAAAAGGACCATCTTGACCTGTGAACCATTAGGTTTCCTTAGCTCACTGTGTTATTACCAGCTAGTTGCAGCTGCTGTGTCTATTTTGCAACTGCCAGGGACATTTTGTGATTTTTCTTATACCTCAAGGGTGGGGGCCATGCCTCTCTATGGGCAAGTTAACTTAGAATGGAGTCTTGAAAACAAAATGGAATTTATTCTGCTACCTCAGTCCCTTCACTGGGATGTTTCTGAGGGTAGATCGGATTCACTTTTCCTACATAGATGTCCACTTGGTCCAGTATCACTTCTGAAAGACTGCCTTTGTTCTACTGTGTTGTCCAAGCCTCTCAATCAAAGGTCATTTGACTATATTTAAGGCTTATTTTGGGCTCTGCAATATGTTCCCTCAAATTTGTTCTTTTCCATCAATTTTGTATGAACTTTGCCAGATATCTTTGTCTAACTATATACATGTGAGAATCACCTTCACATTCCTGATAAAAGTTTACAGACATTTTGCTGGAGTTGAGTCAGATTTATGCATTGAATTTGGGGAAAATGATATTGTGACAATATAGGATCCTATTTATAAACATGAAAAATGTCTTAATTCACTTAGTTTTGGTTCCCATTGGATATCTTTCACCAGGTAGACCTCTGGCTTCTCTTCAAAAGAAGTCCCTAGTTCTAAACTTGCACATATTCTTCTCAATTTATCTGATTCACTCTGTACAGTTCTTTCATCCTAGCTAGCTTTTCTTCCTCTCTTGTAGGGCTAGGCATTAATTGCTTTTTCAATTCTCAGCATTCATATACATCTCTTGAGTCATTTGGACTCTGATCATACTATTTGCTTGATTTCTACCAGTAGATTATCAAAAATATTAGACAAAATGTAAATGATTTATGCATTCATACGTGCCTTTCCCTTTTCCAATAGCTGTTTTTTCCTTCTTTCCTTCCTTTCTTCCTTCCTGAATCTGCAGGGGTCCGTGATATTCCGGATTCAAATAGTATGTAAACATGAAGAGTGTTTTATTCTTCAGAAGTCCAGCATGCTGAACTCTCACATTCCCAAGATAGAAAGTGGGCTTACAGGCTCAATTCAAAGCACATTAGGAGAATTCTGGAGTACATAACCTCTAGCTTAATCTGTTGGGTCCATCTCTATGGAAATTCCAGAACCATTACTAGGGCTTGGGGCTGGAAGCTATTGCAGGGGAAGTCTGGAAACTGCTGCTGACACATTGTCCTTGCCCCAGGCCAGGTAGTGGGCAACTTCTGATTAGCTGCCTGAAGCCTGGGTTTGTTTGTTTGTTGTTTTTTAGTAACTGACTTACCAGGGCTTGCCTGCACTTGTCCAGTTCTTGGAAACAGATTAGGCCTAGTTTCCTTAACTGTCGATTGGAAGCCTGTCTTGGAATCAGCCTATCTCATCCCTGTCAAATCAAGGCTGTCCCCTCTTCTGGTAAGGTACTTATTGCTGGAGTCTTATTGTGTTAACTCTTTTACCTCACCCAGAGAAGTTCTTCCTTTCCCATTTCCCAGGAAATACATTATAACTTATTTCTCTGCCTATAAAACAAGCCAATTCAGATTCAAATATATGTTAACATAGTTTTATTGGGAAGCTAGCTGCTCTGCAGCAGGCAAGTTGACTGGCCCCAAGGAAGGTGTCAGGCTAGGAAAGTCACCATGGAAAGGGCGAGAAAGAACGCATTCATAGAGAGAAGGAGAGAAGAGAGAAGAAAGGTGGATAGAGCAAAATGTCTGGGTTACTTAAGGAACAGGCTCTGGGGGGAAGGGCAGAATTCTGGAAAATTCAGGGTAGAGGGTGTGGTACACCAGGTAGGGACTGAGGGATGCTGTGAGAACGTGAAGGCCAGGTCTGCTTTTGCATGTAAAATATGCACCTCAGCTGTTTGCTCCACCAGGTCAGAGTTTGGGAGGTAGTGTCTGAAACCTGACAGTATATACATCAGTGATAGAGAGTTTCTTGGTGCCTCATACAGTGACCAGTGTATACTTTGTTCTTGCAGAGATAAAGCTTTCACTGTCAATGAAAATTAAAAAAAAAAAGAAATGAACAAAAAAAAGAACATGACTGCTCTTAGGTAAGGTGGAGGAGACCGTTTATTAGATAGAAGAGAGCACAACCACATGCAGGGATATCTGGGAGAGTCCAAAATGAACATGGCCCTAGCTGGGCCATGTGAGGAGAGATTGGAGAGAGAGGAAAGAAGAGCCACTGAGCAAGAGGGGTAGCCTAGGTCAAGAGACTGACCACGAGACCAGGAGGGTAAAAGATAGACAAAAGGAACAGGAGAGAAATGGCTCGATCATATGTGAAGGGCATCGTGGATAAAGGCAGCCTCTTTCCTGGGCTGGAGAAGTTGAGCATAGGGGTGGAGTATGCTAGCCAAGAGAACCCTGTCACTGAGGAATGCTGGGAGAACATGGTGGTCAGGGTCTGCTTGATATGTCAAATAGGCATTTCAGCCATTTGTCTCAGGTTTGAGACCTGACACTTGAATGAAGACCCAGCTTGTGGCAGTTGCAGCCTGTGACTCTGGGAAGGAAACGAAATCATTTGTTTGATGTTTCCTGCACATCATTGCTGTTATTTTAGCTGGTGCATTTGGCTCACTGACTTTCTGGATTCAGATTCCTATAATGAGGCCAAGTGGACATCTATCTAGGAATGAGGGAAGAGTTGTTCAGAATGAATGTGGAAAAGGGAGGCCTTGCTCTCTGGCCTGGTGGATAATGGCTGGAGCAAGGGCAAGATATACACTGGCTCTGAGGGTGGCCTGCCTGTGATATACTTCCATCCTGGCTGTGATTTTCATGTAAACAACCAACAGCATTAGCGAAATCCCTGCCTCTCAACACAGGGGAGCCATTGCTCCTTCTGTATCAAGAAACCTTGGTATTTTGCCTAAAGTCTACTGTAGTTTGCCATCATCTGTTTGCAAGTTTTAAAGACAGGAGCCTGTGGTCCCAAAAAAACACATCTAGAAGAGGATCAGTAGACTATCACACATGCAAACTGGAGCCAATAAAAGAAACCATGTGGTCAACTGAAATGAGCTGGAGCCACTCTGCTAGGGAGGTAAAAGTCCAGATCTGGATCTTGTATTTAACCTTGTATAATTTTCTTTTGCGAGCGTTCTGTAGTTTTTAAAAACTTGTGGTTGTTTAGCAAAGTTCCCCGGTAGGTTTGAATTCTATGCAAATAATTTATTGACTGGGTGTGTTAGTGAGGGAAAACGGATCAATCTAAAGAAAGAAATAGAGAGAGGAAGGGAGGGTGAGGGCGAGAAAAACAAAGGACAGAAAGAATTTACTCAGAGCAAGCAGGAAGAAAGATTTGGTCTAAAGGCAGGAGTGCTGCTTTCTCTCATTGTCTGCTGCTGGCATTCTGCTTCTGATGTCCTGGCAGGTCAGCAATATCAAGGAGCAGCAGTGCCAGTGCGGGGGGCGGTAGGCAGAAGAAGCCCACGCGATAGTGAACACACTGATGACATGGGGCTCCTTTAAGACTCTGACTTTTTGAGGTAAGATGATAAAGAACTGAGGAGGTGGGGCTGGAGAGATGGCTCAGTGGTTAAGACCACCGGCTGCTCTTCCAGAGGACCTGAGTTCAATTCCCAGCAACCACATAGTGTCTCACAACCATCTCTAATGGGATCTGAAACCCTTTTCTGGCATGCAGGTGTCCATGCGATAGAGTACTCCTATACATGAAATAAGTAAATAAACCTTAAAAAAACTGGAGAGGTATTTCAGTGGTTAAGAGCACTGGCTGCTCTTCTGGAGGACTTTCCTTTGAATCCCAGCACCCATATGGTAGCTCATAACTGTCTGTAACTCAAGTCCCTAGGGATCTGAATCCATCTTTTGGCCTCTGTGGGGACTGCATGCACATGGTGCAGAAATATACCATATGGTTATGGCAAAATACCCAAACACATAAAATAAAAAAGAAAGAACCAGTTTTTTAAAAAAGATGATAATGTTTCTTGCCTCGAAGGGGAAGATATAACATTGTGTTTCCAGGAAAATGATTTTAATTATGCTTAGTACAATGCCATTTTTGAAACCTAAACTACTACAGTAGAAGAAATGACAATTATATTTATAAAACTTTTTCTGTGTTGTTATTGTTGTTCACTTA
Organism: Apodemus agrarius; assembly: GCA_964023405.1. Classification (NCBI taxonomy): domain Eukaryota; kingdom Metazoa; phylum Chordata; class Mammalia; order Rodentia; family Muridae; genus Apodemus; species Apodemus agrarius. The sequence continues at coordinate 87,101,861 of OZ030006.1, read as the reverse complement.
CTAGGCTGTCTTTCTGTATTTGTTTTCAATCATGCTTAAGCAGACCAAACCTGACCTAGTTCCCAAGAAGGATTCCCAAGAAGGGATCTAAAAAGGCTGTCACCAAGGCCAAGAGACATATGTCAAGAAGCACTCCATCTATGTCTACAGAGTGCTGAAGTAGGTGCACCCCAGCATGAGCCATTTGTCCAAGGTCATGGGCATCATGAACTTGTTTGGCAGTTACATTGTTGAGTGTATCACAGTTGAGGCTTCCTGCCTCAAGCATTACAACAAGTGTTCTACCATCTCGTCCCAGACATGCAGATGGCCTTGACCTGCTGCAGCCTGAGGAACTGATTAGTGGCAACTGGGAAGCAAAGTAGGCAAAAAGGAGCCCAGGGTCCTGGAGCCATGCTAAGTACATGCATGCTGCCTTGATTTATCTCCGTTCACTAGCCTGCAGCTCCCGAAGGTTCCATCCCCTCTCAATGGCACGTCATGCTCTGGCTCAGACTTTCAGTGTATGGCCGGTGGAGGGCATTTCATGGTCAACACTGGGAGTGTGTCCATTCCTTCCCTTTGAAAGTTTAATTTAAGTGTATCCAGAGAAAATCAAATCTGTCTCATAAGAAGCGCTATCTTAGCAACTAAAACTTCGAGACAGCAAAGGGTGGGCACGAATCTTTTCCTGTCACCATCCCACGTCAGCCTACAAGTGTTTTGTTTCAATTGAAAGCAATTTCCTTTTGAACTTTCTAGTGACCTTTAAGAGACTAAACATCCTCTGCTCAAGCCTGCCTCCTGCAGGACCTGGCCAGGCATCAAAAGCAGGAGGTAATTGGCACTCCTTGACAATGGCCTTTTCAGAGTCAGAAGGTTAAGTGGAAGCAGAGGCCAAAGCAGGTGCTCAGTGTATATGTTCCTGGCTCCATTAAAGCCTTTCTTCACGTATTTGTTCCTTTCATTTTATTTTCAAAACAGAGAGCTTTGCTCCTAATCTGTCCAGCTACAATAGTGTGTGATTATGGTCACACAGCGAAAAGCCCACACGGCGCATTTATTTCCTAAGCTATTTACAACCACCGCAAATGATACGAGGAAAAAAAATATCAGTCTGAATGCACAAATATCACTTTGACATCATTCATCATCATCAGAACACTACAGGATGGTACACACAAGCTGGCTTTGTCAAATCTAGGGGGAAGTGTTTTCATTTACTGTCCCGGTAAATCGTACAAGCCAATCCACAATTAGGAGGCTGACAAGGGACTGCTCTCTTCTTCCATGATTTGGTGATTAGTGGAACACACCATAGTAAATTAATTGGAGATATTTGAAGGACCTTTTTTTTTTTTTTTTTTTTTTTTTTTTAAATATTACAGGCACGAGGCTGTTGGTTTGTTCCGCTATTGTGTTTTGCCATCTGGACCGCTGCTAAATGGTAGTGCCCCCTTCTTCCCAAAAGGGAAAACAAGATAAATGTTCCTCAACGTTTCTTATGCCTGTTTAAACCAATTTCTCTGGGTGTACAGTAGGTCTTGCCAGCCGTCCCCTTATTCCCTTCATTTTCCTTCTCTAAATAACCCATCAAGGAGAAGAAAAGAAAGAAATCTTATGTCTAGCAATTTCCCATTCTGATCCCCAGTGTGAGGCCATTTAATAGTCCCCTTTTGGAGTGGGTCTAATTGCCCTATATATGGGGGCTTTCTATTGACGCTTTCTAGTCAACACAGAGTTCAGTGTACTTACACATATATAATTTATCACGTGAGGGTCACTTTCTTCACCCGTATTATTCTGCTGTTTAAATTGCCATTCACCGTGTGAATTTCCATGTAATTAACTGGTTTGGTGACAATTTCAGGCACTTCAGAAAGACAAAGGAAAACCTGAAAAATGCAGCGCTCACACTTCGGCTTCCGCACGACACATTACTCCTCTGCTCCCCTGGACTACCAGATGTCAGCCGAAATTGAAGAATAGAGATGACACCATGCTTCCTAATGTGCTGCCTTGTGTGCCAGATGGAGTTTTACACAGCAGTGCAGGAAGGGCCAGGCAGTAGCACTTAGACTGCAGGCTCAGCCTAACCCGCACTGCTCGATCCTCAGCGTTCCGGATGATGGAGCATAATTGTACTGTAGGTCCCTGATAGCTTAATTTATGAGGATTGATTTTGTTAATTCAAGTGGTTCAAAAGTCACTGTTAGAGCTTGAGTCCATCTAATTGTTTCTGACTTTAGCTTTACTCACGCTCTGAGAAGACAGATGGCTGGACGGAGGAGACGGTCTTCTTTTACTGCTGTTTTTCCATTTGATTCCACACGTGTCATGTCATCCTTTACTGTGATGTACACGTCGAGGAGCACTTTGACAAAGAGCAGGCAGTGTTTTCTTTTCTTTTCTTTATTTCTTTATAGCTGAGTGCAAATAAATATAAAGTCTAAGCCTGTTAATTGTATTTTTTATTTTACAATTGTATTTTCCTGAATTAATCAGGAGGTCTTAAGATTTTCATCTAAATGTTAGTATTGGGCTCTAAACTGGAAGATTGTAGATGCTGCTTGATAGGATTAATTGGCTATGTTTTAGACTAACAGGAGATGTCTGTTGTAATTTTCACTAATGTATTGGGAAACTCTATTAACACGTCCATTAAAACAATCAGCGAGAAACAAGCAAAGGGATTTCACTTCTTGTCTTTTGAATTTTCCATAGGATGGGTGACACATAAACAACAGTGTGGAGGAAGAGAGCAAAAAGAGAGACACTAAGAGAGTCAGAAAATGAGGAGGATAGGAGAGATGGGGGAAGGAGAGATATGAAGAGGGAGGGAGGGATAGAGATATTTTACTCTTTTTTGTTTTGTTTGCTCTACTGACTCTACTGCTGTGTCCATGACAGCAGTTTTCTGCCATCCCTGCAGGTTCTTTCTGAATTCTGAGCTCTAATGTTAATTTGAACACTACCAACCAGTCTCATTCTTAATTCACTATACTAACCTAGGAAAGAATAGCTCCCTTTGGATCCAATGCTAATGAGAACAAAACCTCACATCTGCATAACATTCTAAAAATGAAGGCACTTAAGGTACTCTACAGACATGATTTTATTACCTTTTTGTTGTGGTTGGTTTGTTTGTTTTCTTGTTTGTCTATTTTGGTTTGCTTTAGTTCCAGGGCTCGGAAGACAGAGGCAGAAGGATCTCTGTGAGTTCAAAGCCAGCCTCTTCTGAGCTACATACTGAGACCTTGTTTCACAAAAAAGAAAGGAAGAAAGAAAGGAAGGAAGGAAGGAAGGAAGGAAGGAAGGAAGGAAGGAAGGAAGAAGACCTATCATGCTAGTGTTCCATCAGGAGTAACACAAGGCTGCTGCACACACTGAACAAGGAGAACATCCACTCTTTCCTGAAGTGACAGCAGAGTGTCCTGGGTTGTATAAAAAAACAAGTTGAGCAAGCCACAGGACCAGAGCTATCCCAGTCTTCAGACGTGGTTAGCAGGTCTCCATGGAGTTTCTTTGAAAAGTACTATATGGCAAAGGCACATATATGCAAACCTATAGGTGGTCTTAATGAATCACATGCAGAAGTATTCCTGAAGAAAGTATCCCTGAAGAAAGACCTACCAACCTTGACTCTAATACTCTTTTCTAATCCCTAAATCCTTCTTTAAAACATATTTATTGAATGTAAGTCCTATTTAGCACCTACTGTGCCATAGACCCTTGGGGATAGCTACATTTCAAGAAACTGAATACTGGAGCCCAGTCATTCTCTAGCAACCGCTCAGCAGTTTTCTTTTTGTTTGTTTGTTTGTTTGTGTTTTGTTGTTATTGTTTGTTTGTTTGTTTGTTTTTGGTTTTTCGAGACAGGGTTCCTCTGTGTAGTCCTGGCTGTTCTGGAACTTGCTCTGTAGACCAGGCTGGCCTCAAACTCAGAAATCTGCCTGCCTCTGCCTCCCAAGTGCTGGGATTACAGGTGTGCGCCACCACGCCTGGCTCAGCAGTTTTTTGTTTTTTTTTTTTTAATATCTTCTATGGCTTAAAACTATGAAGGGTCTGTACTCCTTAATTTTGAGTCAGCTTGACACAAATTAGAGTCACCTGGGAAGTAGGAGCCTTAGTTGTGGAATCAATTCCATCAGATCTGTCTACAAATATTTTCTTCATTGATGATTTATACAGAGGACCCATTTCTGCTATTGCTGGTGCCAGTCAATGGGCTGGTGTCCTGGGTTGTATAAGAAATCAAGTTGAGCAAGCCACAGGACCTTTAGACTTCTAAGATGAAATAAACCCTTTCCTTTTCAAAATGCTTTTGGATCATGGTATATATATATATATCAGTAGCAGAAAGCTAGCTAGAAAAGTGTTTTAAAGGTTACAACGTTTTTTTTTTTTAAAAATTTATTTATTGTTATATGTAAGTACACTGTAGCTGTCTTTAGACACACCAGAAGACAGTGTCAGATCTCATTATAGATGGTTGTGAGCCACTATGTGGTTGCACAGATTTGAACTCAAAACCTTCAGAAGAGAAGTCAATGCTCTTAACCACTGAGTCATCTCACCAGCCTGGTTATAACCCTTTAATGTGACCCAAACCTTTTAATTTTTTTTCTTAATATTCATATGCAAAGACCTCCTCAGATCAACTAAAGCAAACAGTCAAATAATTGCTATATGGAATATCTGTTATAACTGCCTACGGAAATCTGGTCTTCTGTGCAGTATGTATCAAAGCCATACAGAGTTGGTATATATCTATACTAACCCAAATTAACCTCAGATGGCCTTTTACAGAACAACTTCTACTCTTCCTGGGTAATTAACATTGTAATATCTTTTGTTGGTCTTAATTGGATTTTAGAGAAGGAGAAGGGGAGGGGCTTGGAGAGGGGTTAAAACTGTTTTCAGACAAAAGGCACTTAACAAACTTGGTCATAGAGCAGAGTTCTGCAGGAGAGAGTTTCTAGCCTAAGATTGAAGAAAAGTGGTACATTTTAGGTTTCATAGGGAAAGGGGGCCGTCTTATACTACAAGGCAGAAGCTTTATTTGATATGTGACCTACTACACTATGTAATTGAAGTAGGGGAATGAGGTACATATGACTTAGGATATGTGACATGGGCTGTTCATTCTTTGAGTGAGGGAATGGGTCTGGTTAATGTGTGACTAGAGTGTGGCAGTGGTTAGGATCAGATGATCCTGAATAATGAAGAGCAATGGCACTTGGTATATTCCCACTTATTCACCACCTTTTCTGCACAGGTCCTTAAAGAGCCTGGGTGCTTTAACATCTGTCACACTTGTGTTTATAGAGGAGAAAACAGAAAAATTATGTTATAGGCAGGAGACAGTATGGGACAAAGGCTTGGTGTGCACTCAATTCAGTCTTTGTTTCTTAAAGAATTGAAGCATCAATGAATTGTAGGTCTCCCATCTTATATCAGGTAGTCAAATGGTGGTCCTTGTCTCAGTCTATATTCATATCCACAAATGGGAGGATTTGCACACGAGTCCATGTAGTTTGTTGGTCAATGATTTGGAAAAGTCAGTTCCAGAGATAGACTTGAGACTGGCCCATGGATGATATAGAAACAAAAATCATCATTATGGGGGTAACCGTGGGGATGAATCATAATGCCTCAGGATGTGTTATAAAATCATCCATCACATGATTTTGATGTTGCTTGTCTCTCTTTTGAAGCATGAGTAGCAAACTCCTTTTTTTTTTCTGTATTTCTGACCAGGCCAAATTGATTTACATAAAAGCAGCATTCACTACCCCCACCCCAGAGATAAAGGCACTAATTTCAGCTGTCAGGAGATCTAAGTATCTACTAATTTGGAGTGTGGCTACTGCCAAGAAGTCTTCATGATTCTGGATTCTTGTCAGGGTTGGAGAGATTTCACCAAGATTTCCTTGCATGTCTTGAGATGAGAAGGAATGATAGTATATTATTGTAGTGGTTAAAAAAGCAATGCTTCCCATAGACTCATGTTTTTGAATATTTGGCCATGGGGAGGAGCACTATTAGGAGGTGTTACCTTTTTGGGGAAAGTTGTCACTGTTGGTGCATACTTAGATGTCTCCTACTCTTCCACTGTGTCCAGTGTGGCACACAGTCTCTTTCTGCTGCCTTCAGATCAAGATATATAACTTTGAGCTCCTTCTCCAGCACCATGTCCACATACATGCAAAAATGCTTCTTCCATGATGGTAGTGGACTAAACCTCTGAAACTGTAAGCCAGCCCCAATTAAATGCTTCCCTTTATAAGACTTACTTTTGTCATGGTGTATCTTCACAGCAATAAAAATTCTAATTAAGGCCATTATTAATGTGGCTAAACCCTTTAAATTTAACTTATTCTTGTCAATAACTGCTATTATACCCAAGTCTACAAGAAGAGTACTATGTGAATCTCCCCCCCCTTCTCTCGTGTGTGTCCAATTAAGAGAAATATACATACTTTTTTTTTTTTTGTTTTTTCGAGACAGGGTTTCCTCTGTGTAGTCCTGGCTGTCCTGGAACTCACTCTGTAGACCAGGCTGGCCTCGAACTCAGAAATCTGCCTGCCTCTGCCTGCCAAGTGCTGGGATTACAGGAGTGCTCCACCACGCCCGGCTACAGTCATACTTATTGTGGCTATGTCTACATTGTGGGTGTCTTAGTTACTATTCTATTTCTGGGAATAGACAAGGCAACTCATGTGAAGGAAAGCACTTAGTTGGTGGATTACTAACAGTTTTAGAGGGTTAGGTTGTAATCATGGCAGAAACTATGGTGGCAGACATGTATTAAGGTATGGGGCTAAGAGCTTACTACATCCTGATCCACAGGTAGACAAGCAGACAGGGAAGAGGGCAGGTGACTTTTAAAAACTCAAAGCCTAGTCACAGTGATACACCTGTTCCAATAATGCCATACATCCTACAACAGGACCATACCACCAGATCCTCTGCAACAGTTCTAGTAACTGTGTACCAAGAATTTAAACATAAGATCCTATGGGGGTCCACAGGGAATAAGACAAAAAACTTTAGAACTCATGTCCCACTACTCCAGATGGTGAGGACAGAAGTAGGCTTGACGTGCACAGAAAAAGTTATTTCTGAATAAATGGGAAGAGGGAGAGGAGATGTGGTCTGTAAGTTTAGTGTTTTAGTAGCAGGTTCTGTTTTTTTTTTTTTTTTTTTTTTTTTTTTTTTTTTAATTTTATTTTCTATATTCTATGTTTACATTCCAAAGGCTTTCCCCTTTCCCAGTTCCCACCCACCATAGTTCCCATAGTTCCTCTCCCCCCCATCTGTTCCCCAATAATTCCCCCTCCCCCCTCGGTTTCTTTACTAAACTGGAAGCAATCTTTACAGGCCCAGGGTCCTCTCCTTTCTTCTTCTTGGGAATCATTTGACTTGCTATTTGTGTCTTGAGTATTTAGGGCTTCTGGGCTCATTAATATCCACTTATCAGTGATTGCATTTCAGGTGCATTCTTTTGTGATTGGGTTAATTCACTCAGGATGATATTTTCCAGGTCTAACTATTTACCTACAAATTGCATGAATTCATTATTTTTAATTGCTGTGTAGTATTCCATTGTATAAATATACCACATTTTCTGTATCCATTCCTCCTTTGAGGGATATTTGGGCTGCTTCCAATTTCTGGCTATTATAAACAAGGCTGCTATAAACATAGTGGAGCATGTGTCCTTATTGCATGCAGGGGAATCCTCTGGGTATATGCCCAGGAGTGGTATGCCAGGGTCCTCTGGAAGTAACATGCCCAATTTTCTGAGGAACCGCCAAACTGATTTCCAGAGCGGTTTTACCATTTTGCAATCCCACCAACAGTGGAGGAGTGTTCCTCTTTCTCCACATCCTCGCCAGCACTTGTTGTCTCTTGAGTTTTTAATCTTAGCCATTCTGACTGGTGTGAGGTGGAATCTCAGGGTTGTTTTGATTTGCATTTCCCTGATGACTAATGATGTTGAACATCTTTTAAGGTGTTTCTCGGCCATCCGAATTTCTTCTGGTGAGAATTCTTTGTTTAGCTCTGTGCCCCATTTTTTGATAGGGTTATTTGGTTCTTTGTGGTCTAACTTCTTGAGTTCTTTGTATATATTGGATATTAGCCCTCTGTCGGATGTGGGGTTGGTGAAGATCTTTTCCCACTTTGTTGGTTGCCGTTTTGTCCTTCTGACAGTGTCCTTTGCTTTGCAGAAACTTTGTAATTTTATGAGGTCCCATTTGTCGATTCTTGATCTTAGAGCATAAGCTATTGGTGTTCTGTTCAGGAACTTTTCCCCTGTGCCCAAGTCCTCCAGGGTCTTCCCAAGTTTCTTTTCTAATAGTTTCAGTGTGTCTGGTTTTATGTGGAGGTCCTTGATCCACTTGGAGTTGATCTTAGTACAAGGAGATAAGAGTGGGTCAATTCGCATTCTTCTGCATGTTGACCTCCAGTTGAACCAGCACCATTTGTTGAAAAGGCTATCTTTTTTCCACCGGATGGTTGTGGCTCCTTTATCAAAGATCAAGTGACCATAAGTCTGTGGGTTAATTTCTGGGTCTTCAATCCTATTCCATTGATCTACCTGCCTGTTGCTGTACCAATACCATGCAGTTTTTAACACAATTGCTCTGTAGTACTGCTTGAGGTCAGGGATATTGATTCCCCCAGAAGTCCTTTTATTGTTGAGAATAGTTTTAGCTATCCTGGGTTTTTTGTTGCTCCAGATGAATTTGAGAATTGCTCTTTCTAGATCTATGAAGAATTGATTTGGGATTTTGATGGGGATTGCATTGAATCTGTAGATTGCTTTTGGCAAGATGGCCATTTTTACTATATTGATCCTGCCAATCCAGGAGCAAGAAATATTTTTCCATCTCCTGAGGTCTTCTTCGATTTCTTTCTTCAGGGACTTGAAGTTCCTGTCATACAGATCTTTCACTTGTTTGGTTAGAGTTACGCCAAGGTACTTTATGTTGTTTGTGGCTATTGTGAAGGGTGTTATTTCCCTAACTTCTTTCTCAGCCTGCTTGTCCTTTGAGTACAAGAAGGCTACTGATTTGCTTGAGTTAATTTTATAACCAGCCACGTTGCTGAAGTTGTTTATCAGCTGTAGAAGTTCTCTGGTGGAGTTTTTTGGATCGCTTAAGTAGACTATCATATCATCTGCAAATAATGATACTTTGACTTCTTCCTTTCCAATTTGTATCCCTTTGACTTCCTTATGTTGTCTGATTGCTCTCGCTAGAACTTCAAGTACTATATTGAAAAGATATGGAGAGAGAGGACAGCCTTGTCTAGTCCCTGATTTTAGTGGAATTGCTTCAAGTTTCTCTCCATTTATTTTGATGTTGGCTACTGGTTTGCTGTAGATTGCTTTTACTATGTTTAGGTATGGGCCTTGAATTCCTGCTCTTTCCAAGACTTTTAGCATGAAAGGATGCTGAATTTTGTCAAATGCTTTTTCAGCATCTAATGAGATGACCATGTGGTTTTTTTCTTTTAGTTTGTTTATGTAGTGGATTACATTGATGGATTTCCGTATATTGAACCATCCCTGCATTCCTGGAATGAAGCCTACTTGATCATGGTGAATGATCGTTTTGATATGCTCTTGGATTCGGTTGGCAAGGATTTTATTTAGTATTTTTGCATCTATATTCATAAGAGAAATTGGCCTGTAGTTCTCTTTTTTTGTTGGATCTTTTTGTGGTTTAGGTATCAGCGTAATTGTGGTTTCGAAGAATGAGTTGGGCAGTGTCCCTTCTGTCTCTATTTTGTGGAATAGTTTGAAGAGTATTGGTGTTAAGTCTTCTTTGAAGGTCTGGTAGAATTCTGCACTAAAACCATCTGGTCCCGTACTTTTTTTGGTTGGGAGGCTTTCTATAACCCCTTCTATTTCTTTAAGGGTTATGGGACTGTTTAGCTGGTCTACTTGATGCTGATTTAATTTTGGTATTTGGTATCTGTCTAGGAAATTGTCCATTTCCTCCAGATTGTCCAGTTGTTTTGAGTATAGGCCTTTGTAGTAGGATCTGATGATCTTTTGAATTTCCTCTGTTTCTGTTGTTATATCCCCCTTTTCATTTTTAATTTTGTTAATTTGGATACTATCTCTGTGCCCTTTGGTTAGTCTAGCTAAGGGCTTATCTATCTTGTTGATTTTCTCGAAGAACCAGCTCTTGGTTTTGTTGATTCTTTGTATGGTTCTCTTTGTTTCTGCTTGATTGATTTCAGCCCTTAGTTTGATGATTTCCTCTCTTCTACTCCTCCTGGGTGAGTTAGCTTCTTTTTGTTCCAGCGCCTTCAGGTGTGCTGTTAAGTTGTTAGTGTATGCTCTTTCCAGTTTCTTTTTGGAGGCACTCAGGGCTATGAGTTTTCCTCTTAGCACTGCTTTCATTGTATCCCAGAGATTTGGGTAGGTCGTACCTTCATTTTCATTGAAGTCTAAAAAGTCTTTGATTTCTTTTTTTATTTCTTCCTTGACCAGGGTGTCATTGAGTAGAGTATTGTTCAGTTTCCATGTGTATGTGGGCTTTCTGTAGTTCTTCTTGCTATTGAAGACCACTTTTACTCCATAGTGATCCGATAGGAGACATGGGATTAGTTCGGTCTTCTTGTATTTGTTGAGGTCTGTCTTGTGACCAATTATATGATCAATTTTTGAGAAGGTACCGTGCGGTGCTGAGAAAAAGGTATACTCTTTTGTTTTAGGATGGAATGTTCTATATATATCTGTTAAATCCAATTGGTCCAAAGCTTCAATTAGTTTCACTGTGTCCCTGTTTAGTTTCTGCTTTCCTGATCGGTCCATTGAGGAGAGTGGAGTGTTGAAGTCACCTACAATCATTGTGTTAGGTGCGATGTGTGCTTTAAGCTTTAGTAAAGTTTCTTTTACGAATGAGGGTGCCCTTGCATTTGGTGCATAGATGTTCAGTATTGAGAATTCTTCTTGGTGGATTTTCCCTTTGACAAGCAGGAAGTGACCTTCTGTGTCTCTTTTGATGACTTTAGGTTGAAAGTCGATTTTATCTGATATTAGAATGGCTACTCCAGCTTGTTTCCTGGGACCATTTGCTTGTAGAACTGTCTTCCAGCCTTTTACTCTAAGGAGGTGTTTGTCTTTGACACTGAGATGTGTTTCCTGTATGCAGCAAAATGTAGGGTCCTGTTTCCGTATCCAGTCTGTTAGTCTGTGTCTTTTGATTGGGGAATTGAGTCCATTGATATTAAGAGATATTAAGGAATAGTAATTATTACTTCCTGACATTTTGGGAATTGTTATTATTATTTGTATTTGAGTGGTTTTCTTCTTTTGGGTTGGATGAGATGGGGTTTCTATCTTGTTTCTTCTGGGGTGTTGTTTCCCCCCTTGTGTTGGTATTTTTCCCCTATTATCCTTTGTAGGGCTGGGTTTGTAGATAAGTATCTTGCAAATTTGGTTTTGTCGTGGAATATCTTGGTTTCCCCATCTATGGCAATTGAGAGTTTCGCTGGGTATAGTAGTCTTGGCTGAAGTTTGTGTTCTCTTAGGGTCTGCATAAGGTCTGCCCAGGATCTTCTAGCTTTCATGGTCTCAGGTGAGAAGTCTGGTGTAATTCTGATAGGTCTTCCTTTATATGTTACTTGTCCTTTTTCTCTTACTGCCTTTAATATTCTTTCTTTGTTTAGTACATTTGGGGTTTTGACTATTATGTGACGGGAAGTATTTCTGTTCTGGTCCAGTCTATTTGGGGTTCTATAGGCTTCTTGTATATTCATGGGCATCTCTCTCTTTAGGTTGGGGAAATTTTCTTCCATAATTTTGTAGAAGATATTTGCTGGCCCTTTAAGTTGTAGATCTTCATTCTCATCTATCCCTATAATCCTTAGGTTTGGTCTTCTCATTGTGTCCTGGATTTCCTGAATGTTTTGGGTTACCAGCTTTTTGCATTTTGCATTTTCTTTAATTGTTGAATCCATGGTTCCTATGGTATCTTCAGCATCTGAGATTCTGTCTTCTATCTCTTGTATTCTATTGTTGATATTTGCATCTATGACTCCTGATTTCTTCCCAAGGTTTTCTATTTCCAACATTGTCTCCCTTTGCGATTGCTTAGTTGTTTCTACTTCTGTTTTTAGATTTTGTATGGTTTTGCTCAGATCTTTCAGTTGCTTGTTTGTGTTTTCCTGTAATTCTTTAAGGGATTTTTGTGTTTCCTCCTTTATGACTTCTACTCGTTGACCCATGTTCTCTTGTATTTCTTTGGGTGATTTTTGTTTCTCCCCCTTATTGGGATTCACTTTTTGCTCTATATTCTCCTGGATTTCTTTAAGTGATTTTTGTGTCTGCCTTGTATGGGCTTCTAGTTTTTGATCTATTTTCTCCTCTATTACTTTAAGAAATTTATCTAAGTGATCCTCAATCTGCATCTTTACCAGTGATTTTAGATCTGAGTCTTGTTTTTCTGGTGTGTTGAGATATCTGGGATTTAATTGTGTTTGTCTTGCAATGGCTTCTAGCTTTTGATCTATTTTCTCATGTATTACTTTAAGAGATTTATCTAAGTGTTCCTCTATCAGCATCCTGACCAGTGATTTTAGATCTGAGTCTTGTTTTTCTGGTGTTTCGGGGTATCCAATATTTATTGCTGTTGGGGAACTGGGTTCGGATGCCGCCATATTGCCTTGATTTTTGTTAGTAGCGATCTTACGTTTGCCTTTTGCCATCTGGTTAACTCTGGTGTTAGTTGGTCCAGTAGATACTAGCTGGTGCTTGACCCTCCTGTGGGGTTGTAAGGCTATTTCCCAGTGACTGGGATACCTGAATCACTGTCCTGCGGGGCTCTTGCTCACAGATTGCTGACAGGTGGCCTGAGTCCCCCGAGGTCTTAACCTCAGGATATCCCAGGTATTTGGTTCCGCCTGTTGGGCGGCTGCTCTGCACTGCTCCTGCTCAGGGTTCGCTGTCTGATATCCTGTTTCCCCAGGGGTCTTAAAGTTGGGATATCTCAGTTATCTGGTTCCGCCTGCTGGTCCCAAGCTGCTGGGAAGCTGGCTGGGTCCGGTTTCCAGCTTCCCTGCCACTGGCTGGATGGGAGGCTGGTTCGGCCTCCGGCTGGGTCTGGGTACCTGGCACACTGGCTGACTCTGGCTTCCTCACCACCAGCTGGACGGGAAGCTGCAGACAATATGGCAGCTGCCTGCCGGGAGCTCGGGGTCCGCCCCGCGCGCGAGTGCAGAGTGCACCCGCTATTCTGTGCCCAATTCCCACTCCAGGCCTGAGTCCCCGAAGGTCTTAAGCTCGGGCTGTGTCGGGTACCTGGTTCTGCCGCCGCCGCCGGATGGTTCTGAGCACCTGGCACGCTGGGTGACCCTCCGGCTTCCCCACCACCAGCTGGGCGGGAAGCTGCAGGCAATATGGCAGCTGCCTGCAGGGAGCTCGGGGTCCGCCGCGCGAGTGCAGAGTGCACCCTCTATTCTGTGCCCAACTCCCACTCCAGGCCTGAGTCCCCGAAGGTCTTAAGCTCGGGCTGTGTCGGGTACCTGGTTCTGCCGCCGCCGCCGGATGGTTCTGAGCACCTGGGACGCTGGGTGACCCTCCGGCTTCCCCACCGCCAGCTGGGCGGGAAGCTGCAGGCCGCAGGTTCTGTTTTCTTATAGTAATGGAGAGTCAATTAGGGCTGGCACCTTTCACGGGTAGAAGAAATAACAATATATGTTAAGGAATTTGGATAAACAGTCAATGTTTCAATTTAGATAATAGGATAAGGTTCTAGAGAGGAGGAAGAGGACCTTCCATGTATTCGTGTGGATTCCCTACCTAATGGCAGTTATGGGCCATCCTGGTATGTGACATTTGGCATCCATGATAGTATAAGGACATCATGGAATCTAAGGTAGCGGTAAGGAGGTAGATATTGAGCCCCACTGGGATATTTTTATGAAAGGCTGCTTTATGAGTTAGGATAGGGTTTGGGTTACCAAACAGGTATATGTGGTGAAGGACCTGATAATGGAGACCTTATTGGTGATAAGTGTAGAAATTGTAGAAGTATACTGTATAACTTAGTAGTTCTATGTGTGAGAATAGCAGATCTACCTCGTAAACAAAGGAGGACCCTTTTGCACAGCCAGAAGGTTCTAGCCACAAAAGTGCTAGAATTGTTGAGTAAATGATTGTTCAGGTTGAAAGTATGCTCAAGTTGAGTGGTTCTCAACAAGTGGGTCATAAACCCCTTTGGCAGGTGTTATCCTACATATTAGATATTTACATTATGATTTGTAAGAGTAGCAAAATAACAGCTATGAAGTAGCAACAAAAATAATTTTGTGGTCGGGATCACCACAAGATGAGAAATTCTATTAAAGAATCATAGCATTAGGAAGGTTGAGAATCACTGCTCTATGTGTTTAAAAATGATAACATCTCTTATTTGGACTAAATAATGTGAAATATAGAGAAAGTGTAAAGCAAGGGAAGGTGCATGTTTCAAATTATAATAAACTTAAATTAAAAGGGCCAAACTGAGTAATTCTCCTAATAAACCCTCAAACCAATCAACCAACCAACCAACCAACCAACCAACAAAAACCAAATCAACAACAAAACAAAACTATGGAAGAACAAGCCGTATCTCCTCCAAAAATTACCAATCTCATAATAATGCCTAACATCAATGGTGACTTAGAAAAAATGTCACACAAATGATGGGAAAACATATTATATGTATTTTAAACAACCCAAAGAAGACATGAATGTACTCAAAGAGAACAAAAGCAGGTTAGTAAAAGGAGTCAACCAAGTCACGGTATGAAAATAGAATAAGATAAATGCCAACCCAGACTATTGTACCCAGCATAGCTACTTATCATAATTGAAGAAATAAAAGTGCTCCATAATAAAAAATAATAAGGGAACTCTATAGGTGATTCTGGAAGGAATGCTTCAAACTGAAGAGAATGATGGACACACCAAAAAATCCACAAGAGAAAGTGAACAACACCAGAAGAGCTAATCAAAACAGGTTTAAGAAAACACTACAAAAGTGACAAGATGAATGAAACAATATATATCTTTCAATAAGACTAAATATTAATGGTCTCAAGTCTTCAGTAACAAGACACAGATTAACACACTGGATTAACAAATAGAAACCATCTTTATGGTCCCTTCAATAAATACATCTCCTCATTAAAGACAAACACCATTCAGCATAAAAGGATAGAAATAGTATTCCAAACAAATGAGATTGGAAACACTCAGATACAGCTCTTTGAATATCTAGCAAAATACACTTCAAGTCAAAACCATTAAGAGATACTATAATTTTTAAAAAGAGAGAATTATATTACAATTCTAAACATTTATGCATCAAATAAAACAGTGCCCAATTTCATAAAACTAATACTACTAGTTTTTAAAAAAAGCCACAAATTAACTTTACCACAATAATAGATAACTTCAATTATTCCTATTTATCACATGAATCTCGTAGATACTGTATGATTCCCACAGCTAAACCGCAATCTTGTGGAAACTGTGTGATATTTACAGGTAAAAGCCTTGTCTATGATAAGGCTGTCTATTGAGGAACTCGTTGTGGGCCTCCCTTGGCCGGAGAAAATGCTGAGCTGAATTTCTCATGGCAAGCCTTACCTGTCTGACTTTCTTTAACCTGTTTCTTTACTTACGAAATGTTCTTGGTAGCAAGAGCTGTGACCACCCAGGCGTTAAAGCTAAGAGAATTCATTCTTTGAGCTACAGCACTGGCCATGATTTATCTTCTAGAGATCAATTGCTTTGCCTTTTGATCAGTTATACAGTTATTACCTAGATACATTAAAGAATTAACCTCCCAACAATATATACAATTGTATGGCTAGGTGGCTTTGGCACCCTGACATGGAAAGCCTCAGTTAAGTAAAGCTTCATAATGAGCCTAAAAGAGTCTCACAAAAAGAAAGCAGGATGTTAAGGAATATGCATAAACAAAAAGACCTAGTGATATAACAAAGTGTTTCCAAGGACTCTTGAACTACTAGTTTATCATTAACTACAGAGGGACGCGATGGCTTTGTGTGTATTCTCTGAAGATCATACCTGATTGATTTTGTATTTCCTTGTGCCAGATACTCATGGTAACCATTCTTTGTAAACACTTCACTGGATACATTTTTCTTCAGTAATGTAATACCAACTTATGTGTATAAAAGTTCCTGCCTCAGAACAGTAAAGTGCATTCAGACTCAACCTACACCTGGTGTGTCTGTCTGTCATTTCTCGCTGGACCTGGACCTTCCTGCATACCAAAGACCTTGGTTCCCCACAGGTGTGTGTTCCCACTGAGCCGGTCTGTGGCACCTATTCTCACCAAAAGACAGATCATCCAGACAAAAATTAAACAGAGAAGCACCGACATTAAATAACTTTAGAATATACATCTATATAACATTCCATCCAATCAATAAAAATATACATTCTACTTACTGGCCTACAGAACTTTTTCCAGAATGTAACATGTATCAAGACACGAAACGATTCTCATGAATAGGAAATATTATCTTGTGTTCTATCTGATCACAATGAAATAATGCTAGATAATAGAAAGGAAAATGTCAAAAAGTACACAAACTCATAGAAACTAAACATACTACTTAATGATAAATAGGACACATAAGTAATAGTAAGAACATTTTATAAAATTCTTAGAATGGAATAAAAAAGAAAACACATTTCTATGAAAAAAAGAAAATACAAATCTATGTATATAATAACAGCAATCTTAATAAGAAAGCATGTGTGGTGGTTTGAATATGCTTGGCCCAGGGAACAGCACTATTTGTAGGTGTTTCCTTATTGTGTCATTGTGGGCATGGGCTTTAACACCCTCATCCTAGCTTCCTGGAAGTCATTCTTCTCTAGTCTGCCTTTGGATAAATGTGTAGAACTCTCAGCTCCTCCAGTCCCACATCTGCCTGGATGCTGCCAGGCTTCTACTTTGATGATAATATACTGAACCTTTGAACCTGTAAGCCAGTCCTAACTAAATATTGTCTTTAATAAGAGTTGCCTTGGTCATGGTGTCTCTTCATAGCATGTATCTCTAAGGAAGAACTATATAGACTTCTCAAAAGAAGAAATACAAGTAGCTAGTAAATACTTTTTAAAATAATCAATATCTTTAGCCATCAACAAGTGCAGATTAAAACTATTTTATGATCCTACCTCACCACAGATAGAATCCCCATCTTCAGAAATACAAATTACAATGATGGGCATATATGTGGGGAAAGAGGAGCTTAGACACTGTTGATGGACATGAAAATCAACAAATAGTGCCACTATTTTGAAAATCTCTAAAATGTAAAAACAGAGTTAACATATGACCTAGCTATTGCACTCTGAGAATAAGCCCAAACATTCTAGTCTAGCTACAGAGATGCTTGCCTACCAATTTTCATGGCTACTCAAGTCACAGGAGCCAGGAAATGGAATTAGCTGACATGTCTCTTAGCTGATGAATAGATAATGAAAATGTGAAATATAAAGACAAGAAAATTTATTCAGCTGTAAAGAAAAATGAAAATATGAAATTTGCAGGTAAGTGGGTAAAATTGGATAAATTGCACCAAGTGGGGTAATTCAGGCCCAGAAAGAGAGACACCACATATTCTCTCTGATATATGGATCTTTAGATATGTGTCTTTAAATTATAATGCCTGTAGATACTTGAAAAGAAGGAAGGGGCCATGAAAAGATGGGAAAGACAGAGACAGTACATGGAGTGGGGATGGTAGAATACATATGCTATGAAAATAAGAGTATTAGAGGAATTGGGATATAAACAGGAATAGGATGGGGCATGGAGATGAGAAAGGTGCCGGGGGAGGGCTAACAAATACTGAGGATGCATGAAGATGCCACATACAAATCTATTTTATAAATGAATTCAAATCATAATTGAAAATAAAGACTTTAATAGCAATTCCAGAAGTCATTATAAAGAATCCCAGTGCTATTTTTGAGACACTTCCCTAGGAGGTGTTCACCAGAAGGTCCTCAGAGCTCCCCAAAACTGTACAGTCTATGACCATTACCATTGATTGGATCCTGGAAGTTGCTAGGCAATCAACTGGGGGAGAAAAGTCAGTAGTGACCTTCCTCAGCCTTAGTCTTACAGGTTTCAACACCAACATTCTAAACAAGAGCTGTTTACTTGTATGATGGTGGCACAACTCTTCTGGGGAAAACCAACTGAATTCTGATCAGATGTGAGACCTGCAGGGAGTACTGTGGACTTGTTCAAAGGCACAGATTTGTGCCTTCTGAATGAAAGTGAGGAAATGACCACTCCAGAGCATGGTTGAGGAGCAAGTGTTTGTTGTGGATATGAGGGAAAGTACTTCCAAAGAGGCATCCAGATAGGTCCAGACTGAAAGAGATGAGGGAACAAGGAGCAAGTAGAACAAGAGAACCAAGAGCAGCAATCAAATCAAGAGTGAGTCAAAAGAGTAGCCAAGAGAATACAAGGCTGAAATGACAGCTTTATATAGCAAAGAGAAGCTGGGAGAAGTGAAGAGAGCCCCCAGAGCTGAAGAAGTTTAGGGTAGGCCTAGAGGTGAGAAGAACAGACAGGAACCATAGGGACTTGAACTGCTAGGAGATCTTAGAGATCATCCTGCACTTCAGTATGTTATTTTATGTTAATAGGCACCACTGTAAGCCATTTGTCCTTGGTTTCTTTAGGATCTGACAACTAGGTTGTTTTGCTGAACAGATATGACAAAACTGCCATATAGAAATTTTTGCTTATACCCAGAGACTAAAGGTTAATGCTACCTCAGCCTGATCAAAGAAGTTTCCTTCACAGTGAACAGTGCTTAATACAGAGACTTATGGCTGGTGAAGGTGCTGAAAATAAGTGCTTATTGAGTTCCTAGCACTAAACAGGGGAATCATATCATTCCCTCCCTTCCCACAGCACTGGGAACCTCATGGAAGAGTGGAGAGAGAGAATGTAAGTGCTGAATGATGTGGAGGAAGACTACGCAGTGCCAGCTCATGAGAATGGCCTGGTCCTGGCATTCATACACTTATAGTAGCTCTATTGAGTGCAAAGGGCTTGTTTAAGATTGAGCCAATAAGCTTCATAGACTGGTGAAGGGCTCATGATTCTCCAACTCATCCAGGGGAGAGAATAGCAGTTGAGGCCTGTTGCAGGAGAAGGTCTTTCTTTTTTTTTTTTTTTTTCTATATTCTATGTTTACATTCCAAAGGCTTTCCCCTTTCCCAGTTCCCACCCACCATAGTTCCCATAGTTCCTCTCTCCCCCAACTATTCCCCAATCATTCCCCCTACCCCCTCGGTTTCTTTACTAAACTGGATGCAATATTTACATGCCCAGGGTCCTCTCCTTTCTTCTTCTTGGGAATCATTTGACTTGCTATTTGTGTCTTGAGTATTTAGGGCTTCTGGGCTCATTAATATCCACTTATCAGTGATTGCATTTCATGTGCATTCTTTTGTGATTGGGTTAATTCACTCAGGATGATATTTTCCAGGTCTAACCATTTACCTACAAATTGCATGAATTCATTATTTTTAATTGCTGAGTAGTATTCCATTGTATAAATATACCACGTTTTCTGTATCCATTCCTCCTTTGAGGGATATTTGGGCTCCTTCCAATTTCTGGCTATTATAAACAAGGCTGCTATAAACATAGTGGAGCATGTGTCTTTATTGCATGCAGGGGAATCCTCTGGGTATATGCCCAGGAGTGGTATGCCAGGGTCCTCTGGAAGTGACATGCCCAATTTTCTGAGGAACCGCCAAACTTTCTTTAGTGATGCAGCCATGAGTGGGACGCTCCTGCTCTGGGGCATAGCTTGCTACTGACACCCAGTGGTTCTGGTTAAACCAAGTAGATCACAAAGCATAAACAAAAACACATGAAAGTGGGCTGTGGACTTTTTAAGAAGATGGAAGGGGTTGGTTGGGAATAGGAACAAAGAGAGTATATACTGGCTGGTATCAGTACACACTATATACTGTATACATGTATGAAATCATCAACGAATATCAATAAAAACATACTTTTTAAAGGAATAGATTACAGAAAAGATTACTCAAACAAGACATCACATAAAACTAATCTGTAGCATCCTTTTTGAACTCGGCCCTACTCATCTCCCTCTGTGAGAAACCAAGACTTGTCATCCAAAAAGAAAAGATTCAATGGAGCTCTCTACCTGTTTCCTTACCTCTGAATAGGACAGGAATTCACAAAGACAGCAGGTACACCCTCCCACTAAAGTACAGTCACCAGTTGTTGTGGCTATTCCTTGTTGTCAACTTGACTATATATGGAATGAACTGCAATCCAGAATTGGAAGGCTCACCTGTGATCCTAATCTGGGGGCTGGGAGATACAAGTTTCTGACCTGGATCTTGGCATGAAGATCTTGAGGCATAGTGGTTATGAATCCCAGAAGATTAAGACAGGGAGATCTCAGAGTTCAAGGTCATCTGGGACCAAGCAAGTTCCAGATCCAGGCGTGGGGGCACACTCCTTTAATCTGGGCCACTCCTTCTGCTGGAAGGACATTGGAAGAAGGAAGATTCACTCTCTCTTCTTCGCCTGCTTGCCTTGTGGGACTGAGCAACAGCTAGATCCTTGGACTTCCATTCACAGCTGCTGCTGGCGATTGCTGGGAGTTGGACTACAGACTGCAAATCATCTACAAATTCCCTTACTATTTAGAGACTACCCATAACTGACTCTAGAGATCCCTGACTAATGCAGCAGTCAAGAGACTCTATACCCTTCTGGGCCTGTAAGTACCCCGAGGAAACTCTGCTTTAACAAACTAAGATCAGCATCTGCCCGTTATTGGTTTTCTGTCAAGCTGCAGCCCCGTAGATTAAAAATTTCTCCTTTTTGTCTTCTGATCCTCTAAAAACTTGTTCTTGAAGGTTCCAAACAAACTGGAATTTACCTCTTACAAAACTATTCAGTCTCCGCCTGTATGTGGCGCACCTATGTTAACAAACCAACCATTGTTTAACCCCTTCTTAATCTTTCACTTATAAAAATCACTTCGTCTCAGGGTTATATTATTTGAAAACATTTATCTTTAGAAACTTGAGATCATGGACTCAGAATTGTTAAGTCATACGATCATTTCTTTTACACAGGAATAGAAATTATCCATGTCTGTAATTAGGAGAAAATTTAATTGTGAGAAGTAAAGGTTTTTATTTTTTGTACTACATTCACTATCTGTATCTCAAGCTTAAAGGAGAAGGGAAGGAGAAGAAACTAAATGAGTAGACAATTTAATCTTCCCTTGGTGTGAGAACCTCACAGAATTCAGATTCATTAAAATGGTAAAAGGCATTAAAATTGCATAAATAATGCTAATTAATACTTAATGAATGATTGACCAAATGCCAGATGTGAACCAGTTGTGAAAGAAACGAAGGAAATGCCTTTTAGGGCCAGTGTCCTCTGGGAATCATTTTTTCAAGTAGTCTGTTAGAGTTCCTAACCTTCATAAGCAGGTATTTATCTTCTCTTCCCTAGTCAGTCAACAGGAAATTCAAAATCTTGGGGCTTTGCAGCCAATGAAATAAAACTTGTGTCGTCTATAGTGAGGGACTAGGAATTGGACAGATTATCTGGTAGCCAGATAGATAGGGACAGGAGCTATGAATGGGGCATAAAGATGGTGAACTTCCAAGCTGGCCACGTCTCCCACATCCTCCTGACCTGAAACAAAACTTGGCAACATACTACGCCTGTCTTTGTTTTTCTCCTAGAAGTATTTCCCCACCAACAGCCACTTCCTGCCTGGGACTGGTCCAACATGTTCTAGGCCTGATTAGGACATGTTTATACAAAGGTTGTGGGCCAATCAATCCAACGATCTTTCTTCAAACTGACCAACCCTAAGTTAGGGGAGCAAGACCCTTCAGAGACTTAAAAAGAAAGCCCAGTGCTCTAAATGAGGCTGGAATTTTTGTTTCTCTCCTCTGCTTGGCAAAGGTTATTTTTGTTTTGTTTTGTTTCTCTCGGTCTTCTTGATGTATGCCGGTGTTTCCTTGCCGTCTTAAGCTGCTGCTGCTGTCTGCTGTGCTCAGGGTTACCTGATAAGCTCATGTTTTTTTTCTTGCCTTTTAATTCATTACCTGGCAGAGATAACATTCCCCATCAAAACCCCGACCGTTACCAAAAGTGTAACAGGATAGACTTCTGAATTACTAGAGACTCAACAATGAATTTAAATTCTATTCTGCCACTGACTCTAGAAATGTCTACTTTCTCAACAAATTTGTGTTATTCAATTGCAGCTCCAGGTTTCAATTCTAGATGAAGATTGGCCATCTGTTCCAAATAACAGTCCGTTCTCAAGTGTTAAGATTCTCGGTGTTAACTTGTTAGCATTCTTTCTAGGCTCCGCCCAACAGTTACCTAGCAACAGCCAGGTAGGCCTGGCTTGTTATAAAAATTACTGTTTGGCCTCTCTTCCCTGCTGTCTCTGACCCACCTCTTCCCCCTTCTACCTTCTGTTTCTCTCCATGTGTTCCCAGCAGACCTCTTCCCCTCACTTCTCCCTCTCCCCTCTCCCCTCTCCTCCCTCTTGCTTCTCCCTTTAATGCCTCCCCTTTCCCCTTCCCTCCTCCTCCTTCTCCCCTCCCTCTCTATCCTCAGTTCCCATTCTTTCTCTGCCTCTACTCTCTTCTCAACCCCCCCTTCCTATGCTCCTAAATAAACTCCGGTCATGTGACTGTACCTCAGGGGAGAGGGATGCCTTGGCATGGGCCTGCTGAGGCACCCTCTCCACTACACCATACCATGCTTTCCAAAACTATTACATCACTAGGTTACTTTGTGTAGCCTTGACTATCCTAAAACTAGTTCTCTAGAGCAGGCTGCTCTTGAACTCACAGAGATTCTCCTGAATTTGCCTCCCTAGTGCTGGGATTAAAGGGGTGTGCCACCACCACCTGGCTTCCATACAACTCTTCTGTGAGTTTTTGTGGTTCCTCCCACATTAGTCATCTTTCCCATTTCCCTTTTAAGTACCATTACTTTACATTATTTATTATATTTAACTTACAATGAATAAACTGCTGTGGAATTTTTAATAGCAAGTAGACTAAGTTTCTAGATTAATCATCAAATAGAAAAGATGTGCTTGAGTTTTTCAGCCCATCTGGGCAACTGAAACAGAATATCCTAGACCATCACTTACAAACAACCGAACTTTGTTTTCCACAGGTCTGGAAGCTAGAAATTCAAGGTCACTTGGTGGGTCTGAGAAGAGTTGTTTTCTGATTCACTGATGGCAATGTTTTACTGTCTTCTTATGATGAAGGAATTCTCCAGTATCCTTTATAAGGAAAGCAGAGCTCTGATAAAAATCACCACACAGAAGCACTTTCTGCCTATACAAGAATTTCCAAAAAGAGCTGTGTCTTCAAAGGGTGACTTATTAAAACGTCAAGGACTGTGGAGAGTTTCAAATGTTATAGGTCTTAGAAACTAATTACAGTTTTTCTCTGGCTATCTTTAGTCCTTCAAAGAGACTTTTTTATGCCCATCTCTCTGTCAAACCTGATAACCAGATAAAAACATTTGAAGTGTATTAACTTGACAAAAGGATATTATCCACCGATGGAAGGACCAAGAATACTATCAGATGGTCTCTGAGGCCATGAGATAGGGTAACAACCCCATAGTAGGGGATGTTTCTACCAATATATATTTTTAAATGCTTTGACTTATAACTTTCCTTGTTCTGTTCTAACAATAACATGAAACTGCTTCCGCTTGAGCACTGCCTTGGGATACATAAAGGAAGCTTCGTTTCCATGCCATGGCCACTCATTATTTGCTCCAGAATAAACCACACCTTTTACTCATTTAGTGAAAGCCTTTTCTTTCTATGGAAATTTTAATACATGAGTTTGCATGTAACACACAGTCGGCATAAGAGCTCAGCCACAACCTCATCAACTCCTGATTTCACAGGCAACTATGGGCCTAATTGGAGCATCACAGCCTCTTAGTGAAGAACCTCTATCTTCAACTGTTCATGAGACATGAGATGGGAACTGGCCACTGAATTCTCTTTTTGAGCCAGATCCCGAAGGCACATAGCAAAGTTACAATGACCTGTCTAATGGATGATCTTTCACAGACAATGTGCTCTTACTTCTGCACTGAGCAAAATTTTTAATTCAATCCATTTACATCCTTCTGGATACTTATTATTTCCAGGCATCTAATTTGTAGTAGTTTAGTGATGGAGGCTCATGTGTCCGGGTCCTTCTAGCTTGCATCTGTAAAGCCGTGAACTTCTTTACATACTCTGTGTTCATACCAATATTCTCTTCTGTCAAGTCACTGTATGAATTTAAATAACAATTTCAAAACATCTGGTTCATTGACTAAAAGCAATCTTTGTACAATTCATCGGAGATTTAGAATTCATTCCCAATTATATGAGCTGGTTTGTGTCAGTGTAACATAGTAAGAAAGAGTGGAGTTTGGCCTCAGAGATGATTTATATTCCTCTGACATCTAGTTCTAATTAGTGGAATATTTTTTAATCTCTTGGTTAAGCCTAGTAATAATACATACTTGATAGGTTCTTAAATTATCTTTATTTATAAGATGGCTTAATATGATGTTATTCCCAGGGGTTAAAGCTTTTAAGGAAATGAAGTACCAAAATGGTTTAACCGGAAACACTTTGAAATCTCTCTCTCTCTCTCTCTCTCTCTCTCTCTCTCTCTCTCTCTCTCTCTCTCTGAACATATCAAAACATCAATAGAGTTTTGGAATCATAGCATTCATATGCATTGCTCCTCACTCTTCCATGTGATAGGTGGAGGCTCACAACCCTTCTTTACACAGGATGGTGGAGGGTCACAATCATACTTTACACAAGACAGTTGAGGTACTTAAGGCTTAAGTACTTTCAGAGAGATGAAAAACCAACAGTGATAATCAACACAAGGACAACTGAAGGTACTCTATGGAGTAACTGTTGTTTTATAAGGAAAACAAATTTCATATTCAAAGACCCCAGAGCTACCTTTATTCTAGAATTAAAGCGTGTAAGTAGTATTTTGTTTTATTTTATATTTTATATTTTGAGACAAGGTATTCTCTACATAGGTCTGTCTATCCAGATATATAACCAGATATATGTTCACTATATAGACTAGGTTTCATGTAGCCTAGAACTCACAGAAAGCCACCTGCCTCTGCTTCCTGAACTCAAGGAGGAAAGGTATGTGCCCTGCAGACTTGTAAGTTTTAACAAAAAGTGGGAAAACACTTGGCAATACGGATGCTGGGACGTACTTGCTGACCAGAGCCTGATGTGGCTGCCTCCTGAGAGGCTCTGCCTGAGCCTGACAAGTACAGAGGTGGACGCTCACAGCCAACCATTGAATTGAGCACAGGGTCCCTGATGGAGGAGTTGGAGAAGGGACCAAAGGAACTGAGGGGTTTTGCAGCTCCATCGGGGGAGCAATAGTGTTAACTGGCCAGACCTCCGAAGCTTCTGGGAACTGAACCACCAATCAAAGTGTACACATGGAGGGACCCATTGCTCTGGTCACATATATGTCAAAGGATGGCCTTGTTGGACATCGGTGGGAGAAGAAGCCTTTGGGCCTGAGGGTGTTTGATGCACCAATATAGGGGAATGTTAGGGTAGGAAGATGGGAATGGGTGGGTGGGGGAATGGGATAGGGGATTTCCAAAGGGGAGAACTGGAAAGGGGAAAACATGTGAAATTTAAATAAGGAAAATAAAAAAAATGTCTGCAGCAAAGTTGTCCAGGGCACAGAATGAACTTCAGATGCATGCGTTATGTGCACTTGTCCCAGCTTTAAACATCACTGGCCTTTGTTGTATGATATTCTAAAATAATATAAAATAAACTTACCTAAAGGTCAAATATATGTATATATGAACGGAAGGCTGTTGAGATGCTCATTGGTTAAGAGCACGCAATGTTCTGTCAGATGACAGAGGCTCTAGAGGCTGTAATTCCAGTTCCATGGAATTGTACACCTTCTTCTGGACATGAAAGGACTATTGGTCTTCAGAACACACGGTTACTATGGTTTCCTACACAAGACATACATAGGATCAAGCCAATCAACATTCCAATATAGATCAGACATGATGTCACAAGTCCCCACAGATAACTGAGGATGTATTAGCAGTTGATGGCTTCTGGAGAAGAAGAGTGGGTTTTCATTGAGGGTGAGGCTTGTGGCAGGTGGTTTATGTTCCAGTGTATGGCTCTATACACAAATTGAAATCAGTGGGGTATAAAAAATTTAAAAATACATGAAGTTGTCAGAAGATAGACCTTGAGGGAGGAGTAAGGAGAAACAGTAAGAGTATGAATATGATCAAAATACATTGTATGCTTGTATGAGATTCTCCAATAATTAAAAACATCACATTTCAAAAAGAATAAAAATAGTGTGAGAAACCAAATATAACAGATTGCTGAGAAATGCGATGGTTGAGAGCATGCTGTTACTAGTGTACACAAGCAAATGATTGCCGCAGTACTCTGAAAGAGGCAGACACCATGCAGTGGGGAGATAAAAACACAGACATCAGTTTCTCATTAAGGTTGTTGGACCAAAGGCAATTGTATAAATGCTGTGGTCAGCACACTTTCAAATGCGCTTAGCTAGAGAAGGAAATTGCTTTGTGGAAATGTAGAACCATAATACCACCTCCATAAGCTGTCTGTGAGATCAAATTTATGTGTTCTCTCTATATAGTTAAAATTTTATGCTGACATAAGTATGCTATACCATCTCTTTCAGGGGAAATCATGGCATTGGGGAAACTGACACGTAGATAAGAGAAGATAAAACTCAATTATTTTACACATAAGTATTTGACTTGTGAATATTAGTTTGTTACAGTTGACAAAATTCCACAGACTGGATGCTTAAGCAAAAGAAATTTACATTCTTGCAGTTCTGAGGGCTAAAAGTCCAGGATCAGGCTGTTGCCGTGTTTATGTTTTTCTGAAATCTCTCTCCTAGGCTGGCACATAGCCTTTCATGTCCATCTCAGTATAAGAAGTGCAGCTAGATTGGAGTATGACCCACACCAAGGATTGCATTTTAACTCACACTTAAAAACAAACAAACAAAAAAAAGCAGAAATCACTCAAGTGCTAATTATAAATGTCCATGGGGACATTTGCAACAGAGTAAAAACTAGGGAAAGCACAGTTTCTATATGATTTGAACACAAGATGATAAACTTGTGAAGAAATGATGAGCCCTGTGACCCTGCAAGGGCCAGCCAATTGCAGGAGGGTCACTAGGAGAATGGAGGGATATGAAGCAAGTAGGAGGTAAGGGCTACTTTAGAAGGGTGCTCTGTCTCCAGCATAGCACCAAGTCCCAGGTACTGGGGAAAAGAACTGTTTTTCACCTGCGTACAAGAGAGGCAGTTTTCTCATCGGACTCTTTCTAGCTTGCTATATGTAGAAAGCACAGTTGATGTCTCTTTAAACACCTGTTCTTTACAAGCACCCTTTGCACACGCACACATGGATCCATCTCCCAGGTCTGCACAACTTGGGTGGCAGCTTTGAATTCCTCATTCCCTCTGTAAGACATACCTTTAAAACACAAATGCATCCTCCTGGGTGCTTTTGTTGTAGTCAAATGGCCTTTCTTTATTGCTACATTTAAAATAAGCTGTTAGCTTTCACAACTAGAGCCAAAGAGTTACAAGAGTTTTGCTTCCAGGAGTCTTTTGTACCAGGGAGCCAGGCAGCTCCACAGCCTGCTGTGCATGGCCCTCCTGGATTGAGTGATCTCCTAGTAATGACTCCACTTCTGAGTGAGGAGGTGAGATCTCCCTCTTCTGTTGGAGGGGAACAGCTAGGATCACACAGGGCATATAATCAGTGGTACAACTGGGAAAGGAACTTTCCAGGAACCATTTACACCAGAGAGCCAGGCAGCTCTACAGTCTTCGGTACACAAACCCTGCCAGAAGAGAGTTGTCTCCCAGGAGTACAGACACAGGCTTACAGGTCCACAGGAGGGACAAGTTCCAGCTAGAGACAGCAAGACCAACTAACACTAGAGATGGCTATAGGCAAGCACGAGAATGTTACCAACAGAAACCAGGGCTACTTGGCAACATCAGAACCCAGTTATCCAACAACAACAAGTCCCAGATATCCCAACACACTGGAAAAGCAAGAGTTTGATTTAAAATCCTATCTCATGATGCTGATAGAGGGCTTCAAGAAGGACATAAATAACTCCCTTAAAGAAATACAGGAGAACATCGGTCAACAGGTAAAAGCTCTTAAAGAGGAAACAAAAAAAATCACTTAAAGAAATACAGGAGAACATGAATCAACAGGTAAAAGCCCTTAAAGAGGAAACACAAAAATCCCTTAAAGAATTACAGGAAAACACAAACAAACAGGTGAAGGAACTGAAGAAAACCATTCAGTATCTAAAAATGGAAATAGAAACAATGAAGAAATCAAAAGGGGAGACAACTCTGGAGATAGAAAACCTTGGAAAGAAATCAGGAGTCAGAGATGCAAGCTTCAACAAGAGAATAGAAGAGGTAGAAGAAAGATTCTCAGATGCTGAAGATACCATAGGAACCATTGATTCAACAGTCAAAGAAAATGCAAAATGCAAAAAGCTTATAACCCCAAACATCCAGGAAATCCAGGACACAATGAAAAGACCAAACTTAAGGATTATAGGTATAGAAGAGAGTGAAGATTTACAACTTAAAGGGCCAATAAATATTTTCAATAAAATTATAGAAGAAAACTTCCCTAACCTAAAGAAAGAAATGCCCATGAATGTTCAAGAAGCCTACAGAACTCCAAACAGACTGGACCAGAACAGAAAGTCAAAACACTAAATGTACTAAACAAAGAAAGAATATTAGAAGCAGTAAGGGAAAAAGGGCAAGTAACTTATAAAGGCAGACCTATCAGAATTACACCAGATTTCTCACCTGAGATGATGAAAGCTAGAAAATCCTGGGCAGATCTCATATAGACCCTAAGAGAACACAAATGCCAGCCCAGACTGCTATACCCAGAAAAACTTTCAATTATCATAGATGGAGAAATCAAGTCCTATAAAAGATACTAGAAGGAAAATGCCAACACAAGGAGGAAAACTACACCCTAGAAAAAGCAAGAAAGTAATCTTCCTCCAACAAACCCAAAAGAAAGTAACCACACAAACATAAAAATAACATCAAAAATAACAGGAAGCAACAATCACTATTCCTTAATATCCCTTAACATCAATGGACTCAATAAAAAGACATAGACTAACAGAAATATTTTTCATGTAAATCCTCAATTTTATCAGAAAATGTTTGTAATTCCTCTTCCAGCTAATTTAGTAATGTTTTTTGTGTCTACCATTTTATCTGTATTATTTACCATGATAATCTTCAATTTTAACATGTTTTTCAATATATTTCTTCAATGTTTTTAGAAATATTTTCCATGTACATCTTCATTTGTATCAGAAAATGTTTATAATTCCACTTTCAATGAACTTAAAAATATTTTGATGCCTACCATTTTATCTGTATAATTTTCCATGAAATACTCAATTTTAATGTGTTTTTCTATATATTTCTTGAATTTTACCAAAAATATTTCTGTGTAAATCTTCAATTTTTCATAAAATATTTTCACTTCTTTTTTCAATTAAAAAAAAGAAAAAAAAGTACAGTTTTAGCAGAGGACTAGGTTGATGGATTTTCCTTTGCACACAAGACCAGGTATTTTTATTTTAACCACTTGTATCAAAAATTCACATATGATTATTATTTTGTTTATTATCTTTTGAAATTCAAATATGATTCCATCATTTCTTCTCCTCTCCTTTCTCTCTCCTGCTTCTCCAATGTCCATCATCCTGATTCCCTCTCAAATTCATGACTCCTTCTATTATTATTGCTATTATTGTTACAGACATACATACGTATAAATAGATATAAGTGTAAATACAACTGCTCAGTTCATTTAGTGCTGTGTAGAGAGCCTTATTGAGGTGCCATGCCACCTGGCAGGAACTTGACATTGACCAAGGTGAAGTTCCTCTCCCAGCCTTTGAGCAGGAACTCCTGTGTTAGCCATAATCCCCTCCACCTAGGGTGGAGTGCTCAGATCAAGATGAAGCCTATTGTTCTTCAAGGACCTGCAGTTTCCTGAGAAACACTAGCCACCTGCAGAGCAATTGAATCAATTCTGCTGAGAAACTTCCAGCCTTTTCCTCTGCCCATATATTGGGAGTTCTTCCTTAAACTTTGAGACCTTGAATAGCAGGTGTTATCTGTCTCTTTTTGCTGCCTTCCCATACATCCCCTTCCAGGTAACCAGTTCGATGTAACTGCGGGCAGTTACAGTGTTGGCTGGTGTATTTGATTTCAAGGCTAACAACTTGATGTTGAAAAATGAGTTATGGGGCTCATCTGCTACTCTTATCATTCCTGAGTTGCCTGTAGTTCTTTCTCTAAAGGTGAGTCCTTAAAAGATTTCCCCCTTTCATGTTAGCATGTCTATTGGTGATTCATTTTGCTTTGTTGTTGTTGTTAAAGTTGTTATTGTTATTGTTCAGGTATTATTTATTCAGTCACATTGTTAAAAGTATCATAGGTGAAGCTTCCCTGTAATTTGTTGGAGACGCAATTCCACCGCAGGTTTCCTGGTCCTCTGGTTCTTAAAATATTTGGTCCCTTTCTGTTAGGATCTTCCCTGAGGCTTAGATGCAAGAGCTGTGTAGCCCTTGGTGGAGTAGAAAACATTATATAGTCTAGGCTCATCTTGAACTCACAGAGATCTGCCTACTTCTGCCTCTGGAACATTGGAATTCAAGTCTGTATCATCATACCTGGCCAGGTTAAAGTTAGGAAATTTACTGTCTTGGTAAAGTAGAAGTAGTAGTTTCTCCTCTAAGATACATGTGCTTCCTAGCCCTGAGTAGTTAGCTAGGTTTCTGGTGCCAGTAATGATTTTTTTTTTTTTTTTTTTACTGTTTAGTGGACCTCAAGTCCAGCTGGAACTCCAACCTTTTGCCTTGTCTTAGTGGTCTCTGTACAAACAGTTCAGTTTCACCTTCTGTGCCACATGAATTCAATTAGCCTATTATTTGTCATTCCTCCACTAGGATCTCTTTCTCCACCCTTAGGGTACTTTTTAAAATGTTCATGTTCTGTATATACACACAAACGAAGAGAAAGAAAATGAAAGAAAGGAAGGAAGGAAGAAAGGAAGGAAGGAAGGAAGAAAGGAAGAAAGGAAGAAAGAAAGAAGCTAAAATTAGTCTACACATGAACAAAAATCTGTAGATTGCTTTCATAATACAATCATTTCCACAGTATTAATTCTTCTGATCCATGAGAATGAGAAGATTGCCCATTTTCTAATACCTTCAATTTTTTTGTTCAGTGTTTTAATTTTCAATGTAGATGTTTTTCTTCATTAAGATTATTTTGAGGTATTTTAATTGTTTGTTTGTTTGTTTGTTTGTTTGAGAAAAGGCCTCACTATACCAAACTGGTTGTCATGGGACTTGTTCTGTATCCCAGGCTTGGCTTGATCTTGCAGACTCCTGCCTTTCTCTGCCTCCTCAGTGTTGGGATTAAAGGCATGCATCACCTTATCCTGGTTTTCAAAGTTCTTAGAGAAACCATGGAGAATGGGATTGTTGCCCTGATTTCTTTCTCAGCATTTCAGCTTTGGTATATCAGAAGGTACTGTGTTTTATATGTTGAGATTGTATTCTGCTACTCTATTGAAAGTATTCATCAGTTCTAGTCATTTTCTGGTGGAATCTACATACGCCATATTTTATGTATGGCATCATATCATCTGCAAACAGGGAGATTTTGATTTTCCCATTACCTATTTGTTCCCCTTATTTCTTTCTTTAGTTATTGGCCTAGCTAAGATTTAAAGCACTATACTGAATAAAAATGGAAAAGAAGACTAATTAATTCATGGTATAGTTTAACTGTAAAATTTCATTGTTAATTTTTACTATGGATAATACCTTCGTTAGAGTTTCTATTGTGATAAAACTCTAAGACTATAAGCTACTTGGGGAGGAAGGGTTTATTTGCTTACACTTCCCTGTAATTGCTCGCCATGGCTAGCTTATCTTGCTTTTATATAGAACCCAGAGCCATCACCCACAGTAGGCTGGGCCCTTCCACATCAATCATCAGTTAAGAAAATGCCCTACAGGCCAGTCTTATGGAGATATTTTCTTATTGACACCCCCTTATCTCAGATCACTCTAGTTTCTATCAAATTGACATAAAAACTAGCCAGCACCGATAACCAATTTAAAGATAAAAAGTAGGATGTCTGAGCCATTTGCTGTTATTGTACCAGAACCTGTCTGATTTTCATGTCCATTAATACGTGTTTCATGAAAACCTGATTTGTTTTATGCTCAGTGTATTCATATTTATAATTGTCATAGGTTCTTGACTAATAGCTTCTTTATTAATATATAGTGATTTCTTTGACTTCTAATTTTTTGGTTGGGTGTATCTTATCGATATTAGAAAAGCTATGTGAGGTGGTATATAGATTTGATTTACTTTCTACATTGTTTTTCATCTTTTGACTCTCAGTGTGTTTGAGTTTTTTCTTGTGAGGTGTGTTCCTTGGCAACAACTGACAATTCTTATTTTCAAAATAGTTAGCTGGACTGCGTGTCTTTATTGGTAAGCTGAGGCCATATATACTTAAGGTCTTTACAGAGAGATGTTCACTATTTCCCTTGCTTTTATCACGTGTTTTTTTGTTTGTTTTGTTTTTTGTTGTTTCTTGTTCTGTTATTACTATTCCTTTCTTTCTCTCGTATTTTTATTTGTTCTAAATTTTATTTTATGTATATGAGTGTTCTGTCTTTAGATACACCAGAAGAAAGTATCAGATCTTATTACAGATGGTTGAGAGTCAGCATGTGGTTGCTGCGAATTGAACTCAGGACCTCTGGAAGAGCAGCCAGTGCTCTTAACTGCTAAACCATCTCTCCAGCGCACTTTCTCTCCCATTTTTATTAAATGTTTGATAGTTTACTGGGTTGAGCATATTGGACTCCTTCCCACCTCCTTCACCTATTCCTTTTATGAAATTTATTCTTTCACATATGCTCATGATTGACACTGGCTTCTTTCCTCTTTTCTGTAGAGTATTATGTTAAGAAAACAGGATTAATGTTCATAAAGTGCCTTATACTATGCTTATGTTGAAAAGTTCTTATTTCTCAATTTCAAAAGATACCTATCTGATACAAGTATGCAGATAGTTACTTTCAGTGCTTAAAATATAGTTACATGATATGCTTACATCCATAGGTGAGCTGATTTTTTTTATAGCTTTTAATATTGTTTTGGGACAGCTTGATTTTAATGTTATGGATTTTTTCTTATTCTCTCTGTTTTCAGTACTAAATGCTCATTTCTTTCTCTAAGCATAAATAATTTTTCTGTCATAATTTTATTAAATATAAATTAGTGAAATGTTTTGTATGTATTTGTGCTTCTCTGTATGCACATATGTGCTATGTGTGTGCATGCATGTGTATGCATGTGTGTATAGAGGTCAGAGGTTGGCATCAGGTGCCTCTTCAATTGCTCTGTATATTACTTTTTAAGACATTATATCTAACTGAACCCTGAGTTTATCTGTTGCTTAGATTTGCTGTTTAGCAAGGTCTACAATTACACCTGCTTCTACACCATCAGCCCGAGCATTAAAGTAGCAGGTAGGTAGGCTCATTCAGTCTTTTCTGTGAGTTGCTACAATCTGGGAATCTGAATTCATTCCTTCATCTTTATGTGGAAGCACATTATCTAATGAGTTGTCTCCTTAGACATAAAGTATTTATACATTTAGTATTTATCTCAGCTCTTTTTGTTTGTTTTGGATTCCTGAATTTGTTTGGTCTTTTGACTCTGCAAGTTGTGTTCATGTTTTTTTTTTTTTAATTGATGTTTGAATGTAGAATTTCATTAACCTTGATCATTCCTGATACTCTTTCTTCTGTTTGGGAAAATTTATTAGTAATTTGATGAGGGAAATATTAAAAAGAACTGCCAAGTTCCCCTGTTACTCCCGGGCACTGGTGGGCTGCATGGCTCCAGCTGGGTGATCTCATCTTGGCAGCCTCTCTGGGCCAGAGCTTCCGAGTTCTCTTAGTGGGTCGCTGACAGCCAGCCCCACACAATGACCATCCACCCCACGGTCAGCCTCCACAACACCCAGCAACCATGTAGAAACAAAATTCTAGAAGCTTATAATTAACACGTCAGATTTATGTATCAATAAATTCTCAATTCACAAGATGCCCACACAATAATTTTAGAGCCAATTGCTATTGATACAAGCTGCCCACCTAGATCATACAAGTTATCCCAATTATTCTATCCCTAAAACCACATGGTAGATCAGTATCTTCTTCCAGTTCGTCCACCTCCATCTTGGCTTCTCCCAGCCCTTCTCTGAGTCGCTCTCTGTCCCTGCAACTCTACGTGCTACCTCCCTTTTCTCTGTCCAATCACAGGCCTCCTGCTGCACTAATATTTTAATGTAATTGGACAGGGAAAATCCTGCCACAGTAATTCTCTTTATTCATATTTAATCCGTTGAGGTTTTATTCCCTATATTTTTATGTTTGTTTTGACAAAATCTTAATTTCCTTCTCTTTCTTTATGTTGCTGACTGATTTTTTATACATATCATTAATGTTCTCACCCATCTGTTTACGAGACGTCCCGGGACTTGGACACAATTCATCCTGTTAGTTTCTACTCTCTTATAATCATTGCTTGGTTTCCTACTAACTTTGAAGTCTCCTTCACATTACTTATGCCAGCATTCTTTGCTATAGTGGCTTACGATTTGTGATATTTGGGAAGAGTCCTCCTCACTTTCCTCTTCATGCTCATTTCTTGGTTGTGATTCACACATTGTGAATCTTTCTTTAGTTTCATTTCGAATCTTCTTACTGGACAGTCTGGTTCGTGAAGGCCCATCCTCCAAAAGTACTCACTGAGAAGAAAATAGCCTTCTTAAGGTTTTTCCTCCTGAAGTTTGCTGGAGATCCTAAGTAGTCACTCTCAAAGTGGAGGTCTCCTTTAGCAGTCATCAGCTTCGATGTAACGAGGCTGCCACTTTCTGCTGCTGGTCAGTATTAGACCTTTGTGTTTCTTTGGTATCTTTCAAAGGCTATTGTGTATCAATTATGCGTATAATAACATAAATAAGGTTTTCTAGAGTTGACATTAACTCATTGCAGGGATTCATTTCATGTATAGGATGCTTTAGTCCATATGAACATGTTCTAGATTCATTTTGTGCCTAAGTGGCTAAGACAGTCAGGAAGAAAGCTAGAAACCCGTCTCAAATGAGCCTTGCACAGCACTTCCTGGCAAACTGAACTGTTTCGGGGTTAAGATCGGCAATCTTCATGTCAAGAACCTGGCACTCCCATAATTACTGTTAGAAGCACCCTCCTGTGTGGTATTTGAATTGCAGCTCACAATCTAGCATTTCCTTCCTGCTGTGACAAATAAAGAAACGTTAGACAAACAGCAGCAAGACCACAGGAATCATTCTTTTGGGGGGGAGGGGATATCTTACAGAAAATAAATTAATATGAAAATAGCAAAAGTAATTAGCAACAGCTAATGGATGTGCCTCAAAAATGATTGGAAAAAAAAAAAACCTTTTCACCATTTAATAATCTGTATGCCCAATAAATAAGAGACAGGGAAAGCACCAGGCATGGCCCTATATTCTCTTTCTGTTTCTACTGCCTGTAGAATTGAATCACTTATCTTTGTCTAAATTCTGAATGCAATTAAGAATTGGTTTCCTACCAGAGGAAAGAAATATGCAATAATTAAAATGGTGGGAGGGTCTTGTGTTTTTATTTGCAATTCATTTGGTTTTGTTTGTTTGTTTGTTCAGACAGGATCTTGCTATAAGGCCCTGGCTGGCCCTGATCTCCTTAGTTTCTCATCTCTGGCTCCTAGATGCTAGGCTTACTAGTGTACCACAAAGTCTGACTTCTAGTCTTAAGGATATTTTTTTAGTATCTGATGATAACAAGATTTTTTGAAAGCTTTAAAGCCTGTAAAATACAGGGGAGTAAACCATTTCAGGGTTTTGTTTGTTTGTTTATTTGTTTGTTTTTATGAGATTTTTTTTTTGTCTGTGTAGCCCTGGCTGGTGTGGAATGATAGACTAACTCTGTAGACCTCAATAATACACTAATTAAGTGATCACCTGCCTTCTTGGCTTCTGAGTTCGGGGATTGAAGACATGTGTCACCATACCTAGAGATTATTTCAACTTTATTCTCCTTTAACTTACTGATATTTTCAGCATCATCAAACTTATCTACTAACATAAAAAAACCAAGAAGGACTGAACTTTCTTTTTACTGGTTTTCTTTGAAGGAGCAGAAGTGTTTTCCTTTATGTAAAAATAGTTATGTGCTGATGCTTCACTGATCTTCCCCACGGTTTATTGCCACTGATGGCTTGGGATTTATAGTTGCCTCATAACACAAAAATAAAGTTTGATGAGTAATTTCCAAACTGCTACCTTTTTCTGAGAGGAGGAACTGGGAAACACTATTTTCCAGTATGTTATTTGTTTATACAGGAACATGAGTTGGGCTGTTAGAGTTATCTTGGGGGTCAGAGATAAAATGAAAGAAATAGGGCAGGTATGGTGACACATGCCTTTATTCCCAACTCTTAGAGGGCAGAGGGAAGAAAATCTCTGTGAATTCAAGGCCTGCATAGTATACATAATATGTCTGAAAAACACCTGCATTGAAGTGGCGTGGTTCTTCCTCAATAATACACTAAGTTCAATTTTTTCTAAAATGTTGTCACAATTATGATGAATATTATGTCTTAAAATATTAATATTTGATTTTGTGAACATCTAATTTTATACATTTTTTAATATTTGAAATCTAATATTTATGTTATGGTTTATGTTTATTCTTGCAATTCTACATTTATTTAATATGACAAAGATAAGTAGAATTCTAAATTCTGGAATGACGATATTTTTTTCCACCAAACAATTGTTTTCACTGAGGTTAAAAACACCTTTTAACTGCAAATGTAGCTGAGAAATCCTGTGTGCACAACTGGTTTTAACTCCAGAGAAATTTACATGTCAAGGTGCCATATGTAATATATATATTTATATAAGAACGTGCTGAGGATAAGAGGCATATGGCATCTTTTGTTAGTGCTTTATTAATATTTACCTTGTTTTGTCTCTTTATTGTGACTTTGTTGTTATTGTTAAGACCATCGTCTATATCACAACTAAGGCAGCCTCAACTTACTCCCGTCTCCACTTTGGTCTTCCCAAATACATTGATTATCAGTGGGTTGGCTTACTATGCTTGTTTTTCAGTAACATTCTCTTATTCAAAATAATTTCTTATACTTTGTAACTGTAAAATAACCAACAAGGACATGTGTGACGTTTAACTCAAGCAACCATGCAGAAATCCATGCGGATGGACTTCAATAGTCTGCGAGTCACCTAGTCCACAGGCCTGTATGGAAAATAAGGCTTCAGAAGCTTGCCAAGAAAGACAAATGAGAATTATTTTAGTGTCTAACAGTTTGTTTCATACCTAAATAATATGTTTCCTGCCATGTTCCTTATATTTGTATCAAGTGAACATGGCAACAATTTCATTTCAAATAAAATCTCTTTGGCATTTCAGGGGAAAAAAAATCGTATTATACGATTATGGAATTTATAATTCTGCGATGCCATGTCCTGAAACTCAAAGACACTGTATTATGTATGTACATAAGCATTCTGAGATTGTTTAAAATATCTGTTGCCGTCATTGCTAAGTGAAGCATTCCAGAAATACCAGAAAACATACATCAAAAGTGCTACAGAAGTGCCAAGCAAGTGCTGTGCGCTTACTGATTATTCATTTAATCCCGCCAAGCTTTGAGTTAGACGCATTTAATTATTTATTCATTTTATGGGAGATGAAGCGTAGGCCGAGATGGAAAAAAATAAGCACAGATCACACAGCAGGTTAAGGCAGAACCAGAGGTGGACTCAACCGTCTTGTTTGCAACACTGTAGGTTCTACTTCAAACAAACAGTTTAATTAATTTAGGAATTAGTTTAATTAATTCTTCTCCAGTGTGCTGGAGCGAGGATGGAATTTTTATGTTATGAGAGAAGGTCTAGCTAAGGAGCTTAGATGGGCCTGAGCTGCCAGTATTCCTGCCTAAGCTTGAGTGCTGGGAGTGCAGTCAAGTGCTATTGAGAAAGAGAGAGAATGCTGACAGTGAGACGCGGAGCCATTCTCAAATTAGAGAAACGAATCAAGAAATGTTACTGAAGCATCTTAATACTCAACCAAGAATTTCTTTTAACTTTTGGCAGTGACGTTTCTGTTCATTTTTGTTGTACTGGGAATTGAAACCGGGGCCCTTACATGTTTTTAAGCACTCTACCATTGAGCTACGTGCCCAGCCTAGCAGCAGTATTTTAATACTTTCTTGTGATTAAACCATTCCTTTTGTCTCCTGCAGGATTGGCTTCGTATGAGCCAAAAATAAAGAATTATTATAGGCCCCAAAGCTCAACGCCCATTTCCTGTTGCATGTTCTTGTTCAAATATGCTTGGTTCCTGTGCCAGTCTTGAGTTGTCCATTGTTGCCCAAGATAAAAGTTGCATCTACCTTTAGAAGTGTCCAGCATTAAAGATTTAATTGAATTGGTTAGTAAACGGGGAATGACAGGGTATTTCACAGTCCTAGGGAATATTCTTTTTTTCTTTCTTCTTTAATTAGACATTTTTAAATTTACATTTCCACATTTCTCCTCTGAAAACCCCTTATCTCATTCCCCCTCCCCCTGCTCACTAACCCACCCACTCCTCCTTCCCTGACCGGGCATTCCCCTACCCTGGGGCAATGAGCCTTCACAGGTCCTACGGCTTCTCCTCTCATTGATATCCTACCAGGCCATCCTCTGCTACCCATGTGGCTAGAGCCATGGGTCCCTCCATGTGTATTCTTTGGTTGGTGGTTTAGTCCCTGGGAGCTCTGAGGGTACTGGTTGGTTCATATTGTTGTTCCTCCTATGGGGCTGTAAACCCCTTCGGTTTTTTGGGTCTTTTCTCTACCTACTCCATTGGAGACCCTGTGCTTAGTCCAATGGTTGGCTGAGAGCATCCCCCTCTGTATTTGTCATGCACTGGCAGGGCAAAATAGCTATATCAGGCTCCTGCCAACTAGCATTTGGCATCCTAGGGAATATTCTATCATCATATAATAGCATTGTTAACTGTTTCTGTATTCCTATAATCTAAGCTATGAGATTTTTATGGGCAATTTCTGCTTAAAATAATTTGTTGCTTTCTCTGTAATGTAGCTTGGTTGTATACACTGTAAATAGATTTCTAGAATACTTTATTCATACTTTTATCTTCTAAGTCAAATATTTAGTTAGAAAAATCATGAAATAATGTTTTCCTACATGTTGACTTTCTAAACTGCTTAAAGTATGCTTTCTGTCTGTGAACTTTCTACCAAATAAACAGAAAAGGTTACAATTACTGAATAACATTATGAAAGTCTTGTTTTCCTGTAACAGATATGTCTTATGAACATAATAAATGCCATTTTAACAAGGAAAAGTAACAAATATGTGTTCAGAAATCTTTTATTGTTAAAATTTCAGCCATTGGTACAGCAGATTGGTTATTTAGAGAGGTCTATAAATTATCCTTCCTTCAAAGGTCTGTGATTTTTTTTTTTTGGTTTGTTTTTTCAAGACAGGGTTTCCCTGTATAGCCCTGGCTGTCCTGGAACTCACTTTGTAGACCAGGCTGGCCTCGAACTCAGAAATCCACCTGCCTCTGCCTCCCAAGTGCTGGGATTAAAGGCGTGCACCACCAATGCCCAGGTCTGTGATTTTTAATCGTGTTATTTTAATTGCTATAGGTTGTAAATTTGAAATAAAATAACAAGGAGGAAGGCCATAACAGATGTTCTGTCAGCACATTGATTTCACTGCAGACTCTGCGCATTCATCCTGCTCAATCATTATCAGCTGAAATGGATTGATTCGCAGTCCCATGAGCTCTGCAATTTCTAAAGGCATCAAACACATGGAGCAAAAGCAGGGTCTTTTCAGGTAAGTGTCAACAATGGAAGTTACTCTGCCAACGTCTGTGTGTCCTGATTATAACTGTATCCTCTTCAATTACATTGTTATAGACATCACTATTGCTATGCACTGTACTTATAAGGTTGTTTTTTTTCACCCTTTAAAAAAATCTTGGTCATTTATGTATCCTTGTATATGACAAATACCTCACCTCAGTAAAAGTAAATTATCTTCTTTCTTGGGTTGGATTTCACTTTAAAACCAGATCTGGAAAAAAAAAAAAAAAGACATTGCTGTTTTTTTTTTCAATACTGCTGATCTAATGATTTAATTAATTGGTCCAGATAGCAAAAGATACTTTTATAAACAAAACACAATTTAGAGACATTCCACATTATATACAATAGAGGCTAATGTTATAGCTATTGTAGTCGCTTTTACATATGTTCTGGATCAGTATTGGGCACTAACAAATATGAGCCAAGGGTAAGAGGGGAGAAGGTGTGGCAAGGTTCTATAACCTGTGCATTTGCTGAAGGAAGCCTTATGAAACCATGTGTGAGTCAGGAAGAATGGGACAGAGAAAGGACTCATGAGGTAAGAGACAGCAGTCAACCACTATTCAGAGATGACAGCAAGTAGGGACAGAAGGAAGAGGGAGGGCAAAGAGGTAGAAGGAAGAAATGAGGGGAGGGAAGAAAAGGAGAAAGCAGGTAAAGGGAGAAGGAAGATTGACCAGAGAAAGTGTGTGTAGGGGGTGAGGGGTTGGGAGGGGGTGGGAGGATGGGGGTGGGGCATGGGATTACAGAGAAACAGGACAGAGCAAATGAAATTCTAGACCTCCCTTCCCTAGGTGAGGTCAGAGTTGTGAGCATGGAGAAGCTGCAGAGCAGGGAGGGGTCTTCCTACCCTGTCTTAGGCTGACTGTCACAGAAAGTCAGAGAGGAGTCAAAAGGTTCTTGTCAATGAGACCTAAAGGAAGATCCTTTCGGTCTAGAAGACTCAGATTCTACAAATGTATTTGTCTGGGTCTCATGGCTACTTGCTCTGTGGTTGCTGGAAAATGACGGCAGTTTAAGAAGCAACCAGAAAAGGCCACAAGTCACCTAGAAACACAGGCTGGCGAATGTGGGGGGTAAGATAAGAGAAAAGATGTGGGCAAAGGAAAGAGAATCGGCCTTTGTTTTTCTACTTTTCTACTGACATGCTTAGAAAGCTACTGTGAGTTGCTGTCACTGTAGCCTGGGCTCCTCATCTGGTCACTCAGCCTGTTTCAGGAAAGAAAGTGTAAGAGCTTCTCAGCTGAAATCAGAGAAAGACAGAGCATGCCCCTGACACAGCACGGGGTTGAGCAGGTGTCTTGTCTTCTGGGTATCTTCCCCCAACTATCTACTTATTCATGCATTTACCCAAGAGCATCACACCTTCTCCTAGAACAGATGCCCACTGAGATCCATAGATTTTTCTGTAGATAGAAATTTGTTTCCTTCTTTCCAGAAGATTTTTGTTTTGAAAAAGAGAAGTATATGTTTGGGGTATTTCCTCATTAATGTTTATGAAACTGTACTTTGTGTTCAGGCTAAACTAAAGTCAGTATGGATTTGGTTTAAAACAACAATTCTCAGTAATGCTCTGTTAGCCAGGACAGCTAACACGTCATAGAACATTGCCTTTATTATTAGCACTCTGGGGACCTGGGAAAGGTGTCCTTTCTTAGTTTCCCTTACATCTCCAGCACCAAGGCTTGGCTCTATTGTTGATATTACTCCTGCTTCAACCACCTGTGCTTTCTGTTTTAAGGGGCCTCTATTTCAGGACCTAAGGAATGTGCTGAACAATTTGCTAATAATCTTTTAAAAGCAGGAAACCATTAAAGGAAACTTTATAATAACAGAAAAGTTTCCCTTGTTAGACAAATTGGCATGTTTTTTTTTTCCGTTTTTTTTTTTTTTTTTTTTTTTAAACAATAGTGATAAATGGCAGTGTTTGAAGCTGAAGCAGTCTGGGGGGTGGTGAGCTGTGATAGGCAGCCTGGTCCCTTTGGCCACTTCCCTTGGGCCCCTGGCTCCTGTCCTGTAGCTACCCCACAACGCCCCCACAGAGAGCAGAGAGGTCTGTGGCCATCAGTAACATAGAGCAGCACCATGCCCTCCCACATGCAGGTAAGGTAACTCCAAGCTCTCAGACCAAGTCAGTGACAGACCCTGACCCACCCAAAACTGTATATAAGCATCTTATCTGGAAGGAATAGAGGTGTGTGAGAACTACTGTTGTCTGAGAGCGTCTGTCATAAGAGCTGTCACACTGCCACTTGGGAAGAGGTTTGCTCTCCTGAAATGCCACCTGAAGCTTTCCCACACTCCTCGCTGGCTAGATGGCCTCTCATTGGCCCAGCGCGCCCAACTCAGCACAGGGCCATGTGGAGCAACTGAGAGGGTGGAGACTGAGGTGGAGCTACCTGCAACAGCAGAGGTGTCAGGAGACAACTCCCCCTTCCTGCTCACACTTTCTCCCCTTGGCTTAAAACTTCGTACCTGGGGCCAGAGATCTCCACAGAAAGCCTCCAGTACACAGGCCCACAGCAGTCTTCCGTCTTTCGGCCTCTTTTATGACCCCACTGCTGAGCCAATCAGAGGAGCAACCCCACAAAGTCCAAAGGATGATATCTTCAGACTTGTTTCAAGCCAAAGCTACAGATTTGCCAAATGGCAGCTGGGGAGCTCACACAGTGATTAAAACTTCCTCTGTCAGTTGGTGTGGTGGCACACGCTGATTGTCTCACTAGGTTAAAGATTGACGTGGGAGGATTGCTGAACATTTAAGATCATTTTGAGCTATAAAATGAGCTCCGGTATGCTATACGGGCACACTCTCACAGAGTTCCTGCACCAGTGTCTCTCATTTGGCTGTAAGAAAGTTGACAAACTGGCATTTCTATTCCTGTGATTGTTCACTCTTTCACACCACCTCAGGATGGATTTGGCTACAATCTCAAACTCAATCCTGATCAACACAACTGCCTTTTTCTCTTGTTTTGCCTGCTTTTTTCCATGGCCACCCTTGTCTTTTCTCCACTATGCCTCTACTTTCCCCCTGTAAATATTCTGCTTGCAGAGGGAGAGTGGAGACTTGATATTACAGCATCAAGAACATCTTTAGCTGTCTAGATACAAGAAAGCTTAATATCTCCAGGTAACAACAACAGAAGCAACAACAATGACGACAACAACAACAACAACAACAACAACAACAAATTTTGGTAAAATTAAATTCTGCAGAATTATTTATATGGAAAGGAATCATTTGTAGGGACAGTTCCAATGCCAACTAAGGTCCTGTTACCCAATTGGTTCTTGATCTGTCAGTAACGAAGCCATGGACCAATTACTGGGCAGACAGAATAGGTGGCACTTTCAGGTCCCTGGAGGATAAGAGACAGATGCAAGAGAGGAAGAGAATTTGCCATGTTTTGGAGAGAGAAAAGCCAAGCAGTCATGTGAAGTCTCAGGAGGAGCAGAGGCCTGTGGCAACTCCTATAGGCAGGTGTTCAGGGTGTCTAGCAGGGACTAGATGCATTTGAGCCCCTAAAGTTTAGGTCAAGTGGCAGGTGTGGAGATAAGAATATAAATAAAGGCACACTTCTACATGCAGGAGACAGTAGCGCCCAACAATTGTGTATAAAGACAAGTTGAAAATGAGCAGCCTGTGTGTGCATGTCTTTTATCCGTGGATTCAACAG
Organism: Apodemus agrarius; assembly: GCA_964023405.1. Lineage (NCBI taxonomy): Eukaryota > Metazoa > Chordata > Mammalia > Rodentia > Muridae > Apodemus > Apodemus agrarius. The sequence goes on along the minus strand of OZ030006.1, from coordinate 87,057,880 downwards.
AAGCTGGGTAGGGGCGGGTAGCAAGGCGTGTTCCTGGTGCTTAGGTAGGGTTAAAAAGCCACACACACAGTAATTATTTTGGAGTCCTTTGCCTTTGAGCACAGTTTGCTCACAGGCCACTTATCAGACAATGTGTGCATTGGCAGACATGATACATCTTATTGATAAAACTGCAAGAACACAGTAAGGCCACAGCTGCAGGATACAATGACTGTTAGAATGCGAAATGAAAGCAGGAAGCAATCTGCTTTGTTTGTAACAGTCTTGAATCTCTATTAAGGAGGACAACAGAATAGCTGAAATGTAGACATCGTCTGTAGATTAAGAACAAACAGGAGGTTTAGCAATTCTGAATTCAAACGTGTTTCCATTACAGTGAATACATTGAAATCTCCTAGGAAATTTTCTCATAGTTTGACAAACACCCGAACATTTACCTACAAATTCCAAATTCCAAAAGTTTTATTCATGATTTGTGATATTTATTCTTTACTCTCACTCTCTGCCTGTTCTTTGTGTGTGGCAGGTGATTTCAACGTTTTCCTCTCAGCCATAAAATGAAGTTCTTCACTGACATGCCCTTGAGCCATCTGTAATGCTCTGTGTTATGTTGGTCCTATTGCTCCTTAGGCCCGACTATGGGATAGGTCTTTAAAGAGCAAGAGATATTTAACTTGTGTCTCTTACATTTGGAAGGGCAGCTTGTCCTTAGATGTCCACAATGGCATTAGTAAATATGGGTATATTGTTCATGATGTTTTCCTTTCTCAGATATCTGTTGTGCTTAGAGTGCATCACATGGGAAGAAAAAGAGCCACAGTTATACAGAAATGCAATAGTTGCCCTTCTTACTGCTTCCTTCCATTGTGTGGAACAGAGTTGCTAATTTGCTTTTAGCACACAACCTATGACAAGAAAAAAATCCAGCGATGACCCATTAGTATTTCTACTATTTAAAGGAAATAGAATTAGGGTTTATGAAACAGAATCATGATTTAAACATTTAATAGCAAGATTTAGAAAGGGCAATGAAAGTCACATTAAAAAGGCATGAGATCTCTGGAGGGTTTTTGAATTTCTTCTACAGAATAATTTCCATACTATTTAACTGCTCATCAGCAGGAGTAAAGGCTTATAAAAATTAGTTAAATAGCAAATCTATAGAGAAATAGGTACAGCAGATAGTTGGGAAGTGAACAATATGGAAGTCTTTGTGAGGCATTCTTTTCTACTGCAATAATATTCTGACATGTCATAAAATGGTGTATGTCAAGAGATTGAGATAAGAGAGGCACATGATTTTGACACATGCATAACTAATACCAAATGCCTTTGTCTACATTTAATATTTTCCTCATAAATTATGCATCTAGCTACATTAGATCACATTAGAGATGGCTAGTTAATAGAAATGCTTCCCTACATATGTTTTCTGGCAAATGTCATTCATTCTTAATCCATCTACATTATTTCTCATATAGACAGCAAAATAGGCAATAGACAAGCAGTGTTCTTTTTACATGTTTGTGCAATTAAGAAGTTGATCCTAATGACATTGACAGGAGGCATTAATAAGAAAAAATGATAAAAACAGAAAAAAGTTAAGAATTATTTATCATTGTTGGTATTCTGGTCTAAATGAACTTCAATGGTAGTGACAGTAACAGCTGAACAGTCCCGAGAAGTCACATTCTCCTAGGTTGTATGGTGTGATATTTTCACTGTTAAGTGAGGTTGGTGTATACTTTAAATCTACTTTAAATCCCCAAAAAGAAATGGAAGTAACATAAGTGAATTCACACATTGAAAATACACCAACCCCTAGATCATGCCACTTAGCATTTTCAGTGAGAGTAGTACAGGATTGTGTCAATCCGAGTAGTGAGGAACTCTGTTATACCCAGAGTGTAGTATATGTGAACAGTTCAAACTGAGGAGAAAAGGGTTTTATAAACACATCCTTAATACTGCTGCATTCCAAACCTGGTCCTTTGAATGAAATGCTCAGAACTTTGTGTATTAAAACTTCACTCTAATGTGATTGGAGGTAAAGTCTTAAGGATAAAATTAGATTAGACCATACATATGGGGCCTCCATTATGAGAGAATAGCCTCAATGCAAGAGAGTGACGAGGGTCTCATTATGTACCTGTGGCGGGCCTGGAACTCATTATGCAACCCAGGCTGCCCTTGAACTTTCTTTTCTCAGCCTCCCAAGTGCTATTATTACTACTGTATACCATCACACCTTACTGGGCTGAGCCCTTCGAAGTGAAAGTTCTTTAATCTACATCGTTTCTATGAAAACACTGCCTGAAAAGACTTCAGAAAGCCATGGAACAGCCCTTACTAGGCACCAAATCTGCAGACACCTTCTAACCTTCCAGAATTGGAGAAATATATGCTGTTTAAGCTTCAAAGAAAGTAGTATTACCTCAGGGAAGCTGAAACTAAGACAATTGGTATCTGGAAAATGTTTTTTTTTTTTTTTTTCAAACCTGGGCTTTAAGTCTGGTTTAGTGGCACATACCTATAAGTCATGTTCTTAGGAGGGTGTGGCAAGAGGTCACAAGCTTGAGACAAGTCTTGGATAGATTGTGGCTGGGTCTCAGAAATCAAACATGAAGCAAAAATTAAAACAAAGCAAAACTATCACAACTACCACCTACAAAACATTCCCCAGGCAAATACCTGGGCTTTCACAGCTTATGAAGGGATTCATATGCAAATCATAAAACCTCCCAAATTTGGACTTTTTCCAGAGTTTTGTATTCAATTGGTGTGCCAACCTAGAGAAATGAATGCAAATTCACCGTGTTGGATTATAGCAGGGTTCATGGAGAATTCTAAATAAGGTGTGGTAAAGGCACTGAGGAATGCTGCTTAATAACCTTTCTAAGACCGATGCAGCCTGTGCGTGAAGCCCAGGAGAGCCACTTGACTAAGTAGCACATGCCAGCAAGGCAGGCCTATATTTCACTTTAATGTGTCTCCCGTGTACCCCGGATAACAGATGGGAGGTAAACGCTTTTGATTGATGACATTTTTGCTACGTTTAAAATTGGCTTTGATGATGACAGGATGCTACTCACTATTTTTCCAGCATGAGGAAGGACACACTAATAAAACAGTAGTTTTCATTGAAGGAGCTTAGGGGGCCTCCAACTATGTTCACACTCAGCTGACAGTGTATGATAAAGCCTGTACAGTGCATGTGCATATGTAATTTAACTAGATTCATAATAGTTAACAATAAATTTGTTATATAGAAGTGATAGGAAATATATTATATACATATTTAATATGCATATATAATAATGTGATTTTTTATAAATGAATTCTATAAGACATAAAGTATGTGTTTGTGTAATTTAACTGAATATTTCTATTTACAAATCGAATTCTTAGGAATAGTATATTTTTTTGAGCAAATAATCAACACAATACCAAGAAGATTAAATAGCCAGCCCCCCAAAAAATCTGCCTGCCTTATTTGAATCACTTGTTAATGTCCAAATAAAAGTAGCTCATTCTTCTGAAATGAGTTGTTTCTTCTTTGGATTGGTAGAATAATGTGAGAACGATTATATTTAAGCACAAATGTTTTTACAAACACTTGTTTAATTAATTAATTAATTAATTATAAATGTGTGTGTGTGTGTGTGTGTGTGTGTGTGTGTGTGCGCGCGCGCGCGCCAGAGTACATTCAGGACCCGTCAGAAGAGGATATCAGATCACCTAAGACAGGGATTATATAGGTAATTGTGAGCTGCCATGTGGATTCTGTGAATTGAACCAGATCCTCTGCAAGTACAAAAAACATTATTTACGGAAGGGCCGTCTCTCCAGTCCTAACAAAGGATTTTAAACTGTGAAATCTCAGCTCTCTGGACTATAAGTTTGGTCAAAGGCACAGAAGAAAGAAGAGTCCCTCAGAAGATTTACTTTTGCTCTTCTGGAACATGAATGAAGTAGACTGGGGTGAACAGCTTCCTGACTCTGGGAGTGCCAGCTCAGCACACGTTTAAACTGACTCATAGGATATTTTATTTTAGATTATTATAGATAGATCTTAATCTCTGCCATATTATCTACTAAGCATGGATGACAGAGTGGTGTCAGAAGCTAGAATCTGGAAAATTCTCTGGGGCTTGCTGAGAGAGAGAGAGAGAGAGAGAGAGAGAGAGAGAGAGAGAGAGAGAGAGAGAGAGAGAGAGAGAGACTCAGGCAGAGGCAGAAAGACAACAGGTGAGCTGGAGAATAGACAGTGAGAGCCATGTGGGGAGATACAATGGCAGAGAAGTCAGGTTGGGTTAGAGGCCAGCCGAGAGGGAGATACAATGGCAGAGAAGTCAGGTTGGGTTAGAGGCCAGCCGAGAAACTATCCCGGCAAAAGACCAACAGCCTTAAACTCTGTAGATATCTCCAAATCTTTACTATTAAACTTCAAGCAAGATCCCCGAAATCCCTGCAAAAGAACATCTCCCCTCCACTTTGTGCTGGCTTATTTTTACTATATGAATCCTTTTACTATGGCAGAAAGTTGCTTAAACTATACTTGTTAGCTTTCAAAATCCAACCAAGCAAGTTCAAGCAACTTAAGGTTGTTGTATTACTTCTTAGCTCTATTTACATGACATTATCTTACATTATATTTCACAAATATGTATAAAAAGATTAATGTTAAGACACCTCACACCAGTCAGAATGGCTAAGATTAAAAACTCAAGAGACAACAGGTGCTGGCGAGGATGTGGAGAAAGAGGAACACTCCTCCACTGTTGGTGGGATTGCAAAATGTAAAACTGCTCTGGAAATCAGTTTGGAGGTTCCTCAGAAAATTGGGCATGTCACTTCCAGAGGACCCTGGCATGCCACTCCTGGGCATATACCCAGAGGATTCCCCTGCATACAATAAAGACACATGCTCCACTATGTTCATAGCAGTCTTGTTTATAATAGCCAGAAGTTGGAAGGAGCCCAGATATCCCTCAAAGGAGGAATGGATACAGAAAATGTGGTATATTTATACAATGGAATACTACTCAGCAATTAAAAATAATGAATTCATGCAATTTGTAGGCAAATGGTTAGATCTGGAAAATATCATCCTAAGTGAGTTAAGCCAATCACAAAAGGATACACATGAAATGCAATCACTGATAAGTGGATATTAATGAGCCCAGAAGCCCTAAATACTCAAGGCACAATTAGCAAGTCAAATGATTCCCAAGAAGAAGAAAGGAGAGGACCCTGGGCCTGAAAAGATTGGATCCAGTTTTGTAGATCCAGAACAGAGAAATGGTGTGTGTGGGGGGCGTGTTTGGGGAATAGTTCGGGGGAGAGGACTTATGGGACGTATGGGGGGGGGACTGGGAAAGGGGAAAGCCTTTGGAATGTAAACAAAGAATATAGAAAATAAAATTAAAAAAAAAGTCTCCCAAGTTCCTCTTCCACAGGAAGTCCTCTCAGATTTGCTGGACCAGACAGCTAAAGATTGATTCTGTCCTGGGACCAGTGTCCCCAGTGAATCCATCAAAATCACAGGAACTTAGTGGGATGAATGACTGGGTAATGGGTAAGTCTGCCATTTTAATTGACACATAGGACATTTAAATTACAATATATCCTCAGATCTCTGAGGAGTTTGAACCCAGTGATCAACCACCTGTATCTCATGGTAAATAATTGGATAGGAAAAGTTTATGTAAGTTCTGAGGATAGGAAGGCTTCTGGGGAGGTGTTTGAGGGTTTAGGAAGGTGTTTTGAAGTTGGGAAATATAGCTTACAAAGGGTTTATCTTTTTGTAAACCTAAGAGGATGTAAGCTTCAGGGAATCTACTCAAATCTCTCTCATTGGTCAAAATTGCGTCAAGATAATTACTGCTAATTAACAAGCAGCCCGTCTCTCTCCCCACCTACCTACTCTTGAGGGTGGGACCTATTTCCCTGATCCTGGGAACCACTCCTCCTAGTCCCAAGACGCTTGTTGTAAGAGTTTCAAATGTACATCCAAGAAAAAGTTTTTCTCCATAAACCCCTTAACTTTTATCTTCTGCCCCTAACATCCAGATGTTCCCTCTGAACCTGTGTCCAGAAATGCTCCAAAACAACTTCCCACAGGTACTCCTGTCTACACTCACAAAGGCTTCTACCAGGCCTGCACGTTCCTGACCACCAGATGTTTCCACAGATCCTGGAGAGCAGTGAAACAACTAGCTCTTCCTAACATTCCAGCTTTTTGCCCACACCCCTCAAAAATGGCTTCCCAAGGTCAGTAAGAAATAGTCATAAACAATTGCAGCATCCCTTATTCATTTATAATCAACAAGATGCTGGGATATTTGGTTTTAGACCCCAGGGACAAGGGACTGAGGTGCATATTTTACATATCAAAGCTGACCTGGGCTCCAGATTCTCCTAGGGCTGGGCTGCTTTTCTCCCAGATGCTCTGCCCTATATAATCTAGAATTCTTTTTCTCTGTATCTCTATCTCTATCTCTATCTCTATCTCTATCTCTATCTCTATCTCTATCTCTATCTCTATCTCTATCTCTATCTCTATCTCTATCTCTACCTGTCTCAGTTTCTCTCTCTCTGTCTCAGTTTCTCTCTCTCTCTCTCTCTCTCTCTCTCTCTCTCTCTCTCTCTCTCTCTCTGCATACATGTCCCTTCTATTCACTCTTTCCTTGCCTCTCCCCATAATGATTCCCCTTCCCTCAGTCCTTGGGGTCCGTGAAGTCACCTGAGAGCAACTTTCCAATAAATCCGCCTTTAATATAATCTAATTTGGCTTGAATAGGCTCATTCACTGGTGGAGAAACAACTTATTATCTATTATATAAAAATGCTATTTTCATTTGAAAAGTCGTAAGCTTTGATGCAGATATGTGGGCCTGTTTAATATCAATGGACTATGGTTGGTAGAAATATATAAAGGTCAACTGGTCTTTAAATATTAAAAATTAACTGTTATCCTCTGTCCAGACATTCATCTTTGCTATACTGGAACAATCGCTGAGCTTCAGGGTGCTGTTTCGCATGAGAGAATGAAGAAGGTAGTAGATAATATGTATTTGACAGATTAATATATAGTTAATGGAGATATAGCGACCATCAAAATTAATTCATAAGAAATGATGGCAATATAAAAATGTTCTCATGGTTTGTTTTTTTTTTTTACCACTACTCATAAGAATGTATCCAGAAATTCTTTTTCAAATATGAATGGAATGTTATTCTCAAAATGTTAATCTAAAAATAATCATAGTTAGCTTCATTGCTACTGACATGACACCGTCCTACATGACATGTTACTGTTGTCAATGAGATCTGTGGATAGTCCTGGGCTTGTACTTTGATGCTAATTCCACTCCTTACAGGGGCTGCAGATGAGGAGTTGCCTTGTGAACCTTCTCCCTACCTTAACTTTTCAAATGAAGGCTTGAGCTAAGGATTGGGCAGGAGGAAGGGGGAGGAGCTGAGAGTTTGGGGGAGGAGAAAAGGTTCTCTGGAAATGGGGAGGAGCTATGGAGGATCAACAGAGAGGCAGCAGAGAGAGAAGTTCATGGCCCTGAGAAACCACAAGTTATGTGGGAATATTATAGATGGGAATAGAGTAGTGTAGTAGGATATCTGCCTAATCTAGGCTTATAGTTTGTATTGTTACTGATTGAGTTGAGATGTCTTTTTACTGGGTAATTGGGTTGTAAAAAATATAGCAACAGAGACCCTCTGTATAGGCATATTCTTTTGAAGACAAGCATCTCAGAATCCATTCCATCATAGATTAGTACTTACCCTTTTAGCAGTAGGAGTGGATCTCCATATCTTACTTTTAGGTGGCTGGAAAACGATTAGTAGTCTTGAAGTCTATGAGGATGAATCTCTCCCTTATCGCCTGCAATAGTTCCCATCTCCCACTTCCCCAGTAAGACCAAGAAGGAAACATCACAACCTCCCCTCCTGAGGATTTAACATATCATTTAGAAGAGTGGTTGATGTCCGGGCTTTGTTGGGGTCTATGAAATCTGAGTTCTACCTTTGGCCCTAGGTAGAGACAGGACATTCTGTTCTGCCACAAAGATTAGAACACTACATCTTATTGTTTCCTTCTTTAAGAATTATTCCACATTGTCTGTGAGTCACCTTGTTAGGAGATTCCTTAGGAAAGTGATTCCGGGAAGACATGATAAGACGATTGGCAGAATAATTGTCTCCTTAATGGGATAGTGTATTTATATTTCTTCAAAGCTCCTTCCCCAATGCAGTGCTCACTCCTTTCCCCCCGACATTGGAAGTGGCTTTCAAAAGAAACTTGACCTTCTTTACAGTAATTTTACCTGCCTTTTTCATCCCTGTGAGATAGACTATACCCTTATTAATTGTAATCTTGCCAAATGCTGATCACTGTGATAAAAACCACCAGTTATGAGATCATACTCACAAATTCCAGCAAAATCTCACAGATGCTTATTGTGGAAATCATGGGCATTACTTCTCTTTCAGAAGCACACACCCATGCTCTTTATCTACCCACCTTACTTTCTGCTAAAACACCTTCCTCTCCTAACGCTCTTCATTAAACCTTTACTAAATGATCTTTAATAAAATTCCCAACTCTGCCAGATATTCTTCTGAAAATTTCACAGTCAAACCTGAGAATCCTGGTTTGGCCTCACGGGAGGTCCCTAAACCTCTCAGGGATATTCTCCTGCAGCTGATGGTGGGGAACTGTGCCCCCTTTACTTTTATCCTAAATGCTGACCTTCTCTTTCTTGAATATTGGTTAAAATCCTGGGAATGTTTCACTTTCATTTTGGTCTTTGTCACCCTTTCTCTGAAAACCCCTATTTTCCCACCATGCAGCTATGAAGTGGAAACTTCTAGTATCTTTAGAAAGTCAGTGATGTCAATTGATGTTTTGCTGGGGCACACAGGTGAAAGGATATCTTGCTAAAGCAGACACATGAAAGACTATTTTCCTGAAGTAGACACAGGTGAAAGGGTGTTTTGGTATAGCAAGCACACAAAAGGATGCTTAGTGAAGGAGTTTAAATATGACGCCACAGACAGTGGGAGGCGAGCACTGAGCCTTGGTTTGGTTTGCTCCACCTCACTGTTCTTCACTAAAGACACACATGTATTGATTCACCTTAAACAGTATTGTTGAGTTCAACTTGGGTAACGCTGCTATTGAGAGAAGTTTGCCCAAGAACTGCATGTGAGGTTCTTGCAGTAGCTAGGGGCTTCTGAGGGCTCACCTCAGGCAGGTTGAAGAGTCTGGTAGTTCTTTAGGGTTGACCTACAGCGCTGGTTTGTGCCTGGTATCAGCCTGCTGAAAGGACTTGACTATATCTGTCAGTTTGGGTGTTCTGTCTGTCTGCCTAAAGGACTGCTCTGCAGCTGTTGAGTCATATTTGGTGCTTACTACAGGACTGAACTTCTGCCTAAGAAGATTGGTCTCACCCCCAAAGAACTATTGCTGGGTGGTGGGCTAGGGGAGAGGTTGAACCCTTATAAAGAGTAGGTTGCAGAAATTTATGCCTGCACATCTACTTCTGGACCTACAATTCTGAACATACTGTTTTTCTTGAATCTTAGGTCAAAAAGGCATGGAAGACTGGGGAGAACGCCCAATAGTTTGATGGATAAGAGTAAAGATCTGAGTTGGCTTCTCAAAACCCACAGGATGTTGGTCAGGTACGGCTGCTTGTTTGTAATTCCAGTAACAGTAGCCCAAAGCAAGCTGGCCAGACTGTTCATAACCTAGAGCTCTTAGTTTAATTGGGTTATCAAGGTTGAAATCCAACACCAACCTGGGGCCTCTAGCCTCTACATGCATGCTTACACATGTGTAAAAACATACACATATGTACACACACACACACACACACACACACACACAGAGAGAGAGAGAGAGAGAGAGAGAGAGAGAGAGAGAGAAAACATGATTTCTTTTCTTTCTTCTCTGTCTTTCTCTTCTCAGCAGCTGCCCAAATGTATAGTTGTTATTTTTTGCTCAAACTTAAAAAAAAATGACACTGGAGCTTCCCTCAGAGTCCATCTTTAAATCCCTTTATTATTAAAACCAAGAATACACAAAAGGAAACCCACGTTTCCCCACAACAGTATTATAGAAGAATATGAATAAAAAAAGTATTGTACTTGTCTTCATGCACGTGTTAACTAATGGAAGCAGAGAAGAAGCACACATACAATTAGGTGTAAAATGTCCAAAAAGGCATTAGTTATATCTCCATTTTCCAATTTTGCAAAGACAATATTTAAGCATACTTTATATTTATAATTTACTTTTCTCAGTTTTGAACAGAAATGCAAATTTTAGTTTATAAAACTGATCAACTCAACAGTAAAGTAAAATTAAAAGTTAAAAAAAATGGGATTTTTTTCCTTTGAATTATTTACTTAAGTTTGTTTTTTAAGGAAATTCTTTTCTAGGGTTATAAACATAGAATACAACAAAATTTAAGTTTCTTGGGGAGATATGCTGTGACATTTCATTCTATACTGGAAAGACTCACAGGAAGGAGCGCTGGTAGGCATGCCTGGGGTGGTAGACACATGCTTGGGGTCGTGGCTGCATTTGGTTTCTATGCCTCTGTGTCTCCTTAGGAAAAAGGACCCCTTTCTGCATAAGACATCCAAGTCATTTCATGAAATAAAAATTCAGGCTCTTCAATGAATGACATATCTCACTTAGTGTAGAAATGCTACAACAGAGCTGATGTGCACGCAAGGATAAATGAAAAAAGAGCGCTCTGGAGTAGAGGTGAAAGCCTACCCCTCCCACAAACCTAGGTGCGATATAACAAGTAACCACTGAATGTCGTCACGGGGGGATATTTGATTGGAATTGTTCCTTTCACAAGTCGCAACCACACTTCCTGTCCATAATTTAACTCAAACAAGGCATCCCCAGTCAAAACTCTGTCACAGTGTGTCTCACTGTCGGCATTTTCAGACTCAAAGCTAAGCTTGTCTACTCCATCCACCACGAAAAACCCCGAGATGTGAGCGCTGAACGACTCAATCGTGTATTTGAATATGTACACGCCAAGGTATGGAATTCTGAACTTGCCAGTTCTTGGGTTATACGAGGCCCCATAATTGACGATTAGATCATTGAACAGGATAGGCCCAGGTGCCATCATTCCGTGAGTGTGAGATACGAAAAACGCCACCATCGGAGCATATCTGTAAGATCCTTTGGAAAAATCTGTTCAGGGAAAAACATGACACGGGTTATTTTTCAGGCTGTTATCTTGTTTTTCTTCCTATAGCTCTCATTTTATCTCAGTCTCACAGACTTAGCGAAAACATAAAGCTCTCCATCACACTGAATGATGCCCATGTGTGTGGATGTCTGCCTCGACTGTAGGCATAATGTGGAAACACCAAGTCTCCTGGAGCCTCAGTTTCTCTGTTTAGATAAAGGTCGACTGTGACATCTGGCAACTATCTTGTAAGAAGTGCCTGCAAGGTCATTTGCATGCTGCATTGCACTGCCTAGAGATAAAGAAATTCAAAGTACTGAACCATTATGATGGGATATGGAAATTCCCCACAGGAACTGAAACTTCTAGGATGGGGAGACAAGGTTCCATGATAATTCCTAGAGGCTGAGAATGAAGTAAAAGGAAGCCAAGTTCTCCAAGGAGAAGCAGGCAGAGGTAAGTTTGTGTGTAATTAATGCTACATACACTTAGGAAAGATTTAAAATGGACTGAACTGTACTCTTAGATACAGAAAATCAGTAAGGTCTGATTTGAAATATTCCATGGGCACAAAAACTCATATATTTTAAATGATTTTAACATATTTTAAACTAGTATATGCTCTTGTTTAAAATTCTGGAGTGCTACATTAAAACATGTTATTTTGTATGAATAGTGTGTGTGTGTGTGTGTGTGTGTGTGTGTATGTGTCCCATAGGACATCTTTTGGGAATTAATTCTCCCCTTTCCCTGTGAGATGTGAGCATCAAACTCAGGTGTCAGCTGCTATCCGGGAGCCCTTCCTGTTGAGTAGCCTCGGGGTCAGGAGTGCTACGCTCTTAAAGCAAATGTGCAACAACAGCAATCTACAGAAGAGAAGAAAACACGGAAAAACAAGCTAAGAAGGCACAAATGATCTTTCACGGAATTTCCAGCATGTGTTGGCGTGTGACACTGAGAAGCATAAGAAGGAGATGCTTGTACCTGGTGCTACTGCGTTATCTTCCGCGCTCTTCACAGTGCAAGTGTCGCCCATGAACGGGTGCCGGCAAGCGCAGACGAAGCTGGATCTCACGCTGATGCACGTGCCGCCATTCTGGCATGGGAAGCTGCTGCAGCTGGAATATTCCTGCGCTCCTGAAAAGGAATCACAGCAAGGAGGGGTAATGTAATTTTGTCTCAAACCAAGCTGTGCAGCAGGATAGTTGAAATGCTGAATGTGAAAAAAGGAAAACGAATCCTTAGACGGAAACCACTCAGCAGTGTGCGCCTGGAACCTGGTGCAGATCTGACGCTCATCAGGGAGGGTGTGGGGCTTCATGCAAAACCCTCACATCTGACCCCATTGCGGTATGCAAGGATAATTTTGTGATCAAGTGTACGTGAGTTTATTACACTTTTGATTAACTTTGAAATAGATATATCTATGGAAATACAGGACTAAGTATTTTTGAACTCAACAAACAAGGGTAAAGTTTTAACTCATTAGAGAAGAAATCCACCTTTTTTATTTTCTTAAGGATGCACTATTATTTAAAACATTTAGGTGTTTGTGTGCACATCTGAGTGAGTTTATATGTGCCACGTGTATGCAGATTCCTGTTCACCCCAGCAGAGGGATTTGGATTTCCTGGAATTAGGGCTATAGGCAGTTTTGAGCTGCTTGGCATGGGCGCCGGGACAGAAGCAGTGTTCTCTGTAGGAGTAGTCAATGCTCTAGTCCTCTGAGCCATTCCTCCAGGTCGACCTTTTTAACACTACAACAAACTGAAATAAACCAAACCAAACTGAAAATAAAACCTTATTTTGAAAAAAACCTGTAACACACAAATTCAGTGACTTGTGTTTGTAGCTCATGAAAACTTTGGATAATCACATACAAGAATATTTCTGAGGTTACAGTTTATATAGTACACATAAAATACTTAATTTTGCTAGAATTCCAAGTTCTAATGGCAGGTACAAACAGAGCAAAATGGTGTGAATTTGGAAGAGAATTGTGCTGGAAGAATCCTTCCTTTGCTGCCACGGTTACTGTTATGGCGCCCCCTTGTGGCAATAACATAAATTTAAAGTTCGCTCCTTTTCAATTGTGATTGTAGATCACCTAAATTTTGGATCCCATATAGCCTACTCTGTTATCATATGTAGTGCTGGACTCTACATGTAAAGGAAACGACATTTGTGTTAGCCTGGTTTATTTTTCTTACCTTGATGGCATCTAGTCCCATTTATATTTTCTGCGTTATTATTATTATTATTAATTATTTTACAGTTGAACAAACCTTCACTTATGTGTGTGTGTATGTGTGTGTGTGTGTGTATGTGTGTGTAAAACACTTTCTGAGTGTGTGTTCAGCTGTGTTATTAGGTGCATACATGTGCATGTAGAGATCAGAGGTTGGTTTGGGATAATCACTGACCACCTGAGTTTTCAACATGGCCTTTCATTAAACCTGTATCTCATTGATTCAGCTACTTCATCTGGCCAGTGAGTCCCACAGTCTTCCCACCTTCAACCCAGTTCTGGGGTTACAAACACAAGCTATGCTTGTCTACTTACATGGGTGCTGAGGATCTGAATCCAGGTCCTTGTGCTTGTATGCCAGATATTTTATTTACTGAGTCACGTCCCTTGTGACAACACATATATACATATATATGTATATATAGTTTAAAATTGTAATTTTTTTGTTTAATAATTGTTTTATATATCTGTATAGTCTCTGTTTCTAAATGTGTATTAGTGATTCAAAATGTGGTCAAACTTCATGCCTGTATTAATGGTTTTTTTTGTTTGTTTGTTTGGTATTTTTGTTTTTTTGTTTTTTGAGACAGGGTTTCTCTGTGTAGTCCTGGCTGTCCTGGAACTCACTTTGTAGACCAGGCTGGCCTCAAACTCAGAAATCTGCCTGCCTCTGCCTCCCAAGTGCTGGGATTACAGGCGTGCGCCACCACCGCCCGGCCTGTATTAATGTTTCTTAAAGAGAATATATTAGTATGTTTTCTGAAAACTCTAACATGATTTGAATTTTCTTGACATATTCTCTATAAGCTGCCTCTCTCTCATCTAGAAAAGTATTTGAACAGCTTAGGTAAGCGATTTACATATATTACTTGTAATATATTTGATAAAGTGTGTTAAACTGGCCTGTATTTCCTGAATACTTTCACCCCTTGAATCAGGCTTTCTAGCTTTGCACTTGCAGTTAGCACTCATTCTAGAACTTAGCCTGTTACTTGCTAGCTTGAAGACAACCAGCGAGCGGGTCTTCATTGCTTGTTGAAATGTGAATTCTTGCCTGCAAAGCAGCAGTTCCATCGGTCTCCCCATCTCTGACCTAGCAGCATGGTCAGCTCCTGGGAGACTGCTCCATTAGTGAGCTTCACTAGCAATGGCTGATTACACAACGGAGTTGCAGGATAATGAATTATTTCTCCCACTTGATCAGCTCTACAGTTCTTACTTTCCCAGACGAGGAAGTCAATCAATCTCACTTAGAGACTAGGCCTGTGAAGACATCAAACCTATTCCATGGAGAAAAAGTCAAGGCTCCGTGAAATGATGGCTTTCTCTCTATTTCTACTCATTCCAATCTCTTCTTCAAGGACAAGACTTCTGCTTGTTATTCAGTGTCTAGTGTGCACACTCAGGATGCAGTCTCACTTTGCTCTTGTCTTTTAGCATTACAAAGCATGCTGCATACCCTTCATCCCAATTGTCCTGTGGAGTCACTAATCTGCAAGAAGATTCCAGTTCTGTCTAGTTGAGGAACTGAACTTTATGCTATTACTGCACTAGTCCAAACTTCTTGTAACCACACAGTTGCCTACTAGGACTTTTGTCCTGTGCCTCCTGTTCATCTACCAAGATGCCTCCAGACTCCTGCAACTGTTTCCATGGTTTCTCTTTTATGTTACATTCTTTGCTTCACTTGATACTTAAGGTATTTCTGGCTTTCATGTTGTAGGGACGGCAACTCACATTTTAACATGTAATATCCATGACACCTAGTGCTGAACACATAATGCCAATTGGGTCTTGGTAGGAGAGACTACACTGATAATGGCTAGTTGCCACTTCTGAAAAGTTTTCACATTTCTTCCAATGCAAAATAAGTTCATAGACCTTTTATCTGTCTCAAAACTTTGTCCTAACAGGTCATCTGTACTCTGATCTGATGTTACTGAAGGGCTTTTAAAGTCAACATTAATTCATTTGAACTTGTGTTTATGAGGAGTACTGACTTGCCTTTCCTGCCCATAGAAACTATGCCCCAGAGCCGGGCATGGTGGAGCATGCCTGTAATCCCAGCACTTGGGAGGCAGAGGCAGGCAGATTTCTGAGTTTGAGGCCAGCCTGGTCTACAGAGTGAGTTCCAGGATAGCCAGGACTACACAGAGAAACCCTGTCTCTAAAAACAAAAACAAAAAAACAAAACAAAACAAAAAAGCAAAAAGAAACTATGCCCTGGTTTGTGTGTGTGTGTGTGTGTGTGTGTGTGTAAATGTGTCAGCAACCCATTCCAGCTTCAGTTTCACATTTATGTTGTGTGTTTTATCATCTAATCAGTACTGAAACACATCCTGACTCCATTCCAGGTATATGGCCTTACAGACAGACAAGCATGGTTGATGACAGTATGTCAGTTGGGGTTACATATAGGTTGCTACAATTCTACTTTTATACATCCTATGATTCTCCTTTATTTCTACAGTATTTTAAAATGGTTAGATGTTCAATAGGCAATTCATTCATAAAAAATGAGCTCTGGTTAAAAAAAAAAAAACATTTGTCATCTTCCCTCATCCCTGGTGCTAGAATGACCTTCATTCTCTCAATTATATTCTGATGCTGTCTCTGGTCTCCCATTGAACTTAGCACACTTGATTATAATTGTTCATGTGTCTTTACTTCCAACAGAATGTCACACTTTATGACATCAGGGCTCACAGTTTGCTCCTTATCACTATGAATCCACCCAGTGGGGGGCATATGCAAAATGGCAAAGCTTTGAAGGATGAATGAACAAGTTAATGAAAGTTCGAATTGGTGGTTAGTTCCTTATCCGAATTCTGCCTTCACAGTTTCACAAAGATCACATGGGTGTGATGGGGATCATTACAATTAGTTGAGCAGTTTTACCAACTCAACATTCTGCTATCCTGGGCAAGTAGCGTGGCTAATCTTTCAGTGCTAATTTCCCTATGTGGAACATGACTAAAATTAATTTTCTGTTGACTTCAGATAGTTTGGGAATTTCAATTTGTTCTGGCCTCTGCATTTTGATCTCTAATGTGTACTCCACATATAGTGTCTTCTTCATCCTATTACTGTATTTCAAAAAGGTCTGTGCTAATTTTGAACCCATTATAGAGGTCCTTCCATTTCATAACACCTTTGTGAACACTTGCCCCTTGTGACTGTAACTGCCAGCTCCTTGGGTCAGGTGCATGAAGATGGACACTGGCTGGAATATACAATCCATCTACTTAGTCTTTTTCAGCACTCAATCAGAACTTATTCAATAGGAGTTTCATGACCAAACTCACACTCTGTGTTCTTCTACTTTATTCTTATCTGTATTTATTACATATAAATTAGATTGTGTAATTTATAAAACACGCTATATACACAAACTACTAATATTATTTTATTTTATGATTTTATTATTTACTCCATTTTAGCATCAATATCTTACTTTACATTTCTTCATTTAAACCATTAGTTCTCAACTTGTGGAGTGTGACACCTTTGGGTTAAAACAAACCTTTCACAAAGATCTCATATCAGATATCCTGTGTATTAGATATATACATTATGAGTCATAACAGTAGTAAAATTAGAGTTATAAGGTAGCAATGAAATAATTTTATGGTAAGGGGTCACCACAACATGAGAACTATTTTAATAGCGTCATGGCATTAGGAAGGTTGAGAACTACTGATTTAAATGATACCATTACAAAGGGCTAGTAACTGTGATCCCTGCTCATGGCACAATGGAGTTTCAAAGGGGATTAGTGAGGGGTCCTGCCCTGCTGCCTCTGGACTGCTTCACAGCACACAAGTGAAAGCAGCCCACCACTCTCTGTATAATTTTCCCACTAGGTGACTGCTCTCACAAGCTCACTTTTCTTTATATTTCATTCTGATTCCAGTGACAAAATTCTTCCCCTCTTATGCTGCTTCCCTGTTGACATAAGACTTATGCTTCCATTACTCTAGGAGTATTTCAGATTCCCTTCTTGACAAGTCATGAAAGTGTCAAGATGTACGTTTATATTCAGTATTCAAATTTATCCTACTTACACATATTGGGCTCAGTAACATATACATGTATAGAAATACTCTAGGTACTGACATGGTTTAGGATTTTTTTTAAAAGGTATAAAATTGGTTGAGGTTTTGTCTTTTACTGTCTATTGTAATGCTAAGTGAGGGTCCCCAAACCTGGAGTCTGTAGTAGCCGGTATGAGCCCAAGTTAATTCTGATTGGTCAATAAAGTTGCCAACAGCCAATAGCTGGGAGAAGAGACATTGGTGGGCATGAGGTTTTCAAAGGCTTAGAGAGAGCAGATCATGAGGAGGGAAGAAGAAGAAAAGAAGGAAGCAGCCGTGGAAGAAGAAGAAGAAGGCAGGAGGGGGAGCCTGAGCCTCCATGGGTGAGGGCCAAGGGAATGTGGCCGTGTGGGCTGGCTGGTTGTAGCTAAGAGCAGCCTAGATGGAACAGTAAAACAGAGTAAGTGATAATTGGGAGTTATCGTTAGGAAGGCAGATTATAGCAGCACGGAGGGTAGGCAGTCACCCAACTATTGTGCTGCCTAAGGCATATTGAAAAATGTAAAGGCTGTATGTGGGCTTTCATCCAGGAACATAAATAGTTAAAGGTGGAGAGAAACTCTGCTCCAGGTTTTATAAAAATAATTACATCATAAGACAAACAGTTTATGTCAACTTGTCACAAACTAGAGTCTTGGAACGAGAAATCACCCATACCAGATTTGTCAGTGGCAGGAAGTGGAGGTGGAGTGTTTTCTTGGTTAATGATTGCTCAGGGAGGTCTTAACCCAGTGTGGGCTGTTGGTCCTGAGTAATAAAAGAAACAAGTGTGGCAACTCCTGGAATCCAAGCAGCATTCTCTCATGTTTCAATTCCTGTCTCTAGGCTCCTGCCCTGAATTCCTGCCCTGATTTCCCTCGGTGATAGAGTGTTACCTGGAAGTATTAGATGAAAAAACAAAACAAAACAAAACAAAACAAAACAAAACAGCAAAAAAACACCTTTCCTCCCTAAGATGCTTTTGGTCGGGGTATTTATTACATGAACAGGAAGACAATTAGAGCAAAGTGTGATGGATGCCTTGCCATCCTAATGGTGGTGGAGGTCAAATGACTATCAAAGCTCATAGTCTATACATAGAAGTTGGAGGGCAATGTGCCATGAGAGGAAGCCTGGTAAGGTCGAACTAAAGGCTAGAAGCCCCAGAAACCCAGGTGGGACCACAGGCGCTTCGCCTGTTCCTGGCACCAGGCCCCTGTCATGTAGCCACAGCCTCCCAGAGAGAGAGATTTGTGGCCATCAAACATGAAGGGGCAATGCCTCAAGCTCTTCCACATGCAGATGGTTCCCTTCCCAGACATTCCTCCCTGCAGAAGATATTTAATCTCAGACCCACCCTGAGAAGTGGGGTATGGCTTTGCACATCCATTTTCTGCCATGACAAATCACTGTTTGGAAGCACTGACTGGCTCTTTTTCCCAAAATCTGCCATGGGGAAGGGGAGGCATGAAGAAGGCCTTCGCTTACCTCAGAGCCCCAGTCTAATCTCCTTCATTTCTGCACTCCCAGCCACAACTTCTGTCAAGCTAAGGACAATCTCCAGATGGGGCAAGCCAGAACTTCTACTTTTCCCTTCCCTGCATAGTCACTGTCCCCAGTCCTCAAACCCATGACTCCATTCTCTGCTCTTCAGTGACTCCTCATGGCACCTGGATATCCAAGAGTCTGAGAATCCTAAGGCTCTGGCCTCGTCGCAGGGGAACCGGAACCAGATCCAAAATTCCAACATCTCAGACTGTGCTTTCCCACCCCAGGAGCCGTGTCTAGGTGCTTCCCTAGGGCTACCCTACAGCCAAGCACCTGCCCTTAGGGTAGCTACACGGGGTAAGCAGCAGTCAAACTCCCTGTTCTGCCCCCCTCCCCCCACCCTCCCCCCCCTCGCGTGGCTGTGCCTAGTGGCTGCACCACCCCTCAACCCCATCCCCATGTTATCAAATTGTTCCTCAACTCTGGGTTGCTGAACACCTTTCCTCAGTTCTAATTTGCTTTAGTGGGTCAGGAAATGTACCTGGATGTTACCATCTACTAAGCTTGTGTGCTTCCTGATCCTCTTCTGGGATCCTTGGTTACTGGTATTTTTCACCTGATTAATTTTTACCACATTGAGAATTTCCAAACAAAACTGGCCTGCTGATTTCTCTTAAGTCTGAATCAAAGAAGTTCAAATTTTATTTATCGATTGATGATTGTGTATGTGTGTGAGTGTGCGTGTAGGACACTGGGTGTCTTCAGCCACTTTTGACCTTATTCCCTTGAAACAAGGAACAGGAAGGCTGCAATTTTGGCGAGGGCTGGAAAGAAAGCTTTTAGGGTTCGTTTATCAATACCTCCCCCAATGCAGAGAGCACGGTCATGTGCATCATGCCTTGTGGTTTTGTTTGGATATCTTAGAATCAAATTTAGGTCATTATGTTTGCAGAACACATAACCTTACCCATTGAGTCATCCTCCCCAGTTCTAGGAGTTCATATTAGTACTTTAAATTATTCAGTGTCAAAAGAATATTGACTAATCTTAAAAAAATGATTTGATAATCAATATATAAAATATAATGCCACTTTGCAGTGTTTCAAGTGCAAACTATAACTAATGAGCAGCAGAAAAATATATTCATTGTATTTAATGTGCAGAGTAGTTAGTAATCTCTCAAATCTTGGTGCCAGTGCACATGTACTGCTGAGGAAGCTACTGTGATTCTAGCATGTGCAAGTAAGCAAGCCTAGGTGGTGGGAAGGTAAACACAGACAAAGACCCCCACCATCACCATCAGGGAACATGGTACGAACTTTACTTCTGGCTGGCGCCTCGTGGGCAGGGGAAGCCTTGGCATGGGCCCACCCAGGCACCTCTCCCACCTCACCACATTTGGCTCTATAAAACGTATCCTGGTTTTTAGTTTCTGATAAACCACAACATTGTTCATTTAATATTCTCTTCAACTCAAATATATTTTATCCATAGGAACAAAGGAAACCATTTGTAGTTGGTAAGCCTATAACCAATTGTGACGCGAAGAATGTCTTTAAGACTTCCACTCACATAAAAGAGTTAATGAATCTTGAAAGAGAGGGGCTAACTGAAGAACAGAAGGTGATTAGGGAGAGGTGAAATGAGTAAAATACATTATAAAATACATTATAAGAACCATAAAAATGTCATGGTGAAAGCTGTTATTCTGTATAAATCATATATACTGACTAAAACACAAAAAGAAGTTTGGTGTGAAGGAAAAAAGTTAAACGGAGAAAGCGTTGTATCATCCTTCAGTAATTGCTTTGTGCTTAGAATTTGGGCTTTCTCCTACGTGACTACCTTAGTAGAGGATGGGTTTCTATGCCTACTAAGCATAGCATGCTTACTGACAGCTGCCAAGGGGCTTCTCTAGGAAGAACTGTGGTGCACATTCTACTACATTTTTTCTTACTTTATTAAGGAGCATAAAAACATTGTCTCCTTCACACAGGGAACAAAAAGAAGCCTATTGGTGGATTTTCTGAGTCTTCCTAATTTTTTTTGCCTGCTGCGCTCTCTCTCTCTCTCTCTCCCTCTCTCTCTCTCTCTCTTTCTTTCTCTCTCTCTCTCTCGTGTTTTAAGTATAATTTTAGCTGTAAGCCCAACTATTTCCAGGAACTCTAGTTATAGTGGAAGATCACTGAATGTGTGTGGTTCTCAGATTTTCTAAAATAGATGAAGCATTCTAAATTTAATCACCCTTCATAACTGAAGTGCCTTACATTTAGTCATCTTCCACAAAGGTCATCTTTATCAAAAATACCTTATCTTAATGTGTACTTAAAAGTCTTACTTTAAGTAATATAGAAAGTCATCTAAATTGAAAATAATCTAGAAGGAAACTATTCTACAAAGACTTTGGGGAGGGAGGGTTGAAAACATAGCCAGCCAATTGCTGTACAGACAAACCTTCAAACATGACACCAAAACAAAAATCAAATTCTTTGAAATTTATTTGAATACTGTTTAGAAACAAATCAAGTATTTGGTAATTAAGCTAGAATAACTTTTCATCATTGGCTTGGTAGATATCATTTTTACCTTAACTGACCTTAGGCCCTACCTTTTACTACATCTGGTAGAGGCAGGTTTCATGACACTTTGATAACTGCCTGTTGTAAGTAAAGTCGAACGGAAAACAGTACCTTGATTTCAGCAGCAGCATTGAAGGACTTGGTTGCTGGTCTTTAAATCCTTGATAAAGGAAACTCCCTGGCATATGAACTTTGGCCACATGAAATGCTCAGCCATAGCCATACTCTGAAGAATATGGGATGCGGGAAAGAAAAGCAGAAGGAGACGAATACAGTCTCCCATCCCTGCACCCGAGACCTGAGGATGGAGCCTGAGGCAGTAGATCAGGGCACCTGACAGCTGGAGGATGCTGTGCTTTATTTTTCTGCTTCCTCCTGGTTCATTAAAGTAAAGTGATAATTCTTGTCTTGTTGGTATTGTTGACAAGAGCAATGTTATCAAGTACATCTACAAAGCCTGATGTAAGTGAATGTTAATAAAAGCATGTAAAATAGTATAGTATTAGTGCCAGGCCTCGGAGTAAGTTATCATTTATCAAAATTAAAACTGATATACAGATTATCTCTAAAAAATCAAAATTTGTAAATATTGCTGATATGAATACTATGACAAAGAGGATCCAGAAATGATGGTGTTATCCCCAGGTTTAAACTATATGGAAGAAAATGTAGTACAGGTTCTACCCTATAATATCAAAAGTCAAAGGGCATAGGTTATTTGTTACATTTTGTACTTTTGTTAAGGTAAGTGTAACGGACAGGGCCAAACTTAGCCAATGTGCAGGCTGATGTGTAGCACAACAGATATAAAGGTGTGATGAAGTATTTTATTTTATAATGACCTTCCTTCTATCCTTTCTTCCTTCCTTCTATCCATCCTTCCTTCTATCCATCCTTCCTTCTATCCATCCTTCCTTCTATCCATCCTTCCTCCCTCCCTCCCTCTCTCCTTCCTTCCTTCCTCCCTCCCTCCCTCCCTCTCTCTTCCTTCCTATCTTTCTTTCTTTTTCTTTCTTTCTATTCTTTCTTTCCTTCCTTTCTTCCTTCCTTTCTTTCTTTCTTTCTTTCTTTCTTTCTTCCTTTCTTCCTTTCCTTTTATGTGTGTTGGGTCTATGTGTTTCTATGTGTATTGTGTAATATACATACTTGTGTATGTGTTTTCCTGTGTATCTGAGTATGTTACTGCAAATGATACAGTGTGTGTGTGTGTGTGTGTGTGTGTGTGTGTGTGTGTTAGTGTTGGATGTGGATGCCTTCCTCAGTGGTTCACCATCTTTCTCTTTGAGACAGGGTCTCTTCACTGAACCTGGATCTCAACATTTCTGCTAACCTGGTTGGCCAGTGAGCTTCAGGGACCTGTCACTGGTTCACTGTGCTAGGGTTACAGATGTTCACAGCCATGCCTGACTGTTTTCATGGGTTTCGGGGTTCACTAAGGCTCACAGGCTTTCACAGCAAGCACCTTACCCTGTGAGTCATCCTTCAGGCCCTCAGGTGCTTTAGCCACACCCCTGGTTTTATCACCTTATCTAGTCTATAGTCCACAGCAGTAGGGCCAGGTTAATGTGTGAGCAAATGCACATCTACTTGAAAGGACTCCTAAGAAAGAATTCACTGAAAGTGATTGTTACAGCATACTTGGAACTGGGCCAAGGCTTCTTTATTGTCTTGGCAGCATTATTGGTGTCTTAATTGAGATGCAATAAAGAAATTTTAATTATTAACCTCAATAAATAGGACTATAAAATTTGAACAAAAATAAATAAGTAACTAAATTGCAAGGAGTTTTATCAAGGCCCCATTCAGTAAAATAAAAATCAGAGTTGTGTTACTTCCTATCCACTACTAAATTCAAGTATCAAGTCATTCATTCAAGTGAGAGAAGTCAGCAACATCTGTTGATGGCGCTGCCATCTTCTCATTACATAGTTTCCGAACTTCAGAATGTGTTTCTCTCCTCTGCAAATGCCCCGCATCCAGACTGTCAACAGTGCTCCTTCTCACCAGGGACAATCTGTGGTACACGTCTTCCAGTGACCACAGTAGATTACCGACTGCAACCCCTTCATTTCAGCAGAAGAAATAGATGCAGAAGGAGAGTGGCTTTTGTTTTGCTTGTCTGATGTATTCTGTTTAAAGGTTACTAACTAAAATAGAAACAGTGTTACAATGAGGACCAGAATCAAGACCTGACTCTTGGGTCCCTACTCTTTCCAACTCTCCCTGTGTTCTATTGTTTACACTGTCACAGCAGTTTTCAAGTCCCCTTCCAATTACCTCTTCTTACACCCTCTGTGCTGGCCCACATTTAATTAGCATGGTCCTAACTTGTGTCCTAGTGTTGTTCTGTGAGACAATGCTTGGCTCTGCAGCAGCCCCATACTTCTCAATCATAATGTCACTGCACTTAAACCACTGCTCTGAACTTCAAAGGTATTTCACTCTTTACAAAATTGTATATAAGTGCAGATTTTTTGTTTGTTTTGTACATTCATTGCTTTCTGGGGCAATTCCTAAGTAGTCCCTTAAGGCAGTCATTTTTTTGAGATATTTATTGAGAACTTATTTCCAATTGTAACCACTAAAGCCCAAATTAATTTATGGCTTTATTTAAGAAACGAATTGTAGAATAAATTTCTTTAGCAAGCTATATAGAGAGGCTTTTTTTCTAAGAGCAAGTTTAATTATTTTATAGTGTTCTGGTAAGAAAGAGTTGAAACATCTAGATAGGGCATCTATTAGAGTTCAGCTGTGTATTGATTGACATCTAACTTACATTCAATCAGATGCAATAGAGTGTATCAGTTACCTTGTAGCCTTCTGTGTACATTAGGAACTGCTCGATAGCATGTAACAAATAGCATGAAAGAGGTTCAAAGTTGTTTTTCAATTCCGGCTTACCTGGATGTATAATGGTGTCTGTGTTCCTTTGCGTTCGGCCTATGAGGATGGTGGTCATGTTCACTGTTTTCTTAAGGGTGTTGGGTTTCTTCTGCAGTTTTATCTGCCTCTGAGGCTTGGCGATATTTGCCAGACTATCAGATAACAATCGATCAACATTCCGAGTTAAATTAGATAGGGCAGCTTGAGTTTTTATTTCAACTATTGATTCCACAAGTTCTGCCAGACTTTTCTGAGAACGTTGAATGTCTGGCAGAGAGCCTTTGGTCTGCGTGGCTATGGGTGCATTCTGTCCACATGCACTTGTAGAAGAATTATGGCATGCCATTGAAAGCTCGTGGACAGTTTTATTAAGTGATGAGAAACTCACTGAAAGGTAGATGGATTTTGCTTCCAGTGCCTTAAATCTGGTATTTAAAACCTTCAGCTGAAGATCAGCATCTCTCTCATTTGATAGTATGCCACCTTTCTTAAATGAAATATAGTAAGGTATAAGTGTCTTGGTCACTTTAGATTCAACGCCTTGCAAACGAGTTTCAAACTCTTGGGCAGTCTTTGTTACGGAGAGCATATTTTCTTCTAAATAACTCATGTTCTGTTGACATTTGTTCACCTGGGAAGTGGTTTCATTGAACATTTGATAAATCTTTTGAAAGTTTAATTGGCTTAGTTTCTCATCTTTAGGAATAGCTGTAAGGGCTTTAGCAATTTGCAAAATAAAATTGTACTTCTGATTGTCATTGACCAGAGTCTGAATAGAATCATTCAAATGCCGGAATTCAGAAATAAACGTTAAAATAGCATCCATATCTTGGTTACATTGACAAACCTTGGGATTATATGGCATAGCACTTAAAGTCTCCTTTAACACATAGTTATCTTGAACAAAATCAATGGCATTGTTTATGACAGTCATTGTCTTATTTAGGCCATCTTCTGTTTCTAAGGCGTGGTCACTGATGCGTCTTTCAAAGGCTTCACCACGGCTCTGCACCTCATTTCTGAGTAAGTTGTGTCTTTTCGTAAGTTCTTTGGTGAGAACATTCAGTTGGTTGATGGCACCGATCAGCTTTTGTAGCTCTCTGCGCGTAACCGGGGCTTCCTTGGGCTCACGTGTAACCTGCTGTTGACGCGATGACCTCTGCTCCAGCAAAGGCTGGAGGATCTCCATGTCATATGTCAGATCATTCAGCTGCTCACTCATCTTATCCATCTTGACGTCCATCGGAAAGATAACCTCAGACAATGTTTGATTCAACAAATGCAGACTTTCCTCTGTGTCCTTGAGTTGAAATTTAAAGTCATGCCTGCATTTAGATAGCATTTCTTCACATTCTCCCCTGGCTGATTCTTTCTCCATCTCCAAAAGGATGGTGAGGTTGCTGATCTTGCTCTCTTGGACATGCAAATCACTGAACATCTGCAGCAGCATCAGACCTTGCTTGCTTGCTGTCTCCTGTAGCACAGATATATACTTAGTGACATTACTGTTGACCGATCCCTCAGTGGCAGCACTCTCTGCTCCTGATACTTGTAGAACTGATAATAGCTGTGTGTGTGCTTCCTGCATTTTCGAGAGAGTTTCATTGAGGGATTGGTGGTACAGAGCAATCTGAGAGTGCTCCTGTCTTAGTGCTCCTTCCAAATGAGCTTGCTTTGCTTCCAGTTCCTTGACAGGCTTCTCACAGGTCAAGGCCATTTCCTGCCTGATGCTCATGATGCTGTCTTTTAAATCTGTGATGTCCTTCCACGTGGGCTGATTTTCTTGCATTAAAGCAGAGTCTTTCTGGGCTGTTGCTGAAACAAAGGACTGGTTCACGTGTAGAACTGCCTGCCTAGTACTTTCTAAGTCCTCTGTTAGACTTGACACAGTCTTGAAGAGCTGGGCAATAGTCTCCTGCATGTCATCTTGGAAGACTTTAAATTGTTCTTTTACTATACTCTTTAGCAGATCGTCAATACTTTTTGATTTTAGGGCTACAGAGAACAAGATAATAAATAGTAAACATAGAAAAGTTTTAATCAGAAAAATGCATCTGCAGAGAGATTAAAGTTTTAAAATCAAACAGTAACTATATGTATTAATGAAAACAATTTTCCCTATGTACATTTATGACATTTGTAAAAAAGACTAGAATTAGTAAGAGATAATCACATTCTTGATAGAAATCTGACATAAAAGGTCAATTACCATGTAGAGCGCATTAGCAGTATACACCAATGATTCTAAAGGCAAAAGGAAACTGCAATTGACTGCAGTGACAGAGGCTGCTCTACAGCAATCCCAGGTCTACTTGGGATGCAAACAGGAGGGGCTGGGCTTTTTGTCTGAGTAAGTCCCTGGTGTCACTATGTGCCTGTGTTGTCAAGTGTTAAGTAATTAGGTGCAAGGCGTACACTGTAGATTCACCAGTGTTTATAAATCAGAGAGAAAGACTTTAAAAAGTAGAAGGAAATGTAAATATCCATATGACTTCAAAATGGCTTACAATAACAGGTAGTGAAGTTAGTTGTTTTTAAACAATGAGTGACAATCACATTACAACAGGAATTTATGATATGCTTATAACACGACATTAACTTTTGGCATAAAAAGAAAGGAAAAATTGCCAGTGACTGACACATGATAGTATTTCCAACACCTGGAAATATATCTGTTCACACATTGAAATTGTGTGAAACAGTAAAGAAGGAGAGAGGGGAGAGAGAGAGAGAGAGAGAGAGAGAGAGAGAGAGAGAGAGAGAGAGAGAGAAAGGGGACTGAGAAAAGGAAGGAGATGGAGGTGAGGAAAAATGGCCATAATTATTCCAAATGGTGTAAATAGAGAATGTTTGAAAAGCTTAAAATAAAACCAAATCAAACCAATCGAACAAACAAAAAGTACTATCTCATAAAGAAACAGCGGGAAAAAAAACCCATATAATTATAAAAACACTATCTCATACAGAAACAACAGGAACAAAAACACAATTATAAAGTCTAGCTACAAAGAATTATAAATAGAAGAATTATTCATTAAAATTTACCAAAAATGTACAATGATCATATATTAGATTTGGGCCACAAAGGGTTTCTAGAAGCACATTCTGCACAGTGGACCATCACAATAGCTATAGCTATCAGGCAGCCAAGTCACAAAACTGGTGAATGGGTTCCATGGCCTCATATTTTAGGAAGTGTGTAGCGAGCATGAAGACTCACATATAAATTATTATAAAAGAGAAAATTTAAAAGAACAAAAAGTCTTTCTTAAACATATTGATATTAACTATTCTGGTACCAAAAATCCTAAAAACCATATTCCTGGAAATGTACTTAAAAGATTAGGGTTGCTAAGTATAGAGAAGCACAAAAGAATAAGAATATAAAAACCATGACACATCACTCACTAATCCATGGCAGCAAACTAGGGACAAAAGCTAAACTAGAAGATTTTGAATAACTACAATAGAGAGAAATTATACAGAACAAAAAAACAGTTCTTTCTTTTTATCTGTTAACAAGCCAGACATATCTGCTAGCATTTTGTCAGTTGCATGTTTATTTAACAAGTATTTGTGAATATATTTCTATATCCCATGTAGAAAGCAAAATGACAACCTGAAATGTAAGGCAGTTGTCAGGCATTGCTTTATAGTACAACTATGTCTCTATAGTTCTCAGGATAGTTTAAGTCATTTCTTGTCAGTTGAAATTATTTTCAGTTCTCACAGTTTCCAAAACTTCATAATGTACAGTAAAATGTATATACCAGCGAGGGTTAGTTTTTTGAATTTATAATTTCACATTGGACACCTACAGTGATTTCAAGATTGACAAGAAAAATAAATAAATTTTAAACCTCATTGAATTAGCTGAAGTGCAAAAATTGCTGATAGATGTTTAAATTCCACTACCAAAAATACGACATGATCAGAGGTCAGAGTATGATTGACAACCTAGGAATACCATGCATACATATGATCACCATAAATCTCCCTGAAGGTTGTGAGGACAAGATGAAAATGTATTTGTCTTTTCAGCTACTTTTCTTTAGGATATCACTGGTAAAATTACAGAGGAAATCTCAAAGTCATAGGACACCTATTTGAAAAGACACCAAGCAGAGCATTAGCTTAAAAATGTGTTTCCTGATAACATTTTTTCCATCTGTATTTCTACAACTCATTAGTAAAGAAACATTTAGCTGTTTCAGAATTTTCAAAAGCCATGTCACCATGCTTCATATTAATCCCTCTGTAGTGCAGCTCTCTAAACTCTGTGTGACTTTGTTTTATGTAAGTTTAATATTATTCTGTTTGTTATTGTTATTGATACTTAGTCCTTTAAAGGTTTTAAATCATAATTGCTACATTCCCCTTGTGTGTGTTCCTTTGTGTGACACTGGGATCACCTTTTCTAATAGCCTTGATAGACCTGTGGGCTCATCCTAACTATGGCTGAATATAAGTTATGCAGCAAGTAGATGCAAAATACCCAACAAGTGACATTCAGAGATATATTTCAATGCACAATTTTCAATTATTTTGAAGTTACATATTTTTTTCAATTACCTGATTAAAAATACCTGTTTCTTTACTACCTCATCTAGAGCAAAGATCTCAAACGACAGGAGATAATGTCAGTGAGGAATTTGCTTTGTGTCTTAAGTGAATGCATTTTTTTAATCTTGTTTACTTCTACCTTTTAGAAGAGATTGAAGTTCTCTGCTCTTGTCTTCACCGACTTTCCCTTCTAGGGAGAGGTATGCGTTCCTCATGCTGTCTGCTGCCAGAGAAACGTTGTCAACTTTCTTCTGCAGAAGCATCAGCTTCCTCTCCTGCAGGCTCAGTTGCTCTGCCAGTTTTTGAATTGTGGCTGCATGTAGAAGAGACAGAGTTGGAACCATTCAATGTGTAGACTTAAAACCTATCAAAAATTATGTTGCACAAAGGAAACTTAGGTAGACCATAGACGTGCTGAGAGATTTAAAAAAAATACAGATTACAGGTGAGTGGCAGCATGAATGATGAAACAACTTCAGGGAGTACATTTACAAAAGTATTAAGTGGTATGATGTCTTCAATTTGTGTCGTTTGACTGTTTAAAAAAGTCCTAGGCCTGTCAATGCATTCAGAATTAATAAAAGTATTAAGGGTCAAAGTAATGAGCTTGCCATCACCCAGCTGATGGTTCATTGCCTCTTTTAAACCATGTCCCAGCACTAACTATATATACATGTGTTGTAGCAGTCCAAGTGTTTCATTCCTTACTGAAGTAGTCCTCCATGAGCGGCAGATCCCAATTTAGAGCAAATCACTCTGTGCTGCAACAATATTCACTGATCCTTTACATGCACATTGTACTGATTCAAAGACTTGACAGCATTTTATACATAGAGAATCACATAATTAAAGAACAATTTCTAGGTACATTACCCACATCCACTTTTTAAGATTAATTCTTTGAGTTATTGTCTAAAACAACAGATTTCATTATGGCATTTCCTGCATATTTATCATCATACTTCATTCATATTCAAGTTTCATTACCCTCCTCTTTGTCACCACAATCCTTCTTGAAGCTTTCCCCTTGTTCCTCCCAAAGGAGCTCCTTTATCGTCATCCATCACACTTTCTGAGATATATGTATGTATGTATGTATATATATATACACATATATAATATGATATATAAATATGTATATACATGTATATATCAGAAGGCATGACAAATAGGAAAACTGTTCTGTTTCATATATATATGATCTATCTTTCTTTCTATCATATATCCTCCCAAAGGAGCTCCTTTATCGTCATCCATCACACTTTCTGAGATATATGTTTGTATGTATGTATATATATATATATACATATATAATATGATATATAAATATGTATATACATGTATATATCAGAAGACATGACAAATAGGAAAACTGTTCTGTTTCATATATATATGATCTATCTTTCTTTCTATCATATATATATATATATATATATATATCCTATATGTGACTATATGCAAATCTAGATTTTCCACATGATAGAAACCTTGATGTTTATTTTTCTGAGTCTGAGTTTCTGAGGTTTGGACATGATGACCTACTGCATTAGTTTTTAAAAAGAGATCACTTTAAATCCCATTTCTCAACTGAAGGCCTTGCTTTGTTCGCCAATCTATGCAAACATATTCTTGAAGTGGTGCTATTGGCACTATCCAACCTTGTTTTGGAGTTAAAGTTAAGCTTGAAATGGTGAAGTGTTGTATTTGGACAGAACACTTGACACTTGTCTTAGGCTAACTTGTGATCAGTACAAGTTCTTGCCCATAAATAGCTCTTTCCGTAAGTTATCTGCACCCCTTTGTGATCTCCTATTAGGCCAAACAGCCTTCCCAGCTCCTTCAATGCAGTCAAAAAACTCTTCCATGATCTCACTGTTTGGCAAGCAAAAGCTGAGTTTGTTTTTGTAACACTGATCTGTTCCCCTTGTAGGATTGA
The DNA here is from genome assembly GCA_964023405.1 of Apodemus agrarius. NCBI lineage: Eukaryota > Metazoa > Chordata > Mammalia > Rodentia > Muridae > Apodemus > Apodemus agrarius. The sequence continues at coordinate 87,026,873 of OZ030006.1, read as the reverse complement.
AGTTTTTCACCTGGAACATGAAACCCAGTACAGTTTCTCCACATGTTAGCAAAACAGAACAGAACTGAGAAGCATGTTAATCCGCCTCCACTGAAATGGTGTTGACAATCACAGGGTTGAAGGTGATAGTAATTACGGTCTACGACCTGGGTCACTGTAGTCCTGCTTCTGCTGCTGGGCTGCTCCTTGGTCAACAGCTGTGTGGCTTTCAGCCTGGTTACTGTGGGCTAGCTGCTGCTGTTCTTCCGCTAGACAGAAGCAGAGAGAGTATCAAGTGTTAGCATTGGAAGGGCTTCCTGTTTTCCAGTCCTGAGTTATAATGGGGCTGGCATTCATTTTCCTGTTTACTGAGGCGTGATGAAGAGCAGACTGTTTTGCCCCATCTGTAGGGCAGTGTAATGCCACATGCACTCAGAAGTTAAAGCTCTAATCCAGTCTTGGAAAAAAAATTATTCAAAATTCATGTGGGTCAAAAATGGAAGCCTTTGCAGATACAGCCTGTGATACTGAGTGGACTTTACTATCTATTATGGTAACCGTGACAGCAGCCTTGTAAGTAGACTGATTTTTCAGCAATGCACTTCCCAACTGGTAACGCTGGAAGGAGGGAAAGCTGTATACACCTTCCTAACCCCAAATCAGTGAGTTAATTAACACTGACATTTAAATAGGTTGTTCCAAGATTTAAAAATAATACATGGTTTCTGATAAACTAATGATCAAATTAATTATGGGTATATCTCCAAAGCAATCAACCTGTAAAGACAGTGATGTTCCATAAAAACAGAATCCTTATATCTATAGTTAAGAAGCCACATTTCTTACAAATCTAACATTGTAAATATTTATATAATATTTCTCTGGGAATACAGTTTTTGAGAGACTCATTTAAAATATCGAGTGTCTGAAATATCACATCTTTATAGTCTTTGAATGGACAAATTTATTCAATGATGCTTGTACTCAGACATAGGCAAATACCCATTTGCTGTCTAGCTGGATTTCTTTCTCTATGGAATTCTGTGACAATGAAACTATTTGTGGTGCATGTTAATGATCCCCCCACTCCAGATGCCCACATGGCTGTGCTGACAATCCTTGTTTTCCTATTTCCTAAAACACATCCTCAGCCATTAATTTGACTTTGTCACCATTGTGTTGAATTGTGCAGTGCTATTCTTCAAGGGCTTGGGCTAAACAAATGAATTTCCACTTTGAACAGTTTTGTTTCGATGCCTCCTCTCACCATAACTGATGGGTTATTTAGCGGAAGAAAGTGACGTAGGGCTTAGAGAGAAATAGAATGACTTGGGAATTAGAGTAAGGAGGGAAAAGATTAATCTACTGTTACGCCCCAGCAATAAGGTTCTTATGGTCTAAATTCAAATTGATTTATGCAAAAGTATCTGAAATAACTGTTACTCTCCTGCCGTGGCTACTCCGTGTGTGAGATAATAAAGCATGTTTCTGACCATTTCCATCTCTGTCTACTCAAGCGCATAGTTAAAGAGAAAAAATAATCCTTGGCAAATTTTAAGTCTCTGCAGTAACCATGAAGACATTCCCTGGGAAATTTTGAGCCTGCAGCTTCAGAACCCCCGACTCGATTTAAAGAACTCTGGGAGGATGGGATACCAATCTCTCTTTGAGCAAGCTGATCACATGATTGTAATGCAGGCTAAGGAGGAGCTACCTTACCATGCCTCCCCTCCCCCCACCCCTGTTTCTCTGAGCAGTGAGGCTGCAGACCATAAACTGTGAATACTGATAGCAGGACTAAGCAATGGCATAACAATGGCCTTTCCATTTCCTTACTGGTTACTTTCTGCAGCTAGACCATAGCAAGAAAAAGCAGTAGGGCACTTAAAAGGGAGCGAGGCAGTGTATTCAGAGATAAAGCATGGCCAAAGTGCTCAGGGCCGTGCCAGTGCCAGTGTGGCCCAGGGTAATTGATGGGCTGACTCTCTCATTCTCAGCGTTTTATACATACCACCCATCCTTTCCTTAAGAGTACTGTTTGTTTCTTTAACTGGATTATAGATAGAAACCAGAAGTCCCTACTGATTTAGAAACAATAAAATATTTCTGCTTTTCTGCTCCTCCAGGGACCCTGGTTCATTGGACAATTGGGCAACTGGGCACATGTGTATTTTAAAACTTTTAAGTGTTTAGGTGATTTTGATTCATGGCTCTGGCTAGGATACACTAATTTAGAAATGACTGAAAAATTTTCTAAATCAGAGAAAATGTATTGATAAAAGGCAGAAAAAAATTTCTATTCCCATGGTAAAGATGAAATACAAAAGTCGGCTGTCACAAATTTTTAAATACGATCCCAGTTACGATCAGAACATGCTTTAAAAGTGTGATTTATTAGGAGTCTAAGGAGTGAAAACCATGTGTCCATCATTCCATAAAGATGTGGGCCACGGTAGAAAGCGGCATCCGCAGGAGCTGCGCATGACCTCTCCTCTCCTTCCTGAACACATTATCATTCTTCCTGAGGCTCAGACAGCAGGGCTGAGCAAATGGGCTGAGACATGAAAGATGCTTTTGTGGCCTTCCCATCAGTCATGTCCAGCATGACTCTGAGCTGCTGACTGCTCAGCACTCCTCAGAAGACAGCTCCCTTCCGCTAGAAAGCTAGGCTGCCCGTCTTTCTTCCTACCTAGTGCACACATGCTCCGCACTCCAGGTTCCAGTCAGAATAAACCAACGTGTTTGATCAGTTGTCTACTACTGAAATATGAACCACATCTTTCAGCAAATATATAGTAATGCTATACAGTAAGGAAGAATTCATCTTCAAACTGTGATACTATTTCAAGTTAATTGTGTATATGTGGTAAAGGATAAAGGATATATTCTTCAGCATATATGATGAATGGAATCCCTATCTCTGGACCACCTGAAAACTATTTCCTATGCCCCATGATATGAAAATAATTTTAAATTAGAAATATCATGGCAAGTCAACTCTATGATACTACTACTCTTTGTGGAATAAATAGACAATGAAATGAAAAAAATGTTTAGGAAACTAAAGGTCAATTAAATAACATATTTAAATATTAAATATTTTTATACATCACATTTTTAATCTTAACTAAAATGTAAAAGGTGTCAATTTGACTGAATTTAATAGTTTTATTTCAGGAAACAAGAAGGAAAACATCTTTAATATTACTAACAATATAGTCATATGTATGAGTAATCAAGACAAATATTTTCTATGAATTGTGCTTGTGAAAATGTGCCAAGCCAGGTAGTGCCCAGGTGTAGTTCCAATGCTTGAGAGGATGACGCAGGATGATTACTTAAAAGTTGCATGCCTGTCTGGGCTAAAGAGAAACTATGTCTCTAGCAAAAGCAAATGAAAACAAACCAAAAACCCAACCAACCCAACAAGCAAGAAAAACCCCACCACTGTTGGAAAACAAATAAAACATAATAAACTGCATTTTCCTGACAAATAGAGCAATAGATCAAGTGTAAGAAAATCAGTCTGGAAACTCAGACACAGCTTCAGATTTAATCCTGCTGCTTTCAGTCACCATATTCAGACATTTCAGATGGAGACAGGATGAACAGAGTATCAGCAAGCTGCTAAGCATGATTGTGCCTGAATTCAAATATGAAGATGACTTCTCCTGTTATGCAGCACATACATGATGGTCTAAATACAGAAGTGGGGCAGAAAGGGAGAGAGAGCTCATGCTGTAGATTCAAATACAGAATTACTGCTACAATATTTGGGCTTCAGTAATAACCGTCGGAACCAAGGTTAAGGGGGCATTTTATACATTATTTTCATGTAAATAATTTCACATATATGTGATATGAAAACATCTATATTTGAAACACATTTGAAATGTTTACGCATGTATTATTTGAGACCAAATATGTACTCAGTTGAGAAAATAAATAGATATTTTCTAATAAATTAAGTGCATGTGACAAAACTATAAAATTAACAATGTTTCTTCATTGATGTTCTAGGAATTTCTAGGATTTAGCTGTCAGAGAAGGGGGGCAGCATTTAAAAGCATACAGCCTTTGTAGATTGCAAACCACGAATGTTACCACTTTTCTTCCAGTATAGCCCAGCAAAGCAGGGCATCGAGAACATTGGTATTAATAGATATTACAAATGTACACAGATCTTGTGCCACCAAAAGGCTCTGGATCTGAGTGGGAGGGAGCTCTTCAGAGAAAGTAATAGCAGTTTCTTATATTTAATCATTTCTCTGAATGGGACATTTTCCTGGTGTCATCCATGGCCAAAACTGAAGCATGCAGTAACCCGGAGGCATCCAAAAGCCATTAGGGATTGTTAGAGTGTGAGTGGCTTATGTTTATGAATCCTGTGGCTTGACATGTGGTTCTATATTTATTGTGGCTAATATTTGTGCTAATTTAAGAAAATAAGTAATTCAATCTTACTGAACACCACACAAAGATCCTTAGGATCTGGTTGTTACATGAACCTCTCTGCTCTGGAATTTGTTCCCTGCCAAGGTTGTTAAAAACTTGAAATGCCTGTTTTACAAATTCAAGAGTTCATGTTATCTTTTCCTGGCTGTGTTTGTCAACTCAAGTTCAATACTTCCATTCATCCTAATTTATAGTCCGGGATTTTGACCAGCAGCTGCAGAGAGCTGATAGCATCTGTGACAGACAGTCTGTTACGCTCCTGTGATGAGGAGTCGGGTTGATTGATGCTCTTTTATTTTTTCATTTAGAAATGTTTCTATCTCCCCTGATGTATTCTCATCTACAAGGACTGCTGTGGGTTTTCTGGTAATCTGTCTTACCTTTCACATAAACACAGATTGTTTGGTGTCATGGAGTGTAGACATCTAGGTCTCTTTCCCTTGTCCTCCTTACATGACAGACACAGCTACAGGAAAGGATCAACTTAAGCCAATAAACTGTACAGACAGTGTGCACTTATGTTTAAAAAGGCAACCTAGGGTTTTAATTGTGCTCCTTTGGTCTTATGTTTCTCCCTGAGATGCAAACTCTGACGTTAGTGATCAAGGACTCAGAGGTAAGGTCGGCGGCTGTCCAGAGCAACAGCTTTCTTATTATGTATTTTTTCCTTTAATTAGACAGGTTTTGTTTGCATTTTAAAGATATTTTATGCCCTTTGAGCCATATGGAGGGAGTAATTAGTGGTAGCTCAGTAACGAGGACACTTCCTCTTTCCCGCTTATTCCAAGGCAGGCTTGACAAGGCAGGCTTGTAGCTGATTGTGCAGCAGCAGATAAAAAAGCAGGGTGGGAAAGGAGCTGAAAACATCCAGTGGAAAAAAGATAGCCTTTTCAACAAATGGTGCTGGCTCAACTGGAGGTCAACATGCAGAAGAATGAGAATTGATCCACTCTTATCTCCTTGTACTAAGCTCAACTCCAAGCGGATCAAAGGCCTCCACATAAACCCAGACACGCTAAAATTAATAGAAAAGAAACTGGGGAAGACCCTTGAGGACATTGGCTCAGGGGGAAAGTTCCTGAACAGAACACCAATTGCTTATGCTCTAAGATCAAGAATAGACAAATGGGACCTCATAAAATTACAAAGTTTCTGTAAGGAAAAAGACACTGTCAGAAGGACAAATCAGCAACCAACAAATTGGGAAAAGATCTTCACCAACCCCACATCTGACAGAGGGATAATATTCAATGTATACAAAGGACTCAAGAAGTTAGACCCCAGAAAACCAAATAACCCCATCCAAAAATGGGGTACAGAGCTAAACAGACTTTTCACCTGAAGAAATTTGGATGGCTGAGAAACACCTTAAAAAATGTTCAACATCATTAGTCAGAGAAATGCAAATCAAAACAACCCTGAGATTTCACCTCACACCAGTCAGAATGGCTAAGATTAAAAACTCAGGAGACATCAGGTGTTGGCAAGGATGTGGAGAAAGAGGAACACACCTCCACTGCTGGTGGGACTGCAAGCTGTTACAGTCTGGTGGTTCCTCAGAAAACTGGAGACGATACTTCCGGAGGACCCAGCCATACCACTCCTGGGAATATACCCAGAAGATTCCCCAGCGTGCAATAAGGATACATACTCCACTATGTTCATAGCAGCCTTATTTATAACAGCCAGAAGCTGGAAAGAACCCAGATGTCCCTCAATGGAGGAATGGATTAAAACAAAATGTGGTATATATACAAAATGGAGTACTATTCAGCCATTAGAAACAATGAATTCATGAAATTCTTAGAGAAATGGATGGAGCTGGAGAACATCATACTAAGTGAGGTAACCCAGTCTCAAAAGAATACCCATGGTATGCAGTCACTGATAAGTGGATATTAGCCTAGAATCTTGGAACACCAAAGACACAATTCACATACCAAATGATGTTTGACAGGAAGAAAGGAGTGGACACTGGTGTTGGAAAGAATCAAAGCATCAGTGTAGGGGAATACCAGAACAGGGAAGTGGGAAGGGGTGGATGAGGGAGCAGGGGGAGGGAAAAGGGCATATGGGACCTTTGGGGTGCGGGGAACCAGAAAAAGGGAAATGAAATGTAAATATAGAATATATCTAAAAAAAAAAAAAAAGCAGGGTGGATGTTCAGTGTGTTACCTAGTATACCATGAAGATATACTAGGTCAGCTGACACAGGCAGTGTAGCATTCAAGACTCGGAGAGAACATATCTTTTAGCCAAAAACTGCATAACATTATGGACCAAGATGCTCATTGGACAATACTGAAAAGAACCAGTTTTGTAAGACTATAGGAAACAAAAAATTTTCCTCTTTTACATAGGATAAACTTCAGCATGGTGAATTTAGAATTCATTTTAAAATATTTTCACTACAGAAACTATGTATTTAAAATATAAGTCCAAGCAGTTGTTTTATAACTGGTTGAATATTCTTAAATTTGAAAAATAAAATATTTGCTTTATATTTTTAATGTACAAGAGGTTAGCTCATTCCATATCTGTACATACCTTTTCAGTACTCATATCTGTGATAGATATTTTTAAACGTAACTCTAGAGAACTTTTTTTGTTTCCAGAAAACCTGTACAGACTCTAATGTTTAGCAGCCTTGCAAATGGACCCTCTCTAATCCAGCACCAACTAAACAAAGACTATCTTCTTTTGTTATATAATAGCAAATCATAATTTCCTTGTCCCACTTCAGAATATTTTAGAGACATCTACTGGAGAAGTACATAATTGCAAATTTTATCTCATAGGCTTAAGTGGTATGTTATTCAGACATTTAAAAAATTCTCTTAATATAATTTATGCAATATAAAATATTCTTCCCAAAGGCAAAGATGAAATATGTTTGACCATGACCAGAAGCCAAACCCAAATGAAAACTAATGCTTTGATGTTGGATCTATTCTTTCTGTCCCCCCCCCATCTTTTTCTGTCTCTCTGTCTCTCTCTGTCATGTTGTTTTTACTTCTCCAATACTTCTAATCACATAACTAAAAAAACCCCAACAACAACCAAGTAACCAACAAACAAAACCCCAAACCCCGAAAACACCAGCACCACCACCAAAGAATTTCCTCTTGCTATTATATTATTTAGTAGGTAAGCTGTGAGCAGAACCCAAGTGTTCTGATTATTTGTGCTCAACACATGCATAGCAATGAGCATGTGAGAATAGATGTCAGAAACAAACACCCCAGATGACTGATGAACAGCATCTCTTGCTAACACTCAGAGGATGGATTTCAGAAAGAAGAGGAGGAAGAGCTGGAAAGAGGTGGATACTCTTGGGGAAGGATAAGAAGGACAATCTAGCTGCCAACAAACTTTTGATATTCATATTGTTTTCCTTAACATTTTTTACTGCAATCACGTTCCAAAGAAATTATCATAATATGAAATTAAGTTTGTTTCTGGAGTTGAAACTAATTCAGGTAGAAGAGATTTATGAAGTGTGTGTGGTACTTTTTTCTATGAACAAATTATGTTGTGATACTTTGAGGGACAAGTCCTGGAATGATTGCTATTGTACCTACACAATTAGGTATCTACGTAACCAAACTCTAGATGAGCTAGCAGAGGTTTAAAGAATAGATTGGTCAGATTGATCGCATATGTCCTGTTTGAGGCAGTCTGCCACATGATATAGCAAAGGCAGCACTGTCAAACACTCTATTCTTATGGGACAACACACAGTATAAGAATGAAAGGCTGGTGGAACATTTATTAAGTGCAATGTGCAGGGAGACAGCTCCAGGTGCTATGCCTTAGGTACCAGGATAGGAAAGTGTGAAGGAAAAAATAAACCAGGAAAGAATTGGTGAACAATGGTCCAGGGACAGCATGAAGCTGTGGCTCTTGATGCTACCAGTATCAATTACACTGATAAAAAAATTCCAGGTTCTTGGTGGACCACAATAAAAGGAAGAGATAAATGGCCAGGGTTTTGTCTGAGCAATGCGACATTCTTTTGAAATCAAATCTACATTAGAATTGACTGTATGACAATTTGAAATAATTGGCAAACCTGCCATCCTGGCCTTATTTTCACATATATTTCTATAGGAAAAGTGCCTCTCATAACAGCCAGCAGACACTGGCCTTCTGGGTAGCTTTAATTAGGTGACTATAACAGGAGGTAATCTTTGAAGCTCTTTTGAGACTTTGTTTTCTAAAATATATTGGAATTGCAAACTGCAAATCTAATATTAAAGCCACCCACAAGTGGCTTCTAGGAAGAATTTAAGGTAGGACTAACTAGAGAATATAAATAATTTACATTTAAACATTTGGTTATCCATCAGAAGGGAATGGCAGTACACACCACATATTCAAATTATCATTTTGTTTCCTTTCTTAGGTTTTTTTTTTTTTGTTTGTTTGTTCTAATGTTTACTGTCCTGGAATTCTGTGGCTTCTTTTCCATCTACATGTATGCAGTCTGCCATAATGATTGAGAATCGATTAGCAAGCACGCGAGGCTGAATGCGGAGCATGCGGTGCTCTCAGCAGTTGAGCCTGCGATGTGCTTTGACAAATTGCTTTGCTCCCTGGCACCTGCAGTCAGCCATCCTGTGCAGCGGCCTGTGTCATGGCTGCCTGCACTTCTGAAAAGACAATTTGCAAACCAATATTTTAATCTTTAAGAAATAATCATAGGATAAATAGTATCAAATAGTATCTTTCATGTAAGAAGAAAAAAAAAAAAGACCTTAAACATGATTCTTACTACTATTGTCAAGATTTTTAAATAACATAAAAAAAAGTAGGTAAGGAACAAATGCACTGTAACACTTGAATATGTTTTCACACTTCGTAAAAATGAGTTCTTTGAAAGCAATTTCATATTTGGACCTTTTCAAGTATTTCGTGTCACCTCATTTCCAAGTATTTTTAGTATGGGTTATGTTTTCTGTAAAAGGTAAAGCACTCACAGTACCATCTGAAAATGCATTGGATTTTACATTATCTGTGAAATTTAAACCAGACCCTGAGAAAACAGTAGTGCGGCATATTTGCCCACGGATCCTCACTGCATGGGTTGGCGAGCCATGAATAATATCCCAGACTGAACTGCATGATTCTTAGCGTTCCCTTATATGATTTTCTGTTTCTTAATGTGACTCATAATAGTTTCTCCACAGTTACATTAATTTTTAATCACAACCTCCTACACTACTGATTGAATTCCCCAGCACTGCTAATGCCCTTTCGTGTAATATTCATTCAGTTAAAATATGAATGCAGATGCCACATCTTATTTTTTAAAGAAAACCTGTTTAAAGCCAAAGCAAAATAACAGTTGCGGAGATGTTAGGTCACAGCAGGTTACTGTGTGTTTGATCAGCCTCCCACCAGAAAACTCTGAAAGACTCAGCTTTAAAAAATGATTCCTTTCCATCCACAGTCCATTACATCAAGCAGATGAGCTGGAATAGAATCAGCTAAATTATTTTTATATGTATAATTATTTTAAATGGGTTACTTCTAGTCATATTTATTTCAAATATAAAGTTAGAATTTGCAATAGTCTCTAGAAAGCATGACTTTGTTAAGAATAAATAATGAGAGATCTTCCTACTCACTTCCTTAGACCAACAGGAAGAACAAGGATGGGAAGCTTGTGAGCCAGTGGGTGATTGATACTCAGGAAGCTCTAAAACAGCAAGAGGCCTAAAAGTCTGGCTTCTCACACATTTTCCTCAGTTCAAAATAGTTAATTTCTCAAAATCTGTTATTATGATGCTATTATTGGCATATACCTTTGAGCTGACAGTTTGGCCCTATGTATCCAGGACAGCATCTCCATTCTAATGAGGTGACAATCTTATGCTGCATTCTGTAGACGGCATTGGAGGTCTTCTGAGATCTAGATAAGAAAGCAATTGGTAAAATATTATTTGCTTCATATTAAACAGTATTAGGACTTATAAATATAAAGTACTTAGAGTAATTTCTAAAATGTAGTAACCATTTAGTCTTGGTGCTAATATAAAACCATAAATCTATCATCAGTATTATATTCAGTATATCTAAAAGTATTTTTGAATATGCATCGAAAGCACGAGGGGTTTCACTGCTGGCATTAAATTAAGATCTGTCACTACAAGTTCTAAAGCTTTGATAGTTTTTTTCATGCATAATATTTTCTAGCTAGATGAAGGTTAGAACTTACTTTAATTCCAGCTTTAAAGCAAAATAGTAGAATATTTTAATCTATTTCCATTCCTATTACTTCCAAAATGATTATAGTTAGATCATTATTTCCAGAAGATAAATCAAGCCATGGAAAATAAGTTATATTGGTGTAAATTGAAATTAGAATAACTGCTAATAATTCGAGCTTTACTTTTTTCCACGATTCAAAATTATATTAATCTAGCCAGGCAGTGATGGCACACACCTTTAATCCCAGCACTTGGGAGGCAGAGGCAAGCGGATTTCTGAGTTCAAGGCCAGCCTGGTCTACAGAGTGAGTTCCAGGACAGCCAGGACTACACAGAGAAACCCTGTCTCGAAAAACAAAAAAACAAAACAAAAAAATATATTAATCTACCTTTTCTCTCTCATTTAACATTTGAGAAAGAGAGAGAAAGGGTGAAAGGGAGAGAGGAAAAGAGAGAGAGAGAGAGAGATAGGGAAAGAGAATGGAGACTTTGATTGTAAGAAAATATTATTTGTAAAATTAATCACAGGATAAAAATGAATAAATTACATTTGAATAAAACAATGGATATAATTCATAAATGGCACGCAATTACAGGCATTGTATGTATGTGAATCTGAGATATAAGAATAATGCTTTATTCTTAACCATAACACTCCACTGTCCAGGTGGTATTTGCCAAATAGGTGTATGATATAGAGAGACATAACCCTACTTAATCACCACATTAGTTCTACAATAAAGGTAGTATTAGTGTGGTCTATTGAGGAACACAAATAAGAGATAAAATTGCTGGAACTAGCCTTTTAAGCTGGCTTATATATGTGAGGGATATACTCCTGAAATTTGTCACAGTCAACTCTTGTGACCTGGTCAAGAGTTGTGCAGGAAGGAACTGCATCACTTAGTCTTCAGTTTCTGCTGTAGCACGACAGATATGTCAGCATGTTGGAAGTTGTTCCTCAATAGCAGACTAAATCACAAGACTCTTTCCAACCCTAAATACATGCTAAATCACTCACTTACATCTACTTCAATAAGTCATAGCAAATAAATAATTCTGTTGGAAAAAACATCATCTCTAGCCCAACTGCTAATGCTGAATAAGAAAGGACGATAGAGTTTATTTAGTTTGTGGGGCTGACTCTAGAACTTAGAACTTGGCTGAATCATGCTTGAGGTTCAGTGCTTCTGCTCTGACAAACTGAATGTCTGTTGCATGTAATATTGATATAACAACAGAAAAACAGACAATAATTATATAAATACTGAAATCCTGAATGAATGGAATGACCCACTTACATAGACACAGAAGACCAGAAAAGAACAAAGATAAAGTAGCTGGATTTAGAAAAAAGTAATGAACAAGAGAGGAACTCACCTTGAACCCTGAAGAACAATACTACGAGAGTTACTGTTGTAATATTTTCATTACCAAAGATTTAACAGTATGTTCTTTGTGACTTCCTTGTCAGGAAAATTGTCACAAAGGAAAAAAGAGCTGAAAGCAGGGCCACAGTTTAGCTCTCACAAATCCCTAAGATGTAGTCAGTTCTCTGGACCATGAATCCCAGTACTCAAGAGACTCAGAAACACCTGGCTTTTATGTATCCTTACTGTGCATTGTTCCGGATTGCTGATGCATCGGACTCATTTCCTGAGTTATTTATATGATAATTCGTGCATCATCAGTCTCAGGGCTTAAATAGCAGTGGTAGTTTTTATTGCATGCTCTTTATGAACATCTCTCATCTGGCTACAGTCACTATATGGATTCAGAGAATTTATCACGAACTCAGCCTTACAATATATGAAAATCATATATGTATATATAATGCAAATATAAAATAATATACAGTGTGTTAATATATGTGATAACAACATGCTCACTAAGATAGAGTTGCCTTTTCATGCACAATCACAAGTAATGGTCTTCTATATTTAAAATACAATCCAAGTTCTATATGAACTTCTTTATCTTGAACAAAAAAAAATCATTACTAAATATTTTAAATTATCTATGTATTTCATGAGAATCTAAGCTCAGGCTTGTTGACTCGGTTACACAACTGTTCTGAGAGTGACTACAGAATGAACGGTTCCATGCCCTAAATACTAGGGAACTAGGCAGCCGGCTAAGTATATGAATGTGTTAACTCATAAGTCTTAAAGCAAATACAAACAACATAAATATTATTATTAGTAGTAACCACACCTTAATTTACTAAAGGTCATGTATCTAATCTATGCAGCGTCTGGGATTACTATTCCTATGGATTTCCAGTTTAAATGCACAGTGTATATTTTCAGCAAACATTGTATACCTTCGGGAACAGAGTCCACTGGGCCAGCCACAGGATCCTCTCCCATTTGGTATGTAAGAGCCTTGCGTGTCCAGAATCACTGTTGGGGCTAACCTGGTATATACACGAGCACACCAGTTCCTGAGGGAGCAATCATTAGTGGCAGAGGAAACTCATTGTTAGTACTATTTTTCTCAAAATCATTTTCTTAGACTTTTACTACTTTGACTGATATATAAATATTTAATATCCATACAGAAAAGAAAATGCACGTTCATTGCTTTACCCAAAGAGACTTTAAGAAATACATGATGAAAATAATCAGAACTAAATTAGAGCCTGCATTTTAATATTTTAAGACAAAAATCAAAGACTGCTCTTATATTCAGTTTAAGTGTTTGTACTGAGAACAAAGACTCAGTTTCTAGGCCTATTACCTTGGGTAATGTGTAATAAAATATAAGCCAAAAAATTGAATCATGTATAGGAAGACAGAAATATGTAACAAATGATGGAAATAAACATAGGGAAGATGAAAGTATATTATTTTCTAATGATATGGTTGCAAATAAGAAACAAAATATTCTGGATAAAAATTAAGAATCAAGCAATATAATTAAGCTCATCATACATTTTCACAATATGTGGCAAAGGTTTAATATTCCACTCAGTACAAAACACTTACACTTCTATGTACCATCAGCAAATTTAAGTTGATCCTATTTGGAGTAGCAAACAATAAGAAAAATGTGCTTCAAAATAAACAAACAAAAGAAGTCTAAGATTCTATACAAAGGAAAATCAATTGGTCGTATGAATCCATGACAAAGCCCAATGCAAGCATGTGATAATTATGTATAATAGCAGACACTTAAAAAGTAAAACATAAGGTTTCTATGAAGTCTTAAACCAGATTATTCTATAAGGTAACTGCATAGTTTTGTCTCTGAGACAGCAGAGTCTCAGATGATATATATGTATTTATAAAATATGTATTATATGGTATATGTGTATCTATAAAAACCACATTTCTGGATATTGGATAGTGGACTATACAGCCGTGTGCTTCTTTGCATGTGACATGAACCCAGTGTTGGGCCTAATATTTTGCTGGGAGGAGTTTTCAAATCGCAGCTCTGGAGGAGTGTCTGCAAAGGGAGACCGCCTTCAGAATGAAATAAAAATTACATTCTTGTTAAGAAAGAGTTTATGTGTGGAGAATTCATATGATGAAAGACATGGCAGAAATGGCAAAATGAAAGTCAACAGAAGGTTCTCCAGAGTCTGACAACAGAGCCTGGACGAGAGAATAACAGTATTGAGTATTGAACACAACGTCCAATCAGTAAAGCCAGAATAACACTTAAAAATTAGGGATGATACATGAGGCAAAACTCCAGTAAGCTGAAAAAGTTAAATGAATCAGAGATTCCATGGATGGAATTGGAAGCAGTAATTAAAATTGATAAGTATTTAATCAAAAAGCAACACAGCCTGTGCAGTCAACACCAAACAGAGTGCATACCAGCATGCTGGACAGTAACAAAGTAAGTCCAGTGAACTAGTTGAGCCTTAAGAACATCTAGCACAGAGCAGCAGATCTAAAGACCAGGAATGCAAATGTGAACACTTTATATGATTACATAACCTGAGTTTCTAAAGAGGTTGAGAGGGAGAAAGATGAGGATAGAATAAATATTTAATGAAAAGAAACATAGTCTCAAAATTTAATTTTTTTCAAAGAATGTCTAAGATGCTGAGCGAATTCCTAGAGGGCAAATCCACAGACAAGCCTGACTTAAGTACTCCTCATCAAGTTCCAGAAATGGATGTATAGAAAGAAAAGTAATAACATTAGTTCACTTATTCTTCATTTCAGCAGTTGTCCATGTAAAGTTCCCATAAAAAGTAGAAAAAAATATCAATGTAGAAGATAATATGTGAAGTTCCTTAAGATACTCAGATTTAAAAAGGATCATAAAAAGCAAACAACAAAAAAAGTGAGAAGGATTTAGTTAAAATTAAGAACACAGTAAAGGAATTTTAAAAAGAAATAACTATAGTTTTGAAAAATCCCATGATGATCTGAAAGCTTCAGATGACCAATTTGAAGGAAAAGCGAAACAATTTTCATGTGAGCGTTTGTGTGGCAGAGTGATAGACTGGCCTCATTAAAATGGTGCCACCACCTTTATGTGCTTGAGCATTTCTTTGATATGAAACCAAAGCATCACTTGCGCAGAGCTTTTAAAATTCTCAACAGGGAGACAGCCACATGCCCAAAGCAGTGAAGGATGAGAAAGAGGCAGTTGGCAGCAGACATCTCTGATCCAATGGAGATCCAGAGACAATCACAGAAAAAGTTCTCCTTACCTGACTTATAGTCAGGTTTTTGCTACTGTAGAAATAAACTCTTTAAATTTCATTTCATATTAAGAATAAAAATTCACTTTTAAACCAAATTATTCAAAAATAGAGGCTTAAAATGTAAAACTAAGTATGGGTAAATGGTGAGCACGAGTTCATTAGACAAACTGGAATCCCTTTGGACCTTCCCTGACTGACGGCTGACTGCAGTTTTGGAGAGTGATCACTTTGAAGTTTTCATCCAGAATCTTTCACTCTGTCACAGCACCTGATTTCTCAGCAACAGGTTCTGAGAAATGCTAGTGTTGATTCTTTATACTTTACAAGTGTGTAGGTACAAGATTTCCTCAAGGGAAAAGGATACATTTTTGGTCATGAGCAAAATATTAGCTTGCTGAATCCAAGAAAATGGAGTGAGACAGGGATTCTACTTTAACTTAAAAACTAACCCCCTAGTGTGTAATAAAATGCAGTCAGAATAGTCTCCGATGCTTTCTACACTATACTTTGAAAACTCAGTCATTCAAGGAGGCACAGCACAAAGGCTAACTTTAGAAAGTTCCACTAAGTGATGTCATCATGTCCAAACCATGCCCATTCATGTTGTGAGTCAGAATGGACAGAGCAGTGAGGGTACCCTGATTGTGACCACACAGTAACACGTCTGTAAGAAATAAGGACAATAGTCTCAGAAGTACCAAGTTCAGGTATGCAAGCTCTTGGAATTTAGATGAATGTCATGCTGATTATGCTGTTTTTACATCTTAGGCTTCTTTATTCACTCATTTGGCTTGACATTCCTAGCCCTGGAGATGACTACTTGTAGTCCTGTAAACTGGAGAACCCCTACCCTAAATCAAGCCAATGCTCTCCCTGACATTGGGACTTGGGAACAAGGGATGCCATTGATTGAATAAACTTTCTTTCCTGACATTCCATATTGAGATGCATTTGGCAATCCATGTGTCTTCTAACTATGACTGGGAAGCTACGTTGAAAACATCTAAAGACACAAACATGACAAGACCAGTTGACATGGCAACATGAATGGGGGAATCTCATGGGGATGAGGAGCTATGGGCAATTAACAACTTCTGGGAAGGAGGAATTATCTTCTCCAGGGAGGATCTTAATTATTTCTTTAAATGCCAAGTGGTCAGCTCTAAAAACTTATACATATAAGCAACACTAAATGGAATTACAGTGTACATTTATAAACATATATATATATATATATATATATATGCAACCAAAATAAAGAAAAAGTGCCCAATAATTTGAGAGCAAATTGTAGGATTATAATATGGGAGATGTTGGAGGAGGAAATTAAAGGAGAATAATATAATAGCTACATTTTAATTATACAAATAAAATAAATTTATACCACCTAACTATGGCACACAGGGCATAAGACCAGTGGAGCAGCTGGGACAGAAGTCTTCCTCCCGCCATTGGCACCAGGGAGCCAGAAAACTCCACAGCCCTCTGGGCATAGCCCACCAGGAGAGAGAGATCTTCCAGCAGTGCTTTCACTTTTAAGGTCAGAGGAGTAAAGACACAGGCTTACAGGCCCACAGGAAGAACAAATTCCAGCCAGAGACAATAATGCCAACTAGCACCAGAGATAACCAGATGGTGAAAGGCAAGCACAAGAACCGTACCAACAGAAACCAAGGCCACATGGCAACATCAGAATCCAGTTCTCCCACCACAGCAAGTCCTGGATACTCCAACACACTGGAAAAGCAAGAGTTGGATTTAAAATCATATCTCATGATGCTGATAGAGGGTTTCAAGAAAGACTTAAATAACTCCCTTAAAGAAACACAGGAGAACATCTGTCAACAGGTAAAAGCCCTTAAACAGGAAACACA
Organism: Apodemus agrarius; assembly: GCA_964023405.1. NCBI lineage: Eukaryota > Metazoa > Chordata > Mammalia > Rodentia > Muridae > Apodemus > Apodemus agrarius. The sequence goes on along the minus strand of OZ030006.1, from coordinate 87,009,684 downwards.
AAAATCCCTTAAAGAAATACAGGAAAACACAATCAAATGAAGGAACTGAACAAAACCATCTGGGATCTAAAAATGGAAGTAGAAACAATAAAGAAATCATAAAGTGAGACATCTCTGGAGATAGAAAACTTTGGAAAGAATTCAGGAGTCATAGATGCAAGCATCAACAACAGAATACAAGAGCTAGAAGAAAGAACCTCAGGTGCTGAAAAAAACATTGACTCAACAGTCAAAGAAAATGTAAAATGCATAAAGCTGGTAACCCAAAACATCCAGGAACTCAAGGACACAATGAGAAGACCAAACCTAAGGATTATAGGTGTAGACAAGAGCAAGGATTTACATCTTAAAGGCCCAGTAAATATCTTCAACAAAATTGTAGAAGAAAACTTCCCTAACCTAGAGAAAGAAGTGATCATGAACATACAAGAAGCCTTTAAAACTCCAAACACACTGGACCAGAACAGAAAGTCCTCCCAGCACATAATAATCAAAACACCAAATTCACTAAAAGAAAGAATATTAAAAGCAGTAAGGGAAAAAGGGCAAGTAACTTATAAAGGCAGTTCTATAAAAATCATACCAGACTTCTCACCAGAGACTATGAAAGCTAGAAGATCCTGGGCAGACGTCATATAGACCTTAACAGAACACAAATGCCAGCCCAGGCTACTATACCCAGCAAAACTCTCAATCATCATAGATGGAGAAAACAAGATATTCCATGATAAAACCAAATTTACACAATATCTGTCTACAAATCTAGCCCTACAAAGGATAATTGGTGGAAAATGCCAACACAAGGAGGGAAACTACACCCTAGAAAAAGCAAGAAAGCAATCTTCCAACAAACCCAAAAGAAGATACCCACACAAACATAAAAATAATATAAAAAATATCAGGAAGCAACAATCACTATTCCTTAATATCTCTTAACAAATATGGACTCAACTCCCCAATAAAAAGTCATAGACTAACGAAATATTTCTCATGTAAGTCTTCAATTTTATCCAAAAATGTTTGTAATTCCCCTTTTAATTAATTTTCTTTTATGTCTACCATTTTATCTGCATTATTTTTCATGATACTCAACTTTGATATGTCTTTCTATATACTTCCTCTACTTTATCAGAAATGTTTTTAATGTAAATCTTTGATTTTATCACAAATGTTTCTAATTCCATGTTCAATTAATTTAGAAAGAGTTTTTACATCAACCATTTTTTATGCAAAATTTGCTATGAAATAGTCAATTTTAACGTGTTTGTCTATTTATTTCTTGAATTTCACCAGAAATATTTTCCATGTAAATCTTCAATATTATCTAAAAATGTTTATAATTCCACCTTCAACAAACTTAGAATTATCTTTATGCTTATATGATTTTATCTATATAATTTCCATGATAATCTTTAATTTTAACATTTTTTCTATATATTTCTTCAGTTTTATCAGAAATAGTTTGCATGTAAATCTTCAAGTTTATCAGAAAATGTTTATAATTCCACTTTTAATCAATGTAGGAATACTTTTATACCTACCATTATTATAAAATTTTCCATGTTAATCTTCAATTTTAACGATTTTCTACATTTTTCTACAATTTTATCAGAAATATTTTCCATGTAAATCTCTGATTTTATCATAAAATGTTTCTATCACATATTTCAATTAATTTAGCAATTTTTTACATGTAGACATTTACTCCTTAATTTTCTATGAAAACTGTCAATTTTAATGTGTTTATCTGAAATATTTTCCATGTAAATCTTTAATTTTATCATATAGTGTTTTTACTTCCCTTTTCAATAAATGAAAAAAAAGTGAACCAATGAGATAAACCAAGAACTCTAGAAAACTTCCAAGAGGCTGAGACTGGGAACCCTAAAGAAAAGAACACAACCATATTGGGAAATTTCTGTAATATAGGGCAAGACATTTTTCATTGTTAGGTAAGTCATCCTGACTGGAAACCAAAAAAGAAAAATTCAAAGTGAAAGTGAGAAAATGGACCCAATGGATGTTAGTGGCACCCAAGGCTACAGGTTGCACATCTCCCCAGAGCCCACAAAACTCACTCTAAAATATGCCATGTTTTATTCCATAAAATAAGTCTTAACACACACAGAAAAATATATTTTAAAAAATTTAATTCTAAAGTCTATTGTGGACTAATGTATCTGTTTGATGTAGCTGTTTTCTGCACAGAAAGCTTAACATCGTGATGTATGTCACAGGATTATGACACTAACATATTTGGGACACATTGCTGAGGACTATAAGAAAATGGTTTTGTGGTTATACATATATGTATACTGCATATGTTACATGTAAATAGCCATGACTCCCTTATAGTGACCTGATAAATCCTTCTTAGCTATAATTGGTTCTGTGTTCTGAATCAATAATTTCTAGAAAACAAATACAGAAGGCTGTCACCACCACTTGTGCTTGATTCAGATGACAGAGGGCGGCTCTCAGGACAGCGTTAGTATTCAAAATGTCTTTACAGTCATGAGAGATTAGGAAGACTTTTTTTGCTCAATCTTATCAAATAAAATCCTTGTAAAATGCTGTATAAGATGTTAAGAATACTTGTATACAGTATTTTAGAATGATTTTATTTGATAAGATTGAACGAAAAAAGTCCATTATCAAAGCTAAATAAACTTGAGAGAGTGAAATGTCATGTTGTTTAGTACTCATTAATGAGAAGATTCAAAGAAATTCGCATAGTATGAACAAAAGAAATGGTAAAATTGAAAAGCCTGGGTTTAGTTAATAAGACAAGACACACACACACACACACACACACACACACACACACACACACACACTTGTGGTCAAACTGTGATGTGACATTTTAAAATAATTTGCCAAACTTTAATTTTCTTTTATTCTGTTTAGACTGTGACCGCAGCAGAATGGTGCAGATGTCTTCTGGTCCAGCAGGGGTCAGGCTTTCCCTGGCAGCAGACAGTGAGGGTTTGAAGTGTGATGTCTGGTTTTCTGCTTAACTGACTAGTCCTTCCTTCCAACTGACTCTTTCAGCATGTCTTCCTAAATAACGTATTTTTAACTTATAGCTTTATAATTAGAAAAGCAAAAGGTGTGGGAATACAGAAGGTTCCTATTTAATTATCCAGTTTGAGTATGCACTTGTCTAATTCTAGAACTTTAAATGTGTACATTTATACTAACCATGGCAAGAAACAGAAAAGTAATAAAAGTCCATAACTAATGGGAGATATTAAAATGCAGAAAACACTCCAGTGTTTGTTTTCACTCACAGTAACACAATGGGAACATCTGTATGTGTACAAGATGGAAACTTTCTTTAGTGTAATGATGTCTCTGGAATTTTGCAAAGTGGAATAATCTCCTTTGCATGTCTGAATTCATCAGACTTAGCTGTAAAGTTTCAAATGCTGTGCGGAATTAGGACATCAGAAAAAATAGAGACCTCTCTGGACAAGCTTTTACTTCAACTATCAACTATCTTCAACTATCATGTCCTTTCCCACCATCCTGCGTAGGCCAGTCCACTCAGCCTAGAGCAAGGCATTCATGTAAACTGTCTCACATCACTAAAATCCTGGATATTTCAGTCCTTATTTTATTCCTTCTCAGTAGTACTTGCAAATAAGTTTTTCTTCTGCTGTGTGTAGATCACTCTTTTCTCCTCTCCTTTCAGAGGCCATTCAGGTGAAGGCTGTAGTGCAGGCATCTGCCATGATTAGACCATTAAATGCTGGAATTTCTCTAATTCCATCGAATGTGCCAATGCACGCTTACCATCCCAACATGCGGCATGTGAGAGGCAGGAGTTCAGGGCCAACCTTGGCAGCACAGCAAGTTAAAGGAAGACTGAGCTACATAAACCCCCACCCCTTTACTTATTTCTTAATTCTAGATCCCTCTTTACCATACACATCCATGACATGAAATTTTTCTCTGTATGGTTTTGATTGCCCATTGAGCTCTCAGACATCACAATAATCCATTTTCTCCAGCTTCCTTGATTTCTGTCTCTGTTCTGTCCCTCTCTCTGTTCAAAGCACTGAATAGAATTACCAGTCAGACATCCAAAGTCCATGCTTTCATGAAAGTAAAATAGTGCACAGCTGTCTGTAGAGACTGGTAAGTGCCCTAAATGAAAATATGGCTGAGGTAAGAAGGGGGCAGTGAGCCAGAGGGCTGAAGTCAGACTGGCAGAGAGGGTCTTTTCCATGAGGTGTTGTCAAAACTAAAGTTGAAAGAAATAAAGGAGTCCTATTCTAAAAGCGCTCAGGGGAACATTTCAGAAATAAAAAAAAAAAATCCTCTGATGTCCTGGAAGGACAGATGAGAACTTGCTCAGTCCTGAGCCTGGAGGACTCCAGGTGATGTCTGTCATGAGGTTGGAGGGAGACGGTGAGACTCCAAATCCCCCCAGATATTGAGAAATACTTCCCTGAAAATTCGGAAGGTGTTTTGAAATGCACCCATTGACCAGCCAGTCACTATTGCCAATACCTTATTAAAGCTGGTTCCATTTCTTTTTCATTCTAAGTTTACCAAAGTGTGAGATGATGAACACATTTAAGAAAGTACGGCACAATCCATTTTTTATGTCAATACTTAAAATGATCATTTTAGGCATCATAAAGGGAATCATTGTGTGCAATGAAGAGTATTAACCTGACTTCATGTTTAAACAAACTGTCACCATGTGGAGCATGGGTTGCAGGACTGGGACACTGATGTGTGGAGACTAGTGACTGAGAAGGGTGGGGTGAGGACAAAATGAAAAGCAGAGTGGCCCAGGACATAATTAGAGCTAGAGCAAGAAGAGACTTGGTGATAGAACAGGAAATGTTTCTGCAGAGAGGACATTGTAGAGGACCTACTAAGGCCTCTAGTTACAGAACCAGTTGCATTCCCTAAGCTGGCTGCAATAGGCATTCTCGGATAGAGTGGGTGGCAGTGGAGGTGAAGTTGAACAGTTGGCTGTACATCTCTTTCTATCTCAGCACCAGTCAAGGCTTCGTGACCCCATTCAGGGTGGTTAGCTCATTTTCTCCAATTTTCTCTCTTCTGCTTCACATATGTTAACAACACATGTTCCATTGGTCAAGGGGCAGTCAAGATGGATTAGACCTCCCCCTCCTGCCTGTCACCATGTGCTCTGGGTGCAGCATGGAGGAATTTTTGGTACATGTTGAGTACATGTTGGTGTCCAGCAAATGTGTGTCCTACATAGAAATGCCTCAGTTCTAATTTCATCTTGTTGTGACTATTTTAATGTGCTCGGTCATTTGCAAACACCCCTTCTGCCAGACAGGAAACCACAGATCTGATGTAGCTGACAGCCCCCAGAGTGCTAAAAGAGAACCAAGTAAGATGCAAATAATCCACCTTGGAGACAAGAACCTATCATAGATGCAAGTATTCCTTTTCACTAAGAATTACTATTCAATTGCAAACACAACCGAGTGATAAAGGTATGGTGTGCTCAGTGTTCATCCTCACTGAGAAATACTTTTGGAAATAGCTCTACTCACACATGAGCCTTCATATTTCATGTTTTCTTTTCCACTTTTCTACATATCCCAGATCACCCAGAGCAGAGCACAGTGTGGTTATTTATCATGGATATCACATAACAGGTTTAAATAACACTCTAAGTGGGTCCCACATGCAAAGAGATCATGAGTTCTTTGTGAGAATCTTTCTCTGAGCCTGATAGTGGTGATGCATGCCTTAAATCCTAGCACTCAGAGGCAGAAGTAGACGGATTTCTGTGAGTTTAAGGCCAGCCTGATCTACATAGTGACTTAAGGACAGCCAGGACTACACAGATAGACCCTGTCCCAAACAAGCAAGCAAGCAAGCAAACAAACAAACATAAATAAATAGATAAATAAATAAATTCTCTGTTGTATGTACAGTGATAGAAGACTGAGAACAACAGTGGCCATTAGAGGGGCTGCCTAATAGTCTGGGAAGGCTACCATTGGGTGTAAAAAAAAAGAATAGATATCCAGAAAAGACCAAGCTATTTGAACAAAGAGAGAGGGAAAGAAGATACAGCAAAGAACCAAAATTTGGACAGGCTGAAAGTAGTAGAAGATGAGTGTGAGTGTGGGGACACTGGAAGTGTGTGCGTGAGTAACTGGGTAAGGAATCTGACATACATCCTGGAGGCAGCCAAGAGCCCTTGGAGATTCAGAAAGAATGATACACCTGCTCTGTCCTCCAATTTAAGGTGATGGCTTCTCTCCTGCTCAGGGAGTACCCTAGTGGAGCTGGCTGCCAAGCCTCTGAAGCCAGCTCATCTCTTTCCTCTGAGATATAGTAACTAAATTAAGTCAGTTATTTAACTTCTCCAAAAAGACACCATGAAAGAATGTTCCCTTTGTTATGTACCATTATATGTAATGCTAACTGGGTCAAGCACACACATACACACACACACACACACACACACACACACACACGTACACGCACGCGCGCGTGCGCCATATAAGTGTTTGCTGTTATCACTATTAATCAAATGAAAAAAAAGTTTTTTCAACCCAAGTCTATTTTGGATTTTCTTGGAGAGAGAGAGGGAGGGAGGGAGAGAGAGAGAGAGAGAGAGAGAGAGAGAGAGAGAGAGAGAGAGAGAGAGAGAGAGAGAGAGACCTGGTCTGACCAAGTGAGTAGAGTAACTTAGACTAAGTAGAGAAGATTACGAAAAGAGAAATACAGGCTCTCTAGGACAGCAAACAAAAAGATCTCTAAATCAATTGTTACTTTATTATTGAAACAATTTGGTTATTCTCATTGGGAAATCCATAGGGTAAATTGCTGTTCAACTGTTTATGTTTCATATATGGTTTTCTTGAAACAAATACTGAATTTTGGGAAATTCAATAGGTATATTGACACTTGCTTTTTATATTAAGTACAAATACATACAGATAGCACAATCAAATTCTTTGTGTGTCCTGGCAGAGTGCCAAGCATGTAATTAGACACTCATAAACAACGTTCAAATCACAGAACTTCCCAAGTGTTGAGAGCAAGGGTCTTAGACAAAATAACAAGTTTTAGTTCGAAATCTAATGCCAATTAAATGTCAAGTCTAATATTTATTCATAGAATGGTTAAATAGTAATTTTAATTATGATACAATGATACACACTTATTTAAGTGGTTCTTTAGTTAAATTGTCTTTTTATTTGCTTTATTGGCTTCCTATCCTATAAAAAAATCCTCTCCTAATTGCAGGCATATGAAAAGCTCATGATCATTTCCTATAAATGTTCAGGAGTTCTTTTGCAATTAAAGCAAATTGAATTACAGACACCAATAAAACATGGTAAGTAGAAATGATGCATAAAAGCAATTTAGAAAGATTTTCAGTAGATACCATTTGTCATTTTTATGTAATTGGGAACTTCTTACTAAGTAGGATGCTTATATTTAGCTGCTATACAGAACATCTACTCACCCAAGACAAACATTACTGGTAGGTAGCATTTGTTTCAGTTAAACTGGATTATTTGAGATTCTAAGTGAATCTCTAGCTAAAATCATACTTATCTGTATATCTTTAAAGTCTGATGACCTTGAAATTCTATCAATAAACAGACATGACTTAATGAAACTCAGACACTCAAATGTGATGACTTTAACTTCCTTGCCTCCTGATCCTCATGCTAGGTGTGAACTATTATTTTTAAGTTAAATTTTATTGTATTATTGGTATAATGTCTAACTTGAAGCTATTTCACCATGAGTAAAAATATGTACAAGCTGGCTTATACCTCTAAATACACAGGTGAGTAAATCATATGAGAATAAAACATTCCTTTGCTTAGGTATGCATTTTGTGTGTGTGTGTTTTGTTTTTGGGTCCATTTGAGACTTTTCTTACAATGCTCACTTAAACAACAATGCAAGCTGCTGTCACTTTAAATCAAGCTGAAAAGCAGGCTTTGTGATTCATCATGCTCCTGACAAGTGTGACTCTCTGGGATAACTGGAATATGATTTCCTCATCACCTGTTCTATGAGCCGGGGACATCTAAGGTCTCTTAGTGAGAATTTCATGCTAGCCTTTCATGGTGGCATGTGGGTGTGGTTCTCAGTGCCTTAGTGGTGCCCCTTTGCTCCCCATCCTGAACAACAAATGGAAAAGAAAAGAGATTTCAACTCTGTCCATTTCCCATCTCTTGCCTAAGGCTCTGATTGCTATTTTGAGACCTGATGTATCTATGAACCTTGAACAACACTATGAGCTTGAGAGACCTGTAGCATACACTCATATAGACAGCATAGTCAGAGACAGAACAAGAACAGAATGTTTCTTACTTCCCTCTAGTTGTTTCAAAACTGGGTTTTTGATAGATGGGTCTTTGATTTCCGCTGCTGTCACTTCTCCTGAGTTGTGTTTCCCTTGCGGACCTATTTCCCATGTCTCCAGCCAACTTAGGGGAGACTGCTTGTTGATTGGACTTTCTGGAAAAACTCTGAAGGAATTTCAACGTGGCATTAGCAAGTATGGCCGTCCCCGCTCCGGAGCTGGGATTGATGCCGCGTTTATCCTGGAGAGAGAGAGGCAGGGATACCACTGCTGTCCCTGTCTTCTCTAGGGATGTGGGGGTTTGGCTTCTCCTCCCCTCAGAACGGGTGCTTGTCTCAGAGGGCTGCGGTGTTGATTGTAGGAGAGTGTCTTCGGAAGGTCTCTCAGGAACTACAGGGTCCTTAGTGGAGGGGTTCTGCGTGGCTGAGAGTACTTGGAGGCTCAGTATTTCACTTACAGAAGCTGAAGCGGAGTTCGGAGTCAGGGAGGAGTCTTCATCCTCAGGTATAGGCCATGAATGCTGAGTGTTGGTAAGGCCAAAGGCCCTGCCCCATAGAACAGAAAGCAGGACAAGAAACTTCAGTCCCTGCATGGCAGTAAATTTAGGCACAAAAATTCATGTGGAATTGAGAGACGAAGTTCTTCCAGCCTTTCTGATAGTCACTCCCGAACTGAATGTTTTAAAATTGGGTTTGGACAATTTGATGTGTGCAGAGGAAACAGGTTTCTGTGTTTGCAGTGTACTCAGGAAGTTCGTTTTCCTGTTTCTGTGGTTGCTCTGCGATCTGTGACCCTCCTAGGATGGATCAATAGATGTGGTGAAGGACCCCGAGAAGCTGAGGGGAAAGGAGGAAACATGGACAGTTATCAGCAGGAAAAGCCAGGAGAGACCGTGAAGCAACTTTCCCTTTCCCAGCTGTGCTCATCTGTCTCCGCCGTTAGAAGGAAACTTCCCATTGGCAGTGGAGAGTGGAATTTCTTTAGCGTTTAGTGTTTTGTTCTACTGCATCAGGAAATCAAGAAAAGATTTTTGTCACAATTTTCTTCCCATTGCACCACACCCAGAAAGACACACTATTCAATGTGCACACGCACGCACGAACGCACGCACGCACAGGCACACACACACACACACACACACACACTCACACAAACACATACACACATACACACACACAATTAGGACTGTTGTGGTCCTTCCTGAACCATTGGAAGAATATATTTTATAAATATGTCTTGGTTGGATTATTACTTAAAGTTAATCTCAGTAATACCCAAAAACAAGAAGTCTAAAAATTGAAACTATAAGGCCATACAAAAATGCATTTAAAGTTTTGATCTTAAAAAGTTTGTTATCAGTGACACAAATAGTGGTATTTAGTAATAATATATAGTTATAGATAATAATATATTATATTATCAGTTTGTCAGTACTCTTTAGCTCTGATATATGAATGACAATGTATAATCAAGACTTTGCCATTGAGAAATCAAAGAAGAAACAAGGAAGTCATTTAAATGGGACCATAGTTAAAGCTACACTGCTGCTATAAACTAAGAGCAGGTGAGTTGTAGGTAAAGGAAAATGTTTTCTAAGGTTGTTTTCTAGGAGACACACTTTATAAAATATGAGTTCGTTTTTCCACCAAGTCTCTGAAAGAACTTAGCTGTTAGGGAGCTGGGAGAAAACCCTAACAGATACTAGACAAATTGACATTGATACAGTCTTTCTCACTCACACATTCATTCATTCAATCATATATGAGACTCCAACTCCATGGAAGGGACTTCCTCTTAGGTACTAAAATTCTAAAGGAAGATGAGATCCAGTATCACTTTATGTGTGGTCTGTTACCATGTCGATCATAGAATATATGTGTGTGTGTGTGTGTGTGTGTGTGTGTGTGTGTGTGTGTGTTTAAGAATGGGAAACTGGTGCCGGTCGTGGTGGCGCACGCCTGTAATCCCAGCACTTGGGAGGCAGAGGCAGTCGGATTTCTGAGTTCGAGGCCAGCCTGGTCTACAGAGTGAGCTCCAGAACAGCCAGGGCTACACAGAGAAACCCTGTCTCGAAAAAACAAAACAAAACAAAACAACAACAACAACAACAAAAAGAATGGGAAACTGGAGATCTGCTGCCTATTTGTTATTATTCCTAATTATGGACACTGGACACTAGCATTTGAAACAAAGCATATTTTTCTCTGATTTACCAAACACCTGTCTGAGTACATTTTTCCAGCCTCCATTTTTGCCATTGATTTATATGTTGGCATTGTTGACTGTCTTAAAAGTGTAAGATGGGGTGTGATTTAAATCAAGATGCAAGAACTAGCAGCTCTGGCTCTGACATGGCCTTAAAAACAGAGTAATCCAGAAACTGTTTCCAGTGTGGACCCTAGAAGCAAAAGATCCCCCAAACAACAAAAGTTTACCCTATGAACTTGGTTTTCAGATATAATAAGCAGACTTGATAGGAGCCTTGCTTAGGACAGGAGGAAACAGACTGAGCTCATACAAGGACAGTAACTCAGAAAAACTCTAGGAAAGCATTTTTAGTTAAAGCACAATTTAATGTCATGATCCAAGAATCTGTAGAAACAGATTAACAGGCACTTCCAAATGTTTGAACCACAGAGCAGCATCGTGCTGTTTCCTTCCAGTTTCTGTATTTGTTTGCTCCTGTGGTTTAAGAAGACCACCTGATCCTAGCGGCAGTAAGTGAGTGTTGGTGGCAAAGAGCTCCTTCCCTGGATCTATACAATATACCAACTAGCTAGCAAATGGTAATCAGATTGGATGGTAATGAGCAGTGAACATTTAAACTCTTCTGAGATATTGACCCATATGATATTTGTGCTTGTCTTCATTCAGGACAAGTGACCTTGCAATCAATAGACTAAAGGTCGAGCACGTAATTATTGATCTGCTAAGCCCTGTTGTTTTGTCACTCTCCTAAGTATGCCTTGCTGGTGTACAGATCAGTCCTTATTCGCTAAACACTACAGAAACCATCAAAGGCCCAACCTCAAGTTCTGCTTTCTGAGACTTATTTTTTTATTGGATATATTCCATATTTACCTTTTATTTCCCTTTTTCTGGTTCCCTGCACCTCTAAGGTCCCACATGCCCTTTTCCCTCCCCCTGTCCCCCCATCCACCCCTTCCCACTTCCCTGTTCTGGTATTCCCCTACACTGATGCTTTGAACCTTTCCAGAACCAGGGTCCACTCCTTCCTTATTGTCGGACATCATTTGGTATGTGGATTGTGTCTTTGGTGTCCCAAGATTCTAGGCTAATATCCACTTATCAGTGACTGCACACCATGGGTATTCTTTTGAGACTGGGTTACCTCACTTAGTATGATTTTCTCCAGCCCCATCCATTTCTCTAAGAATTTCATGAATTCATTGTTTCTAATGGCTGAATAGTACTCCATTGTGTATATATACCACACCTTTTGTATCCATTCCTCCGTTAAGGGACATCTGGGTTCTTTCCAGCTTCTGGCTATTATAAATAAGGCTGCTATGAACATAGTGGAGCATGTATCCTTATTGCATGCTGGGGAATCTTCTGGGTATATGCCCAGGAGTGGTATGGCTGAGTTTTCTGAGGAACCACCAGACTGATTTCCAGATAGGTTGTACCAGCTTGCATTCCCACCAGCAGTGTAGGAGTGTTCCTCTTTCTCCACATCCTGGCCAACACCTGATGTCTCCTGAGTTTTTAATATTAGCCATTCTGGCTGGTCTGAAGTGAAATCTCAGGGTTGTTTTAATTTGCAGTTCCCTAATGACTAATGATGTTGAACATTTCTTAAGGTGCTTCTCAGCCATCCGGATTTCTTCAGGTGAAAAGTTTTTGTTTAGCACTGTACCCCATTTTTTTGATAGGGTTACTTGTTTTTTCTGGGTCTAACTTCTTGAGTTCTTTGTATACATTGGATATTAGCCCTCTGTCAGATGTAGGGTTGGTAAAGATCTTTTCCCAATTTGTTGGTTGCTGATTTGTCCTTTTGACAGTGTCTTTTTCCTTATAGAAACTTTGTAATTTTATGAGGTCCCATTTGTCTATTCTTGATCTTAGAGCATAAACAATTGGTGTTCTGCTCAGGAACTTTCCCCCTGAGACAATGTCCTCAAGGGTCTTCCCCAGTTTCTTTCCTATTAGTTTCAGTGTGTCTGGCTTTATATGGAGGTCCTTGATCCACTAGGAGTTGATCTGAGTACAAGGAGATAGGAGTGGGTCAATTCGCATTCTTCTGCATGTTGACCTCCAGTTCAACCAGCACCATTTGTTGAAAAAACTATCTTTTTCCACTGGATGGTTGTAGTTCCTTTATCAAAGATCAAGTGACCATAACTCTGTGGGTTCATTTCTGTGTCTTCAATTCTATTCCATTGATCTACTTGCCTGTCGCTGTACCAATACCAAAGTGTTTTTTACACAATTGCTCTGTAATGCTGCTTGAGGTCAGGGATATTGATTCCCCCAGAAGTTCTTTTATTGTTCAGAATAGTTTTAGCTATCCTGGGTCTTTTGTTATTCCAGATGAATTTGATAATTGCTCTTTCTAACTCTATGAAGAACTGAGTTGGAATTTTGATGGGGATTGCATTGAATCTGTATATTGCTTTTGGCAAGATTGCCATTTTAACTATATTAATCCTGCCAACCCACGAGCATGGAAGATTTTTCCATTTTCTGAGGTCTTCTTCCAATTCCTTCTTCAGAGACCTAAAGTTTTTGTCACATAAATGTTTCACTTGTTTGGTTAGAGTCACACCACGAGATACTTTATATTGTTTGTGGCTATTGTGAAGGGTGTGATTTTCCTAACTTCTTTCTCAGCCTGCTTCTCCTTTGAGTACAGGAAGGCTACTGATTTGCTTGAGTTGATTTTATAACCAGCCACTTTGCTGAAGTTTGCTTATCAGCTGTAGGAGTTCTCTGGTGAAGTTTTTTGGGTCGCTTAAGTATACTATCATATCATCTGCAAATAATGATAGTTTGACTTCTTCCTTTCCAATTTGTATCCTGTTGGCTTCCTTATGTTGTCTAATTACTCTCACTAGAACTTCAAGTACTATATTGAAGAGATATGGTGAGAGAGGGCAGCCTTGTCTAGTCCCTGATTTTAGTGGGATTGCTTCAAGTTTCTCTCCATTAATTTTGATGTTGGCCACTGGTATGCTCTCCGTTTACTTTGATGTTGGCTACTGGTCTGCTGTAAATTGCTTTTTACTATGTTTAGGTATGGCCCTTAAATTCCTGTTCTTTCCAGGACTTTTAGCATGAAAGGATGCTGAATTTTGTCAAATACTTTTTCAGCATCTAATGAGATGACCACGTGTTTTTTTCTTTGAGTTTATTAGTGGATTACATTGATGGATTTCTGTATATTGAACCATTCCTGCATCCCTGGGATGAAGCCTACTTGATCATGGTGAATGATTGTTTTGATGTGCTCTTGGATTCGGTTGGCAAGAATTTTATTTAGTATTTTTGCATCAATATTCATAAGGGAAATTGGCCTGTATTCTTTCTTTGTTGGATCTTTGTGTGGTTTTGGTATCAGCGTAATTGTGGCTCCGTAGAACGAGTTGGGCAATATTCCTTCCAGTTCTATTTTGTGGAATAGTTTGAAGAGTATTGGTGTTAGGTCTTCTTTGAAGGTCTTATAGAATTCTGCACTAAACCCATCTGGTCCTGTACTTTTTTTGGTTGGGAGACTTTCTATAACTCCTTCTATTTCTCTAGGGGTTATGGGACTGTTTAGCTTATCTAATTGATTCTGATTTAATTTTGGTATTTGGTATCTGTCTAGGAAATTGTCCATTTCCTCCAGATTCTCCAGTTGTGTTGAGTATAGGCCTAAAGTGTTATTTTATATGTTTTTAATGTTTTAAAAAAGATTTTATTTTTTTTTATTTACATGAGTACACTGTCACTTTTTTCAGACACACCAGAAGAGGGCATCCAATCCCATTTACAGACAGTTGTGAAGTACTATGTGCTTGCTGGGAATTGAACTCAGGACCTTTGGAAGCACAGTCAGTGCTGTCAACTGCTGAGCCATCTCTCCAGCCCTGTTTTCAATGTTTTTATTTGATGTGTATGAATGCCTTGTCTGCCTGTATGTATGTGCACCACATGAACACCTGACACTTGCAGAGGGCAGAGGAAGTCATCAGATCTGGAATTAAAGATACAGATGATTGTGAACCACACCCTGTGTACTGGGAACTGAAATCAGGTCCTCTGAAAGAGCAACAAGTGTTCTTTAACATGGACTCATCTATTTTCAATCCCCCATGGGAAGTTCTAAGAACCTGTTCTCTGCCTACTAGTGGGAGAAGGAGTCCCATGGATAAACACTTAACAACCAACAGTGGATAGATGCAAACTACATCGTTTCCTCTGGTATGAAAGGTACTGGGAGGATTATATAGCCCACAGCACACTTCACAGGCTGCAGAGACAGGCTTTGTCACACCACGGGTACTATCCCTAGCTTCCTAGGCAGGTAAGATCAGCTCACACCAAGTGTGGTGTACCCAGTCTGGCAAGTGAGAGAGCTCAGCCTGCTTCAATGATTTTGCATGCCTGCAGCCTGCCGAAAGCCTCTCCTTAGTGACAAATGGGAACTGCCTGGTGTTCTTGATAAGAGGGCCATGGGACCTTATCCTGAGAAGCAGAAGGGTCAAAATCATCTTGTGGTCAGGCTGTCCTAGGGCCTTTCAGTTTTAGATGTTAAAGAAGCATGCATTATTATTAAATTTAGCACTCATACCATACCATGTCAGAGGGATTTTGTGGGTTTTTGTTTGTTTGTTTGTATAGTAAAGAATAAGTAGTTCTCCAAAGCCTTGCATGCAAGAAAATCCCAAGTGTAATTCAAAATATTTTAAGATCTTGATGAGCTCAAAGTTACTAAGGCAGTTGTCCTTTGGGTTCAGATTAGATGTAGATTAAAAGTTGGGGTGTCTCGGCCCCAATGGAGACTGGACAGGACAGGCTAAGTATGCCTTTGAAGTCAGTGCTAACTACACTTCCTGCTCTTTCATGTCAGTTTCAATGCGTTGGGCTCTTACATGTTGCCTTTCACACAGGAGAAAATGTGATCCATACTCAGGAAATAAACTAATAGTATAGAGAAATTTAAAAGGCTATGCCAGGATATAGGGGAGAAGGCAGGGACTATGTCTGTGCTAATGAGAAATTAACCACATTTAAATGCATGTGAAGACAAACAGCTGAGTCAAGGTCTTGGAGAAGTTGAAGGAACATTGCACGCAGAACCAGGGTTAACGTGAAGATCGATCAAATGCTATTATTCAGAGGCAAAGTAAGAATGGCATTGGCACAGCAGGAGTACCACGTTCATGAACCTGTGGAACAATTTCACATTTACAGTGTGCTCGCCTATGATTGCGAGAAACGAGCAAAGGAGGCGAAGAATAACTTTTTAAGGAACTGTGTCGGATTGTTGCAAATTGTGGAAATGAACAACTTCCGCCTTGCTTTTCAAGAAATCTTCAGGCAAATTGTAGGGAACAGTCTGAAAAATAAGAGAAAAAAAGAGACTTGGAAGCAGTTAGGGGAAAAGTGATAAGATATAGAGAGCCAAATGATTAAAGCCGATTTTTCATTAAATCTAGTGGAAGGAGAGAATAATGAAATGTCATTCTTTAAGGGCTTAAAGGAAAGACTAATTTTATAAATTAAAAAAATATATATGATGAACCATAGACCTTGGAGATGAGAGACTCTCAGAACTCAGAGAGACCTTAGATGAAATGCCCTATACTGTGGAGAGACTACTTCTGGTAAAAAAAAAAACAAACAAACAAAACAAAACAAAACAAAACAAAACAAAACAAAAAAACAGGGAGCATCAAGTGGAGGGATGGGGTTGCCATTCCACGGTCAAAAACACAGATCCATATTTGTTCATGTCTGAAAGAGCTGCAGGAACAAAAATGAGAAAAGCCTGAGGAAAATGAGGTCTAGTGACAGGCCCAAATTGAGATCCAGCTCAGGGGGAGGCCCTAAGGTCTGACACAATTACTGATGCTATGATGTGATTATACACAGGGGCCTATCATGATTGCCCTCTGAAAGGCCAAAAAAAAGCAGTTGAAAGAGTCAGATGCAGATATTTACACCCAACCAATAGACAGAAGCTGGTGACCTCTGGTTGAATTAGGGAAAAGCTGCAAGAAGCTGAGGAGGAGGACAACCCTATATGAAGACTAACAGTCTCAAATAACTTGGACCCCTGGGATCTCTCAGACCCTTAACCACCAACCAGGCAGCATACACCAGCTGATATGAGGCCCCCAACACATAGAGAGCAGAGGACTTCTGGGTCTGGACTCAGTCAGTGAAGATGCACCTAACCCTGGAGAGACTTGGGGCCCCAGGGAGTAGGGTAGTCTAGTGGGGTGGGGGTAGGATGGGGACAATGCACAGGAGATGGGAGGAAGAAGGGAGGAGATGTGGGGTATGGAACAGTTGGAGGGTGGGCCAGGAGGGGTATAATATCTGGACTTAAAGAAAAGATTAATGAATAAAAAAATTATCTTTCCTGGTACAGACCAAATGAAGATACTGACAAGCAAAGCCTAAGGAGAGGGGGATGGTCTTCAGTACAGAATGCTATAGAAATTTATCACACCAAAAGAAGAATTACCCCAGAAGGAAGTAGGCTGGCCGGAAAGGAGTGATGGCCATCAGAGAAGTGGCATGTCTAAGTGCACAAAAGCATGGAATGTTGTTTTCATGGATTAACCAATTACAATGCTTGAAAGAGTTTCCATGTGTTTGAGTTTTGGAACGAACTTCATAGCTCCTGTGTCACTAGCCACAGCACTTTTAGTGAAGCACAGAGTAAAGGCTGAACTCTGACAAAGTGTCCACACAGCTGTACATTTGCAGAGAACTTCTGCTATCTGTGAAAAGGAAAGTAATGTTTGAAAGTGACTTGGGGTAAATTAAAATGGAGATCTCTATTGTAAGAAAAATGCAAAAATGTCAATGCATAGTCCTAACATGGGATGTTTAAAAAGAATTCAATTCATAAACAAAGGGGCAAGAGAAGACAAAAGAGAGAATAGTTTAGAAAAACAATTTAAATACTTCCAGGAGACAAGATGAAACTAAGTCACAGACAGCAAACCTTCAATACAAATTGAATAACAATGCCAGTTAAAAGGTAGTACTCATCAAGGTCAGAAAACCACAACAGAAAGGCCAGGACAGTAGTTTCTCTTGCCTTGAAGAAGTGCATTTTATCAACATTACAGAAATACATTTAAAGCAAGGGGGGGTATAAAAGTTAAGAATTAGTTCAACATAAGACACCAAGAGAATCTTCACAGTGAAAAGTGGTCAGATCATCAAATATGCAGCTCACTAAAAATAGGGCATGATACTGAATTTTACACTCATCTGGCATATCTTCAAAACTGATGAAAGAAAATTTTACACAACTGAAGGTAGAAAAAGAGCAATCCACAATGACAAAGAGCTTAGCAGCCCTCACTTAGAAGTGTAGGACAACCAACACAGAGTATCTGGATGAAATCACTAGTCATCTACTCCAATTGATATGTACAGAATGCTCATGATGGAAGGATGTCCATGCTGTAAACACTGAGCTAGGATGAGTGTTGCCTTAGGAACAATTTCTCAGCACATTTTAAAGAATGAAAAACATAGGTAAAATATGTTATACACATTAAAGTATTATATAAGTAAGGTGAACACTCAAAAGTGCTAAGGTACTTTAAAACTAAAGATCACACTTTTAAGTCAAACTCAGAGGTGAAAACACCAGGAATATATAACATTTTTAATTAAATAAAAAAAATTAAAAGAAATTCACATAACCGTTTCACTTCTGATGCATTTGTCTGTGAAGAGGAAAGGGATGAAATTGAAGAATGTAAAACTGGATGAACTAAGTCTTCTTGAAGGTCAAATTATTCCAAATTTTAAAAAGGAGAAAATAATAGGAATCATACAATTTTCAAAGTTGATATTGTGTTTAGGCTATTATATTTATGTATTAATATACATGTAGTATAGTATAAATTATACAATTGCAAATGTTAATTGAAAATATAAAACAGTATAATGATGTAATATGTAATTATTTGTAACATGAAATGACATGAAACATACAATAAGTTAGTCAAGCCCTAATAAGTAAAAGACCGAGATTATGTTCACCTTTAATGTGGAAAAATAAGAGCGATTATAGACTGACTGAATGTTAGGAGGCTTTTTGGAATAATTTTTTGACATACTTCACAATTTAAGTGAAATAGACATACTCATTTTTGAAGACTTGTTAAAACTAACAGAAAGGGACACTGAAAACAAAGAAAAACAAAACAACACCCACCCCCCCCAAAAAAAAACCCTAAAAGGCCTTCACAGTGAAAATGTACCAATAAAAAACATTCAGGTAAAGATATCCTAGTATAAATTTTCTCAAATACTAAGATAACCATTTAAGCATCATGAAACTCTTTTCAGTAACTCAAGAGAATGCATATGACCAAAATTTATGAGGCCATAGGTCCCAAAATTCTTACAAAATGAAATATTTACTAAAAACCAAACTAACTTTCCAACTTAAATCCTGAGGTGGTTTGAATGAAAGTGTCTGCACTGATGTGTATTTGAACCCTCGGTGCCCAGCTGGTGGTGCTGTTTGAAAGCTTATGGAACTAAATCGGCATGGAGCCTTGCTAGAGGAAACATATTACTGGGTGAGTGTTGAGAATTTATAACCTTACCCCACATCCTTTTTGTTCACTCTTCTCCCTGTGTTCAGGTGAGATGCGATCTCTCAGTTTTTGCCTCTTACTGCTATGCCTTCCCACTATTATTGACATCTAGCCCTCTGGAACCATGCATAAACCAAAATAATTCATCATTAAATTGCTTTTGTCATGCTGTGTTATCTCAGAGACAGAGAAGCTAGCATACTTCCTTCACTAGCATCCAAAGCAAAAATAGTAAACTGAATGACAGTATATGCAAAAAGTTATTACATATGATTTCCTGAAGGCTGGCCCTAGAATTCAGTCTTAGCTTACATTAGAAAATAGAATATAACACACACACACACACACACACACACACACACACACAAAAACAACAATGCACAGAGAAAGAGAGAGAGAGAGAGAGAGAGAGAGAGAGAGAGAGAGAAGAGAAACATGCACATGTATCTCTAGATAGATGAAAGCATTTGTCAAAATCAGAGACTAGTTCATACTGAATCTGTATTTGGTAGAAAAAAAAAAGGCATTCATAACATACAGCTGGACATGCTCATGGTGATAAAAGGCTGTGCTTTCTCATATAAAGTACAGTCCAGTTCCATATGGAAGTCCTAGCCAGTGCGGTGAGGTATACAAAAGATTTAAGTATAATGGTTGGAAAAGAGCATACATTTGCTGGTATACAGCATTTTTATGTACACTAACCATCTCAAATATTTGTTGTAAAACTTGTTAATAAGAAATTTTGAGCAAACTTATGCATGAAAAATAAGTATATATACATTTATTATAGTTGTGTACAGTAACACCAAGCAATGGAAACTAATGTTTCTGAGTGCCCAAGAAGGCCAAAGGAATCATGAAAGATCAGAGTGGCACTAATTCAGATTGTATAAGACCTCAGCACTGAAACAAGACATCAGCAAAGAATCAGAACACCACCACACCAGAGCAAATGGAGAACTGCATTGTGTTCAAAACTGACAAAGAGCCCTGCTGCCTAATCTTTCCTCAACTGAGTTTTTATTACTTTCAGTGCAATAACAAACCAACTCACTGTAACAGGTTCCCCAGACTCAGCACCTCATGCCATTATGAAGGTATCATTCCAGTCATAAAACTCAGTATATAGACAGCAGCACCCACCAAAACAAAAGCACAGAATTAATTCACAGTCCTGGGAAAGTCTCTAAATGTACTAAGCTTGTTTTTGGCTTCTGGAGTTCTGCTTCCAACTAACTATTCTTGCTAACTGAAGTGTGTCAACCCAGGATACAGTTTTTATGCTTAAAAGATCACCCTGAGGAAGACTCAAGGCTACACTGGGATCCCAAACACTCATGGAACTAGAAAATATCATCCAGAGTGAGGTAACCCAGTGGATATTAGCCCAGAAGCTAGGAATACCCAAGCTACAATTTACAGACTACATGAAGCTCAAGAAGAAGGTAGACCAAAGTGTGGATGCTTCAGTCCTCCTCAGAAGGGGGAACAAAATACTCACAGGAGAAAACTGAGAGACAAAGTTTGGAGCAGAAACTGAAGGAAAGGCCATCCAAAGACTGCCTCACCTGGTTATCTGTTCCATATACAGTCACCAAACCTAGACACTATTGTCCATGCCAAGAAGGCCTTGTGGACAGGAGCCCAATACAGTTATCTCTTGAGAGACTTTGCCAGAACCTGACAAATAAAGAGGTAGATGCTTACCACCAACCATTGGACAGAGCCCAGGGTTCCTAAAGGAGGAGTTACAGAAAGGCCTGAAGGAGCTGAAGGGGTTTGCAACCCCATAGAAAGGACAACAATATCAACCAACCAGACCTCCCAGAGCTCCCAGGGACTAAACCACCAACATAAGAGCACACATGGAGGGAACTATGGCTCCAGCTGGATATGTAGCAGAGGACGACCATGTCAGGCATCAAGGGGAAGAGAGGCCCTTGGTCCTGTGAAGGCCCCATGCCCCAATGTTGGGGAATACCAGAGCTGGGAGGCTGGAATGACTGGGTGGGTTTTGGAATGCCCTTATAGAAGCAGGAGGAGGGGGGATTGGATAGGTTTTTTCCAGGGGACAGAGAACTGGGAAAGAGAATAACATTTAAAATGTAAATTCCCCAGTTTCTTTTCTATTAGTTTCAGTGTGTCTGGCTTTATGTGGAGGTTCTTGATCCATTTGGACTTGAGCTTAGTGCAAGGAGATAAGAATGGATCAATTTGCATTCTTTTGCATGTTGACCTCCAGTTGAACCAGTACCATTTGTTGAAAAGGCTATCTTTTTTCCACTGGATGGTTATAGCTCCCTTGTCAAAGATCAAGTGACCATAATTCTGTGGGTTCATTTCCGGGCCTTCAATTCTATTCCATTGATCTATTTTCCTGTCACTGTACCAATACCATGCATTTTTTTTTAACACAATTGCTCTGTAATAGTGCTTGAGGTCAGGGATACTCATTCCCCTAGAAGTTCTATTACTGTAGAAGATAGTTTTAGCTAACCTGGGTTTTTTGTTATTCCAGATGAATTTGAGGATTGCTCTTTCTAAGTCTATGAAGAATTGAGTTGGGATTTTGATGGGGATTGCATTGAATCTGTAGATTGCTTTTGGCAATATGGTCATTTTTACCATATTAATCCTTCCAATCCAAGAGTATGGAAGATTTTTCCATCTTCTGAGGTCTTCTTCAATTTCTTTCTTCAAAGACTTGAAGTTCCTGTCATAAAGATCTTCCACTTGTTTGTTTAGAGTCACACCAAGATACTTTATTTGTTTATGGCTATTGTGAAGGAGGTCATGTCCCTAATTTCTTTTTCAGGCCTGTTTATTCTTTGAGTATAGGAAGGCTACTGATTTGCTTGAGTTAATTTTATATCCAGCCACTTTGCTGAAGTTGTTTATCAGCTGTAGGAGTTCTCTTGTGGAGTTTTTTGGGTCACTTAATTATACTATCATATCATCTGCGAATAGTGATAGTTTGACTTCTTCCTTTCCAATTTGTATCCTTTTGACCTCCTTATGTTGTCTGATTGCTCTGGCTAGAACTTCAAGTACTATATTGAATAAATATGGAGAGAGAGGGCAACCTTGTCTAGTCCCTGATTTTAGTGGGACTAGACAAGGTTTAGTTTGATGTTGGCTACTGGTTTGCTGTATATTGCTTTTATTATGTTTAGGTATGGGCCTTGAATTCCTCTTCTTTCCAAGACCTTTAACATTAAGAGATGCTGAATTTTATCAAATGCTTTTTTAACATCTACAGAACACCAATAACTTACGCTCTAAGATCAAGAATTGACAAATAGGACCTCATAAAATTACAAAGTTTCTGGAAGGCAGAGGACATTGTTAAAAGGACAAAACGGCAACCAACAAATTGGGAAAGATTTTTACCAACACTACATCTGACAGAGGGCTTATATCCAAGATATACAAAGAAATCAAGAAGGTAGATTTCAGAGAGCCAAATAACCCCCTTAAAAATGGGGTACAGTGCTAAACAAAGAATTTTCACCTGAGGAATATCAAACGGCTGAGAAGCACCTAAAGAAGTGTTCAACATCCTTAGTCATTGGGGAAATGCAAATCAAAACAAGCCTGAGATTTCACCTCACACCAGTCAGAATGGCTAAGATTAAAAACTCAGGAGACAACAGGAGCTGGGGAGGATGTGCAGAAAGAGGAACACTCCTCCACTGCTGGTCAGGTTGCAAGCTGGTACTACCACTCTGGTAATCAGTCTGGAGGTTCCTCAGAAAATTGGGAATGATATTTCTGGAGGACCCTGCTATACCAATCCTCAGCATATACCCAGAGGATTCCCCAGTGTGTAATAAGGATACATGCTCCTCTATGTTCATAGCAGCCTTATTTATAATAGCCAGAAGCTGGAAAGAACCCAGATGTCCCTCAACGCAGGAATGGATACAAAAAATGTGGTATATATACACAATGGAGTACTACTATTCAGCCATTAGAAACAATAATTCATGAAATTCTTAGACAATGGATGGAGCTGGAAAAGATCATCCTAAGTGAAGTAACCCAGTCTCAAAAGAACACTCATGGTATGCACTCACTGATAAGCAGATATTAGCCTAGAAACTTGGAATACCCAAGACACAATCAACATATTAAATGATGTCCAAAAAGAAAGAAGGAGTGGCCTCTGATTCTAGAAAGGCTCAGTGCAGCAGTGTAGGGGAATACCAGAACAGGGAAGTGGGAAGGGGTGGATTGGGGAAGATGGGGAGGGAAGAGGGCTTATGGGACTTTCAGGGAGTGGGGAGCCAGGAAAGGGGAAATCATTTGAAATGTAAATAAAGAATACATCGAATAAAAAAATAAAATGTAAATTAAAAACATTCTTTAAAAAATGGAAAGGAAATGAAAGGACAAGACAGATTAGTCCTTGGTATGGTCGAGGAGAAACTTTATTCTAGTTATGTGAGGAAGCATAGTCAGAGGCAGATACATCTGGGGGAATCTTGAAAATAGGGAGAGAAAGGAAGGGTGGAGGAGGGGCCAGGTCCAGCAGCCAGGAGACCAAAGGTTCCAAAAGGAGGAAAGGTAACATAAACGTCTGACTTATATAAGGAAGTGGAGGAAGGGCAGCCTAGCCCCTGGGTTGGAGAGTTCAGGTTAGGGGGTGGAGCATGCCCGCCATACTCTGTAACAGGTAAGGCCTGATGCATGCTGGGAGAACCTAGAGGCCAGGTCTGCATTGATACATTAAATAGGCACTTCAGACATTTGTGCAGATTTGAAACTTAACAACAACACCTGTCCAGAGGAGGCATCTCCTATAGAGGACTACACCTTCCCAATCAATTGCAAATAATCCAGAAAAGTTCCAGAAATTTGTTTACCAGGATATCTGAGGGAAGCACTTTCTCCATTTAGGCTTCCTCTTCACAGATGACTGCAGCTTGTGCCGAGTTCACAGAAACAGTTCACCAGTACAATGGCAAAACCCGTTTGAGGTAGAAAAACCATAAGGCAGCAATATATATCTCATCTCAAAATTATAAAAACTAAGTAAAATATCATTATTCCATTAAGAAATTATTCTGCCTAAGTCAATCATCTTGAATTGTTCGCAGCAAGAAATGGGAAGACAGCTAATTGTTTAATTTTCAAACACACGGTGTAAATATAGTTTTTCTCTTCAGGTCTATTCTTATTAGTATTAAATTTAGGAAATAACCAGATGTTTAAAAAGAATTATTTGAGTCAGATTCAAAAACACACAAAACAGCCGACAAAACACTGGACCTTGATGTAAACTACTTTTGAGTTTGATATCTGTATCATCCTGTTAGCCTTTTATCTAGGATCTGCCCCACAGTTACCGGGCAACAACAAGGTGTGCTTGTCTCAGTATAAAAGGGACTCTTTGTCCCTCCTCTCTCTCTTGTCTTCTTGCTCCAGCTCTGTCCTCTTCCCCTTCCCTCTCTCTTCCCATTCCTCTCCTGCCTCTCTCTCGCCACATGCTTGTGCTGGCCTCTATTCTGTCTCTCTGTCTCTGTCTCTGTCTCTGTCTCTGTCTCTGTCTCTGTCTCTGTCTCTCTCTCTCTGTCTCTCTCTCTCTGTCTCTGTCTCTCTCTCTCTCTCTCTCTCTCTCTCTCTCTCTCTCTCTCTCTCTCTGCCTCTCTCTTTCTCTCCTACCCTCTCAATTCCCCTCCCCATACCTTGAATAAACCCTATTCTATACTATACTGTCATATGGCTGGTCCTTCAGGGGGAAGGACCAGCCATATGACATGGATCTGCAGAGGTATTCCCTTCCCCCAAACCTGACTACACATCCACCGAACATATTCCTTCTCTCTTTATTTTTTTTTTATTTTTATTTTATTTTATTATTTTTTTTTTTTTTTGGTTTTTTGAGACAGGGTTTCTCTGTGTAGCCCTGGCTGTCCTGGAACTCACTCTGTACACCAGGCTGGCCTCGAACTCAGAAATCCGCCTGCCTCTGCTTCCCAAGTGCTGGGATTACAGGCGTGCGCCACCACGCCCGGCGCTTCTCTCTTTATTTTTATAAAATATAACACATCCCACATTGCGCCTTCATTACTTACCCTACTTCTCAGCTCTCAGAAGCTCAATCACAGATTAAAAGGTGTTTGCACACAAATGGACTCAGCACACATTTTTTTGGTAAGACATCAATGAATTTAAAACTATCTGCTTCTACAGTTTGTAGCAGGTAAGATTCATGGCAGTACAGCTGAGCCATTATTAATGCAGCCCTGAAATCACTCTAAGGAACAACTTTAGGTCATTTTGACAGCTTTCAAACACACAAAGGCCTTTCCTGAATACTTGGTGTCTGTCTCTTATTTAAAAGATAATGGAAGGACATCTATCTATCATTGTGTTTCCTCTCTTCTTGTCTCAGCCAGAGCTTGGCATACACCCATCCCCTGAATCCACGAATTTCCTCGTCATTCACAGCAAAGTTACTCCTTTTCTTACATTGGAAAGCATTCTGAATCACATGGATTTGGAGTCTAAATTAGTCTGTGTTGTCTCTTATCTCAGGGCCTTCCTGAGGTGGTTGCAGTAATTCTCACTCCGCAGTCTACTCTCTCCGTTCCTCTGTTCAACATTATATTAAGCAGAGCTTAAGTTACAACACCTCAGCCATAATACAGCCCTGAGACATGGTGACTCCAAACTTCCTTTTTACAAAAAGCTTATACATTCACAGATTAAGTTTTATGGTACAGATTTTGTTGATTTAGTATAATATTTTATTCAGTCTATAAACTCTGAGCACCCTAAGCCACAACTACATGATAACCACCTTGGGCCTTTCTTCAGGCCATATTTATGTCTCGAGAGTTCTGTCAGAAAATCAATGATGCATGTATTCTCCATAGTTATAAATAATATACACATTTAAAAAAGTTAATCATTTTAAAACAGTCACAGCTTATATTCACTAGGAGTCAAACTGATAATACTCAAGATAGACTGTGATCTTATTAGAAACAATAGTAGGACATTTTTCTTCAAACATTAGGAAGAGTGCTAATTTTTAAAACAAACTGTTGGTAGCTCTTACCTTAGTGCTTTTTGTCCATGGATATAGCCTGGATGTGAGCAAGTGGTCACCTCTGTTAGTGTTTCTTCTAGGCTTCACCCACAGTTACTTGGCCAGAGCCAGATATGCCTGGCTCATTATAAAAGGGAATGCTTGTCCCTTCATTATTCTCTTACTCTCTTCCCCTCTTCCCTCTCTGCCCCCTCTCTCCCCATTCCCCTCCTCCCGTTCCACATATTTATGGCTGGCCTCTATTCCTATATTCATTCTCTCTCTCTCTCTCTCTCTCTCTCTCTCCCTCCCTCTCTCTCTCTCTCTCTCTCTCTCTCTCTCTCTCTCTCTCTCCTTTCTTTCTCCTTCTTTGTCTCTGTCTCTACTCCCTTCCCAAATCTCCCCCTGCATGCCCTAAATAAACTCTATTACATACTCTATCTGTTGTATAGCTGGTACCTCAGGGGGAAGCAATGCTTCAGCATGGACCCACGGAGGCACCCTCTTCCACCTCCCCATACCGCGCCTCTACCAAACATATCATTGGCTTCATTTTAAAATAAAAATAAAATAAAATAAAATAAAATAAAATAAAATAAAATAAAATAAAATAAGAACCTCCATGGGCTCTCACTTGCAGAAGTAAAGAATGGGGAATTTTAGTGGTCAGAAGCTGTCATTTCAGGTGCTGTCTTTATCGTTTAAGCAGATAGGAAGCAATTTGCCCAGTCCTGGAGACTTTGCTCTATGCTTCTGCAGCTGTAATCCTTTGCAGTTACTTTAAAATATTTATTGTGGTAATTATTATTTTATGGGTATGGGTGTTTTGCTTGCATGTATGTCTGTGTGTCAGACACTCTGGAACTGAAATTGTTGGTGATTGTGGTAGAGGCGGGGGATTGAGTCTGGGTCCTCCGGAAGTGAAGCCGTACTCTTAGGCGCTGAACCATCTAGTCAGCTCATGCAGTGCCTTGGCTCTCATTTCAAACGTTGCCAGTGATTTTGCTGAGTAAGCGGATCTCCTGAAAACTGTTGGCAGACACAAGTTTACACTTTTCCCTTAGTACTAAAAGCCTGGTCTTTCACAGGACAGGTGACTCCTTTGTGACTCCAAATTTGCTTTGGGAGCTCAAGGCTTCCTGGTTTCCAGTTTGTCGTCTCCAAGTGCACCTTGTACATTGATTTCCTCTGAGATCTGAAACTGTCCAACTGAGCCCATTGCTTGCTGCAGAAAACAAGCACCCAGGCTGTAGACTAGTAAAAGTCTTCGGATGCTAAGACATACAGTTTTCTGTGTGTCAGGTCCAAATGGTACCTTGTTCCCCCCAAAAAAGGGACAGATCCAAATGGTACCTTGTTCCCCCGAAAAAGGGAGACCCACTGATTTAGTCCAAAATGGTGTCTAGCGAGACAATAGAGGGATTTTGTTTTGTTTTGTTTTTAGTGGCTAGATAAAAGCGAACATTCCTCAGAAATGTTCCCATCTGCCAGAGGGTCGGTCATTTCTCTTGCCTCCGGCATGAGGGACTTTTGTTGTACTGTTGGATATACCTGTTGTGCTTATCAGCATGTCAAAGTCAGTGCTACTTCAGCCCCCCGCCCCCCCGACCCTATTTGCACATACATATTATACATTTCAAAGTTCTTATATTCTGCTGGCCATTCTCCTCTGCCCCATTCCTCCTGCACTATCAAAGCCCCAAGGCTGATCCAGATCCTTCTCTGGACTCTGCTGGCTGTGATCTCCACTATTCCTTGCTAATCTTTCTTTCACAGATAACCTAGGACATAACCAGTTGGTGTCTTTTCCTCTATGTTCTGAACTCTTCCAGATATATATGGATAGTCTCTCTTATCCACAATAAAACCTCCCCTCAAATCACTCATTTCTTTCATGTTTTCCCTTTGCACACCCTATGAGAAACATGGTAGAAACTTTAGGCATTCAGGTAGGAAAGAGTCCTGGCATATGACCTTCAGCAAACATTTTAACAAAATTGTGATAGGGATCCTGAAATCTGATGGCTTCCAGCAGGTGACAGGGTGGAGGACCCAATAGCCACTGAGAGTTTGGCCATGCTTCAGTGAGTGTATGTGCAGCACAAATTGAACTTGCTTTTTCTTTCTTCCTCCTTTTTTTTTATGTGGAAAAGGTCACAAGGGAGTGGGTATGGACCTGGGAGAAAGAGAAGTGACTGTGATCAGGGTGCATTGTGTGAAACTCCCAAGTAATTCATAAAAATATTATATGGGGAGAAAACATGCTCCATTTGAAAAAAACAAAGAAAACGAAGCCAAATGAAAAAAAAAGAAAGCAGTGGTCTATTTAGGGGAGAATTAGAACATTATTGTATTTATGAAGCATTTTATTTATTTAATCTCTGTATTAGTTCTTTAAGTTCATGTGATATGTTTTGATTACATTCATCTCCAGCCCTAATGTCTCCCATATCCAGCTCTGTCTTCACGCCCAACTTTGTGTGCTTATTTTCCCTATTTCAATAAATCCAATTTACTGTCCATATGCTTTTGGATGTGTGGCTTTCTACTGTAGTGTTGTCTACCTACCAGGGGCAATACTTATAGAGAATACTGACCCTTCCCTTTCCTTCCCCCCAGCTCTGAATTTCATCGAGCTTTATGCCCACTTTCCTTCTCAGTGCTAGAACTTTGTCTTCTTGAGCTTGTTCAGGTCTTTGCATGCTGCCAAATCTACTGTGAGCTCATATTTAGAACTTCCCCGTTCCAACCAGAAGACACTGAATGATTTTACTCACTCGCTGACTCTGACTTTTAGAGTCTTTCTATGCATCCTCCTCTGCAATGACCCCTGATCCCCATGAGGAGGAGGCATGAGGTAGACATGTAGGGCTGGACATTCCATACTCTTACACTCTGAGCCAGTTGTGGGTCTCTCTGTGTTAATTACCATCGACTGCAAATAGGACATTTTTTAAAAAGACACACAAGTACATATTTAGTTGTCTTGTTTTAGAAAATGAATAGAACCACAGCATCCTGTCTAGATTTGTCACAGTAAAGAGCTCAACATCTGCCAATTCTGAGTATCTTTGAGACCAACAGAATCTTTCTTAACTTCTGGTGAGGTTGGCTTAGGGGAATAGAGATTCAGAAATCTTCCTGGCTACCAAATCTCTTATAGCCAGCAGCTTTGAGGTTCTTTTTCTCACAAATTAAAAGAATAAAATTCATGGGCCCTAAGGGTGCTTTTTACAGAACTTATAATAGATTTGTAAGTTGAAGTTTATGGAGAGGCACCTGGATAGCAGGGGTCTGTTAGTGTAAAAATCACAGCTCTTATCTTAAAGGGAATAAGAGACAGTTTATTCTGGAGCAATTTTGAGTGAAAATGGCTGAACAACACAGATATATGTTATATGCAAGGAGCTTCACAGGGTTTCCACAGATTTATAAAATAAAGAAAACCATAAATCCAGGCAAATTAAAAAGACATTGGTGAGTACATCAGAGAGGCTAGTATGAGAGGAACAGTTACATAGGCCTAAGATGTCCTCTGCTGAAACATCTTAGCTCTTGGATTGATGGAGACTAGTGTTTTGGTATATTAATATCATCTAAGTGACTTTAATTTATTATCATGAGGTGTTAATTCAGATCCAGATCAGGGCAAGGAAGACTTAAAACTAGCCCAAGGCAAAGTACTTAGCCTCTAAACCTATGAAATTGTGATCTCTTTACAGTTCTGAAATTCCAATCAACTCCTAAGTCTCTGCAGACACAGAAACTCTTTCTGGACTATTTTGTTCACAGCCAGACATAGTTCTTTTCAAGAATTCATTCCCAGTTCCCCTGTATGTCAAGCACCACATTTTGAACATATGGGAGTGATATACTGAATATGAGAAGGTCTCTCATAACTGCAAGCCTGAAATCTGCTATTAACATGTGCCTGCCTTTCTTATGTACCCACCAGTGTATTCCTAGGACCTGATGTGGATGGGGATGAGCAGAGTGCAGAAGAGCAGTCATCTTCAGGAGAGCACACAGCAAGGCCTTTAAGAAAGAAAGCCGTGGAACACGTCAAAGTTATTAGTATCTTCTGAATTTGAATTATTATGTTATACCCTCTATATCTGATCTAACATAAAACATGTGACATTCATTATGATAAAGTAAGTAATCAAGAACACAGTTTGGCCTAATGGGGTGAGGCCTTAAACAAATGTCAAACGTAACCAAATTTTATGAAATTGACCATTTATCCTATATTTTTATTTGATGAATTGCTTTATTTTAAATGGTTAGAAATGGAATTATCAATGGGCACCGTAGTATTTTTCTCTTTATTATTATTAAAATGTTGTTTATTTATTCTTTTTAATTGTAATTTTTTTCTTTTTTTTATTAGACATACTTTTTTCTTTTTTAATGATATATTTCTTTTTTTTATTTTCTATATTCTTTGTTTACATTCCAAAGGCTTTTCCCTTTCCCAGTTCCCCCCTCACCATATGTCCCATATGTCCTTTTCCCCATCCCCACCCTCTCCACCCCCCACCCTCTCCACTCTCCACCCCACCCCCACGCCCACCCCACCCACCCGCCTATTCCCCAATCACCACCCCACCATTTCTCTGTTCTGTTCTGGTACTCCCTACAAAACTGGATCCAGTCGTTTTAGGAACAGGGTCCTCTCCTTCCTTCTTCTTGGGAATCATTTGACTTGCTAATTGTGCCTTGAGTATTCAGAGCTTCTGGGCTCATTAATATCCACTTATCAGTGATTGCATTTCATGTGTATTCTTTTGCGATTCAATTAACTCATTTAGGATGATATGTTCCAGATCCAACCATTTGCCTACAAATTGCATGAATTCATTAGTTTTAATTGCTGAGTAGTATTCCATTGTATAAATATACCACATTTTCTGTATCCATTTTTCCTTTGAGGGACATCTGGGCTCCTTCCAACTTCTGCCTATTATAAATAAGGCTGCTATGAACATAGTGGAGCATGTGTCTTTATTGTATGCAGGGGAATCCTCTGGGTATATGCACAGGAGTGGTATGACAGGGTCCTCTGGAAGTGACATGTCCAATTTTCTGAGGAACCACCAGACTTCCAGAGCACTTGTACC
This sequence comes from Apodemus agrarius, assembly GCA_964023405.1. Lineage (NCBI taxonomy): Eukaryota > Metazoa > Chordata > Mammalia > Rodentia > Muridae > Apodemus > Apodemus agrarius. Next base: position 86,978,391 of record OZ030006.1, on the reverse strand, counting down.
ATCTTGCAGTCCAACCAACAGTGGAGGAGTGTTCCTCTTTCTCCACATCCTCGACAATACCTGTTGTCTCTTGAGTTTTTAATTTTAGCCATTCTGACTGGTGTGAGGTGGAATCTCAGGGTTGTTTTGATTTGCATTTCCCTGATGACTAATGATGTTGAACATCTCTTAAGGTGTTTCTTGGCCATCTGAATTTCTTCTGGTGAAAATTCTTTGTTTAGCTCTATACCCCATTTTTTGATAGGGTTATTTGGTTCTTTGGGGTCTAACTTCTAGAGTTCTTTGTATATATTGGATATAAGCCACCTGTCGGATGTAGGGTTGGTAAAGATCTTTTCCCAATTTGTTGATGGCTGTTTTGTCCTTCTGACCATGTCCTTTGCCTTACAGAAACTTTGTAATTTTATGAGGTCCCATTTGTCAATTCTTGATCTTAGAGCATAAGCTATTGGTGTTCTGTTCAGAAACTTTCCCCCTGTGCCCATGTCCTCCAGGGTCTTCCCCAGTTTCTTTTCTATTAGTTTCAGTGTGTCTGGCTTTATGTGGAGGTCCTTGATCCACTTGGAGTTGATCTTAGTACAAGGAGATAAGAGTGGGTCAATTTGAATTCTTCTGCATGTTGACCTCCAGTTGAACCAGCACCATTTATTGAAAAGGCTATCTTTTTTTCCACTGGATGTTTAATAGCTCCTTTATCAAAGATCAAGTGACCATAAGTCTGTGGGTTCCTTTCTGGGTCTTCAATTCTGTTCTACTGATCTACTTACCTGTTGCTGTACCAATACCATGCAGTTTTTAACACAATTGCTCTGTAGTACTGCTTGAAGTCAGGGATATTGATTCCCCCAGAAGTCCTTTTATTATTGAGAATAGTTTTAGCTATCCTGGGTTTTTTGTTATTCCAGATGAATTTGAGAATTGCTCTTTCTAGATCTATGAAGAATTGATTTGGGATTTTGATGGGGATTGCATTCAATCTGTAGATTGCTTTTGGCAAGATGGCCATTTTTACTATATTGATCCTCCCAATCCAAGAGCATGAAATATTTTTCCATTTCCTGAGGTCTTCTTCGATTTTTTTCTTCAAGGACTTGAAGTTCCTGTCATACAGATCTTTCACTTGTTTGGTTAGAGTCACGCCAAGATACTTTATATTGTTTGTGGCTACTGTGAAGGGTGTTATTTCCCTAACTTCTTTCTCAGTCTGCTTGTCCTTTGAGTACAGGAAGGCTAACAATTTGCTTGAGTTGATTTTATAACCAGCCACTTTGCTGAAGTTGTTTATCAGCTGTAGGTGTTCTCTGGTAGAGTTTTTGGGGTCACTTATGTATACTATCATATCTTCTGCAAATAATGAACATTTGATTTCTTCCTTTCCAGTTTGTATCCCTTTGACTTCCTTATGTTGTCTAATTGTACTCACTAGAACTTCAAGTACTATATTGAAAAGATATGGAGAGAGAGGGCAGCCTTGTCTAGTCCCTGATTTTAGTGGGATTGCTTCAAGTTTCTCTACATTTATTTTGATGTTGGCTACTTACTGGTTTGCTGCATATTGCTTTTGCTATATTTAGGTATGGGCTTTGAATTCCTGTTCTTTCCAGGACTTTTAACATGAAAGGATGCTGAATTTTGTCAAATGCCTTTTCAGCACTTGAGATGACCATGTGGTTTTTTCTTTTAGTTTGTTTATGTCGTTGATTACATTGATGGATTTCTATATATTGAACCATCCCTGCATCACTGGGATGAAGCCTACTTGATCATGGTGAATGATTGTTTTGATGTACTCTTGTATTCAGTTGGCAAGAATTTTATTTAGTATTTTTGCATCAATATTCATAAGGGAAATTGGCCTGTAGTTCTCTCTCTTTGTAGGATCTTTGTGTTGTTTTGGTATCAGTGTAATTGTTGCTTCATAGAACGAGTTGGGCAGTGTTCCTTCTTTTTCTATTTTGTGGAATAGTTTGAAGAGTATTGGTGTTAGGTCTTCTTTGAAGGTCTGATAGAATTCTGCACTAAAACCATCTAGTCCAGTACTTTTTTTCGTTGGGAGACTTTCTATAACCCCTATTTCTCTAGGGGTTATGGGACTGTTTAGCTGATCTAATTGATACTGATTTAATTTTGGTATTTGGTATCTGTCTAGGAAATTGTCCATTTCCTTCAGATTCTCCAGTTGTGTTGAGTATAGGCTTTTATAGTAGGATCTTATGACTTTTTGAATTTCCTCAGTTTCTGTTGATATATCCCCCTTTCATTTCTAATTTTGTTAATTTGGATACTGTCTCTGTGCCCTTTAGTTAGTCTGGCTAAGGGTTTATCTATCTTGTTGATTTTCTCAAAGAACCAGCTCTTGGTTTTGTTGATTCTTTGTATGGTTCTCTTTGTTTCTACTTGATTGATTTCAGCCCTGAGTTTGATGATTTCCTGTCTTCTAGTCCTCCTGGGTAAATTAGCTTCTTTTTGTTCCAGGGCATTCAGGTGTGCTGTTAAGTTGCTAGTGTATGCACTCCCCAGTTTCTTTTTGGAGGCACTCAGTGCTATGAGTTTTCCTCTTAGCACTGCTTTCATTGTGGCCCATAGATTTGGATAGGTCGTACCTTCATTTTCATTGAAGTCTAAAAAGTCTTTGATTTCTTACTTTATTTCTTCCTTGACCAAGTTGTCATTGAGTATTGTTCAGTTTCCATGTGTATGTGGGCTCTCTGTTGTTCTTCTTGCTATTAAAGACCACTTTTACTCCACAGTGATCTGATAGGAGGCATGGGATTAGTTCGGTCTTCTTGTATTTTTTTAGGTCTGTCTTGTGACAAATTATATGATCAATTTTGGAGAAGGTACCACGCAGTGCTGAGAAAAAGGTATATTCTTTTGTTTTAGGATGAATTGTTCTATATATATCCTTTAAATCCAATTGGTCCAAAGCTTCAGTTAGTTTCACTGTACCCCTGTTTATTTTCTGGTTTCCTGATCGGTCCATTGAGGAGAGTGGAGTGTTGAAGTCACCTACAATCATTGTGTTAGGTGCGATGTGTGCTTTAAGCTTTAGTAAAGTTTCTCTTAGAAATGAGGGTGCCCTTACATTTGGAGCATAGATGTTCAGTATTGAGAATTCTTCTTGGTGGATTTTCCCTTTGACCAGCAAGAAGTGTCCTTCTGCATCTCTTTTGATTACTTTAGGTTGAAAATCAATTTTATCTGATATTAGAATGCCTGCTCCAACTTCTTTCCTGAGACCATTTGCTTGTAATATTGTCTTCCAGCCTTTTACTCTAAGGTAGTGTTTATCTTTGACACTGAAATGTGTTTCCTGTATGCAGCAAAATGTAGGGTCCTGTTTCCATATCCAGTCTGTTAGTCTGTGTATTTTTATTGGGGAATTGAGTCCATTGATGTTAAGAGATATTAAGGAAGAGTTATTATTGCTTCCTGACATTTTGGGCATTATTTTTTATATTTGAATGGTTCACTTCTTTTGGGTTTGATGAGAGCGGGTTTCTATCTTGCTTCTTCTGGGGTGTGGTTCCCCCCCTTGTGTTGGTGTTTTCCCCCTATTATCCTTTGTAGGGCTGGGTTTGTGGATAGATGTTGTGCAAATTTGGTTTTGTCATGGAATACCTTGGTTTCTCCATCTATGGCTATTGAGAGTTTTGCTGGGTATAGTAGTTTTGGCTGAAGTTTGTGTTTTCTTAGAGTCTGCATGAAATCTGCCCAGGATCTTCTAGCTTTCATGGTCTCAGGTGAGAAAGTCTGGTGTAATTCTGATAGGTCTTCCTTTATATGTTACTTGGTCTTTTTCTCTTACTGACTTTAATATTCTTTCTTTGTTTAGTACATTTGGGGTTTTGATTATTATTTGAAGGGAGGTATTTCTGTTCTGTTCCAGTCTGTTTGGGGTTCTGTAGACTTCTTTTATATTCATGGGCATCTCTCTCTTTAGGTTGGGGAAGTTTTCTTCCATAATTTTGTAGAAGATATTTTCTGGCCCTTTAAGTTGTAGATCTTCACTCTCATCTATGCCTATAATCCTTAGGTTTGGTCTTCTCATTGTGTCCTGGATTTCCTGAATGTTTTGGGTTACCAGCTTTTTGCATTTTGCATTTTCTTTAATTGTTGAATCCATGGTTCCTATGGTATCTTCAGCATCTGAAATTCTGTCTTCTATCTCTTGTATTCTATTGTTGATATTTGCATCTATGACTCCTGATTTCTTCCCAAGGTTTTCTATCTCCAACGTTGTCTTCCTTTGTGATTTCTTAGTTGTTTCTACTTCTGTTTTTAGATTCTGGATGGTTTTGCTCAGATCTTTCACTTGCTTGTTTGTGTTTTCATGTAATTCTTTAAGGGATTTTTGTGTTTCCTCTTTTATGACTTCTACTTGTTGACCCACGTTCTCTTGTATTTCTTTAAGTGATTTTTGTTTTTCCTCCTTATTGGCTTCCTTTTTTTTTTTTTTTTTTTTCGAGACAGGGTTTCTCTGTGTAGTCCTGGCTGTCCTGGAACTCACTCTGTAGACCAGGCTGGCCTCGAACTCAGAAATCTGCCTGCTTCTGCCTTCCAAGTGCTGGGATTACAGGCGTGTGCCACCACGCTCGGCTTGGCTTCCATTTTTTGATCCATATTCTTCTGAATTTCTTTAAGTGATTTTTGTATTTGCCTTGTAAGGGCTTCTAGCTTTTGATCCATTTTTCCTGTATTACTTTAAGAGATTTATCTATGTGTTCCTCTATCAGCATCCTGACCAGTGATTTTAGATCTGAGTCTTGTTTTTCTGGTGTGTTGGGGTATCCGAGACTTATTGCTCTCGGGGAACTGGGTTTGGATGCTGCCATATTACCTTGATTTCTGTTAGTAACGATCTTACGTTTGCCTTTTGCCATCTGGTTATCTCTGGTGTTAGTTGGTCCTGTAGTTACTAGCTGGTTCTTGAACCTCCTGTGGGCTTGTAAGGCTATTTCCCCATGACTGGTACACCTGAACCACTGCCCTGTGGGGCTCCTGCTCACAGATTGCTGACAGATGGCCTGAGTCCCCAGAGGTCTTAAACTCGGGATATCTCGGTTACCTGCTTCTGCCTGGTAGGTTGAAACAGCCCTGGAAGATGGCTGAGGCTGGAGGAAGTACAGGGTCCCCCTTCAGGGCACAGAGCCCATGCCTGGCTGCTCCCCCATCCCAACAGCTGCTCTGTGTGTGGCTCCTGCTCATGGCCTAGGTCCCAGAGTTCTTAAACTCGGGATATCTTGGGTACCTGGTTCAGCCTGATGAACTGCTGCTCTGTGTGGCTCCTGCTCACGGATTGCTGTCTGGTGTCCTGAGTCCCCAGAAGTCTTAAACTCGGGATATCTCGGGTACCTGGTTCTGCATGCTGGTTCCGCCTGGTTCTGCCTGCTGGGTTGAAACAGCTGGCAAGATGGAAGAGGCTGCAGGGAGTGTGGGGTTCACCTTCAGGACACAGAGCCCACGCCTCAGATTTTGTGTTTTTTATGTTAATGACTATTTATAAAAAGCAAAGGCTTTGTCCAATATAAAAACATTCTCAATCACAGGTCTCAATTGTTCATTAGTAAAAGAATACTAAGAACAACACTAGTGAAAATATTGTTATAGAAATTTGAGCATTAATTTTATCACATAGTATAGAATTTTCCTTTAAAATTTTTATCTTAATTTTTAACTTAGTATAACCATATGTATTTTTAAACAGTATATTTGCAATATACTTAATCTTAACATTATCATTACAAATTTTAAAAAATGATTCGAATGAGGTAATTTCTAATGAAAGCTCAGAGGCTGCAACTAAAATACAGAAAACATATGATACCTTAGGTACCTAAAGGACATTAATAGCTGTTTATTTCATAGGAAAATATAAATTGCTTATTAACGATTAAATTTTCTATAACAGGAACTTTGAAATGGTTTGTGAGAAATAATATTTACTTTTTATTAGTGTTTTGTGGCATCCAAGGTGAGATAACACATCCTAAACAGAAGAACTGACATGTAGGACTTTATTATTATTTTAACTGGTATATATATACATATATATATATATATCGATCTCTATATATGTATCATTATGGTATTAATGTAAAGTATATATTAAAATGATCGGTAAACTTTTAGATGTTTGTGTAAGTATCAAACTAGTATTTCAAAAGGATATTTTAAAAATACTTAGGGCTTTTTCTTATGTAGGCCTGGATAAAATGAAGATATTGATTTGTTTATTTGGTTCTATTTTGGTTTTGCTTTCAGATGAAATATATATATATAACATGACATCTGTTATTCCCTTTATATCAAGAAAAGGCAAATTTCTATTAGAAGAAATTTATGTAGTAAATGTAATTATCTAATAGTAAATTTATATCCTCAAGTAATAGGGACCTTGATATAGAATCAGAATTGTGATAAAGATCAAGGGATAGCATTTTGATCAGAATTGTATGATTATTTATATTTTGTCCATAAAAGAAGATTTAATTTTCTTTTAATATCAAAATTCATGTTATTTCTTCCACAAAAGGATTTATCACCATTAGTCAATTTTTATTTAACAAGTATAGTCATATTGATTAAATATACTTTTGTCTTTTATCATTATTTTATTTCTTAAAATTTTAGTTTACCTTGAGCTAAAATGAAACCAAACCCAGTTAACAATTTTAGTTTATATTGGCACTTACATATAAGCCAATTTGGCAATAAGTACATAAAATATGACCACATATAAACAGATAATTTATATATGTAATCATATATAAGATGTATTTTAATAAACCAAGATTTTGAACATCACTGTTTGCTAAGAAATAAAGAGCATGAAGATCTTCTAATATCTAATAGCATATATATCTAGCAAGCATATATCTATACATTTTTGCTCTTAATAAAAACCTTATAGTTTCTATTTTTATAAAAATATTTTAGAGAACCATGAATTTTCTATTACTAATTACATATGAATAAGATAAAAATTTACATAGGTAGATATTTAGGATCTTTTTTGGAGGGAAATTTTATCAATATCTATGTATACATGAATAAAGATTTATAAAACATTTTATATCACCAAAGATATCATTTATGGGTTAAAATATTTTGAGTACTCATTTTTATAAGATGGTATGTTATTTACCAGGGCTTAATATATGATCATGATATTCAAAATGTTTCACACACACACACACACACACACACACACACACACACAGAATTTTTAAAGAAACCTGAGTGATCACTCTTTTCTAAATATTTTTTAATATAAATAACACATAAAACAACCATGGATTCATAAAAACAATTAATTATCAGACATATGACACAGTTAATTCCATGAAATTAAGTTTAGTAAAAAGGAAGTTTACTCTATATCTTTAAGAAGTAACAAACGCTCAATACTACAAAAGATCTAAAGGTTTGTCATATAGAGTAATGACAGGGAGGCACAGTACAGAAGTTCTCCCATCTTTTATGCTTGCTAAGACCATTTTGGGTTTAAGTAAAATTTGATGTCCTTGATGGAAAATCTCATTGAAAATTATCCAACTCTATTCTAGGAACCCAAGGGCCCAGAAAATTTATCAGAGCTTCTTTTGAACTGCTTGCTTGCATAAAAGCTCCCGTTGTAGCTGCCAAGTGAGATACCAGAAGGTCTAAACATCTCTTAACATCTCTGGGTGTGACACTTGGGTCTTAGTACAAGCTGGAATAAAGACTACTAATTGGCTATAAATTGTGTCTAAATGGTCATTTCTAGTGGGCTCACTGTAACAATTATTTATTCTGAAGCTATCTTGAGTGACCATGGCACAGAAACACAAACATAGGTTACTGCAAAGTCCATGTTCCAATGTGCAAGCAGTTTTTTAAGCATTTTAAAAATAGTTTTACAGAACAAAGAAAGTCATAAAGCAAGGTAAGCTTAAAATATATTGGTGGGTTCACCCGGGAGGCAAGTACAATGAGACAGGGGAGCTATTATGTATTTCCAAGTTCTTACCTGATGCTATTCTTAGCTTTTGCTTTGGTGGAAACTACTGTTCTATTAAATGAACAGCTTCTCGGGGGTTTTTCATTTATTATCACAAGGTGTTAGATCAGATACAGAGTAGAGCAAGGAATAACTGTTCCAAAAGATAAAACTGTCCCAAAATAAAGTAGTATCTTCTGAAATTACCTGGTATCTATCTGATCTCTTCAGAGGGGTGAAATTCCAAATCCATTAGTCTCTGTAGTCAGAGAAATCCAAACTAGGAATTTTTTGTTCAAGGCCATAGCCAGTTCCTTCTCAGAAAATTTCATTCACAGGTCTCAGGACCAAGGGTACCACGAGGCTGCTGCTAGTTTGGAATCTTTTAAAGAACTCAGGGGCCGAGAATGTTGACCCACACCTTTGATTCCAGCACCAAGAAAGCAGAGACAGGTGGATCTGTTGAGTTTGAGGCCAGCCTGGTTACATAGTGAGTTCTAAGAAAAAACTTTTGGAAAAAAATAGGAAGAGAGTGAATAGTATGTATTGTAAGCCAGGGCACAAGCTAGTTGGTTCATTGGCCAAATCACAAGGCACTCAGGTGTCTCTTCTCAACTTCACTTGCAGAGTTGCATGTAGCCTTGAGGCACAGGTTCCCCCTTAATGTCTTGGTGTAAATCATTTAATTATTAATTTTTAAAATATAACAAAATATAACAATGTGATAAAACAAAATAAAAATTATCACAATGAAGTTGGACAAGACAAACCAACAGAAAGTAAAGAGCCCAAGAGAAGGCCCAAGAATCAGGCACCCTCTCATTCACACACTCAGGGATCCCATAAAACCACTAAACTGGAAGCCATCACATGAGCACAGGGGAATTGGCGCAGACCCTTGCAGGACCTGAGCATGCCTCTTTAGACTGTGAGTTTGTGTGAGCTTTGCTCATTTGATTTAGAGTCTTGTTTCTCGGTGTCCTCCATTCCTATACACTCTTTCCACATCTTCCTCCCCAGGGCTCGCTGAGCTCTGAGGAGAGGAATTTAATGGAGGCACCCCATTTATGGGTGAGAGATCCGAGGTCTCTCACTGTCTGGCAGCATAGTTTCCTTTTAGGAGAAATAAAAAGAAACCAGGAACCAGCACCCTCTTCTGCTCTGGGGGCTTCCAGCCTTTCTCAGAACTGCTGCTTTGGTATCGTCTGACCAATTTCTATTTACTGTTCTCATCACTACTGTAGAATTCTCTAGGAGCAGGTCACACCAAAGCCAGGTAGATTACCCATTTACTCTTCTCTATTTGCCAATAGCCTATTTGGTTTTTCCAAAGCTTTTAAGTTTTTCCTTGCTTTACAAATTCATTATTTTATCACAAATGAACAAATGAAATGAGTCGTGAATAAATATGACTGTCAGAGTTGAAAATGACATTTTAAAATAAATTTATGCGTGAGTAGCTATGTTTCTATATAAAAATTGAAAACGCAAGAGCGATTTGAGATGGTATTTGTCCATGAGAATGAAATTGCATAATTAACTTTATGGCAGTACAAAAACAGAAGGCTGTGTGTTCCAACAGAGCATACTGTGAAGGTCTGATGCAGGAAATTACAAAAATATGGTATTTTATAAAGCATCATCTCAAACTTATTTAAAAATTGCAAAAACATGAAAACATTTGTGAGCACTGTATAACTTTTTATATGGCATAATGGCATATTATATGCCTTTATGAAACTCTCTTGCTTGGTGACTGTCTCTTTCAAAAACCTATTGCACAAATGTTTATGGTTTATTGGTGACTTCTTGTTTGGTTTTTTTCTGGTTTATTATGCTTTTCAAGAATCACCCAACCCCATGGTAGCAAAATTATCATGTCCACTGTATTCAATTTTGGGATACGCAGCATAAAGAAGCTTAATCTGAAAATCTTAAACTCAAAATACTCCAAATTTCTGAAAATTTTAGCCATCAACAATTGATAACTTCCTGCTTAAGGACTAACCCTTTATAGCTTCCCTTGCAGACTACATACACTTTTCTGCAAACCTCTGGCCCTGTAAAGGATCGCATCTTATCTTCCCCTTTAGGCATTTAGAGCATCTGTACTGGTAAGACAGGATTCCCCGCTTTCTGTGAATCAACATGGTTCAGGCTATGGTCAAACAAGCTTTTCTTTCTTTTTGTTCTTTCTCTCTTTGGCTGCTTTAAAAAAAATAATTTATCGTATGCTGCCAAAATTTAAGATAGACAATCTAAGCCTACTAGCAACTCAAGCTCACCAATGGACCAACCTCTCATTTTCAAGTGCTCCCTGTTTCTCCCAGGCATCCTTTTCTACCCACTCTCTGCCCTTTATCTCTCACCTTACTGTCCTGATACAGTCTGACCTAAGTCCATGCTATGCTGCTTTCAAGTAAAACATGCATGTAACATGGCAAAATGCTGGGACAAGGTAACCTATGAACCTAAGTCAGAGGTGCCTTTGGTTTCTGAGCTCACTGGAGCTTCACCACTCAGTCACAGGCACAGAGACATTACATTGGCTTTGAGACCCCTTAATCAGCAGAAAGCTCAGACAAACTTCCCCTGGCCATGTAACTGCTAAACCCTGATTGTATTGTATAGGTTTGGGACACCACATTGAGTTCCAAGAGTATTTGATCATTTCCATATATAGAGGGCAGGGCGTACCATGCCATTGAACACCGAGCTGTTTGTCAGTCCTAGCATTAGCTACAATTTCCTGATTTTTTGTTTTGTTTTGTTTTTGTTTTTGGTCTTGTTTTTTTTTTTTTTTTTTTTTTTTTGTATTGAAAGGCATTCCTTTGGCCTGTTCAGAGACTACTTTAAATGGGCTCCAGTTAGAAATAAACCACCAGCTTCTTTCCTTTGCTCTCCAATGCAAATTTGGCCTCAATATACTTTAAACAGTTTGTCCACATTCAGAACTTTTAGTTTTTAATACCTTAATTCATTTTGGTAACTCAATTAAGATGAATGGCAATTTGGTCTCAAGGTTCCTTCCCATGTAAAACTCCTAGCTGGTATAAATTTTTCTCAAGGATCTGGTTTACAAAAAAAAAAAAAAAAAAAAAAAAAAAAAAAAAAATTCAGTGCCAGAATCCAGTTTCCTCTGGTCCTCCAGACTTGTCCTAAAATAGCAATAGCATAGAACCCTTTGGTCTTATGCTTTTGACTACATGTGTTTCTTCCCCTCCAAGCCTGGAAAATCCTGCTTGTAACTTTAATAGCATTGCCGATTGTCTGCTCCCATCTGTACACACACACACACACACACACACACACACACTCACAAATTGGTTATGGATATATAGATCATTGGGCTCAGTCTTAAAAAGATTCAAATATCTTTGGTGTTGGATAATATTGAAAAATTGTTTCATGTTGTTCTACTCTACTGAAGAGACTGGCTTTAGAATTGGATTTTGCCTGTCTGTCCCTGAACAAAGCATGTTTGTTTGAAATTTTGCTCCAAAGTCTCAGTCTTAGGTCAGGCTGGCCACCTGACTCTGTGATGGAAAAATGAGAGCAAACCAGAACAGCCCAGAAAAAGATACTTTGGGCTTGAGAAGAACTAAGAATTAACATTTCCCATAGAAGTTAGAAGTGTTTAACTCTAAATTCTCCCCTTTTTCTTGGTTTTTATTTATTATCTTTAAAAGGTTTGTTAAAACTTGAACTTTTTGTAGGTTAGGATTTATAAGTTTATTAAGTGTGTTTGAGAAAGGATGTATAGATAATCTTAATTTTCTATAACATACCATGCATGTAACTTGGATTCAACTTTTGTATAGGAATAGGTGTGGGCCTGGTGAGATCACCTTGGAGTACCATGTGACTTGCTGCCATCTTGGCTAATGATTTAGGCCCAGCTTGAAGTAAACAACAACCCTGTGGCCACCACCATCTTGGTAGCCATGCAGCTCAGCCCCCATGTTCTCTAAAGTTACAAAAAAGGCATGCCATGTGACTTCACCACTATCTTGGTTAAGGTGACAACATGCTATAAATCAACTAAGGCAATACCCAAAGATTAATGAGAACAATCAAGCTCTCTGCTTATTATTATATTTCTGTTTTATTAGAATAAGGAAGCAAAACCAGGCTTCCAAGATGGTTTCGAAACTGACTCATATTTCTAAAATGGTGTTTTTAAAAAGTATATTATAAAAGAATCAGTAAAATGAGGGAACCTATTTTTAATAGGGTTATTTGCTTCTCTGGAGTATAACTTCTTGAGTTCTTTGTATATATTGAATGTTTGCCCCCTATCTGATGTAGGATTGGTAAAGATCTTTTCCCAATTTGTTGGTAGCTGTTTTTTTTCTATTGACAGTGTCCTTTACCTTATAGAAGATTTGTAATTTTATTTTATTTTTATTAGATATATTTTTTATTTACATTTCAAATGATTTCCCCTTTTTTGGTTACCCCCTCTCTGAAGGTCCCCTCCCCCTGTTCCCCAACCAACCCCTTCCCCTTCCCTGTCCTGGTACTCCCCTACACTGCTGCATGGAGCCTTTACAGGACCAGGGACCTCTCCTTCCTTCTTCTTGGGCATCATTTGATATGTGAATTGTGTCTTGGGTATTCCAAGCTTCTGGGCTAATATCCATTTATCAGTGAGTGCATGCCATGTATGTTCTTTTGTGATTGGGTTACCTCACTTAGGATGATATTTTCCAGTTCCACCCATTTGCCTAAGAATTTCATGAATTGATTGTTTTTTATAGCTGAGTAGTATTACATAGTGTAAATATACCACATTTTCTGTATCCATTTCTCTGTTAAGGGACTAACTAGAACTTCAAGTATTATATTGAATAAATATGGAGAGAGAGGGCAACCTTGTCTAGTCCCTGATTTTAATAGGGTTGGTTCAAATCTCTCTCCATTTAGTTTGATGTTGGCTATTGGTTTGCTGTATATTGCTTTTACTATGTTTAGCTATGGGTCTTGAATTCCTGTTCTTTCCAACACTTTTAACATGAAATTATGGTGAATTTTGTCAAATGCTTTTTCAGCATCTAATGAAATGACCATGTGTTTTTTCCTTTGAGTTTCTTTATGTAGTGGATTACATTGATGGATTTCCATATATGGAAACATTCCTACATCCCTGGGATGAAGTCTACTTGATCATAGTGAATGATCATTTTGATGTGTTCTTGGATTCAGTTAGCAAGAATTTTATTGAGTATTTTTGCATCGATAGTCATAAGGGAAATTGGTCTGAGGTTCTCTTTCTTTGTTGGATCTTTGGGTGGTTTTGGTATCAGTGAAATTGTGGCTTCATAGAATGAGTTGTGTAGTGTTCCTTCTGTTTCCATTGTGTGGAATAGTTTGAAGAGTATTGGTGTTGGTCTTCTTTGAAGGTCTGATAGAATTCTGCACTAAAACCATCTGGTACTATGCTTGTTTTGGTTGGGAGACTGTCAATGACCACTTCTATTTCTTTAGGTCTTATGATAGGCCATTTAGATGGTCTATCAGATTCTGATTTAACTTTGGTATTTGCTATCTGTCAAGAAAATTGTCCATTTCATCCAGATTTTCCAGTTGTGCTAAGTATAGGCTTTTGTAGTAGGATCTGATGAGTTTTTTAATTTCCTCAGTTTATGTTTTATGTCTCCCTTTTCATTTCTAATTTTGTTAATTTGGATACTGTCTCTGTGCCCTCTGGTTAGTCTGGCTAAAACTTTATCTAGCTTGTTGAGTTTCTCAAAGAACCAGCTTCTGGTTTTGTTGATTCTTTGTACAGTTCTTTTTGTTTTTACTTGTTTGATTTCTGCTCTGTGTTTGATGATTTGCTGCCTTCTACTCCTTAGGTCTTAGGCTTTCTGTTCTAAAGCTTTCAGGTGTGCCACTAAGTTGCTACTGTATTCTCTTTCCAGCTTCGTTTTGGAGGCACTGAGTGCTATGAGTTTTCCTCTTAACACTGCTTTCATTGTGTCCCATAAATTTGGGTATGTTTTGCCTTCATTTTTATTAAATTCTAAAAAGGTTTTGATTTCTTTCCTTATTTCTTCCTTGACCAAAGTATCATTGAGTAGAGCATTGTTCAGCTTCCATGTGTATGTAGGCTTTCTGTTGTTTTTTTTGCTATTGAAGACCATCCTTATTCCATAGTGATCTGATAGGGCCATTGATCTACTTGCCTGTCACTGTACCAATACCATGTAGTTTTTAACACACACACACACACACACACACACACAAACCAAAACAAAACAAAGATTCTACCTTGCACCTGTCAAAATGACTAAGATCCAAAACTCAGGTGATAAGAGGCGTTGGTGAGGATGTGGAGAAAGAGGAACACTCCTCCATTGCTGGTGGGATTGCCAGCTGATACAACCATTCTGGTAATCAGTTTGGCAGTTCCTCAGAAAATTGGACATAGTACTACTGGAGGACCCAGTTATACCACTCCTGAGCATATACCCAGAAGATGCTCCAACATGTAATAAGGACATATGCTCTACTATATTTATTGCAGACTTATTTATAATAACCAGAATCTGGAAATAACCCAGATGCCCCACAACAGAGGAATGAATACAGAAAATGTGGCATATTTACACGATGGAATTCTGCTCAACCATTAAAAATAATGAATTCATGAAATTCTTAGGCATGGAACTAGAAAATATCATTTTGAGTGAGGTAACCTAATCACAAAAGAACACATATGGTACGCACTCACTGATAAGTGGATATTAGCCCAGAAGCTCAGAATACCCAAGATAAAATTCACAGACAAAGTGAAGGTCAAGAAGAAGGAAGACCAAAGTATGGATACTTTAGTCATTTTTAGAAGAGGGAACAAAATAACCATGGGAGGAGAAACGGAGACAATATGTGGAGCAGAGACTAAAGGAAAAACCATCCCGAGACTACTCTGCCTGGGGATCTATCCCATATACAGTCACCAAACTGAGACACTATTGTAGATGACAATGAGTGCTTTCTGACAGGAGACTGATAAACCTGTCTCCTGAGACACTCTGCCAATTACTGACAACTCTCTGCCAACCATTGAACTGAGCACAAGGTCCCCAGTGGAGGAGCTAGAGAAAGAACTGAAGGAGCTGAAGGAGCTTGCAGCTCCATAGGAGAAACAAGAATATGAACCAACCAGTACCCCCAGAGCTCCCAGGGACTGAACCACGAACCAAAGAGCACACAAGGAGGATCCCATGTCTCCAGCTGCATATGTAGTAGAGGATGGCCTTGTTGTACATTAAAGGGAGAAGTCCCTCGGTCCTGGGAAGGCTCAATGTCCCCAATATAGGGGAATGAAAGGACCTTGAAGCAGGAGTGGTTGGGTTGGTGAGCAGGGGGAGAGGAGGATGGAATAGGGGGGTTTTGGAGGAGAAACCAGGAAAGGGGATAACATTTGAAATGTAAATAAAAAATATTTAATTGAAAAAATGAGGTAACCAGTCTCTCTTATGGTTTAAAGTTTATTTTGATTCTAAAGGATCTTTAACTCCAGAATTATAATTTTCACATCTTAAACTGAAAAAGAATAAGATTAGAAAAATCCTAATCTTATAAAAGTGTTATTTACTAATTGGAAAATGTTAAAGATAAGATATTCAAGTTAATTGTCAGCTACGTACTAACTCTCTCACACTTGTTTGGTGAGAGAGACAAATTTTTATCTGTTATTTCCAATCAGATAGCATTCTGTATGTGTTTCCAAAATTAAGCTTGAAACAAGTAAGTCAGAACAAGTTTAAAGTAACTTTAAAGTTTGCTTAATGTAAAATAATATTAAAAATCATGCATATTTTTAAAAATGGTTATGAAAGATTGAAGACTTGAGTAAAATGGACTAAATTTATAGTATACCTGCATGGCCGGAAATCCCCTGGCTCAAGTAGTTCCCTTCGACGGAACACCAATTCGCTTGGATGGGGCATCATCCCACTAGAGTAAGTAGCATGCAAACCTGAGCAGCTCTGGCTATGTGGCCCTGACCAGAAAAACCCCCTTCTTAAATAAAAATGAGTTACTCTTCATGACACACATGATAAGTTCATTTATTCTCTTCTCAAAGAGGATCTCAGAGACGTGCTAAATGTCTCAAACAACAGAGAGACAAATAGCAATTAGCCCAGCCCCCTTCAATATCTCCTGAACTAACATATGAGGATTTTGTGCACAGGGGAGTCTTGTTTCCAGGCCTACCAGCCAAGCTATATGGGTCCTGCATACTATTTCAATTGGAAAGCCCTTTGCCTTGGCGATCAAATTTTCCTGTTAAGAAAAGGTAACTTCAGGGTCTATATAATAACCACTCAAGTTCCCTTATTAAAGGAGGATACCAGAAAGTCTCACCAACCTTACAGCTTTGGAGAATTATTCATAACATCCACATAATATGACTTTTGGTTTCATGTCTGCAGAGTCAGTGAATGATTCTATTAAGTGATATCCTGTTATAGGGAACCCATCAATGACGACTACTCAGAAACAGTTTATAGACAACTGAAAGTCTTAATTTCTAGATGGCTGTGTCTGGGACTACACTGGGATATTTGAGACCTAAGAGTAGCCCTGAGCATCCAGAACATGGGGTTTCTGAAGGCAAAAAAATATATTCTGACATCTTGCTCAGCAGCTGCAGGGGGGCTTCCCAGAAGCAAGCAGTTTAATAGAAGCTAAAGTAAGTTTGCTGAGGTATCCTGGCATCAGGTCCCTAAAACAGAGTTTGGTAATTTTCTCTAGGGTTCTCTATCAAGGAGGTCAAATTTTACTTAAACCTGAAATGGACTCAGCAAGAAGAAAAGGTGGATGGACATCTGTACTGTTCTGTCACAGTGCTAAATCTTCAGATTATTCAGGAGAAGATGACATAGATGAAGGAGATTCTGGTCAACCTGGGCTCAGCTGTAGTGCTTAGGGAATACAATCTAGTCTCTACCCAGATAGAGAGCTCCTGGACCCTTGCCTGCCCTCTTACTTTTAACTTTACAAGGAGGGTACAGGCTTTGTCAGTGATGCTGGGATGTTTTCTAAGAAATTCTGAAACTGGAAGTCTCATTTAATTTGGTTATCTAACTTTACAAAATATACATCTGTACTGGCTGGCTTTGTGTGTCAACTTGACACAGCTGGAGTTATCATAGAGAAAGGAAGCTCCCATGAAGAAATACCTGAATAAGATCCAGCTATAAAGCATTTTCTCAATTAGTGATCAAGTGTGGGAGGGCCCATTGTGGGTGGTGCCATTGCTGGGCTAGTAGTCTTGGGTTCTATAAGAAAGCAAGAGTAGCAAGTCAGCAGAAGCAAGCCAGTGACTAACAACCCTCCATGGCCTCTACATCAGCTCATGCTTCCTGACAGGCTTGAGTTCCTGTCCTGACTTCCTTGGGCAATCAACAGTAATGTGGAAAGTATAAGCTAAACATTTTCCTCTCCAATTTGCTTCTTGGTCATGATGTTTTTAGAAGGAATAGAACCCCTGACTAAGACACCATCTCAACAATCTACTTTAGAATGATGTTTGTAATATGTTTACTGCTGTAAGTATGTAGTGACCTAGAGATTTGCCCCTAAACAAAAGAGTAGAGTTGGCTTTAGTCTTCTTTGTTAATTCAGTCCGTGTGACTTGTAAGCTATTTATTACAGGTTTGATATGACTGTTTTCATTTTTCATCTGTTGGTTGATTTTTTTTTTCTCAAGACAGTGTTTCTCTGTGTAGCCCTGTCTGTCCTGGAACTCACTCTGTAGACCAGGCTGGCCTCGAACTCAGAAATCCACCTGCCTCTGCCTCCTGTTGGTTGATTTTATGGAATGAAAATGTAGAGATTTTTTTTAAAGGTCCTGTTAATAAGGCTAATTTTATAATTTGTTTTTGTAAAATGAATCATTTGTTTTTCACATGGCAAATGTCCCTTTCACAGGGGTTCTCTAAGACCATCAAACCCCACATATGTACATTATAATTCATAACATATAAAAATTACACTTACAAAGTAGCAAAGAGACTAATTTTATTGTTGGGGGGTCACCACAACATGTGGAACGGTGTTAACTGGTCGCAGCATTAGGAAGGTTGAGAATGCTGCTCTAACTCATCCTCTTTTTGCCACTCTGGACCTTGATTTTGGGACTCAGATGGACTCAAGCCTCTTTGGCTTCCATTAAGATCAGGTTAACATCTTTCAGGATCAGCTTGATTCCTTGACTTACACAGTACTCCAATGATAAAAAAGGAGATCTGACAATTTGGATGGATTTATGTCCTCCACACACATGCCACTTTCAAGCCAACAAAACTTAACTGGC
The DNA here is from genome assembly GCA_964023405.1 of Apodemus agrarius. Taxonomy (NCBI): domain Eukaryota; kingdom Metazoa; phylum Chordata; class Mammalia; order Rodentia; family Muridae; genus Apodemus; species Apodemus agrarius. The sequence goes on along the minus strand of OZ030006.1, from coordinate 86,960,083 downwards.
TCGAAGTGGTGCCTAGAGACAGAAATCAGAAAAATTCAACCTCAAGCCTCTTCCTATGCCTGGGCTTCTAGTTCCCTCTCATTGCAGATCCCTCTTAGGAGCACATCATTCCTCCTTATTATCCTCATTTATTTATGTTTTATCCTGTTGTCTTAGTTAGGGTTTCACTGCTGTGAACAGACACCATGACCAATACAAGTTTTATAAAAGACAACATTTAATTGGGGCTGGCTTACAGGCTCAGAGGTTTAGTCCATTGTCATCAAGGCAGAAACATGGCAGCATCCAGGCAGGTATAGTGCAGGAGGAGCTGAGAATTCTACATCTTCATCTGAAGGCTGTTACTGGAAGACTGACTTCCAGGCAGCCAGGGTGAGGGTCTTAAGCCCACACCCACAGTGACACACCTACTCCAACAAGGCCACACCTCCTAATAGGGTCACTTCCTGGGCCAATCATATATAAACCATCACATTCCACTCCCTGGCCCCCATAGGCTTGTTCAAAAGTGAGTCTATGGGGGCCATACTTAAACATAAACATAGCATAATGCCAAATACATTTAGTCCAACTTCAAAAGTCCCTGTAGTCTATAGCAGTCTCAACAGTGTTAAAAGTCCAAAGTTCAAGGTCTCTTTTGAGATTCATCCAATCACTTAACTGTAATCCCCCAAGCAAGACTGGAAACCAGCTGGGCAAAGTCCAAACTCTGCATCTCCATGTCTGATGGCAAAACAGTCTTCTGATATCCAACTCCTTTTTCATCTTTGTTGATTTCAACAAGGTTCTTTCTCCTGGGCTTGTTCTACTCCTTGCTAGCAGCTTTCCTTGGCAGGCATCCTGTGGCTCTGACATCTTTAACATCCTAGTACTCCAAGTCAATTTCAGCTTCATAGCTTCTTGTTCCAATATCTGAGATCCACACATGACTTTCTGTACATCTTCAAAGAGCTGGTGTCATTTTTCCAGCTCTGCTCACTGTAGCACTCTAAGTTCAGGTTGATCCACTCCGCTGCCACTACTGTTCTTGGTGGTCATCCCATGGTACTGGCATATCCAATATGCTAGGGTCTTCCACTGCAACTATGCTTCACCAAAGCCTCTCATGGGCTCTTTTCATGTTACCAAGCCTCAACTCCTTTGTATGACCCCGTCAGTCCTGGGCTGTCAATTACAATTAAGGGTGCACTCACCAATGCCTCTCACAGTGCCAAACCTCAGCTGTTCTCCATGATGCCTTCATGCCTTCAAAACCAATACCACCTGGATGATTCTTACATGTTACCAAGTACAGCTGTGACATGAGATACAACCTTGGCTATCTCTGGAATACAGCTTCTTTGTGCTCTCAGAAAACACTTTCCAGAAGATTTCACCTATGTGGTGCTGGTCTTTTCTTAATCACCATAATTTCTTAGCTCCAGCTAACCAGCATCAATTGTCCCAGTAGTCTCTTTCTCCTCTTGAATATAAAGCCAGAGACACATTGCCAAAGGTGCTGAGTTCTGCTGCTTGCAGGAGCTGGAGCATTGGCCCCCTTGTTCTACTACATTATCACTAGCTTCCTTTCCCCCCAGCTACTTCACTGCCTAAACTGGCTGTCCTGAATCTTGCTCCATAGACTGATTTTGAACTCAAGAGATCTGCATGCCGGTCTCCCAAGCACTTGGATTAAAGGTGTGGTCCACCAAGCCTGGATTTAAGTTTTTCTTCACCTAGAATTTGCTCTGTTCTAGGCTGGCCTTGAACTCAGATTCTGCTTATCTTTGCCTCCTGGGATTAAAGGTTTGTATTACCTGCCTGGACCTAAATTTAGCTGGGTGTAATCTTGCCCCAAGTTCACCACTCCCTTAATTCAATTTAATATCCTAGAATTCAGCTCCATTTTACTTCCTGGAGTCCCTTTAATACTCAAACTATATATTTTGTACTTTTCCTTTCTCAGATTGCTATGTTTGTTCAAAATTCTCTTCATCAGACTTAACCAGAGAACAAAGTCTTTTGGGGGCTTTTTTGAGACTTCCTTTGCAGATGCAATTAATATAAATCTCTTTACCTTAGCCCTAGGGAGTCTCTTCAGACAAAGGCAAAAAGCAGCCATGTTCTTTACCAGAACATCACAAAAACAGTCTCTCAGCCACATATTAAAGTTCTTCTCCACTGAAACCTCTTGGGCCATCAGGCCTACACAGTTCAAATGACCCTCAGCACCACTGTCTTCCATATTCCTACCAGGCTGGCCCATTAAGCCCCACTTAAAGCATTTCATGGCTTTCCAAATCCAAAGTCCCCAAATCCACATTCTTCCAAACAAAAGCATGGTCAGGCCTATCACAGCAATACCCCAGTTCCTGGTACCAACTTCTGTCTTAGTTAGGGTTTCACTGCTGTGAACAGACACCATGACCAATGCAAGTTTTATAAAAGACAACATTTAACTGGGGTTGGCTTACAGGCTCAGAGGTTCAGTCCATTGTCATCAAGGCAGAAACATGGCAGCATCCAGGCAGGTATAGTGCTGGAGGAGCTGAGAGTTCTACATCTTCATCTGAAGGCTGTTAGTGGAAGACTGACTTCCAGGTAGCCAGGGTGAGGGTCTTAAGCCCACACCCACAGTGGCACACCTACTCCAACAAGGCCACACCTCCTAATAGGGTCACTTCCTGGGCCAATCATATACAAACCATCACAGCTGTCTTTTAAATACCTTATTTACTGAACTCTACCTTATATCTAAACAAAATGGTTTATGTATAGTCTCCTAATACCTCTCACCCTACAACTCCATTTGTTTCTGAGCCATCTGCAAAAAGATTTTTTAGGTGCTGTGGAAAAACTCTGGCTAAAAAGAACCTTTATTCCTTTTCCTCCAGGGCAGTTACAGTTATTTAGAATAGTCCTCTATTTTTCTCCTGTTCCCCTCCTTTGATGTTCTGTAGCTCCCTCCTATTTCTGCTGGCTTATTTTGATGCAATAGTCCTAGCCAAGGGATGACTCACTATTAAGTTACCCAGAATTAACTCTGGGCCCTCTTTTTCCCACCACTGTTTCGCCCTTTCCCTCAAGCTTCCTAGGAAATCTCTATACTACTCTGTAACCAAATCATCTGCTTACAGCCCTATAGCAATTATTTTCAATCATTATTTTTAATTCCTCTCTAGGAACACAAGATAGAAATTGCCTAATACATTGCATCAGATCAACTTAAGACTCTTTCAATGCTACAAGCCCAGCTGAACCACTCTTCAATGGACACAGGAATACCTCCGCTGACAAAGAACTTCCTCAGCAAACACCAGTCATAGCACCCATACCCTGAATTTTTTAATATCCTCTCAGAGTTGGAATGATAGTTTCCTGCTGAAAGACTATACTTCCCTGCAGCCCTTAAAGACTATGGAGTAATTTTAGCACATTTCTGAATCCCATCTCCCACCATCGGCATTTTGATATCCTCATATAAGGGTAACAAGATGTCCCCTTACTGCATATAAACATGCTCCTACCAAGAGACTTGTCAGACCAAGTCTCTCTCTCTCTCTCTCTCTCTCTCTCTCTCTCTCTCTCTCTCTCTCTCTCTCTCTCCCTCTCTCTCTCCCCTCTTTCTCACCCTCCTTCTCTCCTTTCCCCCTTTTATCAGCCTTTAAAAGTAATCTACCAATCTACCATCGATTTGCTTACGAATTTCATGAATTCAATGTTTTTAATAGCTGAGTGGTACTCCATTGTGTAAATGTACCACATTTTTTTGTATCTATTCCTTTGCTGAGGGACATCTGGGTTCTTTCCAGATTTGGCTATTATAAATAAGGCTGCTATGAACATAGTGGACGATGTGTCCTTATTACATGTTGAAGCATCTTCCGGGTATATGCCCAGGAGTGGTATAACTGGGCCCATGGGAAGTACTATGTCTAATTTCTAAGGAAGTGCCAAACTGATTCCCCCTGTGCCCATGTGCTCGAGGCTCTTCCCCACTTTCTTTTCTATTAGTTTCAGTATATCTGGTTTTATGTCAAGTTCCTTGATCCACTTGGACTTGAGCTTTGTATAAGGACATAAAAATGCATTCTTCTACGTGCTAACAGCCAGTTGAAACAGTGCCATTTGTTCAAAATGCTGTCTTTTTTCCACTGGATGGTTTTAGCTCCTTTGTCAAAGATCAACCGACCATAGGCATGTGGGTTAATTCCTGGGTCTTCAATTCTCTTCCATTGATCTAACTGCCTATCACTGTACCAATACCATGCAGGGTTTTTTTTAAATCATAATTTCTCTGTAGTACAGCTTGAGGTCAGGGATTGTGATCCCACCAGAAGTTCTTTTATTGTTGAGAATAGTTTTAGCTATCCTGGGGTTTTGTTTTGTTTTGTTTTGTTTTGTGGTTTTTTTTTTGTTATTCCAGATGAGTGTACAAATTGCTCTTTCTAATACTATGAAGAATTGATTTGGAATTTTGATGGGGATTGCATTGAATATGTCGTCTGCTTTTGACAAGATGGCCATGTTTACTATATTAATCCTGCCAATCCATGAGCATGGGAGATCTTTCCATCTTCTGAGATCTTCTTTGGTTTCTTTCTTCAGAGGCTTGAAGTTCTTGTCATACAGATCTTTCACTTGCTTAGAGTCACACCAAGGTATTTTATATTATTTGTGACTATTGTAAAGGGTGTTGGTTTCCTAATTTCTTTCTCAGCTTGTTTATCCTTTGAATAGAGGAAGACCACTGATTTGTTTGAGAAAATATCATCTTGGGTGAGGTAACCTATTCACAAAAGAGCACAGATGGTATGTACTCACTGAAAAGTGGATATTAGCCCAGAAGCTAGGAATACCCAAGATATAATTCACAGACCATATGAAGCTCAAGAAGAAGGAAAACCAAAGTGTTGATACTTCAGTGCTTCTTAGAAGAAGTAACAAAATACCCATGGGAGGAGATACAGCAACAGAGTTTGGAGCAGAGACAGAAGGAAAGGCCATCCAGAGACTGCCCCATCTAGGGATCCATCCCATATATAGTTACGAAACCCAGCCACTATTGTGGATGCCAAGAAGTGCTTACTGACAGGAGCCTGTTATAGCTGTCTCCTGAGAGGCTGTGTCAGTGCCTGACAAAGACAAAAGGTGATACTCTCACATGGTCCTCAATAAATGTGCTAGAGAAAGGACCCAAGGAGCTGGAGGGGTTTGCAGCCCCATAGGAGGAACAGCAATATGAACCAGCCAGTACCCCCAGAGCTCGCAGGGACTAAACCACCAACCAAAGTGTGCACATGTAAAGACCCATGGCTCCAGCTGCATATGTAGAAGAGGATGGCCTTGTAGGACATTGGTGAGAGGAGAAGCCCTTAGTCATGTGAAGGCTCGATGCCCTAGTATAGGGCAATGCTGGGACAGAGAAGTGGGAGTGGGTAAGTTAGTGAGCAGGGGTGCGTGTGGGAGATATGGAGTTTTTGGAGGGGAAACGAGGAAAAGGGATAACATTTTAAATGTAAAGAAAATATTTTGAGAAAGTAATAAAAAAGTGGAAGAAAAAACTAAGACATATAAATTGGCTTAGAGTATTCAGAAGAACCTATTTCAGTGCATAAAATATATGCAGGTAGTGGTAAAATAAACAAGGAAAGGAATATCTGTAGCTTTGAAATCATGAAATAAATGAAAAGTTCAAGTCAGAAAAAAGTAATCTACCAATAATTGTGCCATGAATGGAACTTCTATACATAACCTCATGAGACAATACACAGGTAAAATCCAGATCCATTAAAAAACATCACATACAATAACTTTCAGCACTGTCAGATTGTATGTTAATGTCTACTCAAAGTTCAAGTGACTTTCTATTAGGAATAAAAGTGAAAACAATTTGTGTAACTTAAGAACCATTTAGTGTGACTTAGAATACCATAATTCCTGTGAGATAGAAGCTTGCCACCTGGCAGATGAGATTGGTGCTGGGCCCCAGAGCAAGTAATCATGAACCAGCCACAAAGGAGCTCAGATAGAGCCGAGTCTAAGACATCTTTGATATGCTAATGGACTAACCCCAAGGTGGCATAAATACATTAGTGAATCAGTGCTAAGCTGTGAGCCCTGATAGCAGAGCTGCTGCCTGATGAACCAGTATGAAAGTTGGATCTTTGCAAATATTCCCTACTAATGCACTGCCACTCTTCTGAGACAAGGCTTCACAGACTGGCTTCTCTGTGTAGACTTCAAATACTGTTGAACTTCTGGCACCTTTTCTGAGCTCACATATGCCCTACTCCCAGGATGAGGTGCTGGTTGAAGCTCTCCAGTATCTTCAGACACACGTCAAACCAGCAAAGCTTTAGAAGCAAGATCAAGGAGAAGATTTCCCAATGTGCAGCAGTGGTTTCTGCTCTACTAAGTGTTCCACACTTAGTATTGTAGGAATTGTATTGTATTGTATAAATTGGTATTGTAGGAATGTTTGTGTGAAAAGACAGCATATTCAAAAGACAATTCTCATGTTGACATCCTAATTGGTGAGCACCTCCCTTTCCCACTCACTCTTGTGTTCCAATATGGTACAGTGAAATGACACCTTCTCTCTGTAGTAACAACTTAGTTTCTACTTGAAGCTTTTGGGAGGTGGTGAAACTTTTGAGGAGTCAGGGTTAAGTAGAAGTTACTTAGATTATTGTCCTTAACAGGGATTGTAAGTCCTTGTGTTGGCATTTTGTCTGGGCTCTGCCCCACAGTTTCCTGGCAACAAGTGTGCCTGACTTACTATAAAAAGGGCTGCTTGCCTCCCCTCAGTCTCTTGCTCTCTTGTCTTTTCTTGTTCTTGATCCCTTACCCTCTTCTCCCTCTATCCCATTCCCTTCGCCCTCCCTCTGCACATGCTCATGGCCAGTCTCTACTCCTCTTCTCTCTCCCCCACCAACCCTCTCTCTCACTCTCTGTCTCTCTGTTTCTCTGTCTCTCTGTCTCTGTCTCTCTGTTCCTCTCTCTCTCTGTCTCTCTCTCCCTCTCTGACTTTTCTCTGTCTTACTACACCCTCAAATCCCTTCCCCATGCCCCAGATAAACTCTATTCTATACTCTACTATCATGTGGCTGGTCCCTCATGGGGAAGGGATGTCTCAGCATGTGCTGGCAGAAGCATCCCCATCCCCCACATCATACTGTGCCTCCATCAAACATATACTACTCTTTCTCTTTTAAAAACACAACATCAGTGCAGAAACCTGGGATTTAGAAACTCAAAGGTTCACATCCTCCGCTGCCACACAGAGAGCCATCGCTTGCTAGATCTACCCACTGGGAGGAGGACGTCCACCCCAGCAGTGGTCAGCATTTCACTGACCCTCCTTCTAGGACCTCTAACCCTTGGGTGACCCCTCCCCCGCTTGGAAGCGGTTTCTGTGATCCTCCCTCTTAGGCTATTGCTACCCTAGAAAAATCCTAAGGTTAGGTAAACTATTTTCCTGTGAGTTCTGGACTCGAATAGTCACTAGTGTCTGAGTGACAACCCTGTACATCTAGACTTGGCTGCTTATTTGTTTGTTATTAATTTTGTTCTTAGGGTGCCAGTAGGAACATTTTAATACCTCTTCCCCCACTCAAAGGATTGGTCTTTGCTGTCTTGTCCCTACCCACTGGGATATCTCCAGGTCTAATTCACAGTACTCAGCAAGCAATATCTCTACATGGCCACTTAACTGGCACTTTAAAAATAGTTCTCTCAAAAGCAATCTTTAGGATTTACTTTCTTCCCTCATTCTCTTTCCACTTGCTTTTCTCTCTTTCAGATATAAGCTTTCACAGATGTAACTTTCTGTTACTTCCTTACCTAAACTCAGTTTTCAGTGACTAAATGCTTCAAAATTCCTCTCTTTTCTGTGCTATGTCCTAACATTACCCAATAGAGTTCTTATGTTAGTCTAACTCTACAAAAACATTTCACTATATGATCCAACCATATAATCATAGGTTCAAATCTTTTTCCTTAGGTCACCCTTTAAGAAAACTTAAAGTGTTTCTTGTGTTGAATCTACAATATAAGCTGTCATGCTCAAATATAAGTTTCCTTTGTCTTCTAACTACAAACCTAAAGTGTTTTTCATGCTGAATCTGCACTATCAGCTATCATAGTTATAAGTTTCCTTTGGTTGTCTTTTAACTATAACTTAAGATGTTTCTCTTGCTGAACAATATTCACAAGGTCACGGTTTTAATTTTCCTTTGTCTTTCAAATGTAAGCTGAAAATTATTTTTTGTTTTGGTAAATATATATATATATATATATATATATATATATATATTCTGTTCTTCTGTTCCCTGGACAGAAAGACAAAGCCCTTCTTGCTCCTTCTATTCCACAAAAGGTTTTTGTCTTCCCTAAGCTCATCTTAAAGATTGAGCTTGGGGTCCCCAATGGAGGAGTTAGAGAAAGGACTAAAAGAGCTAAAGGGGTTTGCAACACCATAGGAAAAACAATAATATCAACCAACCAGATCCCCCAGAGTTCCCAGGGACTAAGTCACCAACCAAGCAGTACACATGGCTCCAATTGATATGTAGCAGAGGATGGCCTTGTCACACATCAATGGGAGGAGGGGTCCTTGTTCCTATTAATGCTTGATAGATGCCCCAGTGTAGGGGAACCAAGAGAGAGAAGGGGGGAGTGGGTGGGTAGGTGGGTGGAGGAACACTCTTATAGAAGCAGGGGTAGGGGGAATGGGATAGAGGGTTTCTGGGTGGGGAAGTAACTGGAAAAGGGGATAACATTTGAAATGTCGATAAGGAAAATATCCAATAAAGAAAGACTGCTCATGTTAACAAATTCATCCCCCTTTTTAAAGTTATCAGCTACAGGAAACCCATTCAGATCTACCTCTCGTGGACCAAGTAGACTCCATCCAGATAAGTACACCTGCCAATCAAAAGCCTAAGTTCCCCACTTGCTACCTATTCCAGAGGCTGGGATTCCTGTCCTGTTCCTGGGATTGGGACTGCCTTTACCCACAACTACCAAGACCTAAGGGTTTCAAAGGTACACCTAAGGAAAAATTTTTTTCTTCTCTCAAACATACTTAACTTTATTCCCTACGTGTGTGCGTGTGTGTGTGTGTGTGTGTGTGTGTGTGTGTGTGTTTCAGCATTCTGTCAAGTCCTGGCATTTGCTACATCCAGGACAACTCCAGAGAAGCAACCCACAGATGCTCTAATCTACTCTCACAGACATGGAAACTTATACTGAACCTGTTCCTTCCTATCTATCCACAAGTTGTTCCACAGATCATGGAGAGCAAGAAAATAGCCAACTCTCCTAAGACTGGACCAACATCCCTATACCCATTTTCTTATTTCTCCAAGAGTCAGCAGGAAGTAATTGAAGATCAAGATGATCCTACTCCTGCTCCACCATCACCTCTTTCTAATGTTTCCTTTTTAAATTAAACCAAAATGGTGGATTGTTGACATTTAGTCTAGGCCTTGCTCCACAGTTATCTGGCACTAGCCAGGTGTGCCCGACTCACTAGAAAAGAGCTGTTTGCCCCCTCTTGCTCTCTTCTCTTCTTCTCTTGCTCCATCCCACTCTTCCCCTTCTTTTCTCATTCCCCTCTCCTCCCTTTGCTCATGCTCATAGCCAACCTCTACTCCTCTCTGTCTCTGTTTCTGTCTCTGTCTCTGTCTCTGTCTCTGTCTCTCTGTCTCTCGCTGTCTCTGTCTCTGTCCCTCTGTCTCTCTCTCTCCCTTTTTCTGTGTCTATTACCCTCTCAAAACCCCTCCTCATGCCCTGAATAAACTCTATTCTATACTATACCATTGTGTGGCTGGTAGGTACCTCAGAGGAAAGGAGTGCTTCAGCATGGGCTGGCAGAGGCACCCCCTTCCCCCACACCATACTGCACCTCCACCAATCATATTCTTCTCTTTCTTTTTATAAAACACAACACCTTGGTCTTTGCATCTGTGTCTGTCTCTGTCTCTGTCTCTGTCTCTGTCTCTGTCTCTCTCTCTATCTCCTTCCTGGCTGATGAGGTAAGGGGTTTTACTCTTCTGCATGCCTTCATTATAATGTGTTGCCTCCTCAGAGGCACAAAGTACCAAACCACTTTATTCACCAATTTCCAAAACCTGAGTCATATAAATTATCACTCATTTATATGTGATATATAATGACATATAATAATTTGACATATATAATAATGACATATGATAATTTATATGGAAAAGGAAATTATCCTTTTCCATATAGATTATCTCTGATGATGTATTATAGTGCCATGAAATAAACACAAGTTCCATACACTTCAATAAGCTTCAATGTGTTCATATGTATATGAACATAATCCAAAAAATAAATGTATATTAAATCTGTTTCTTTTATGCACCAACATTTTGAATAAGAGATGTGCATATCTATTTTGGTAACCATGAAGTCCAAGCATTGTTTAATAAATATTTATAGATCATGACTAATCTATGAACCCCTACATATCTTTCAACATTTACCCTTATTTCTTGTATTGGAGTTATACAGATTCTAACTAGAATACATATTTGTTGTTTTTCTGGAGATATCACAGCACCAGGGATAAAGACATCAGCAGATGGCTATGGTGTGTGCTATAATGTACTGCCCAGCTTCTGCATCATAAATGAAGAGTTTACTTTCCTGACTTTTAGATATAGCATTTACCTGTTGCCTTTAAAAATCATCTCAGCTTAGGAAAGAGTTTGTGCTAGTATCACACCTGATTGTCCCTCCCATTGAGTACAACCTTTCTTCCTGGGCATGAAACTATGACTTGTAAAGAAAGTCACCTATGAGAACTGAACAGTGTGTGTGTGTGTGTGTGTGTGTGTGTGTGTGTGTGTGTACTGTATTAGCTAGGGTGTTACTGCTATGAACAGACACCATGACCAAGGCAATTCTTTTTATTATTATTTTTTATTTGATATATTCTTTATTTACATTTCAAATGATTTCCCCTTTCCTGGCTCCCCGCTCCCCAAAAGTCCCATAAGCCCTTCCCCCCTTCCCCCATCCACCCTACCCACTTCTCTGTCCTAGTATTCCCCTACAATGATGCACTGAGTCTTTCCAGAACCAGGGGCCACTCCTTCCTTCTTCTTCGATATCATTTGATATGTGGATTGTGTCTGGTATTCCAAGATTCTAGGCTAATATCCACTTATCAGTGAGTGCATACCATGAGTTTACTTTTGAGAGCTCCAGCTCCATTCATTTGTCTAAGAATTTCATGAATTCATTGTTTCTAATGGCTGAATAGTACCCTATTGTGTGTATATATATACACACAATATATATATACACTAAATATATATATATTTTATATATATACACTATATATATACATATATATATATATATATGTATATATATATAGTGTATATATATAAAATCACATTCTCTATATCCATTCCTCTTTTGAAGGACATCTGGGTTCTTTCCAGCTTCTGGCTATTACAATTAAGGCCGCTATGAATATAGTGGAACATGTATAATCTATCTTTGTATATGATTAATTGAGGGCTTTAGGCTATGAAAGAGGATTGACAGTCCATTTGAGAGACAGATGTGAGATTGGAAATACTGACTTCTTCCAAAGGAGAAGTCCACCAACCTAAAGAAATGATGTGTAACTATTGTTCAACATAATTATTGGTAAAGCAGTCTAGGAGGATGAATCATGGTAGAGTCTGTCTATCAATATAAGCTCAGTCTTACAGGCTGTAGGATGGCATGAAATCATGTTTTGTTTCCTGAAACTTACTGAATGGCACTTATTATCAGCACTTGCATGGTCTCCATGTTCCACACTGATGAATTGCTGTTGAAGAATGTTTAATAAGGTAAAGCAAACTCAAAATGTACATGAAGGAAAAGAGAATTGCTGACTTTAAACAAAGAAAACAGAAAATTAGCTATCTGTAAGTGCTTGTAACTAACAGGGCAGTATAGGAAACGCACATGGAAGGTGCTCTAAGAGTTGTGACACTCATCACTGAGTAATCTTGTGGCATAGATCAAGTACCAGTAAATGTGCTCCCAGAATGATAGATCTAAGAAGCATGATATAATGAGCATCCAAAGTTCCTGATCATAAACCAATAGCACACGCTTACTGGAAGAACACCGGGTAGCCACATCCCTGCTGGAACCACTTCATCATCAACAGTCTGGCTGTTTTGGAAGCTTTCTCTACATTTCATGGAAAGTTTAAATGATTTCATAGTAAAGTGAGCTAGCTGTATTAGTAATAAGAATAATAAAAATAACCAAACAAATACACCTCTTGGGAAGCACAATTTTATTTAATGTCATACTTGGTGGTAATTTTAGGATGTTTGTCATCTAAGTAACTACTCCATTCCCTAAGTTTACTGCTTAAGAAAGAGAAAGGACGCTTTGCTGGTGGTGTTCGTTTGCACTACTGCTGATGCTCCAATCCAGAGTCTTGTCTGTACTAGGCAGATGTTCAGTCCGGAGCTGCATCCCTATCCCTTGATGAAACTATAAGCAAGACTGATGTGAGTTAAATTATTACTACCCATGAGTAAATGCCACCAATGCAGTATATTGATACAAACACATTGATTGCAAATATATATATATATATATACATATATAAATGTATATATATATATGTATATATATACACATTTGCTTATGAACTCCAGGTTTGAAAAGCAAGAATAATTTGGCTTAGTTAATTCGATAATGACTTTATAATTACATACAGCAGGACTATACTTTGTAGGGTATATGTTAAGTGTCCAATTTTGTAAAACCACCTTTAAAATAGCTCAGCCAGAGAGGAAATAAATAAAATCTCATTTTGTAAAATCTCCAAAACTTCATTTTAGTATTGGGCACATGGGAGCTGATCTTATTACTTTCTCCTTTTCTGGCTTGTTTCAAACCAATTGAAAGCATGTTGCCCTGAAGGGCAGGTTGGCGAGAGGAGTCTGCAGAGTCACGAGCTGCTCATTGTGGTTGGTACCGTGCTTTACTGATAAGGTGGTCAAGGCAGAGGAGCTCTGATTTGGGACTGTGTTATGTGTAGCATTGCAAGCAGACCACTGTATTACCTTCATAGATGACCATGCTGTACTGGCCTCGCAGCATCTGCCATTATCTCCAGACCTTTGTTTATACTGTGAGACAGACATACTGGCCTCCTTGGATGCCCTCACCAGAAGGCCTTTGGGCAGGCTACTTCTCCTCTCAGGAACATCCTTCACTCTTTCTGTCTTTATTGCCACCTTTTGAAACCTTTCCATGTATGTTTGTGTCTGTGTGTGCATGCATGCATTGTGTGTTTGTGATGTCTGTGTGCATGTGTCTATGTGTATGTGTGTTTGTGTGTCTGGGTGTTACTATGCCAGCACATTCTACAAATTTACAAATTGTGTGCTCATTTTTCTTTCATGCTCTCAGAGAACAAGCTTTGACTCTGTTCATTTTTATTTGAAATAATTGAGACTTACTTCAGGTACAGGATATGGCTTCTTTTATTAGATGTTCAACATGAACTTGAAAAGTAAAATGCTCTAAAAATAGCAACTGGGTCAACTTGATGGATAGTGTCTAGACTCTTACTGATTTTCTGAACGTTTTAAATCAGGAGAAGAGTGTTTGAATCTATAAAATAAATATAAATATATCTCTACTCCAAACGACTTTTATAGTGTTGATATATGTTGATATGTTTGAGGCTTTGCTATTAGATGTAGGTGCCAGAATCCTAAGACAGCCCTGGTTTTACCCTCTGCCCTGTGTACCTGTGTAATATACAGAGGGCTTCCTTGGAGCTGTATAATCAACCTGGTTCTTAGACAGGACCAGGATCAGGATCGTGGCTAAGGCAATTTAAAATACAAAAGAGAATCTGTGAGGTAGGATTTCCTGGTTCTGTCTTTGAAAAGGGAGGGGGACTGTTTAGCATGTGATACCAAGAGTGGCCTCCAGATGGCAGCCAACAGGCGAATGAGAGCCTTGGTCCTATGGATAGAAATAAATCCTATCACAAAGATGTGGGTTTTGAAGAAGACCCTGAGCTCCAGAAAGGCCCATAACTCAGCTGACACCTTGACTCTGGCCCTGCAAAATGAACAGAAATTATTTGCTCCAATTTCTGCCTTTTAGAACTTTGTGGTTTTAGAAAGCCATTATGCTTGAGGTAGTTGTTGTGAAGCAATGGAAAACTGATTCGATGAATGAACATTTGATGATTTTCATGTCCTTTTATGTATCTAAATGTTTCAGTATCTTAGAAGACCCTCATTATTGGTAATATTTGACCCAGAGTCTTTGTAGTCTAAGGTCAGTTAGTCATTCTCATTCCTTTGACAAATATTAGCATAAAATGTCTTGTCCTTCTATTTAAACTCAGAGGGATTATATTGGAATTAGGTTTATGAAAGTCAGCTCGAGGCTGTGTTTTGCTGTTTTTCCTGACCTGACATTTGGTGCCTTCCAGTTGCAGTTTAGCCTTTTGTCATCACTGAGAGCTCTGGCAGGCTTACATGTCATCTCATTGACCAGCCCAGTCGGTTGCTCACGTTTCTTGCATGGTTTATGATATTACGTTCTCTTTTGTTGGGTCTTAGTCAGAATTTTTTCATTTATGTTCACCTTTAGGTGACATTGCTTTACTCCTCGAGAAATACATAAGAACCTCAGAAAAATATACTTCCTTTGCTCCTTGTCCTAAGCATATGTACGTTTCACCATATCCACTTTACTTGATACATACTATAGGCTATGTAATATATTATTATATTTCATTAAACAATTACATAGGTTGAGTATAGGAGACCTCAGGCCACACCTCCTAGTAGGGCCACTCCCTATGGTCAAGTATTAAAAAAATGGGTCTAGGGAGCCATACCTATTCAACTATTCAAACTATCACATCTGCTGATCTTTTATTTGCAATTATCTTATCTAACACTAACCACAGCCAACATTTTTCATCTCTAACACTATTCAATTTGAGATGTCTTTATGACTTCGGTATCTTACCTTTAACTTTTGACCATATAGAATATACTTTAAAATGTTTAACCCGCAGGTCTAATATCAGGAGCAAGAAAGTAGATATATGTAGTTATATGCAACAAAAACTACATTGTATTATGCTAAGGGTCATCACATACAAGGCTCACACTCCAAGTTTCTAACAATAGTTCAATACTGCTCACGTGTGCAGCATATCTTCACCAGGAGTCAGACCCAGTCTCTAATGAAAGTGTCTGATTCTAGAGAAAGGATCGTGGAGGATAGATCAAGGGGGGCATCTCTCCAGCAGTACTGGAGAGGCAAAAAGTGATACATTATTTTGGCTCTGTTTATATACTGTCAAATGGACATTACTGTCAAATGGTTGTTGTGGAGTTCTCTGCTTCCACAGTTCTGTGTCTGGTTATCTTGAATAAGCGATATCACTGGATTCTGGTTGTCAGGTCCTATCTTGGATGTAGTAGGATTTCTGACTAAGCTATTTCTATAAGCCAAAAAGTCATTTTTAAATTATGCTACTCATATCTAATAAATAACTATTTTCAGCACGTTAGGAACATAACTTAAAAACTGTGTAGCGTAACTTAAAAACCACTTTATGTAACTTGAAGTGATACAATGTCTGAACTTGCCACCAGACAGCTCTGAGAAAAGCTAGATCTCAGAAAACATTCCCTGGCAGGCCACCAAGCAGCTCAGATAGGAGTCTAGCCTAGGACAGGGTTTGATGGGCTAAGGAACTACGCCTATAAGGGTATTGATTAGCTAGTGAAACAGTCCCAAGCTGTGTGCCCTGGTAGCACCATAGGCAAGAAGACTGGCCTCTGTGTGTAGTGGCCCTGGCTTCAGTTATCTTTGAATTTCTGGCACTTTTGCTGAGCTCACGCATACCCTCTTGTGAGCAGGAGTTGCTGGCCTTGCTCTCATGCGCGTACCTCCTGGTTCTCCATCAGTGCCATCCTCACAGCCTGTCAGAGGATTGAGGGACTTTTCAGGAAACACGGGTTGAACCTGCAAGCTTTGCAAGTTCTTTGAAAAGACCTGAGAAGACTCCCCAGTGGAACCCTGCAACAGCATTCCTAGCCAAACAACTGGTGGGAGAGCTTGGTGAGATGGCTGATTATTGTTTATCTTAGCACATATAAGGAATGTTTGTTTGAATAAAATAAGCATATTCAAAAATACAAATCCGTGTGAATCCTAATTGCCTAATGTCTTCCAGCTCATGCAGACCCTTCGGGTCACATTTACTTATTTTCTTCTTTCCATCAGTTGTGTTTTTCTTTATCTATGTATGTCTACTAAGTTGGAAATATGTGTCAGACATTGTGACAATTTCCTGCTGAATGGTACATTTTTATATTCTTTAATTTCATTGACTTCCCCTCCCCCCATGAATGTGGGTGGTTGAATAACTGGAAATAGTTTGTTCATATTCAGCTCTTGCTTTTATTTTCATTTTTAAAAATTTTCAAATACTTTTTTATTATTAAAATATTTTTCATGCCAGTAACAGGCTAAGCACTTGTGGTGAAAATGAGGCAGAGAAGTACCCATGGACCCTGATCTTGCCTACCTTCCAAATATCACCTTCAAATAAATGTGCAAATTAACAGTTACAACAATTTTATGAACACAAATAGGAATATATGAGATAATAATGTACAGTTCTGTAATGTACTTTAACAATTCCATTGTGTTTTATAAGAAGCATATTGCCACAAGTATTCAGACTTACTCTACTGTTACCTATACTCATGTCCATGAGTTCTGTTTTTAAAAAATAATTAATTTATTTATTTTTTACACTCCATATTTTATTCCCCATCCCCAACCTGTCTGCTCTCTGTCTGCTTCACATGCCATACCTTCTCCCCAACCCCTGTCTCCATGTGGTTGTCCCCAACCCCCCACCCCACCTGACTTCTAATCTCCCTGCGGCCTCCAGTCTTTTGAGGGTTAGGTGCATCATCTCTGAATGAACACAGACCTGACAGTCCTCTACTATATATGTGTTGGGGGGGGGGTGTCATATCAGCAGGTGTGCACTGGCTCTTTGGTGGTCCAGTGTTTGAGAGATCTTGGGGGTCCAGATTAATTGAGACTTTAGTCCTCCTACAGGATTGCTCTTCTCCTCAGCTTCTTTCAGCCTTCCCTGATACAATAAGGGTCAGCTGCTTCTGTCCATTGGTTGGGCGCACATACCTGCATCTGACTCTTTCAGCTGCTTGATGGGTCTTGTGAAAGGCCGAAAGTGGAATTCAGTTTAAGGGGAGGTCCCCAGGTCTGACACTATTATTGAAGCTATGGAGCGCTCACATTTTTTTTTTAATTTTTTATTAAATTTCTATTCCCTTTATATCTCAGTCATTGCCTCTTGTCCCTGTCATCCCCTTCCTCAATTGTTCCCCCTGCCCCATCCCCTTCCACTTCTTCTCTAAGAGGGTAGGAGCCCCCTTAAGTATCCCCACTACAATGGCATTTTAAGTCTCTGTGAGTCTAGGTGCTTCTTCTCCCACTGAGGCCAGACGAGGCAGCGCAGGTAGTAGAACATATCCCAAGTACAGGCAACAGCTTTTGGGATAGCCTCCAAACTGATGATTTGGTCTCATTTGGCATTCATATTTGTTGAGTGACATAAAAATGAGGATACACTTCAGTGAAATGAGATTAAAACTTTGGCTAAACAGTTAGCTTTGTGAAAAATGATTCATTCTTGCATTTGAGTAATGAGTCATAAAGATTAAATTAGAAAAAGCATCTTAATGTAAAACCATTGCTTATAGAAGCTACAAGAATGACAGGCACACATGATTCTTTGTTCATGTAAAAATTGGTAATCTACTTTTATGTTTTAAGAGTACTATTAGAATAACCATATAGAGGACAAATAGATCTTTCTCCTTTGCTTATAATGTCATTCATTTTGGAAGTGGAATTATAAAACCCCATTTACTAATTATATCTTTGTGACTCATTACCATTTGCTCCTACCATATTTGTGAAAGTGGGGCTTCAGGGTCATGACCTTCTTGCTGGGTACCATGGTTGCCTCAGGTGCCGCTTGAGATCCTATCTTAAAAAAATAAAAAAGACGTGACTCTTCCCATTTTCATAGTTGACTAATATAAGTTGTTATAAATGCTTTTTACCCTTTTCTCCATGGTTTATCTAATAGTGTACTGATTTACGGAAATTTTTAATATACCAGACAGTATAAGAAATTCAGTTTTATTTTGCTATGTTACAGAAAAATCTTCAGCAAGGACCACACCCTTTTCTCTCTTACATAGCAACACAAAAGATAATAATTTATATTAGCAAATGGACACTTAATTCAACCAGCTATTTGCAAGCTCCACAGATACAAGGCAGGGCCTGCAAAACCGCACTGCATTGTCCCTCACCCTAAATTCAGTCCCATCAGGACCACTGTGAGGCACCCTACAGTGGAATACCACATTAACTTTGAGCTCACAGGGACTTCAGCCTGGAAGAATTCAGGGTGGCTGGTATCCATGAGAGAGTGGCTTGCACTGTCAGTATTTCTGTGGACCCACAGAAGTGAAACAAATCCACTAAATCTACAATGTGTAGTGTCTGAAGGAATACTGCTCCAAGCTCATACTTTTCCCCACGCCTTCCAGAAGCCTTCCAGAAGATGTAAATAAGGGAGAGAGTTCTGCTGAAGAACTTAATTGTCCATTCATCTAACAAAAATGGAGAAAGCCAGCATCAACACAAAAGAAAAGAACTTCAAGGATCTTGCAAGTCTTCCCATGGCCCAGTCTGGCTCTTTAGCCTTCAAGCAAAAGGAGCAAAGAAGCCTGCAGAGCCATATGTTGAAATGAAAAAGTAACACACCGTTGAAGTATGCAAATAAGTTTTTCATTTAAGAATTTTGAAGATTATTTTACTTAAAAAGAACATTATAGAATCTATATTTTCAACCAAGTTGAAGATTTTGAAAAATTATATATAAGACTAAAATAGTGTTGCCATGGTTAGATGTTTGCTCAGTTTTTTATTTTTGTTAGGTAAAAGCCACTCGTGCACTTAATTTATTTAAATTGGTTTTATAAGACAGGGCTTTTCTTTGTATCCCTGGCTGACCTGGAAC
This sequence comes from Apodemus agrarius, assembly GCA_964023405.1. Taxonomy (NCBI): domain Eukaryota; kingdom Metazoa; phylum Chordata; class Mammalia; order Rodentia; family Muridae; genus Apodemus; species Apodemus agrarius. The sequence goes on along the minus strand of OZ030006.1, from coordinate 86,940,933 downwards.
TCTTTCTATAGATTAGACTGGCCTTGAACTCACAGAGCCCTGCTTGCCTCTGTTTCCTTGTGCTGTTATTAAAGGTGTATGCTACCATTCCTGGCTACACACCACTCCTTAACAATTAAATACAAATTAGATTTGAATACTGAAAATATCCATACCATTTCCTCTCTATTATTTTATATTTTATCTTTAAACATATTTTAAAGTAAGTTCAATAGTGACTTTTATGTAAAGATTCATGTAGTGTCTGTAAAAGCTTCAGAGCTATACCACAATAGATACTCTGAAATAAGTTACTGATGTATTCAGAAATACTGCATAGCTAAAGCATTATATTTTTATCTTTTTGTATGCTGAAAAAAATAGTAAAAATTGTCTCATGTTTTTCTTAAAATGTAGCATTTTAAGGTCCATGCACTTTTGTTTCTAAGCAACAGGTGGCACTGTCAAGTTTTAAATTCACTATACAATTTCTTTCTTCTATTCTCCCGTAAAAACAAAACAAAACAAAACAAACAAAGAAACAAACAAACACCAAAATCATAATGATAACATACCCTCAGAAAAACAATTAGTTTAAATTCAGGAGTTATAGCTTTACTAACCTTCAGTTTTGATGAAAAATGTTTGCAGCATCTTTAAAAAATACTCCTTTAAAATAGAATTGGCATGCGACAGTTCTGACTCATAAATTTTGAAATCGTTAATGTCAGATCAAATGAAATCAAAACATGATTCAATGGACTTACACGAATGGTACTAGAGTCTTTGCCTTCATATTCAGTGATTGTCTCTTAACACCAGAAAGGGATGGATGCTGAAAAGCAGGCGGAGCCAGGGGACTCTAAGAACCCAATATCTCTGGGAAGTGAACAAGTGGTAGTTAGATGGAGTTAAAAAATGAAAATAGTCAGCTATCCTTCAAGAACTCCAGTGTGAGGCAGACCACGCAGGGGTGGGGGAGACATGCTGAGTGGGAAGGTGAGACAGTGCATAATACCTCTGTTCTCCAGGAGGGTGTCTCCGTGGAAGTGAGAGGACCAGTTCATTCACAGTTGACCTTGTCAGGCTGTGCTTCATCAGCAGGAGTGCTTAAAACCAGAAACGTCTGTTATATGACTTTTGCATGTTCATGTATTCCAGAGCTTCCCAGAGAGCTGTCCATTTGATTTCCCTTATTTCTTTCTCAGCCTGTTTATCTTTTGAGTATAGGAAGGCTACTGATTTGCTTGAGTTGAATTTATATCCAGTCTCTTTGTTGAAGTTGTTTTTCAGCTGTAGGAGTTCTCTGGTGGAGTTTTTTGGGGTCACTAAAGTATACTATCATATCATCTGCAAATAGTGATAGTTTGACTTCTTCCTTTCCAATTTGTATCCCTTTGACCTCCTTATGTTGTCTAATTGTTCTCGCTAGAACTTCAAGTACTATATTGAAAAGATATGGAGAAAGGGGGCAGCCTTGTTTAGTCCCAGATTTTAGTGGGATTGCTTCAAGTTTCTCTCCATTTATTTTGATGTTGGCTACTGGTCTGCTGTATATTGCTTTTACTATGCTTAGGTATGGACCTCTTCTTTCCAAGACTTTTAGCATGAAAGGATGCTGAATTTTGTCAAATGCTTTTTCAGCATCTAATGAAATAACCACGTGGTTTTTTTCTTTGAGTTTGTTTATGTAGTGGATTGCATTGATGGATTTCCATATATTGAACCATCCTTGTATCCCTGGGATGAAGCCTACTTGATCATGGTGAATGATCATTTTGATGTGTTCTTGGATTCGTTTGGCAAGAATTTTATTGAGTATTTTTGCATTGATATTCATAAGGGAAATTGGCCTGAACTTCTCATTCTTTGTTCAATCTTTGTGTGGTTTTGGTATTAGTGTAGTTGTGACTTCATAGATCGAGTTGGGTAGTGTTCCTTCTGTTTCTATTTTGTGGAATAGTTTGAAGAGTATTGGTGTTAGGCCTTCTTTGAAGGTCTGATAGAATTCTGCACTAAAACCATCTAGTCCTGTGCTTTTTTTGACTGCAAGTCTTTCTATGACCCCTTCTATTTCTTTAGGGGTTATGGGACTGTTTAGATGATCCTGATTTAATTTTGGTATTTGGTATCTGTCTAGGAAATTGTCCATTTCCTCCAAATTTTCCAGTTGTGTTGAATATAGGCTTTTGGAGTAGGATCTGATGATTTTTTGAATTTCCTCAGTTTCTGTTGTTATATGTCCCTTTTCATTTCTAATTTTGTTAATTTTGATATTGTCTATGTGCCCTTTGGTTAGTCTGGCTAAGGGTTTATCTACCTTGCTGATTTTCTCAAAGAACCAGCTCCTGGTTTTATTGATTCTTTGTATGGTTCTCTTTGTTTCCACTTGATTGATTTCAGCCCTGAGTTTGATGATTTCCTGTCTTCTAGTCCTCCTGGGTCAATTAGCTTCTTTTTGTTCCAGGGCTTCCAGGTGTGCCATTAACCTGCTAGTGTATGCTCTCTCCTGTTTCTTTTTGGAGGCACTCAGGGCTATGAGTTTTCCTCTTAGCACTGCCTTCATTGAGTCTCATCAATTTGCTTATGTTGTGCCTTCATTTTCATTAAATTCTAAAAAGCCTTTGATTTATTTTTTATTCCTTCCTTCCTTCCTTCCTTCCTTCCTTCCTTCCTTCCTTCCTTCCTTCCTCTCTCTCTCTCCCTCTCTCTCCCCCTCTCTCTCTCTCTCTCTCTTTCTTCCTTTATTTATTTCTTCCTTGACTAAGGTATCATTGTGTTTTGTTCAGTTTCCATGTGTATGTGAGCTTTCTGCTGTTTTTTGTTGCTATTGAAGACCACTTTTACTCCATAGTGATCTAATAGGAGGCATGGGATTAGTTCGCTCTTCTTATTTTTGTTGAGGTACTGAGAAAAAGGTATATTCTTTTGCTTTAGTATGAAATGTTCTATATGGTCCTAAACTTCCATTAGTTTCTCTGTGTCTCTGTTTAGTTTCTGTTTTCCCGATCGGTCCACTGAGGATAGTGGAGTGTTGAAGTCACCCACAATTATTGTGTTAGGTGCAATGTGTGCTTTGAGTTTTAGTAAAGTTTCTTTTATGAATGAGGGTGCCCTTGCATTTGGAGCATAGATGTTCAGAATTGAGAGTTCTTCTTGGTGGATTTTTCCTTTACTTCTGTTTTTAGATCCTGGATGGTTTTGCTCAGTTCCTTTACTTGTTTGTTTGTGTTTTCCTATAATCCTTTAAGATATTTTTGTGTTTCCTCTTTCATGACTTCTGCCTGTTGAGCCAAGTTCTCCTGTATTTCTTTAAGTGATTTTTGTATTTCCTCTTTATTGGCTTCTATCTTTTGACCCATATTCTCCTGAATTTCTTTAAATGATTTTTGTGTTTCCCTTGTATGGGCTTCTATATTTGATCCATTTTCTCCTGTATTTCTTTAAGAGATTTATTTATGTCCTTCTTGTGTTCCTCTAACAGCATCATGACCAGTGATTTTAAATCCAAATCTTGTTTTTCTGGTATGTTGGGGTATCCATGACTTGCTGTTGTTGGAGAATTGGGTTCAGATGCTGCCATATTGCCTTGATTTCTGTTAGTGAAGTTCCTACATTTGCCTTTTGCCATCTGGTTATCTCTGGAGTTAGTTGGTCTTGTTTTCACTGGCTGATGCTTGACCCTCCTGTGAGCCTGTAAGGCTATTTCAGCACCACTGGAAGACTGGCTTTTCCCTGGCACAGATTGCTGATGTGCTGCCCTCCTCTTGGGTGCTGTTGGAGCCATTGTGTCTTGCCCCAAGCAATTTTATACTTGGGTTGTCTTGTGAGCCTGGTGCTGCCTGTCTGCTCCATCAGGGAGCAAAGATGGAGGTTGCTACGGGGACCTTTCCCAATTGCTGATCACTCTGCAGGGCAAATGTCCCCTGACAGGACTGGCACAAGAAGGCCCGCAGAGCTCCTGGGCCCTGGGCACAGGCAGAAGCCTGATGGGCTGAGACCTAAGTGATGTTAGACTTAGATATCTCTGTGTACCTGGTGCTGCCTGTCAGATTCGTCCAGTGTCAGGCTACCTCAATCTTTTAAACAATTTTTCTACTTGGAAAACAATAGGCTTTGAAGAATTAAGGTGCTTTAGTAGCCTTGGCTTTCTGTGGAACCAGAGAAAAGACCAGGTCTCTAGCCCAGTGGATTCAGAAGTCAGTACAGCACCTGGGTTTCAGTTCTAGTGTGCTCAAGGTCACCTAAGAAGATGGAGCTTTGGTTCCAGCAGTGTTTGAGGTCAATTTGGGAATACGGTTTTAATGTCCAAGGTGCTGAAAGTCACTGCATGCCCTGGAGTCCTTACTGCTGTGTCTCCACAGGTTACACTTGGGCCTGTGGCTCTAAACAGAAGCCTCCGCATGGTAAACAGACATTCCTGGGTCTGAAGTTTTTTTATCAAGCCTCCAGCAGAGTCATAGAATTTAGAGATAACTAAGGTTCATCCGGACACCTTGGTGCTGAGTGTACACTCCACTTGGAGCTGCTGGCATATAATCAAGACAGGATCACTTGCACTCATTCCATAATCAACAGGAAGTTTTACCACTCCTCATAGCTGTAGTTCATGCAAATATTTCTCAGGAAGAGTAACAGAAACCAGAGTCCTCTAATATGCCTGGAAGAAGAGAAAGTCAAAAGTAAAACCTACTTCAATAGATGTATAAGCACAACAAGGCAACACAAACATATGATACAACGACCATTACAACCCACCACTAAATGACCAACTTCCCTATAAGGGAATCCAAGATTACAGAAATAGATGAAATGTCTGAAAAATACTTTAGAGTGTTAGAGTTTTAAAAAAAAAATTAGTGGTTATACAGACACTGAACAAATAGACACAAGAAATAAGGCTTTCTATCCAACACCTTGATAAGAAAGTCTCCAAACTGAATGTAATATTTAATAATTGGAGGTAATATGGAGGGAAATTAGAAAGGCGATTGAAACTTTAAAAAAATGAACAGAAATCCCAAGAGATGGGGACAAAGTCAACACAATAATACAAACACCCAAACATAATGAAAGGATCCAGTGCATCTGAGGTATTTCTGAGGAGTCTGGGATATATTCAAAAGACCAAAATCTGAGAATTCATGGTGTAGAAGTTAGAGTGAATTGTACAGATAGAATAGTGATACTATTGAACAAACAAATCACCTGAAATACACATAAAATAGTTTTTAAAACACAAGAGGCATGTAGCTATGATCAGAGGACAAACTATAAATGACAGTATGTCATTTGTCATGTCATATATGACATGTCAATGACACATGATAAATAGTCTTAAAGCCAGCTTGAGAAAAATAGCAATATGTGAATGTCAGGAATATCAGAATTACCCATTAGCAAGCACAAAAGCTCTGAAAGTTAACAAAGGTGAGCCCAGAATGCTATCTTCTGCAAAGCTATCTGTCAAGATCTTTTGAGAAATGAAGATATGTCAAGATAAACACAAATTAAGGCAATTCATGACAATCAAGCCAGTACTGCCCAAAGCTCTTACTGAAAAGACTTTACAGGAACAATGATGAAATAAAGTCCAACTAAAGATAAATAAATGAGATCTAGGAAAGAAACAAATACATCCAACACAGCAAGTCAGCAAACCCTCAAAACAAATTTCAGAGTAGGAACATAAATACTAATAACCCAGGAAACTATAGCATGACAACACATTTATTGGAAATAACAAACCTCTTACTATAATAATCATAAACACAAGTAGCTTAATTAATCATTAAAAAGTTATAGACTAATGGGCTAGAAAAAAAAAGCAACTGTATGCTTTTTCCAAGAAACACATTTTTATAGTGATTCTCTTTTTTTATTTTCTATATTCTTTGTTTACATTCCAAAGGCTTTCCCCTTTCCCAGTTGCCCCCATAAGTGTCCCATAAGTCCTCTTCCCCCTCCCTCCCCACCCATTCCCCAATTGCCCCCCAACCCTTTCTCTGTTCTGGTACTCTCCTACAAAATTGGAACCAGTCTTTTCTGGACCAGTGTCCTCTCCTTCCTTCTTCTTGGGAATCTTTTGATTTGCTAATTTTCCTTGAGTATTCAGAGCTACTGGGCTCACTAATATCCACTTATCAGTGATTGCATTTCATGTGTATTCTTTTGTGATTGGGTTAACTCACATAGGATGATTTTTCCAGATTCAACCATTTACCTACAAATTGCATGAATTCATTATTTTTAATTGCTGAGTAGTATTCCATTGTATAAATATACCACATTTTCTGTATCCATTCCTCCTTTGAGGGACTCCTGGGCTCCTTCCAGCTTCTGGCTATTATAAATAAGGCTGCTATGAACATAGTGGAGCATGTGTCTTTATTGCATGCAGGGGAATCCTCTGGGTATATGCCCATGAGTGGTATGACAGGGTCTTTTGGAAGTATCATGCCCAATTTTCTGAGGAACCGCCAGACTGATTTCCAGAGTGGTTGTACCATCTTGCAATCCCATCAACAGTGTAGGAATGTTCCTCTTTCTCCACATCTTCTCCAGCACCTGTTGTCTCTTGAGTTTTTTATCTTAGCCATTCTGACTAGTGTGAGGTGGAATCTCAAGGTTGTTATGATTTGCATTTCCCTGATGACTAATGATGTTGAACGTCTCTTAAGGTGCTTCTCAGCTATATGAATTTCTTCTGGTGAAAATTCTTTGTTTAGCTCTGTACCCCATTTTTTAATAGGGTTATTTGTTTTTTTGGGGTCTAACTTCTTGAGTTCTTTGTATATATTGGATATTAGACCTCTGTCGGATGTGGGGTTGGTGAAGATCTTTTCCCAATTTGTTGGTTGTCGTTTTGTCCTTCTGATAGCTAAAACTGCATGGTATTGGTACAGCAAAAGGCAAGTAGATCAATGGAATAGAATTGAAGACCGAGAAATGAACCCACAGAGTTATGGTCACTTGATCATTGATAAAGGAGCTACAACCATCCAGTGGAAAAAAGATAGCCTTTTCAACAAATGGTGTTGTTTCAACTGGAGGTCAACATGCAGAAGAATGCAAATTGACCCACTCTTATCACCTTGTACTAAGATCAACTCCAAGTGGACCAAGGGCCTCCACATAAAGCCAGACACACTGAAACTAATAGAAAAGAAACTGGGGAAGACCCTGGAGGACATGGGCACAGGGGGAAAGTTCCTGAACAGAATGCCAATAGCTTATGCTGTAAGATCAAGAATTGACAAATGGGACCTCATAAAATTACAAAGTTTCTGTAAGGCAAAGTACATGTCACAAGAAACACATTAACCATTGAAGATACCCTAAAATTTAATATCTAAGGAAAACAAACTATAAAGCAAAGGCAAAAATAAAAATAGGCTGGAGTAGCTATCCTATCCTTATATCAAAATAAACACCAAACTAAACTCAACTAGAAGAGATAAAATAGAGACACTACAAATTAAATATTGGTTCCCCTAATTTAATAAAGCAAACACTGAATGACATAGAAGAACACATAGTTACAGGGAAGTAATAGCAAAGAACTTCTATATTCTATTCTCCAATTTAAATAGGTCTTCCAAATGAAAAGCAATAAATTTTAGAGCTAAAACATACTTTCTGTAAGTATCCATAGCTGTATTTAACATATACTTACAGAATATTTTTCTCAACAGATAGGGACTAAATATTTTCTTGTAGCACATGGAACCTTCTCCACAACAGATCACATTACCAGACAAAAGTATAATATCAACAAATACAAAAAAGATAAGATAATTCTTTATCTCCTATCAGGCCATAATATAAAAATCAGCAGCAACAACAACAACAACATAAACTAACCAAAAAACAAACAAATAAACACACATATACACCAACACACAAACCTATAATTTGGTGACAAGAAAAACTGCAGAAACTACAAAAAAATACATGGAAACTAAACAACACATTTTTTGAATAAACAATGGGCAATCCAAGAAAATTTAAAACTAATATTTTAAGTATAACTGAGGTGATTTTTCTGCAATAATATTACTAAATATTCTATGCATTCAATTAACTTTTACCTCTACTCCTTCTACATCATGAATTTTCAAATTTTGGATTTTTGGATATATTTCAGACTTTTGGGAAATGCTCCATATATACTGGATCCTCAATTTTTCTTTATATATTGAAATTAAGAAATTCATAGAGACAAATATAAATAAAAACACATTCTATCAGAACTTCTGTGATGCAGCCAATGCAGTCCTAAGAGTGAAGTTCATAGTGATAAGTGTTCATATTAATAAATATGAGAGATATAAGGTAAATAACCTAATGATGCATCTTAAGACTCTCAAACTAGAAACTAAACAAAACACTGTAGATGGCAAGGAATAATAAAGATTACCAGGACAGGGAAGTGGGAATGGGTAGATTGGTGAACAGGGGGAGGGAAGAGGGCTTATGGGACTCTTGGGGAAGGGGGATCCAGGAAAGGGGAAATCATTTGAAATGTAAATAAAGAATATATCGAATAAAAAATTGGAAAAAAAGAAAGTGATCCAGATTAACAAAATGATAAAATAAAGATTAGGGAAGAGATTAATGAAATTGAGATTAAAGGAATGATGCACAAAATCAACCAAAGAGGTTTCTTTAAGCTATCAAGATAGATAAACTCTTAATTAATATGACAACAAGAAAGAGGGAAAGGATAAAGATTAATAAAATTAAAAATCTTCCAGGCATGGTGGCACACAACATTAATCCTAGCACTTGGGAGGCAGAGACAGGTTCAAGGCCTACAAAGCTAGTTCCAATACAGCCAGGGAAGTTACACAGGGAAACCCTGACCAAAAAACAATAAACAAACAAATGAACAAATAGATAAATAGGTAAATAAAAAATATCCAAAGGATACCACGTTTAATGAAATTCAGAATATCATTAGGAGTTACTATGAAAACTAGCATCCGAATGATAAGCTGGATAACCCAGAAGAAATAGAAGACTTCTAAGACATATCATCTACTAAAATTAACTCATAAAGACAAATAACAAAAACAAATATACTTCAAGCAATGAGATTGAATATCATATTAAAAGCCTCTCTTCAAAGACCAGAGATCAGACCAGACCCAAGACCAGATTGATTCATTGCTGAATCCCACCAAACTTTCTAGGAAGACCTCATAGCAATTCTTCCTAACCTGTTTCACAAGATATAACGTGAAGAATCACCACCCAATTTATCCTACGAAGCCAGAATCAGCTAGATACTCAATCCAGGTAAAGACACTGTAAAAAAAAAAAAAAAAAACCTACAGATGTAAATGTGAAAATTCTTAACAAAATACTAGCATTCTGAATTTATGAACACATTAAGATGATATGTTATGAAAAAATGGGCATCATCCCAGGATGGCAAGGTTGGTTTAGCACACACACACACACACACACACACACACACAGACACACACACACACACACACACACACACACACACACACACCAGTAAAAGCAATGTGCCCTGTAAGCTAAATCAAGGACGAAACTAAATTATCTCATGTGATGCTGAAATGGCATTTGACGAGCTTCAACATGCTGTCCTGTTTGAGATTTTAGGAAGAGTTGATGTATATATGAAACTCTCCCCTTATTTGATATAGTGACAGAAGTCTTATTTATAGAAATTAGGTAGAGAAAATCATAAAATGTATAACAATAAGGGAAGAAGTAAAATAATTCAGCTGTGAAGATAACATGATTGCTTAATTAAAGGACCCAATGGAGTATATCAGAAAACTCTTGGACCTAATAAACATAGTAAAGTTGCCACCTACAAACTCAATAATAACAATGATAGTAACAACAACAACAACAACAACAACAACAATAAAGTAGGTGTCTTTAATTATACCAAAAACTCAACTCTCTGAAAAAAAATTAGGAAACATATTTCATTTAATAGTCACTCTCCCTAAACATAAGTATTTAGGAATATATATAACCAAGAAATAAAATCTCTACAGTGAAAGTTTCAAGATATTGACAAAGGAAATCACAAAAGATACTAGTTGATAGAAAAATATAACATGTTTCAAGATCGACAAGATTAATATTGTAAAAATGTCTCTGCTACCAAAATTAATATAAAACTTAATGTGATACCTATAAAATTGCCATATCATCGTCGACAGACATAAAAAAAAATACTAAGAATTCATATGGTCTCACAGCAGTCCACAAATATCTGAAGCAATCTTAAGAAGTGTGATTAATTTTAGAGGTAAGAATTATCATACTCAACATCAAATTATACCATAGAGCTGTAGTAATAAAGACAGCCTTATAACAGGCATAAAAATGGACAAGTAGACCTAAGGATTAGAATAAAGAAGCCAAAAATAAAATGGCAATGCTATGCCCACTTAAATTTGACAAAAGTGGCAGTAATGTGCTTTGAGAAAAAGACAGCCTGTTCAATGAATGGTGTCAGCAAACCTGGATTTCTACTGCAGAAGAAGGAAACTAGATACTTATATTTCACCCTGTATGAAATCAATTAATATGAACCAAATGCTTTAATTTAAATTATAAGACTTTATATAATACATAATATAAGTTTTAAGAACCTTATAGAAAAAACAAAACACAGGGGATATACTTCAGAATATTGAGCGAGGCAAGAACCTTTTCAAAAGAACACCAAGAGTAGGAGTACTCCCAAAGGAGTACCCTATCAATAGTTAAGCCACCATGAACAGACAAACTTTCTGTATTGCAAAAGAAACAGCCAGTAGAACTAATAGACCCCTCAGAATGGCAAGGAATCTTTACTGGTTACAATTCAGACAAGTGAGTAATATCTGGAATTTACAAATGACTGTAGAAATTAAGTATCAATGATATAAAACTAGGGAGGCCGTGGGGGGAGGAGGGGGAGGGATTGAGGGGCTTAGGGGAGCTGGGATATCAGGAAAGATTATACCATTGGCATTGTAAATGAAGACGAATTTCAATTAAAACATGGGAAATAAACTGAGAGTCTTAAAAGAAATGCAAAAGAAACACAAATAGACGATAAGTGTTTTAAAAAGCTGCAGTATCCCTAACTATCAAGGAAATGTCACTTCTCCCTTGTCAGAATGGCTCTCCGGAGCCAATCTAACAGCAACCACAGGAGAGGATGTGGAGAGAAAGGAGTACTTGTGCACCTTGGCTGCTGTGCAAATAAATCCAGCTCTTGTGGAAAATGGTTTCCCAAAGAATTAAAAAAGAACTGTCATATGATCCAGAAAGTTCATTCCTGGTCACATGCTAATAGAACTCCATGTGCTACCAGAGGTGTATGTGTAAGACCCGAAAGAAAAACGGAGACACCGCTGCACCCCACGCCTTGGAAGCCGGCACCCCAATCACACACAAGAAACAGACCTGATGCAATTTTCAAGAGGGATTATAATTTCCAGAGCTCTGGGGGTCACAGTCTCACCATGCAGGGTAAAAGAAGTGAGCCGCTTGGGCAGAATTGGATTGGCTTTTTATAGGCTTATAACAGAACCCACCTACCACAAGCTTCTAAGCCAATCAGTTCAAACCATCTGAGCCCGCAGTCTCTTGAACAAATCAGCCTCCCACAGAGGCCGGATGGGACATGGTTAAGTCATTTCCGCTTACGTGGTGTCCGCTCTCGCCTCAGCTTCTCCGCAGGAGGGGGAGGCGGGAGAGGGTGCTAGGGACCTTTTCCAGCCTGCAGCCTTTATCCTTTCATCTGCTTCCCAATATTTTTTGCTGTTTTACTCTCTATAGCAAGAAAATGGAGAGAGCTTAGTTGCCTATCAACAGATAAATAATGAAAAATTTCCCTCTTTCCCTCTCTCCATATATATGTGTGTGTGTATATATATGTATATATATATATATATATATATATATATAATAGATAGATAGATATGCATGTATAATAGAATACAACTCAACTCTAGAGAAAAAATAAAAATTTTCAGGAATATGGGTGGACTTAGAATTTATAATATTAAGCAAGATCATATAATCTCTGAAAAAATAAACAACATGCTCTCTCTCATATGCAGAGCACAGCCATAAATATATATACATACATATATGTATATGTGTGTGTGTGTGTTTATGTTTGTGTGTGTATACACATACACACAAATGCAGCACCTACATTTACACATATATATGTAAACAATTGTACAGTGGGTACAATGTGAAGAGAACAAGAAAGGATGAGCATACACAACAAGAAAGGGCTGAATTTGGGAAATGGAGACAAGTTATGAAAGAGGTTATAAGGCTAGGTGTTTTCCTATTATGTAAGAGATTTTATGTAGTTTTCATGGTGGATAGTATATAATATATATTTGATGCTGACTACACATAATTTAATGTGAAGTTTCATGGCTTCAGTTCCGAATGCCCCTTCAATTTGTATAGAAATTCACTGAGTTCTATAGACTTTGAGTCTAGTTAATGGTATGTTATATGGACTTACTTCAATATTGAAGTGCTTTAGTCCCCTTTAACATTTTTTGTTTAATAATTTCTTTTCACATGTAACTGAAATGAACCTCCTACATCAATTTATAAGTGTCCTCTTTTTATTCCTCTGATGAATTTATATATTAGCTGTGTGATTATTTTGAGGACATTATGAAGAATGTACACTACAGACACAGTGGGCAATGTACCATGGCAGGAATCTTCAGGAGTATGACTTAATTGTCTATTTTTTTATTTGATACTGAAAAGTAAAATCCTATGTCATCACTCTGCATTTCTGACTGGGCCTTTGGATTTATCTTGGAATGTCATAATGTTCTCATAAACAAAGCAACACACAACCGTCCTATACCTCACAGGAAACATTTTAAGTGTGCAGGTAGACTAGTATTCTTCTTGGGGTCCGGCAAGCTGGATCCAAAACATGCAGTAGTTGTAAGCCTCCTGTTGATTACGTGGTTCAGTCAAACCTTGTAGGGTTAGTATGAGATGTAACACTAGTGTAAACAGGGGGCAGGAGAAAGCATAGCAACTGCTACCACAGTTTACATTTCGACTTTTCCTTATGACTAATTTAAAGTACAAACATCAGGAGTGAACAATGACTTTAATAAAATGAAAACAATCTGCCTTGTCTAAAAGTTCTCAGAGAATCAAGTGCTGGATGGAGATTCTTTTCCAGAGTCTTCACGGTTCAAATTACATCTAATCCACTACTCTAGTATCTTTAACAGATGTCCCATGTTGTTCATATCCAAAATGTCAGTAATAATTTTCCTTAGTGCATCTGTGTTCAGGAAATGGAAGGAAGAAATAGATGAAGATGAAAAGGATGCAAAAAGTAGCCTTTTTAGAAAGGTTCCGAAATCTGCTGCTAACATTTTAATAACACAGAATCTCCCGTCACACAAACCAACAAAAGATTTCCCAAAAACGTGCCTTTCTCAGCTTTGTGCTGCCACTGCACCTTAGAGCATCACTTGAAGCCTAAGCAACAAGTACCAAAGAAGGGGTGGGAGCCTGTGCCTGCATCCAGTGGGGAAGCTGTTCATACTCTTCTCATGCTTATCTCTCCCTCTCTCCCTTCCTCCCTTTTTTCTTCTCTCCTTCCCGCTACCACCCTTTCTCCCCCATCTCTCATTTTTTTTTTTTTTGGTGTGACAACCAAATAAAAATGAATGATGGAACCGAAATAAAATTAAACACATTCTGCTCTGTTGTTATGGTAACTGGAGTGCTTGAAAGGTATACATTGTTTTCACAACATAAATCATACATTTCAAATTATTTATTTTAGAGCTTGCTGCAGGGTTTGCGTAGCAGCTGAAGCACAAAAGCAAGTTGCTTCCCAGTTGGCACAAACTTAGTGTTGACTAATTTGTTAGATTTTTATTTTAGTCGATCTGCAATTTGACTTAACTGCAATTTAATTTTGTTTCACAATGATCAGGAACAGTAAAATCCAAGTCCTAACAGTAGACATTTGAATTTTATTGAGGAAATTACTTGCATTTTTTGTTTATAATTTACTAACAGAATAAGTTCATCATTTCCACCAGATTAAAACCATCTCAAGGAGAACATGACAAAGTACAGTGTCACTGGGTGTTAAAGGGACCAATAGGTTAAGATTAAATTCTGTTTCATGGTCCACACATTGCCAGAAAGTGTGTTGGAAAACATTCACCTGAATACACAGCTCAGGGAAGCAAGCAAGTTTCAAACTTTTGCCAGCAACTGAAACTATCCCTTTTTAAAAACAAAATTTTAAATGCAGAGTTTTTATTTGTGGTGGGTAAATGAGATACAAAGATTAGGGAAAATGTTTGATGGCTATAAAGAACTGTTTATGCTTTAAAATTGTTGGGCAAATCTTAAATGAAAAAGACTTAAATTCAAATATATTCAGTCTTGAAGTAGACTAGACCTGTTTATCCAGTTTTGATGATGTTATGATGAATATATTAGTGACAACACACAGAGGGAGACAGAGGTTGAAGGTAAAGTGAATATGACTTTCAAGCCACCCATTCACTCTGCTAGATGTTCCCCCAAATCTGTTTCTACATCACAAAGGGGGCTCTGCTCACTGAAAAACTGGGCAGGAACAGAGATGCAAAGCATGAGCCAGCCTTGGAGGACACCGTGTCGCTCTGCTTAGCAGCTTAGCAGCTTAGCATCAGCTGGGAAAGTTCCGGTGCTTTATAGTGTTATGCAGATTTGAAAGGCAAGAGAACAGAGTTTCTCAGAACTTCATTAAGTCTCCACAGGAAAGATGCAGCTCTTCTTAAAAAAATCCCTTGTTCTTTCTACCTTCTTCATCACAATTAAAGCTGCTGCCTCTGTTTTTCAAATGCCGAAGAGGAAAGCTTGGCTGAGAAAAGTGTTTTGTTGCTAAGACACAGATTGGTTGTCTCCATGCTCCCTTATGTCTCAGGCACCCATCAGGCCTCCTGTGCTGTAGGGCATCTGCTGCCTTTCTCCCTTAAGAGTACACACACACACACACACACACACACACACACACGACACACACACACACGACACACACACACGACACACACACAGTCCTCTCAGCTCCCAACACACATCTGCATTCTCAGTAACACCAACCTTTCAGTGCTCAAATCTGGGCCCTACTCTACAGTTCTGCTTAGTTCAGCATGTTAAGAATCATCTAGGCTAGCAGCTAAACACTTTTATTCATAAAGATTTAAAACAAAAATTAAAAATGTAAAAGGAACTGTTTTCTTGCACTTGAGTCAAGCAGTGGAGGAAAGTGATAAACTGTATTCTCTCTTAATCTTCAAACCAAGGTGATTTTAGTGTTAGCCCCCTCAGAACTTTCCATATCTGTCCCCCAAATCTCCTCCATGCATCTAAAATGTGGAGTCCTGTTTTCATTCAAGATTTTTATTTAAGGTTCGAATGAACAATATATATTGTACAGTTTTCCTTAGGTCTAATAGTAGCAAAGGCTGCCCTGTTTGCTATTTAGAGCTTATTCACACAATGAATAGACATCTACTAATTTTCAGTACTCAAAACACATTTAAAATGCAAAGGGTCTTACAAAAAACTTGTAGAAATCACAGTGAATGAAATGTCCAATAACAATAATTTCTGAAAATTATTAGCTACTAAGAGAAGCTTCCCATTACATGGTGAGCACATTATATTTTATTCTGAAACACTGTCCTTCCCATCTAAAATTATGTCCATTCTAAAACTATGTGCTTTCCATCCTTAACTAGCTTATAAACTCTTTAAAAGCAAAAGCATCCTAGGTGTGTATTTGTAATACTTCCCAATATGGTCTGTACAGCAGTAGGATGATCTTGTTTTAGAAAGTGTTATAATCTGTTTGCAATCCTAACTATAAGCACCTGCAACATGTTAGGAGACAACTCCCTTTTAGATCTGCTGCTTCCTCCAGTGTTTTAGAAGCAGGTGAACACACTGGTGCTATTCCAGAACACACTGCAAGTTATTGTGGATAATATTCTACTCCACAGAAAGCTGGAAGCTCAGTTATAGCCATAACTTGTACAGAGGGTGATAATTAGTGAGCCTTCTTAAAGAGCTCAGGCACTATAAAAGCCAAAGGACCAAAATATCTGCTGTGAGATTCCATTGCTTAGAAAAAACAGGGAAGTTTCACCAATGACACTTCAACAACATGGCTGCCTAAACTGCACATGAACAATTTCAACTACAGTTCTCATTTCAGTGTTGATAGAGGTAATCTCATGACACCCCCATGCCTGAAAAACTATAGGCAATTAATAACTGTGTAGAGAGGGAGAATTAGCCTTCCCCAGGGATGAGCCCCCTGATTGATTGCCAAATATGAAGTGATCATCCTTAGAAACATATGTATACAAGCAACACTGCTTGGACTTAGTAAGTTATATTTATATATTGATTTTATTTGCTTATCCATATATGTAACAACAATTACTAAAGAAGAGGAGGCTGTGAATTTGGAGAGAGGGGTTCAGACCTGGGCAGTGTAGGAATGAGGAAAAAGAAGAGAGAAATTATGGGCAGTGTAGGAATGAGGAAAAAGAAGAGAGAAATTATGTGATTATATGTTAACTAAAAATGAATAGAAATAGTTTATCTTTAGTTCTTTTGAAGAACACAATGGTTTTGCATCCTATGTTGCTTGTCACAGAGTTGAGGGACATGCCTGCCCTAAGACATCTATCTGTGTTGAGCACCAGTCATGGAGACTTTCAGAGAGCTCAGCGCTACAGCTTCCAGGTCCAGCCATTCAACCAGCCACATCACCTAGGGAATGAGTAACAGGTGAAGATTCTCAGGACCCCTTTACATTCTATTAGGACCCACTCACACGGCCAAGAAAAGCACAAACTAAACACTTGACATTTATTTAGATGAAAAATCTAATATTGATGGATACTTTTTACACCTTTAAGTGTTTCTTTTTATAGAAACTTAAAAATAAATCTGTAAACTAGTCTACCTTTAGAACAATGCCAAGGACAAGCCTGTTTTCATCCTCTCTGTCTTTCTGCCTCCCCTTCCTAGGGGTTCTAGCACCCCCTCTGCTCTCAGGTCTCTCCCCTTGGAGACTTCAGCCTGCTCTAGTTCACTTTTTCAACCGAATAGGCTTAAACCACAGTTCTCTTCTGAAAGGCTAGGCTCTCTGGAGCCTGTATCAGGACTGTGGAATCCCCAAGTCTTCCCAGTACATTATCCTAAAGATGAAGTCTCCATAGTAATGAAATACAACATCCTCTCACAAAAGAGAGAGAGAGAGAGAGAGAGAGAGAGAGAGAGAGAGAGAGAGAGAGAGAGAGATTAAGCTAAACTTCTCAGAAAGGTGCCTAGACATTGGAGTCCATAGTGAACTCTAAATGCAGTCAAGTTGAAGGTAATCACAATGTCAAGTTGACATACAGTCATACCTGAGGTTATGATTAATTTCCAAAATAAGGAATAGCTGGATCTTAATTGAACCTAAAACAAACAAAAAACCCAAAACATCCTCTCACCTGTGTTCATGTTTAGATGCAGTTTGACTCCCAAAGGCGCATGTTCAAAGCTTACTTCCAAGTGTGTTAAGGGGTAGAAATGGTGCTATACTGGGCCTGCTGTTTGGAGTATCCTCATATGAGATCACTCTTTTTTTTTTTTTTTTTTTTTTTTGGAATTTTGTATTGGATATATTCTATATTTACATTTCATTTCCCCTTTTCTGGTTCCCTGCCCCTGAAAGGTCCCACATGCCCTTTCCCCTCCCTGTGTTCCCCCCTCCACCCCTTCCCACTTCCCTGTTCTGGTATTCCCCTACACTGATGCTTTGAGCCTTTCCAGCACCAAGGTCCACTCCTTCCTTCTTGTCAGACATCATTTGGTATGTGAATTGTGCCTTTGGTGCTCCAATATTCTATGCTAATATCCACTTATCAGTGATTGCATTCCATAGGTATTCTTTTGAGACTGAGTTACCTCACTTAGAATGATGTTCTCCAGCTCCATCTATTTCTTTAAGAATTTCATGAATTCATTGTTTCTAATGGCTGAATAGTATTCCATTGTGTATATATACATTTTTTGTATCCATTCCTCCGTTGAGGGACATCTGGGTTCTTTCCAGCTTCTGGCTATTATAAATAAGGCTGCTATGAACATAGTGGGGCATGTATCCTTATTGAATGCTGGGGAATCTTCTGGATCACTCTTGATCTCTAGTTTCCTGCTTCTCTATAACTGCTCTCCTTCTAGTTCTCCAGCACAGTAGCACTAACTACACTGTGACTAAGGTAAGGCAGTCCTTATCAAAGCTACACAGGTCTTTGTATGTCCTTGACTCTTGAGAAGAGATCATAGACTTCTTTCAGTTACAAAATACCCGGTTCCATGTATTTCATAACATACATAGAAAATACTGATATTACTATAACAATTGGAAATGTCTAAGTTGTCCTTCTATGTAGAAAATAATTTCTCCTCATTTCCCCACCTTCACTCAGTTTCTTCAATACAACGTCTAAGTATCACTTCAGAAGGTCTTCTTCAACATGCACATGGCAAATAGCCGTTCTCTTCCACATATGTATTCTTCTGCTATACTTTTTATTTTGCATGAAAAAATAACCATATTGGTAGAAGATAGACAAATGATAGATAATTGATAGATAAACACATGGATATACAGGTAGATGATAGATGATGGGGAGTAGATAAATAGATGCTAGATAGATGAAAGATTATATATTATGAATACATTATATATTATATACAATACATATGTATATAGCTAGCTTTTATTTTATCATAGGGAGGAATTAGTATCCAAATTTATAAACTAACTATGTACCACCATATTACAACAAATATAAACTTTACAAAATATCTTGGAGTCTATAAATATTATATTAAGACTAATTAGCCTAAGAAACCAGAAAAAATTGCTTAAAGGAACATAATAAAAGGTAAGTTTATTTTAAGACCACTAACAGATTTTCAGAAGACAAAACTCTTAATGTTCTTTATGCATATCATAAATAGCATGCTTAATTTACACCAGCTCTTATCTCATTTACAATAGCAGAATAAATTTATTGAATTTATTCTTTATTTTTAATAACATGTTCACTTAAAGCATTACACACACACATACACACACACACCACAGACCAGACTCATATAGACAGTTTCCACATGGTATATTTTATCATAGGTGATAAATACCCAAGGTTTTACAGCAATTATACCTAAGATAAAACTCAAGCCTCAATATACTAATGGCAATCCAGTAATATCTGGCTTTGCTTTCCCTTTAACAAGTTTAGATTAGTGGGTAGTAGTCATCATTTTACCATGTTTGGGGGCAGATTTGATCTCATGTTTGAATCCTCACATACATTCAAGAGAGCAATGAACAGCCATTTAGATTTTCTTTCCTTATTCTCATGTGCAGCATGTTCTCAAATAAAACCATTGGTTTTAACTACAGTTCTCAGTTCCCTATTTCCCTTTGATTTTTGTTTTTCAATATATGTCTGTTCTCCTTAGCTCTCATTATTTATTTCTAAATGTGTAAATATCCCAGTTACTTTTCCTAATTCTAACATCTCCAAATATTTAAAAGACAAATTAAATTGTGTCAAAAATAGGGTAAAAAGTTTTTTTTCATACTCATTCATACCCCTAGAACAAACATACATCCCAGCTTTTAAATGCACAGTCTGGGTGTCTTCTTTCTGATACGTTTAAGTATTAGCAGTGTTTCCTTCCATTTTCACAAATGTCTTATCTGAATCATTACTGATTTTGCCAATAGTCTTATTTTTGTCATTATTTGGTTTGAATATATTCTTGTCTACAGTTTTCATTCTTGACATTAGAAGAGGTAAGGTTAACATCACACACGCTTTATTCTTTTACAACTCAATGCATCAAAATGATGGATTATTGATTAACATAGGCTATGTTAATCATGATGACTGGCGTGAATCAACCCTTAATGACTACTAAAGTTTGAATAGTTGTATCTAAAATGAAAGTTTTTGTTGCTAATAATTTTCTACATGAATCATCTTCAGGTTATCAAGTCCAGTCAAATTACTGTGACATTTTTTTTTTACCATGATTACTTACTCATTCTTGAAACTACCATTGACCATTTACAATGTACTACTTGAAATGTCATAAAGGATGCACAGAGGCAGAAAAACTAAGAAAACGAAGATATAAATAAGTAAGGTCAACAGTTTCAAGAGATGCTGTAACTAGATTTAAGATCCTACGAAGATGCAAAGAGGAAATAGAAAAATGAGTACGAAGAAGAAATAAACTTCAACAAACAAATGACTTGGGTGGGTCCTGGAAGTTGAGAAATTGTTCCATGACAGAGAATTTGATTATTTTAGATATGACCATGATGATGAGAAGATCTTTAGTCAAGTTATATTTAAAGATATTTAAATAATCAATATTACTGAGGTGGCATAAATGAACCCATCATGTCTGTAAAGATCACTGTTCAGTAAGGATTATTAGTCAATCATGATGAGTCTCTGGCCAGTACCAGATGACTCATGTATGGAGTTCACTTAAAGCATTACACACACACACACACACACACACACACACACACACACTCACACACACACAGAAGTAGAGAAAGTTGGCCTGCTAATCGGGTAAAATTCTGGAGATAGGGAGTCTCTTTAGGGGTCCATATGCTAAGGCTTAGATTTTGGGGTGGTGTTGTTGGGAGATGGTAGAACTTTTTACATATGGAAGGAAGTTAGGTATTTGTGTATCTAACATCAAACAGAGTACTAAGATCTTGGCCCCTAATTGCTCTTTGTTTCTTGGCTGTAGTGAGTTAAGCACCTTTAGTGCCATGAGCTCTTGGCCAGGTTGTATGGTCTTACTACAGACCCAAAGACAAATGTAGCCAGGTAACCACAGGTTGAAGCCTCTAAATACTTTTAACTTTAAGAAGGTACAAATTAAAAGATGTTTGGGCTGTAGTAAGTTTTCCTTCACTGTGGTGAAAAAGGTAAACTTCTGAAAGGCAACCAAGAGCAACAGGAATATGCAATGTTGTTTGGGGAACTTTTTGGGCTTCCTTGACCAACAACTCAAAATCTCAAAAATATATTTTTGTTAGAGTGTATAATTCTTGCGGGGAGAATTATCACCCAACTGGCATAAATTATGATTCCATAAATTTCCTGCTGTTATTTCAGGTTACTTGTTCACATGTGAAGATTTGAATCTATTATCCACATGTGATATATATCTCACTTATACAGTATAACTGAGGTGCCATGGAGGTCCGAATTCAGAAAGGATTATTTGTCTTGATGGGCAGAGTGAAAAGTGAGAGACACACAAGAAGACGGTGCCTGTGGACTCAGCAATCTTGAAGCATTGCTGATGTGCAAATGTTCATTAGGTGATGCCCCACAACTTTTGAGTTTTTCCCATCCAGTTTCAGGTCCTCAGTCAGGGCAGCATCTGACTCAAAGACCCTACAGTTCATAAGGCCAGTCAGCCATGAACCTTGGTGGCCATTTGAGTGAATATCCTCACTGGAGCTGACTACAAATGTAAATATGTCCAATCACCTTTTTTTGTGGTAGATTCATTTTCTCACATTCTTTAATAGAATCTGGGTTGAAATTATAATTTTGTGACAAATTTTAGTGGGTAAATTTAGTGCAGTGAATTCCCAGTTGGAAAAGCATATGAAAATGTTCTTCATTCTTACAGTAGGACAGATCTGTGTAATGTCACTGCAGACAGAGTCTGCCATTCATTGCTTACAACAGAACTTCATTTACACTGTGGTGACCAGGACTTGTGACACCCTCCATGTTCTCAGCAGAGTTTCTTCCTTGGGCTTCCATGGGCTGCTAGAAACTTTGTCGTGTTGGGCCTCTCTGTGTACAGAGTAGTGGATAACTATTGTTTTCTCCTTCATTCTGTATTTGAAAAGAAGAGGGGAAGGAGAACAAAAGCACAGAATAATATACATGTACAAAAATGTCATAATGAAACCCATTACTTTGTGTGCTAACTAAAAATGTAACAAGTGGACAAAGATTGTACTTCCTCTCTCATACCAGAGCCTCACAGCTCCCCTATGAAACTCTGTGCTCTCAGTATGTGTCCCATATGCTTAGTGTTCAAGGAGACTGCAGTAGGGAGATGCTCCTGAGGTGTCTTTGAGTACAGGACAGTACAGCCTTGCACACATTCTTTTCCACAAAAAAGAGAAAAAAACTCAGTGACTATGTTAAATTCCCCCTTACTCAGTTGTAATGACAGGCTAGGCAACCTGCAGGGTTTGAGGTTCAGTGACATCTGCCCAGGACAGTAAGTCATGGCCTATTCTTTGCATCCTATTTCTGGTTTTCTTGGAGCAAATCCCAGCTTAATAATTTCAGCTTGTTTTTCTGTGAATAGAAAAGAGTGAGGACTTAATGCAAATGTGTTTAATGACCACATTTTAAAATAAAATCTGGGGCAAGTTCCACAGTACCAATTATTGGTGAATCTTTTCACAGTGAATGATTTCATCTTTTGTCCTTCAGTTTTGGATCTTTGAGAAGATTCTAGGAATTAGGGATCCTTTCACTCAATAGCCTGTTAAATGATTATAACTACTATGCTTGCTATAACTTTTTATAGACCCTCAACATAAATCACTAACTCCAGTTGCTCTAGAAATATTCTAAGTTGGTTTGGAAAATGGCAGCAGCTGTTGCTGGAATAGGGGTGGTCTTTAAATGTAATTATAAGATTTAATTTGTGACACATGTCCCTTGATATACAGTTATGAAATTTTGATTGGTAATATGGAACTTTATAGAAAATATGTTTATAGGATTAGGAGTTGTAGCCATGTTGAAGGAGTTCTGTCACTGGGAGTGGGCTGTGAGGTTTTTAAAAGTCCATCCGTGCTAAGCCCAATTGTCTCCTCTTTGCCTGCTCTCTGAGCATCAGGACATAGAGCTCACAGCTACTTTCTAGCACCATGCCTGTCTGCATTCTGCCATGCTCTATATCATGCTGAAAATGGACCAAGTCTGTGAAACTGCAAGCAAGCCCCCAAGTAAATGCTTTCCTTTATAAGAGTTGCCTTGGTCATGTGTCTCTTTACAGCAACAGAACACTAAGATAATGGTAATGTGAAAACAATTTTCTTCCAAGAAGGGGTAGAATTAAAATATTTGCCTATTTTGTTCTTTCTTCCACATATTGCCAGAAGACATCAAATTTATGATTCAAAGAAAAGATGGTTTATGCCAGAGAATTTTTGCCTGTGTTATTTGCTGTGCTAGCAGTTATGAGTGCTAATTTTCATGGTAACAATAACAAAGTAAACTTCTATGTCTCTGTCTTAATTAGGGTTTCCATTGCTGTGAAGAGACACCATGACTGAAACAACTCTTATAAAGGACAAAGGGTTGAGTTCAGTATCTGTTTCTTATACGTATGTATGTTTAACATGTTTAGATATGACCATTCAGGGAGTTCATTCCTAGAGAAGACGGCTGTCCTTCAATCCATTAATTTCCTATAACTCTTCATCTAGGGTAGAATCTTATAAGATTTTCACCATCCAATTTGGCATCTCATCTGACATTGCTGTATTGCTCTTATTTTTTTCCTTCAGTTTTCTTTCTTTCACTTTTCCCTTTTATTGAAAGTAGTTTTATTTATTTATATAATATATCTTAATTATAGTTTTCCTTCTCAAATCCTCCATATTTCCCCTCCCTATCTGTACCTACTCCCATTAGAAAAGAACAGGCTTCAAAGAGAGAATAATCAAACACGGAGAACTAAAATATCATAAGATGAAGCAAAAACTATCATATTGAAGTTGGACACAGAAACCCAACAGGAGAAAAAGAGTCCAAAGAGCCTGCACAAATGCCAGGGATCCACTTGTTCTCAGAGTCAGACTTCCCATAAAAACACTAAGCTGAAGCTGAAAGCTATAATGTATATGCATAGGATCTGGTATAGAACCATGAAGGCCCAGTACTTGCTGTGTCAGTGTCTGTGAGCTCCTAGTGCCTTTTTAGTTGATTCAGGGGGCTTTGTTTTCTTGATGTTCTCCATCTCCTCTACTACTCACAGTCTTTTCTATTCCTCTTCTGCAGGATCAGTACCAAGGGGAGACAGTTGGTTAAGATCTCCCATTTGGATTCTTTCTCCATGTAATGGCTGTGGGTCTCTGCATCTGTTCCCATTTACTGATGGAGGAAGTCTCTCTAGTGATGACTGGATAAGGCACTGATGTATGAGTACAGATGGATAACATTAAGAGTCATCTTATTATTTAATTCTTTAGACTAGTACTGTTTGGATTTCACCCTCAGTATCTGGGCTATCTAGTCTCTGGCTCTTGGTTACCCAAGCAAGTGGAGTAGAGTGGGCCTTAAGTCAAATCAGCCAGTGGTTGATTACTCCCACAAGTTCCCACTATTGCTATAGCACAATTTTCAGACAGGGCAGATGGTAGGTAAAAGGTTTTATGGCTATTTTGGTGTTCACATTTATCTTTTGCTAGCCTTCAAAGTACTTTTCTGCACCACAGATACTAGAGTTAGGACAATGGATCCACGGGGGCACCAGCCCAACTTCTCCATGTTCAGTTAGTTGTATGAGAGTTGTGCTCAGCAGTGGCCCACACTGCCTCTTTGTAGCAAGCAACATTTTGTCTTAGCATCAGTCTGAGTTTGGGGATTCCATGGGACCTTCGTTGGCAACAAGTCTATTGAGTTCAACTTAGTCTTGCCACTGCCTAGTGACATAAAATGACCAGTTGAGTCTCTGTATGGCCCCCTCCTAGGAGTCTTCATTAGGATCACCTTCTTATATTTCAAGAAGTTTCCACTGCTTAGGTTTCCACACCATCCTTCAAATGCCTCAAATTCCAGCCATCTGCTCTTGCACTCTCCCACTCCACCTCACCCCATTCCCCCATACAATACCTCTGTGCCAGTCCTCAGCTCCCCTCAGCCAACCCATAAAATCTATTCTACTTCTCCTTCCTAGTGAGATCCATGCACTCCATCCAGACCCTTCCTTTTTACCTGACCTCTCTAGGTCTATGGACTGTAGCTTGGATATCATTTATTTAATTGGAAATATCGTCTTATAATAAAATCTTTCTGGATCTAGGTTATATCACTTAAGATGGTATTTTTGTATTTCTACCTATTTGCCTACAACTTTCATGATTCAATTTTTAAAATACATCTTAGTATGACTCTATTATGTAAATGTACCACATTTTCTTTACTCAGTCCTCAGCTGAGGGGCATCTAGATTGTTTCCAGTTTCTGTATATCATTAATAAAACCACAATCAATATGGCTGAGCATGTTCTTATGGTAACATAGACATTTTTTTGGATACCCAAGAGTGGCATAGCTGGACCTTCAGGGGATTGATTCCCATTTTCCCAGGAGAACCACCATATTGATTTCCATAGTGGCTAAACAAGTTTTCACAACCACCAGTATTAAAGAAATATTCCTTTGCTCCACATTTTCATTAGCTTGTGCCATAACTTTCGTTTTTCATACTGATGGGTGTAAGATAAGATTTCAAAGTAGTTTTTATTTGTATTTCTAGATGCTAAGGATGTTGAACATTTCTTAAAGTGTTTCTCAGCCATTTTACTTTCTTCTATTGACAATTCTGTTTACATATGTACTCCATTTTAAAACTGGATTTTTTTTTTGTTTTCTTAATAACTAGTTTGTTAAGTTCTTTATATATTTTGGATATTAGCCCTCTACCAGATGTGAAGCTAGTAAAATATTTTTCCATTCTATAGGCTGCCACTTTGTCTCATTGATGGTGTCCTTTGCCATAAGTTTTTCTGTTTCATGAGGTCTTACTTATTAACTATTTAACTTAGTGCCTGAACTATTGGTATTCTGTTAAGCAAGGCTATCAGATTCAGTGTATTGTGTTATATACAGGTTGATAAGTATTTATTGAGTATTCTCATTTTCTTGTTCATTGTGTATTCTACATGCAGACATCCAGTCTGACCAGAAACATTTGTTGAAAATGCTTTTTCTCTTATCCATTGTGTATTTATTCTTTTCCAGTTTGCATCCTTTTGAGCTCCTTCAGTTGACTTATTGCTCTGGCTAAAACTTTAAGTATTATATTGAATAAATATAAAAACGGTATACGACCTTGACTTATTTCTGATTTTAATAATACTGCTTTGAGTTTCTCTCTATTTAATGTGATGTTGTCTATAGACTTGCTGTAAATTGTCTTTATCATATTACGATATGTTCTTTGTTTCCCTGATCTCTCCAGGACTTATCTTTAAAGGAGTGTTAAATTTTTCCAAAGGCCTCTTCTACATATATTGTGATGAACATGTGTATGTTTTCATTTCAATTTATTTATATGGTAGATTACCTTTATTGGTTTTTATATATTAAACCATCCCTGAAACACTTGGATGAAGCCTTGTTGATCATGTTAGGTAATGTTTTATATGTATTCTTGGACTTGTTTTACATTTGTTTTATTGCATATTTTTTGTATCTCATTACAAGCATATCATATTGGAAATTGTTCTGTAATTTTCTTTGTTGAAACATTGTATGGTTTGGGTATCAGGGTGGCAGCGCCCACATAAAATGAATTTGGCAATGTTCCTTCTGTTCCTATATTATAAAATAATTTGTGGAATATTGGCATTAGCACCTTTTTGAAAGTTTGGTAGAATTCTGTGTTCAAATCATCAGGGTCTGGGATTTTTTTTGGGGGGGAGGGGAATTGGGAGACTTTTTAATGACTGTTTCTGTGTCACTAGGGGTTATAGGTTTATTTAAATTGTTATCTGATCTCGATTTAACTTTGGTAAGTTTTATCTATTGAGAAATCATTCCTTCCTTCCAGATCCTCCAACTTGTTGGAGTATAGGTTTTTTTTTTTAAAGTATATCCTTAAATTTATCTGGATTTCTTCTTTGCTTGCGGTTATATCCTTTCTTTTCTTTCTTATTTTGTTAATTTGGATAGTCTTTCCCAGCCTTTTAGTTAGTTTGGATAAGGGTTTGTCAACCTTGTTGATTGTCAAAGAACAAACTCTTTGTTTCATAGATTCTTTGCATTTTTTTAATTTCAGTCCTGAATTTGATTATTTCTTGACATCTTCTCTTTTGGGGCAGTTATTTCTTTTTGTTCTATAACTTTCAGGTATGTAAGTTCCCAGTATGAGATTTCTCCAGGCCTGATTTGCTGGTGTAATCACAGGGAATGTCTGCTGGCGTTGGAGGTCAGGATACTTGGATGATTTGGAGGAAGTTAGGTTTGAAGAAGTCTTTTTGTTCTTTAGGATCAGAGAAGAAAGGGAGATTGCAGTGGTGGTTTTCCTGCTAGAGAGCTGGGGATGAGGCCGGGTGCATAGACAAGAGAACTGGAAAACTGAGTTTGGCATTAGATTAGTTCTTACCCTGGGAAGAGTGGACCTTGGATTAGCAAGTGTGCTTTCCTTGAGTAGCAGTTGTGATAAAGTAAAGAGTGGGGGAGGGAGTAAGAGAGGGTGACCTGTGGCATCCACAGGAGATTTGGCCAAGGGGAGAGAAGGCTTTAGCTGGTGTAGTTGCAGTTCTAGGGATGAGAATGAGGGATGGATTTGAAAGGGAAGAAGGCATGGTGAGGGGCTTCAACTAGTTTATCTGTGTTTCTGTTGTCCTTAGGTGGTATGTTCCCAGTGAATGCCTGCTGTTGTTGGGGGATGTATTAATAATGGGATTAGTTGGGAAAGGGAAAGTTAGGAGAGAAGATTTTAGTTATAGTTTGTGATGGGGTCAGAGAGAACATGATTCCTGGTACAGAACTGATGATGAGACTGGGGAGATTGGATCACAGGAGCAGTAGGAGAGGTACAGGTATGCCTTCAGCCTACTTGTTACCCTGGGAGTAGAAGCCCTTGGGCTACCACAGGGTGCCTGCTGTAGCATAGGGCCAAGCAATGAGTTGGGGAGGGAAGTGCAAAAGGGGAAGATCTATGGTAGATACAGTGGAAAAAGGAACGATGCCATGGGTTATTCTGATGCAGACCTGGGGATGAGACTGGAGGATTGGATCTGGGGGAACAGAGAAAGAAGAGAGAATCTGCAGACAGCCTACCTGATTTTTGGCAGGTGTCTATTGGTCTTGTTTAAACAACCATATTGTTTAGATTTTATAAGTTGCTTTTCCATCCCATTTATAAGATGCTATTTACATATCTACAAGATGCTATTACAATTATTTCCTGGTCCTTTGGTGCTTACCAACCTTACTGCCTCCTCGGAGATGTTCCCTGATCATTAAGTGCTGATAATTTTGTTATAAAATTATCAGCGGGGATTAGAATCCCACCTTTTGTCATTTTCTGCATTTTTGAACAGTTATAGATTTCCTTAATAATCTCCATCTGTTAAAAAATCATACGTATTTGATCCTATCTGAGTACTAGCTGTCAGCAAGTCCAAAGTTGCTATTCAAGCTGCCTAAGAAGAAAAGCAATCTAAAGCACTAGCTCCCTTTAAGGCCAATGAACTGCATCAATGACTACCTGATGAAGATATCTACAGGAGTTCAATAATGACACTTATAGCATGGGCTGACAACAGCTGTCTAATTTGACCCAAGGCCCAATCAATATGAGGGAATTCATGCCTGGAACTTTAAATCTAACAATATGCACTTGGTGATCTAATGGGCTCTAGAAGAGAAGTTACACTGCCACTTTCCTAGAAAAGTATGATTTTGTCTTTAATTGGATATTTATGTTTACATTTCAAATGTTATTCCCTTTCCCAGTTTCCCCTCTGCAAACCCCCATCCCATTTCTCCTTACCCTGCTTCTATGAGGGTGCTCCTGCCCCCACCCACTCTCTCTTCACTGCCCTAGCATTTATCTATACTGTAGCATCAAACCTTCATAGGACCGAGGGCCTCCCCTCCCCTTGATGCCAGATAAGACCCCTTTAGCTCATTCAGTCCTTCCCCTAACTCCTCCATTGGGGTCCCTGTGCTCATTCCTATGGATGTGAGCATCTACATCTGTATTGGTCAGGAAATGGCAGTCTCTCAGGTGATAGCTGTATCATGCTCCTGTCAGGAAGCACTTCTTGGCATGAGCAATAGTGTCTGGGTTTGGTATCTGCATGTGGGATGGATCTCCAGGTGGGGCATTCTCTGCATTGCCTTTTCTTCAGTCTCTGTTCCACTCTTTGTCCCTGTATTTCCTTTAGACAGGAACAATTCTAGGTTAAAATTTTGGAGATAGGTAGGTGACAACCCCCATCCCTCAACCAGCGAGCCATGCCTAACATCTGGATATGATCTCCAGAGTTTCTCCCTCCCATTAGTGAGGTATTTCAGCTAACGTCATCAGAGGGTCCTGAGAGGCTCTTGCTTTCCTGGCATTTGGGACTTTCTGGTTGCTATACCCAACTCCCCATTCCCTATTGCTACAAACCTCTTTTCAATATTCTGACCCTCTGTACATCTCCTCCATCTCCTCTCATACCTGATTCTGCCCCTCTTTTACCCCTCACCCCCCTCTCTTCCTCTCACCCTCTACTTCCCCTGATTATATTGCTCCCCCTTCTAAGTAAAACCGAAGCATCAACTCTTTGGTCTTCCTTCCTCTTAAGCTTCATGTAGATGGTGAGTTGTATTGTGGGTATTTCACGATCTTGCCTAATATCCACTTATCAATGAGTACATACCATGTGTGTTCTTTTGTGACTGAGTTACATCCTTCAGGATGGTATTTTCTAGATCCATCCATTTGCCTGTGAATTTCAGGAAGTCATTGTTTTTAATAGCTGAGTAGTACTCCATTGTGTACATTTTGAATGTGTACCACATTTTCTGTATCCATTCTTCTATTGAGGTAAATCTGCATTTTCCAGCTTCTGGCTATTATAAATAAGGGTGCTATGAACATATTATATATAGAATTTGTCCTTATTACATGTTGAAGCATCTTCTGAGTATATGCCCAGGTGTGGTATAACTGGGTCCTCAGTACTATATCCAGTTATCTGAGGAACTGCCACAGTGATTTCCAGAGTGGTTGTACCAGCTGGCAATCCCACCAGCAATGGAGGAATGTTTTTCTTTCTCCACATCCTAGCCAGCATCTGTTGTCACCTGAGTTTTTGATCTTAGCCATTCTGGCTGGTGTGAGGTGGAATCTCAGGGTTGTTTTGATTTGCATTTCCCTGATGACTAATGATGTTGAACATCTCTTTAGGTGTTTCTTAGCTGTTTGAGTTTCCTCAGTTGAAAAGTCTCTGTTTAACTCTGTTCCTCATTTTTAATAGGGTTATTTGGTTCTCTGGAGTCTACCTTCTTGAGTTATTTGTATATATTGGATATTAGCCCTCTATCGGATATAGAATTGGTAAAGATCTTTTCCCAATCTGTTGGTTGCCTTTTTGTATACAGCAAAATGCTAGGTCCTGTTTATATATCCAGTCGGTTAGTCTGTTTCTTTTTATTGGGGAATTGAGTCCATTGATGTAAGAGATATTAAGGAATAGTGATTGATGCTTCTTGTCATTTTTGTTGATAGAGCTGAAATTATGTTTGTGTGGCTATCTTCTTTTGGGTTTGTTGAAAGAAGCTTGTGTTTTGCTTTTTGTAGGGTGCAGTTTCCCTCCTTGTGTTGTAGTTTTCCATCTATTATCTTTTGTAGGGCTGGATTTGTGGAGAGATATTGTGTAATTTGGTTTTGTCATGGAACCTCTTGGTTTCTCCATCTATGGTAATTGAGAGTTTTGCTGAGTATCATAGCCTGGGTTGGCATTTGTGTTCTCTTTGTGTATATATGACATCTTCCCAAGTTCTTCTAGCTTTCATATTCTCTGTTGAGAAGCCTGGTGTAATACTAATAGATCTGCCTTTATATGTTATTGACCTTTTTATTCCCTTATTGCTTTTAATATTCTTTGTTTTGTGCATTTGGTGTTTTGATTATTATGTGACAGGAGGAATTTCTTTTCTGGTCCAATCTATTTGGAGTTCTGTAGGGTTCTTGTATGTTTATAGGCATTTTTTTATTTTGATTATGGAAGTTTGCTTCTATAATTTTATTGAAGATATTTACTGGCCCTTTAATTTGGGAATCTTCACTCTCTTCTACACCTATTATCCTTAGGTTTGATCTTCTCATTGTGTCCTGGATTTCCTGGATGTTTTGGGTTAAGAACTTTTTGCGTTTTGCATTTTCTTTGACTTTTGTGTCAATGTTTTCTATGATATCTTCTGCCTCTGAGATTCTCTCTTCTATCTCTTGTATTGTTTGTGATATTTGCATCTATGACTCCTGATCTCTGTCCTAGGTTTTCTATCTCTAGGGTTGTCTCCCTTTGTGATTGTTTTATTCTTTCTACTTCCATTTCTAGATGCTGGATTGTTTTCTTCAATTTCTTCACCTGTTTGGCTGTGTTTTCCTGTAATTATTTAAGGGATTTTTGTGTTTTCTCTTTAATGGTTTCTACTTGTTTACTTGTGTTCTCCTGTATTTTTTTTCAGGGAGTTATTTATGTCCTTCTTAAAGTCCTCTGTCATCATCATGAGATGTGATTTTAGAGTCCTGCTTTTCTGGTGTGTTGGGTTATCCAGGGCTCATTGTGGTGGGAGAACTAGGTTCTGATGATGAGAAGTAGCCTTGGTTTCTGTTGCTTATGTTCTTGCACTTGCCTCTTGCCATCTGGATATCTGTTTTGTTAGCTGTTCTTGCTGTCTCTGATTGTGGCTTGTCCCTCCAATAAGCCTGTGTGTCAGCACTCCTGGGAGACCAGCTCTCCATTGGCAGGGTTTAGGTATGGAGAGCTTAGTGCAGGATCAGCTCAGGGGCACAGACAGAAACCAGAATGATCGTATCCCAGGCTTTTCCTTGGTTCTTGATGGCTCTAGGCAGGTTTCTCTTGGGCCAGGAATTTAAGCAGAAGTGGTGGTGTCACCTGTGTTCTTAGGTGTGTCAGCACTCCTGAGAGACCAGTTCTCTCCCAGTGGGATTTGGGTATGGAGAGCTATGGCACAGAACAATATTTCAGTCTTGTAGAGAAAGATTTAATAACAGGAGAACAAAGGCAGAACCTAGAGTACAACTCAGCTTTCTGCCTGCCTTGTGAGGACCTTTTGTTTGAATTTTCTGTTTTTTTCTTGTCTCTAGTCTGTGATTTCCTGTGCCAATAATCACCTTCATGCTTTATTATAACAAGAAAAGTTGAATTCTCTCTCTTGATCTATAATTTATGTTCTGCATCCCGTAATTCTCAATTCAATATTCAATCTCTTGAATGATTGTCTTTGTGAAGAATGCTGTTTAGAACGCCTTCAGATAGATCAGACTTCTTGTGGGGTGGACTCCTGGCCAGGCAATTGACAGGCCCAGCTGGTTTAACTCATAGAAGAATTACCATTGTATATAGTATTCTAATCTCTCTGCCTGAATATCCTGTCTCCACCCAAAGTCAGAACTCAAAATGTATAATTTCTTACTGACTTCTAAAAATGTATTCTTATACTCACAGATAAGTCTAGCTCTCATCTCTTGTAAGTTACATTTCTTATATTGCCCAGATCTACTTGCTTAGGTGTAGCACTACCCATAGAGGGTTGGGTTGATTTATACCATTTAGCATTAAGAAATCGTGTGATGTCTCCACATGGTATGCACAAACTGAGAAGTGGATATTAGCCCAGAAGTTTGGAATACTCAAGGCATTGTTCACATATCAAATGATGCCCAAGAAGAAGGAAGAACAAAGCATGGATATTCTGGTTCTTCTTAGAACTGGGAACAAAATACCCACAGAAGGAGATACAGAAACAAAGTTGGAGACCCTATGCTCAGTCCAATCATTGGCTGTGAGTCATGTGTATTTTGATCCCCCCTTCTAAGAAGGACCAAAGTATGCACACTTTGGTCTTACTTCCTGAGTTTCATATGGTCGGTGAATTGTATTTTGGGTATTCCGAGATTCTGGGATAATATCCACTTATCAGTGAGTGCATACCATGTGTGTTCTTTTGTGACTGAGTTATCTTACTCAAGATGATATTTTCTAGTTCCATCAATTTGCCCAAGAATTTCATTAATTCATTAGTTTTAATAGCTGAGTAGTACTTAGCTGTGTAAATGTACCACATTTTCTGTATCCATTCCTTTGTTCATGGACATCTGGGTTCTTTCCAGCTTCTGGGTATTATAAATAAGGCTGCTAGGAAGATAGTGGAACATGTGTCCTTATTACATGTTGGAGCATTTTCTGGTTATATGCTCAGGGGTGGTATATTTGGGTTCTCAGTTAATACTATGACCAGTTTTCCAAGGAACCACCAAACTAATTTCTAGAGTGGTTTTACCAGATTGCAATCCCACCAGCAATGGAGGAGTGTTCCTCTTTCTCCACATTCTCTCCAGAATCTGCTGTCCTCTGGGTTTTTGATCTTAGCCATTCTGGCTGGTGTGAGGTAGAATCTCAGGATTGTTTTGATTTGCATTTTCATAATGATTAAGGATGTTGTACATTTCTTTTGGTATTCCTCATATGAGAATTCTTTGTTTAGCTCTGTACCCCATTTTTTAATAGGGTTATTTGGTTTTCTGGAATCTAACTTATTGAGTTCTTTGTATACATTTGATATTAGCCCTCTATCGCATGTGGGATTGGAAAAGATCTTTTCCCAATCTGTTGGTTGTTGTTTAGTTCTATTGACAGTGTTCTTACAGAAGCTTTGCAATTTTATGAGGTGCCATTTTTCAGTTTTTGATCTTAGAGCATGAGCGATTGGTGTTCTGTTCAGGAAAATTTCTCTGGTGCCCATGTGCTCCAGGTTCTTCTCTACTTTCTCTTATGTTAGATTCAATGGATCTGGTTTTATGTGGGAGTCCTTGATCCACTTGAACTTGAGCTTTGTACAAGGATATAAGAATAGATCAATTTTCATTCTTCTACATGTTGACTGCCAGTTGACCCAGCACCATTCATTGAAAATGCTCTTTTTCCCCCCCACTGGGTACGTTTAGCTCCTTTGTCAAATATCAAATGACAATAAGTGTGTGAGTTTGTTTCTGGGTCTTCAATTCTATTCCATTGATCTACCTGCCTGTAATTGTACCAATAGCATGCAGTTTTTATCATGATTGCTCTGTAGTATAGCTTGAGGTCAGAGATGGTGATTCCTCCAGAGGTTCCTTTATTGTTGAGAATAGTTATCTCTATCCTGGATTTTTTATTATTACAGATAAATTTGGAAATGGCTCTTTCTAACTCTATTGAGTTGGAATGTTAATGGGGATTGCATTGAATCTTTAGATTGCTTTAGGTAAGATGTCCATTTTTACTGTATCAACCCTGCCAATCCATGAGCATGCGACATCTTTACATCTTCTGAGAGCTTCTTCAATTTCTTTCTTAAGAGAGTTAAAGATCTTGTCATACAGATCTTTCACTTGATTGGTTAGAGTCACACCAAGGTATTTTATACTATTTGTGACTATTGTGAAGGTTTTCATTTCCCTAATTTCTTTCTCGGTCTCTTTATCTTTTGATTACAGGAAGGCTACTGATCTGCTTGAGTTAATTTTATATTCAGCCACTTTGCTGAAGTTGTTTATCAAGTTTAGGAGTTCTCCGGTGGAATTTTTGTGCTCACTTAAG
Organism: Apodemus agrarius; assembly: GCA_964023405.1. Lineage (NCBI taxonomy): Eukaryota > Metazoa > Chordata > Mammalia > Rodentia > Muridae > Apodemus > Apodemus agrarius. The sequence continues at coordinate 86,906,201 of OZ030006.1, read as the reverse complement.
TATACTATCATATCATTTGCAAATAGTCATACAGTTATTTAAGCAGTACTTAACCTTGAGGTTTCTAATTTTTTATTATATTAAAAAATTCTACTTCGAATTTTTAAATCTGCTTTTGACGTAGATACTAAAACTAAAAGAATAAAATATATCAAGGGAATATTAATGCATATTTGATTAATATGACTATTTAAAAATCTCTTGAAGTATATCTTACAACATAAATGTGTTAATCTGTTTTTATGTCTATAAAATACTACTTATAAACTATTCTGTAATCTTAAGTGAGACCAATCGTTCCTATATTTTGTCTAACTCATAAAGCCTAACAGTAACATGTTACCAAAACAGAAAACTATGAAGTTTTCCATACTGGAATTGGTTCCATGGTTATAAAGAACTATTATGGGTCAGGCCAGCCAGCCATAGAGACTCATAAGTGTAGAATGCAAGGGTTCCTGAAGTTTGCAGCAAAACAAGAAGCTGAGGTCATCAAAAACAAAAGCTTAAAACAATGCTGTAAGCTTGCACTGCCATCAGTCTTGTACATTTCCAACATGGGCTCAGAGTCTAGAAGCCTGTGGTTAGTGTAGCATCTAGGAGAGGCCTGTGCCCAGCAGGACCACTGCCTCTACAAACTGAAGGGGCCTGGGAGCTTGGGCCTTATACTGCTGACAGAGAAAGTCCTCCAGTTCTGAGCTACAGGAGTGAGTCTGCTTCTGAAAATGCAGGAAGAGCAGGCACACTTGATGCTGTGATGTAGGGGAAGGTGGCCGGGACAGGAAGATGTAGGGGAAAATTTTCTGAACAGAACAGCAATAGCTTATGCTCTAAGATCAAGAATTGACAAATGGGACCTCATATAATTGTAAAGCTTCTGTAAGGCAAAGGACACTGTCAGGAGGACAAAATGGTGACCAACAGTTGGGAAAAGATCTTTACTAATCCTGTATTTGATAGAGGGCAAATATCCAATATATACAAAGAACTCAAGGATTTAGACTCTAGAGAATCAAATAACCCTATTAAAATGGGGTACAGAGCTAAGCAAAGAATTTTCAACTGAGGAATATCGAACAGATAAGATCAAGAACTCAGAGGACTGCAGATTCTGGAGAGGATGTGGAGAAAGAGGAACACTCTTCCATTGCTGGTGTGATTGCAATCTTGTAAAACCACTCTGGAAATCAGTTTGGTGGTTCCTCAGAAAACTGGACATAGTACTACCTGAGGACACAGCTATACCACTCCTGGTCATAGTCCCAGAAGATTATCCAACATATAACAATGACACATGTTCCACTATGTTCACAGCAGCCTTATCTATAATACCCAGAAGCTGGAAAGAACCCAGATGTTCCTCAACAGAGGGAAGGATACAGAAAATATGGTACATTTACACAATGGAATACTATTCAGCTATTAAAACCAATGAATTCATAAAATTCATAGGCAAATGTATGGAACAGAAAATATCATTCTGAGTGAGGTAACTCAGTCACAAAAGAACACACATGGTATGCACTCACTGATAAGTGGATATTAGCCCCGAATCTCAGAATACTGAAGATATAATTCACAGACCACATGCAGCTCAGGAGGAAGGAAGACCAGTGTGTGGCTGCTTCAGTCCTTCTTAGAAAGGGGAACAAAATACTCACGGGGGCAAATATCGAGACAAAGTGTAGAGCAGATACTGAAGGAAATGCCATCTAGAGACTGTCCTACCTGATGATCCATCCCATATACAGTCATCAAACCCAGAGACTATTGTGGATACCAAAAAGTGCTTGCTGAAAAGAGCCTGATATAGCTGTCTCCTGAGAGGCTCTGCCAGAGCCTGACAGATTAAGAGGTGGGTGCTCTCAGCCAACCATGCGACTGGGCACAGGGTCCCGAATGGAGGAGTTGGAGAAAGGACCGAAGGAGCTAAAGCGGTTTGCAACCCCATAGGAAGAACAAGAATATCAACTAACCAGACCCCCCAGAGCTCCTAGGGACTAAGACATCAACCAAGGAGTACACAGGGCTTCAGCTGCATATGTAGAAGATGATTGCCTTGCCAGGTAACAATGGGAGGAGAGGTCCTTGGCCCTATTAAGACTCAATAGATGGCCCAGAGTAGGGGAATTGAGTGCGGGGAGGTGGGAGTGGGGTGGATGGAAGAACACTGTCATAGAAGCAGGGGAAGGAAGGTTGGGATATGGGGTTTCCAGGAGGGGAGAAACTAGGAAAGGGGATAACATTTGAAATGTAAATAAAGAAAATATCCAATAAAAAAGGAGGAGAAGGATGAGAGGAGGAGGAGAACAAAAGAAAATAAACAGTACAACATCTAGGTAAGAAACATGGAGAAACATGATGGAGCTCTTCAAAGTTGTCTCTTCTTACACACACACACACACACACACACACACACAGGCATGTGTACACACACATATGCACACACACAAGTAATTCCGATGCATGGATAAATTTGGTTCATTATTGAGAGTAAGAATAATGACATTGCTAAAGAGAGTGTGTGGATACAAAAAAGAAAGAGAAAAACGCTTAACTAAATTTGTTCACAGGAAATTATCAGTTGTCAAATATAAAAGCATATGATGACATTTGAGAATCAAAATTAGTCTTTTCACATACAAAGAATCTTCATTTAAGAAGTTTGCAGAATGAATCTCCAAGCTGTAAAGACAAATACTATCCAGAACTACTGTGCTGGGATGCCAGCAGGCACAGGGGTCACTGGGAAAGTTTTCTCTAATTTAAACCAAACCAAAAACCAAATGAAACCAGCTAACCAACCAAACAAAAAACATCCAACCAACTAAACAAACAAGCAAATGGCAAGTCCTGGAACAACACAAGAGCCTGAGGACTGTGAATAGAAGCTCAATAGACAACATGTATTTGGGAACCTCCTGCAAAGGAGGTGAGATCACAAGGCAGACCAGGGAGGAAGAAAGAAGCAGTAGCCCTGGATCATTGACAAAACAACCATTGATAGAAACTATAGAAGGACATACTAGGCCACAGTTTGAATTTCACACTAAAAAACAAAACTCATTTAAAAATTGATCCCCTAGAGTATGTCAGAATTCTTTGTTTATGTAGTTAGCCTTATCTACCTCATGGTGCAGTAAGTCCAGGTTACACAATGCTTTCTTTTTCAATTCATTTCTAAAATCAGTGATAAAACCAGGCACATTCTTTAAAACTTGACCACACTCTGGGTTATTGCCTCTTCAGGTAAAAACACACTATGATTTCGTGGGTTATGATTACAGAGGGTTGAAATAATAACATCAGTCATGAGCAGCTGAGAGCACTGGTTTCTGAGCCTCTAATTTAAGCTTTAGAATGCTGTGCTTGGATGCATAATATTAAAAAACAATAGTCATGAGTCTCAGCCTATACACATTACTCAAGATGGTCTTAAATGTGTGGTTATTTGCCTGTATGTGTGTTCGTGCACCATTTGTGTGCCTGATACCTATGGAGGTCAGAAAATAGTGTTGGGTCTCCTGGGTCTGGAGTTACAGACAATTTTGAGCTGCCATGTTGGTACTGGGACTCAATTTCCAATCCTCTACAAGAGTAGCCTGTGCTCTTAACTGCTGAGCCATGTCTCTACCCCCACTAAAACAAGAATTTATAAAGCTGATCACCTATTCCATGTATTTCATCCCTTAGCTCACTGCATTATGAGAGTGAATGATGGTGCTGGTAGATAGGATAAAAATTATAAATATAATTACAATTGGTTCATCATGAGCCAGACATATAGCTTTTTGAAGGTTTAGGTTCCTTGGATAAAGCCCTCTGTAATACTATGAGCTAGCAATGTAATGTTACTTTGTAAATATAAATATTACCCCTAGTCCACTAAGGTAGTCATGAGAAGACATACTGCGTCTTACACAAGAGGATTTTGATTTCTCTCAGTTCTGGAGGTTAGAAGTCTAACATCAGATGTCTGCAGGGATGATTTATCCCAGTGCTGCTGTCCTTGGCTCACAAGCCACCGCCTTCACAGTGCAGCCTCTGTGTCTACCTCTAATATATTCTAGTCTACTCTTCTTGTAAATACATCAATCATGGCAGCTTTGGGCATCCTTCAATGACACACTTTAACCTTTATGTCCTCTTTAAATATACTAGCATCCTCATATACTGAGGGTTAGGACTTCAACACACATTTGTTTTTGTTTTTGTTTTTTTTTTTGTTTTTTTATTGTGATATTTTCATTTTTTCATTTAATGAATATAGACTGTAATCACTACCTCATCTCTTACCCACAGTTCCTTTTTTAAATTCATGAGAGGGGCTATTTTCCTTTCTTTTCTTGGATATATTCTATATTTACATTTCATTTCTTTTTTTCTGGTTCCCTGCCCCCCATAGGTCCCACATGCCCTTTTCCCTCCCCGTATCCCCCCATCCACCCTTTCCCACTTCCCTGTTCTGGTATACCCTTACACTGATGCTTTGAGCCTTTCCAGAACCGGGGTCCACTCCTTCCTTCTTGTCAGACATCATTTGGTATGTGGATTGTGGCTTTGGTGCCCCAAGATTCTAGGCTAATATCCACTTATCAGTGACTGCATACCATGGGTATTCTTTTGAGACTGGGTTACCTTACTTAGTATGATGTTCTCCAGCTCCATCCATTTCTCTAAGAATTTCATGAATTCATTGTTTCTAATGGCTGAATAGTACTCCATCGTGTATATATACCACATTTTTTGTATCCATTCTTCAGTTGAGGGACATCTGGGTTCTTTCCAGCTTCTGGCTATTATAAATACGGCTGCTATGAACATAGTGGAGCATGTATCCTTATTGCATGCTAAGGAATCTTCTGGGTATATTCCCAGGAGTGGTATGGCTGGGTCCTCTGGAAGTATCGTGTCCAGTTTTTTGAGGAACTGTCAGACTGATTTCCAGAGTGGTTGTACCAGTTTGCAGTCCCACCAGCAGTGGAGGAGTGTTCCTCTTTCTCCACATCCTTGCCAAAACCTGCTGTTTCCTGAGTTCTACACACATTTGTAAAAATTTGGTGTAAGTCATTTACTTAAAAAAAGCTTTAAAAACAAAATTTCTTGAATAAATATAATGTATTCAGATTACTCTCACCTTCCACTGTCTTTTATTTACCATTTACCCTTATCAAATCTCACTGTTATCCCTAAAAGTCTCTTTCCCACATGTATGCCATTTTGTTTTGGGGCTTACTGAGTTTAACTATGTCCATTTGTGAGACCATGTGTGACAATGGGTATGTGGCTTACCAGTGAGCTTACCAGTGGGTACACAGCTAAAGAGAATGACTTTATGTCCTTTAGCATCTATTAATACCCAGTAATTAATCATGGAGAGGTACCCTTCTACTGGTGGTGGACTATTATTAGGCACATTCTTGAATAGATCCAGTGCCAAGAACTTTAGCTGGTGTAAGCTCATGATTAAAATGGCTGTATTATGACCTGAAAAAGATGTTCTATACTTTTTCTCCTTAACATCCAGCGTATTATATTCTTCCCCTCTTCAGCTTTCATTCTATAAACTTTAGATATACTGGCTCAAATGTCCTGTTTAGTGATAAAATAGGAAGACAATGTGTGAAGCAAAGACTGAAGGATAGGCCATCCAGAGACTGCCTTACCTGGAGATCCATCCCTCCTGCAGTCACCAAACCCAGACACTATTGTGCATGCTAAGAAGTGCTTGCTGAAAGGAGCCTGATGTAGCTGTGTCCGAGAAACCCATGGCTCCAGCTGCATATGTAGGAAAGGATTGCCTTGCTAGGCATCAATGGGAGGACAGGCCCTCAGTCCTGTGAAGGCTCAATGCATACCCCAATTTAGGGAAATTTGAAGGTAGGGAGGCAGGAGTGGGGATGGGTGAACACCCTCATAGAAGCAGGGGGAGGGGGATCGGGTAGAGGGTTCAGGGGAGAGAGGGGAAGGGGATAACATTTGAAATGTAAATAAAGAAAATATTCAAAAATAAAAACTAACATTACATGGAGAGAGAGAGAGAGAGAGAGAGAGAGAGAGAGAGAGAGAGAGAGAGAGAGAGAGAGAGAGAGAAGGCAATTTACCAGGACATTTGAACAGAGACAAGTTGCACAAAGAGAACAAGTTAGACACAGGAGAAGACAGAATAAACCAGAGGGTAAAAGGAGACATAGTAGAACATATTGCCAAAGATAGTATGAGGCCATGCAGAGCAATTCAGGAGAGGCTGAAGGAAAGAAGCCAGAATGAATGAATCAGTGTGGAGATGAGTTTGATCCAGAACAGCTGCGTTGAACCATGTAGCTAGAGTTAAAAAAGAACAAGACAAGGTGAGCTTATTCCTCATTAAGTCTTAGAGGCTGAAAACATTCTAGGCCTAGATAACACTGTACAGAGGCTAGAAGCTTCCAGGACTAGACCTATGTTAGCAGAAACAGGCAGTAAGCTACATTTAGGTAGCATATTCATCAGCTGACAGACATTTAAACTGTTTCCCTTCCATGACTATTATGAATAGAGAAGAAATGCACATGGATGATGGAGCAGCTCTGAAGTGCAATATAGAGTCCTTTGGGAATATGCCTAGGAATTATGTAGCTTGATGATATGGAAGACGTACTTCTTCTATTTTCTAGACACTCTACATTGATTTTTCATGGTGAATGTTCCTGTATTTCTCCCACCATCAAAATTAGTGTTTGCCTTTTCTAAGTCTATACAAGAATTTGTCATTTGTCCATTGGTCTTGAAATCCTGAATGGGGTAAGATAAAACCTTAAAGAGGTTTTAATTTACATTTCCACAATGACCCAGGATGTGGCATATTTTAAAAATGTTTATCAGTCATTTGTCTTTCATCATTTAAGAGCTCTCTGTATAGACTTAATGGCTCATTTTTTTATTAGATTGTTTTCATGGTGTTTAGATTTGTTTTTAGTTCTTTGTATACTCTAAAAATCTTTTCCCAGATGTATAGCTGATAAAATTTTCAAAATTTCCCCCAGTTTTCAGGATGTCTCTTCACACAAATGATGGTGTTCTTCTGAGTTTCATAGCACTATTTGTCTGTTATTCTTAATATCTGCTAAACTGAGTCCTGTTCAGAACTCCCTTTCCTCAACCTATAAGTTGAGGTTCATTCCCTTTCTCCTCTGAAGGAATTGAGTTATCAGATTTGTGTGGAGATTCTTGGAGTTGGATTTTGTACAAGGTGAAGGAGAAGAATCTAATTTCACGTTTGTACACATTGCTATTCAGTTTGGTGAGCATAATTTGTTGAAAATACTGTCTTTTCTTCAATGTATATTTTTGAACAATTTGTCAAACATCAGTTGGCTTTAGGGCTGTGGACTTATATTACTGCCCTCAAATATATTCTATTGATTTGTATGTCTGTTTTGGCTCAGCACTAGGCAGTTCTTATTACTATAGTTGTCTGTGTGATATAACTTGAAATCAGGTGTGCTGATATCTACAGAAGTATTTTTTCTTTTTCTTTTTTGTTTTTAAATTCAGAATTGTTTTTGCCTATATTGTCTATTTTGTTTTCATAAGAAAGGTCAAATTAGTTTTTCAAACTTTTTAGAAATTAGCTTGAAGGTTTGATAGAAATTTTATTGAATCTGTAGATTACATTTGTGAACATGATTATTTTCATCCTGGCCAATCCATGAGCACTGGCATTCTTTGCAACTCATAGTATCTTCTTCAATTTTTTTCCTTTGGTGTTTTAACATTTTTATTGTAGAAATATTTCACTTCCCTAGTTAGATTTTGTAAACATGTCACTTTTATTTCTTCAGATGAAGAGATGAGATGAAAGTTGTATCCAAGCAGTGAGAATACACAGCTTGGGCTGAGACCAGAGCATTTTTTTCTCTGTACTATCCCTAGGTCCAGGCCTGGAAGCTTCTAGCCTCCATACAATCTGATCTTCTGCAAACCTAGACCTGGAAGGCTTCAGTTTCCAGCACCTATCTGCTAACCGAGGCCTAGAATGCTTTAACTGACTTAATTCCAAGACTTTCTGCTGAATAAACCCACCCTTTCTTGCTCTTTCTGACTTCTGGCTGGCTGGTTCAACTCAGTTGTTCTGAGTTCAAACTTCTTTCCAAGCTGACTGATTCAGATTGTGTTTTTTGGACTTCTGACTGAATTGCTCTGCTTGGAAGGATTGCCTCTGAACTCCATAGACTGAGCTGCTCTAAATTGAACTGAGCGCAACTGCAGCTAACTGAACTGAACTGAACTGAACTGAACTGAACTATTCTGACCTGAGATGTTCCAAACTGAACCGAACTGAACTGAAATCTCTCTCCTTCCCTGCTGTTTAAGTAGCCTCACCTCCCTCTCTGTTCTTGTGAGAGTTAGACATATCTCATCTCTGACTCAGTCTGTAATATCTTACTATGTCTGTCTCTCAATTAGACATCATTATTTGAGATTAAAGGTGTGTACTATGGGAAGGTCTATATTTCAGCCAGAGGGATAATATGTGTGTCTAGTCTGCATTCCAGCAGAATTATATCATTGGATTTCATCCCTTGACAAAGCATCCATGTTGCTGGATTAAAATCTCTACAATATTTATTTCAAGATATTTTATTTTTCTGTGGTTAATGTCAGCACATAATTTGATGAGATTCAGCTTATCCCTTAACATGGTAGTGTCAGTAATGACAGTTGTTGGTGCCTAGGTAAAATAATTTAAAATAATGTCTTCATTAAAAAATAATTTTCCTACCTCTGAGATATAGAAAATGTCATCATGAATTGTAAATTTAAAATTAAGGTGAAAGAGGTGGAGGAAGACTGAACTATGTCATCTCTCTGCTATTTCAATACATATTTCCTGTTTGCATGAAGATTCTAATTGCCATTATATTCATTAACACAATTAAAGAATAAATCTGAACATTTGGCAATTTTTAATGTTATCAACAACATCCAACCATGACAGGATGGTTGGATGGTTTGAAAAAAAATTCATAGGAAAATTGTCACTGGTTTTAATTAACACTTAAAAGGTGTGACATCTTTTTCTATGCTATTAAGCTCTATTCCAAAAAGTGTTAAGTTCATTTTGCCTATTTGGGAAAAAGAAGAAGTAGAAAATATCTTGAGAAGAAGGAAAATTATGATCACGAGGCTGCAGTGAAATGGGCCATATTCACTATACTAATAGAGGAAAAGTAATAGAGGAAATTATCATGAATTCCACAATGACACTGTTTATTATCAGCAAGACAGAGCAGATGAAAGTTTTGTATGCTGTATAGATGGAAATGAAGGAGTGTGCTTTTTTTTTTTTGATGGAAACAAATGGCTTAGTACAGAAACGTTATAGGTCTCTGAGATGTTTGACCTTCCTTAGTGAAGATGACCATGTGCCCTGTTGTGCTGCTGTGAAGATTTTAGTCTTACACATTTTTGGCTAAGCTTCACTGCTTGTGGATACAAGATGCACTCGCTTCAGGTGTGAGGTGGAAACAGGAAACCTGACTACTTGCCATATTCTCAAACACATTTTTTATCTCCACGGAGAAAAATTAGAATATAAAATACTTCTGCTATCATCTATTCTAATTAAATGCACATATAGGATTATTTTTTAAAAATAATGTTTATGGAAAAAGCTGAAAAATCTTTGATTTTTTCAGTTAACTCCCTTATGTACATGGCTCTACTGCTGATATTTGATGAGTATGTGTCTGATGCTGTTTGTATTTGTCACTTTTCTGTTGCTGTGATAAGATACCACAACCAAAACATCTTATAGAAGGAAGAATTTATTTTCCTTATGGTTCCATAGGGATAAAAATCCATTATAGCAGAGATGCATAGAAAAAAGCTGAGGGGTCTTCCTGACGCCATTTGTACCAGGGAGCCTGGAAACTCCACAGCCTTCTGTGCATAGCCCACCAGGAGAGAGAGTTCTCCCACCAGTGCTTTCACTTCTGAGAGCAGAGGTGAGATATCCACCTTCTCTTTGGAGGGGACTAGGTAGGAGCACACAGGGCATAAGATCAGTGGAGCAGCTGGGACAGAAGTCTTCCTGCCACCATTGGCACCAGGGAGCCAGGAGGCTCCACACCCTTCTGTGCATAGCCTGCCAGGAGAGAGTGATCTCCCAGCAGCACTTTCACTTCAGAGCACAGAGGTAAGATCTCAAACTTCTCTCTGGAGGGGACCAGGTAGGAGCACACAGGGCATAAAATCAGTGGAGCCGCTAGGAAGGAAGTGTTCCCGCCACTATTTGCACCAGGGAGCTGGGAAACTCCACAGCCTTCTGTGCATAGCTCACCAGGAGAGAGAGATCTCCCAGCAGTGCTTTCACTTTTGAGCTCAAAGGAGTAAGGACACATGCTTACAGGCCCACAGGAGGAACAAACTCCAGCCAGAGACAACAATACAACTAGCACCAGAGATGACCAGATGGCGAAAGGCAAGCACAAGAGTCCTACCAACAGAAACCAAGGCCACATGGCAACATCAGAACCCAGTTCTCCCCGCACAACAAGTCCCGTATATCCCAACACACCAGAAAAGCAAGAGTTGGATTTAAAATCGTATCTCATGATGCTCATAGAGGGCTTCAAGAAAGACTTAAATAACTCCCTTAAAGAAATACAGGAGATCTTCCTTTATATGTTACTTGGCCTTTTTCTCTTGCTGCCTTTAGTATTCTTTCTTTGTTTATTACATTTGGAGTTTTGATTATTATGTGACGGGATGTATTTCTGTTCTGGTCCAGTCTGTTTGGGGTTCTATAGGCTTCTTGTATATTCATGGGCATCTCTCTCCTTAGGTTGGGGAAGTTTTCTTCCATAATTTTATAGAAGATATTAGCTGGCCCTTTAACTTGTAAATCTTCACTCTCGTCTATACCTATAATCCTTAGGTTTGGTCTTCTCATAGTGTCTTGGATTTCCTGGATGTTTTGGGTTACCACCTTTTTGCATTTAGTATTTTCTTTGACTGTTGAATCAATGGTTCCTATGGTATCTTTGGCTTCTGAGATTCTGTCTTCTACCTCTTGTATTCTATTGTTGATACTTGCATCTATGGCCCCTGATTTCTTCCCAAGGTTTTCTATCTCCAAAGTTGTCTCCCTCTGTGATTTCTTAGTTGTTTCTACTTCTGTTTTTAGTATCTGGATGGAAGTGCTCAGATCTTTCGCTTGCTTGATTGTGTTTTCATGTATTTCTTTAATAGATTTTTGTGCTTCCTCTTTCATAGCTTCTACTTGTTGGCCCACGTTCTTCTGTAGTTCTTTAAGTGACTTTTGTCTTTCTTCCTTATTGTCTACTTCTTTTTGATCCATCTTCTCCTGAATTTCTTGAAGTGATTTTTGTATTTTGGCGGTTCCTCAGAAAATTGGGCATGTCCCTTCCAGAGGACCCTGGCATACCACTCCTGGGCATATACCCAGAGGATTCCCTGGCATGCAATAAAGACACATGCTCCACTATGTTTATAGCAGCCTTGTTTATAATAGCCAGAAATTGGAAGGAGCCCAAGTATCCCTCAAAGGAGGAATGGATACAGAAAATGTGGTATATTTATACAATGGAATACTACTCAGCAATTAAAAATAATAAATTCATGCAATTTGTAGGTAAATGGTTAGACCTGGAAAATATCATCCTGAGTGAATTAACCCAATCACAAAAGAATGCACATGAAATGCAATCACTGATAGGTGGATATTAATGAGCCCAGAAGCCCTAAATACTCAAGACACAAATAGCAAGTCAAATGATTCCCAAGAAGAAGAAAGGAGAGGACCCTGGGCCTGTAAAGATTGCATCCAGTTTAGTAAAGAAACCGAGGGGGGAGGGGGAATGATTGGGGAATAGTTGGGGGGGAGAGGAACTATGGGAAGTATGGTGGGTGGGAACTGGGAAAGGGGAAAGCCTTTGGAATGTAAACATAAAATATAGAAAAAAAAAAAAGAAATACAGGTGAACATAGGTCAACAGGAAAAAGCCCTTAAAGAGGAAACACAAAAATCCCTTAAAGGAATACAGGAGATCATGGGACAACAGGCAAAAGCCCTTAAGGAAGAAACACAAAAATCCCTTAAAGAATTACAGGAAAATGCAATCAAGTGAAGGAACTGAACAAAACCATTCAGAGTCTAAAAGTGGAAGTAAAAACAATAAAGAAATCACAAAGCAAGACATATCTGGAGATAGAAAACCTTGGAAAGAATTCAGGAGTCATAGATGCAAGCATCAACAATAGAATATAAGAGATAAAAGAAAGAATCTCAGGTGCTAAAGATACCATAGAAAACATTGACTCAGCAGTCAAATAAAATGCAAAATACATAAAACTGGTAACTCAAAACATCCAGGAACTCCAGGACACAATGAGAAGACCAAACCTAAGGATTATAGGTATAGACGAGAGCAAAGATTTCCAACTTAAAGAGACAGTGAATATCTTCAACAAAATTGTAGAAGAAAACTTCCCTAACCTAGAGAAAGAGATGCCCATGAAGATACAAGAAGCCTTCAGAACTCCAAACACACTGGACCAGAACAGAAACTTCTCCCAGCACATACTAATCAAAATACCAAATTCACTAAATAAAGAATATTAAAAGCAGTAAGGGAAAAGGGGCAATTAACTTATAAAGGCAGACCTATAAGAATTACACCAGACTTCTCGCCAGAGACGATAAAAGCTAGAAGATCCTGGGCAGACCTCATTCAGACCCTAAGAGAACACAAATGCCAGCCCAGGCTACTATACCCAGCAAAACTCTCAATCATCATAGATGGAGAAACCAAGATATTCCATGATAAAACCAAATTTACACAATATCTGTCCACAAATCCAGCCCTACAAAGGATAATTGATGGAAAATGACAACACAAGGAGGGAAACTACACCATAGACAATGCAAGAAAGTAATCTTCTTCCACTAAAACCAAAAGAAGATACACACACAAACATAAAAATAACTTCAAAAATAACAGGAAACAACAATCACTATTCTTTAATATATCTTAACAACAATGGACTCAACTACCCAATAAAAAGACATAGACATGAAATATTTCTCATGTAATCTTCAGTTTTTATCAGAAAATATTTGTAATTCCCCTTTTAATTAATTTAGTAATGTTTTTATGTCTATCATTTTATCTGCATTATTTTTCATGATAATCTTCAATTTTAATGTCTTTCTATATATTTCCTCTATTTTATCAGAAATATTTTCCATGTAAATCTTAAAGAGTATCAGAAAATGTTTATAATTCCACTTTTAATCAACTTAGGAATACTTTTATCCCTACCATTTTTATATCTATATAAAATTTTCCATGATAATCTTCATTTCTGACATGTTTTCTACATTTTCTACAATTTTATCACAAATATTTTCCATGTAAATCTTCAATTCTATCATAAAATATTTCTATTCCAGATTTCAATTAATTTAGCAATGTTTTACATGTCTACCACTTTACTCCTTAATTTTCCATGAAAATTGTCAATTTAAAGTGTTTATCTGAAATATTTTCCATGTAAATCTTTAATTTTATCATAAAGTGTTTTTACTTCCCTTTTCAATAAAAAAGAAAAAAAGGAAAATGAAAAGAAGCTGAGGCAGGTGCATGATTTTAGTAGTAACATGAAGACAGAAAGGAATCTGGAAGTAAGACAAGGCTACATAATCTCAAAGTCCTGGGAGACACAGTTTTTTTTTTAACTGTTTTTTTTTTAAATTTTTATTTTCTATATTCTATGTTTACATTCCAAAGGCTTTCCCCTTTCCCAGTTACCCCCCACCATATGTCCCATAATTCCTCTCCCCCCCTGCTATTCCCCACTCATTCCCCCCCCACACGATTTCTCTGTTCTGGGTCTACAATACTGGATCCAATCTTTACAGGCCCAGGGTCCTCTCCTTTCTTCTTCTTGGGAGTCATTTGAATTGCTAATGCCTTGAGTATTTAGGGCTTCTGGGCTCATTAATATCCACTTATCAGTGATTGCATTTCATGTGTATTCTTTTGTGATTGGGTTAGCTCACTTAGGATGATATTTTCCATACCTAACCATTTATCTACAAATTGCATGAGTTCATTATTTTTAATTGCTGAGTAGTACTCCATTGTATAAATATACCACATTTTCTGTATCCATTCCTCTTTTGAGGGATATCTGTGCTCCTTCCAATTTCTGTATATTATAAACAAGGCTGCTATAAACATAGTGGAGCATGTGTCTTTATTGTATGCAGAGGAATCTTCTGGTTATATGCGCAGGAGTGGTATGCCAGGGTCCTCTGGAAGGGACATGCCCAATTTTCTGAGGAACCGCCACACTGATTTCCAGAGCGGTTTTACCATTTTGCAATCCCACCAACAGTGGAGGAGTGTTCCTCTTTCTCCACATCCTCGACAGCACCTGTTGTCTCTTGAGTTTTTAATCTTAGCCATTCTGACTGGTGTGAGGTGGGATCTCAGGGTTGTTTTGATTTGCATTTCCCTGATGACTAATGATGTTGAACATCTTTTAAGGTGTTTCTCGGCCATCCGAATTTCTTCTGGTGAAAATTCTTTGTTTAGCTCTGTACCCCATTTTTTGATAGGGTTATTTGGTTCTTTGGGGTCTAACTTCTTGAGTTCTTTGTATATATTGGATATTAGCCCTCTGTCAGACGTGGGGTTGGTGAAGATCATTTCCCACTTTGTTGGTTGCCGTTTTGTCCTTCTGACAGTGTCCTTTGCCTTACAGAAATTTTGTAGTTTTATGAGGTCCCATTTGTCAATTCTTGATCTTAGAGCATAAGCTATTGATGTTCTGTTCAGGAACTTTTCCCCTGTGCCCATGTCCTCCAGGGTCTTCCCAAGTTTCTTTTCTAATAGTTTCAGTGTGTCTGGTTTTATGTGGAGGTCTTGATCCACTTGGAGTTGATCTTAGTACAAGGAGATAAGAGTGGGTCAATTCGCCTTCTTCTGCATGTTGACCTCCAGTTGAACCAGCACCATTTGTTGAAAAGGCTATCTTTATTCCATCGGATGGTTGTGGCTCCTTTATCAAAGATCAAGTGACCATAAGTCTGTGGGTTCATTTCTGGGTCTTCAATCCTATTCCATTGATCTACCTGCCTGTTGCTGTACCAATACCATGCAGTTTTTAACACAATTGCTCTGTAGTACTGCTTGAAGTCAGGGATATTGATTCCCCCAGAAGTCCTTTTATTGTTGAGAATAGTTTTAGCTATCCTGGGTTTTTTGTTGCTCCAGATGAATTTGAGAATTGCTCTTTCTAGATCTATGAAGAATTGAGTTGGGATTTTGATGGGGATCGCACTGAATCTGTATATTGCTTTTGGCAAGATGGCCATTTTTACTATATTGATCCTGCCAATCCAGGAGCAAGAAATATTTTTCCATCTTCTGAGGTCTTCTTCCATTTCTTTCTTCAAGGACTTGAAGTTCCTGTTGTACAGATCTTTCGCTTGTTTGGTTAGAGTTACACCAAAGTACTTTATGTTGTTTATGGCTATTGTGAAGGGTGTTATTTCCCTAACTTCTTTCTCAGCCTGCTTGTCCTTTGAGTACAAGAAGGCTACTGATTTGCTTGAGTTAATTTTATAACCAGCCACTTTGCTGAAGTTGTTTATCAGCGGTAGAAGTTCTCTGGTGGAGTTTTTTGGATCGCTTAAGTAGACTATCATATCGTCTGCAAATAATGATACTTTGACTTCTTCCTTTCCAATTTGTATCCCTGTGACTTCCTTATGTTGTCTAATTGCTCTCGCTAGGACTTCAAGTACTATATTGAAAAGATATGGAGAGAGAGGGCAGCCTTGTCTAGTCCCTGATTTTAGTGGGATTGCTTCCAGTTTCTCTCCATTTATTTTGATGTTGGCTACTGGTTTGCTGTAGATTGCTTTTACTATGTTTAGGTATGGGCCTTGAATTCCTGCTCTTTCCAAGACTTTTAGCATGAAAGGATGCTGAATTTTGTCGAATGCTTTTTCAGCATCTAATGAGATGACCATGTGGTTTTTTTTCTTTTAGTTTGTTTATGTAGTGGATTACATTGATGGATTTCCGTATATTGAACCATCCCTGCATCCCTGGAATGAAGCCTACTTGATCATGGTGAATGATCGTTTTGATATGCTCTTGGATTCGGTTGGCAAGAATTTTATTTAGTATTTTTGCATCAATATTCATAAGAGCAATTGGCCTGTAGTTCTCTTTCTTTGTTGGATCTTTTTGTGGTTTAGGTATCAGCGTAATTGTGGTTTTGAAGAACAAGTTGGGCAGAGAAGTGGTTCTCTTCTTTTGGGTTGGATGAGATGGGGTTTCTATCTTGTTTCTTCTGGAGTGTAGTTTCCCCCCTTGTGTTGGTATTTTTCCCCTATTATCCTTTGTAGGGCTGGGTTTGTAGATAAGTATCGTGCAAATTTGGTTTTGTCATGGAATACCTTGGTTTCCCCATCTATGGCAATTGAGAGTTTTGCTGGGTATAGTAGCTTTGGCTGAAGTTTGTGTTCTCTTAGGGTCTGCATGAGGTCTGCCCAGGATCTTCTAGCTTTCATGGTTTCAGGTGAGAAGTCTGGTGTAATTCTGATAGGTCCTTTATATGTTACTTGTCCTTTTTCTCTTACTGCCTTTAATATTCTTTCTTTGTTTAGTACAATTGGGGTTTTGATTATTATGTGACGGGAAGTATTTCTGTTCTGGTCCAGTCTATTTGGGGTTCTATAGGCTTCTTGTATATTCATGGGCATCTCTCTCTTTAGGTTGGGGAAGTTTTCTTCCATAATTTTGTAGAAGATATTTTCTGGCCCTTTAAGTTGTAGATCTTCATTCTCATCTATCCCTATAATCCTTAGGTTTGGTCTTCTCATTGTGTCCTGGATTTCCTGAATGTTTTGGGTTACCAGCTTTTTGCATTTTGCATTTTCTTTAATTGTTGAATCCATGGTTCCTATGGTATCTTCAGCATCTGAGATTCTGTCTTCTATCTCTTGTATTCTATTTTTGATATTTGCATCTATGACTCCTGATTTCTTCCCAAGGTTTTCTATCTCCAACGTTGTCTCCCTTTGCGATTGCTTAGTTGTTTCTACTTCTGTTTTTAGATTCTGTGTGGTTTTGCTCAGATCTTTCAGTTGCTGGTTTGTGTTTTCCTGTAATTCTTTAAGGAATTTTTGTGTTTCCTCTTTTATGACTTCTACTTGTTGATCCATGTTCTCTTGTATTTCTTTAAGTGATTTTTGTTTCTCCCCCTTATTTGGATTCATTTTTTGCTCTATATTCTCCTGTATTTCTTTAAGTGATTTTTGTGTCTGCCTTGTATGGGCTTCTAGCTTTTGATCTTTTTTCTCCTCTATTACTTTAAGAAATTTATCTAAGTGATCCTCAATCTGCATCTTTACCAGTGATTTTAGATCTGAGTCTTGTTTCCTGGTGTATTGAGATATCTGAGATTTAATTTTGTTTGCCTTGTAAGGGCTTCTAGCTTTTGATCTATTTTCTCATGTATTACTTTAAGAGATTTATCTAAGTGTTCCTCTATCAGCATCCTGACCAGTGATTTTAGATCTGAGTCTTGTTTTTCTGGTTTTTCGGAGTATCCAAGATTTATTGCTGTTGGGGAACTGGGTTCGGATGCCGCCATACTGCCTTGATTTCTGTTAGTAACGATCTTACGTTTGCCTTTTGCCATCTGGTTAACTCTGGTGTTAGTTGGTCCTGTAGTTACTAGCTGGTGCTTGACCCTCCTGTGGGTTCGTAAGGGTATTTCCCAGCGACTGGGACACCTGAACCACTGCCCTGCAGGGCTCCTGCTCACAGATTGCTGACAGGTGGCCTGAGTCCCCTGAGGTCTTAAACTCAGGATATCCCAGGTACTTGGTTCCACCTGTTGGGCAGCTGCTCTGCACTGCTCCTGCTCAGGGTTTGCTGTCTGGTATCCTGTTTCCCCAGGGGTCTTAAAGTTGGGATATCTCAGTTATCTGGTTCTGACTGCTGGTCCAAAGCTGCTGGGACTCTGGCTGAGGCTGGCTCCCCCGCCACCGGCTGGATGGGAAGCCGCTGGCCAGATGGCGCTGTCTGCAGGGAGGTAGGGGTCCGGCCTGCGCGCGTAGAGCGCAGGCTTGGCCACTGTGCCCCAAACCGCTACTCTGTGCGTAGCTCCCGCTCCAGGCCTGAGTCCCCGAAGGTCTTAAACTCAGGCTATCTCGGGTACCTGGTTCCGCCGCCTGGGTCTGAGCACCTGGCAAGCTGGCTGGGTCTGGCTTCCCTGCCACTGGCTGGATGGGAAGCTGCAGGGAGTTCGGGTCCAGCCTGCGAGCACAGCGTGCAGGCTCGGCCACTGCGCCCCAACTGCTTCTCTGTGCGCAGCTCCCGCTCCAGGCCTGAGTCCCTGAAGGTCTTAAACTCGGGCTATCTTGGGTACCTGGTTCCATCGGCTGGGTCTGAGCACCTGGGAAGCTGGCTGGGTCCGGCTTCCCGCCACCGGCTGGATGGGCCACAGTTTTTTCTTTAATAGATTCTTTATTTACATTTCAAATGATTTCCCCTTTCCTGGTTCCCCCCTCCCTGAAAGTCCCATAAGCCATCTTCCTTCCCCCTGTTCCCCAATCAACCCACTCCAGCTTCCCTTTGCTGGTAATCCTCTATACTGCTGCATCTAGCTTTTCCAGGACAAGGGCCTCTCCTTCCTTCTTCTTGGGCATCATTTGACATGTGAATTGTGTCTTGGGTACTCCAAGCTTCTGGGCTAAAATCCACTTATCAGTGAGTGCATACTATGTGTGTTCTTTGTGATTGGGTTACCTAACTTAAGATGATATTTTTCAGTTCCAGCCATTTGCCTAAGAATTTCATAAATTCTTTGTTTTTAATAACTGAGTAGTATTCCATTGTGTAAATATACCACATTTTCTTTATCCATTCCTTTGTTGAGGGACATCTGGGTTCTTTCCAGCTTCTGGCTAATATAAGTAGGGCTGCTATAAACATAGTGGAGCATGTGTTCTTATTACATGCTGGGGAATTTTCACCTGAGGAATGTCGAATGACTGAGAAGCACCTAAAGAAATGTTCAACATCTTTAGTCATCAGGGAAATGCAAATCAAAACAACCCTGAGATTTCACCTCACACTGGTCAGAATGGCTAAGATCAAAAATTTTGGAGGCAGCAGGTGCTGCAGAGGTTGTGGAGAAAAAGGAACACTCCTCCACTGCTAGTGGGATTGTAAGCTGGTACAACCACTCTGGAAATCAGTCTGGCAGTTCCTCAGAAAACTGGACATGATACTACCGGAGGACCACTCCGGTATACCACTACTGGGAAACACAGTTTTATAGCAAACTCTCTGATACTAAGGCTTTTATATCTTTCTGCTCCCTTTCAACAAAGACCCCCAAGTCCAAGGGAAGACTTTGTGTTGCAATTACATCAGTTGAGGTGTGGCTCCACAACTCTGAATTTTAATTGGTTGTGGTTTTCTGCAATTGTCTTTGTTGCAAATGGTAGTTTGCTTGACAAGGGAGGAACGAAAATTAAACTTATCTATAAATATAATGATATATACTTAGAATGTAGTTAGGGATTATAATTGTTTGTAGGTTCTCCAATATCCATGACTTTGTAAGCCTTGGGTAGTTGGTTAAGTTTCAATTACCAGACATAATCTCTTCCTTGTTATGCAGGTCATAAATTCAATTAGAGCTATTGGTTGTCACCAAGGTATTCATGCTGCTTTTACACCCTACGAGTTATCATTCCATGCAAGCTAATGTTGTGTTTCAAAGGCATCATATCTGGGCATCAGAACAATGGGTTGTTTCCCTCCTTTGCTAGCGTGCATGGTGTCTTCTGCTACTGTGAATTCTAGTCCTTGGGGAGGAGGCTTTCAGGTCAGTTCAAGCTTATGGGCTCTGTGTTCTGTGTTTGAAGTATATAGTGTCTTCAGCAATAAGCATTTCCCTTCTACTTCTGGAATCATCAAAAGCAATAATAGCAATAACATATAATGTTTTCTGAGTCTCTTGGATAACCCTGATTAATAACTCAAAAGAGGATTTCTCACTCATCCACCTCTGTGACTTTTGTTGTTGTTTTGTTTTAGATTTTAATATAATTGCAATATTTCACCCCCTTTCCTCCCTCCAAATTTTCCAATATACCTACCCCTCCCAAGTCTCCTTCACATTTAATGTCCTTCTTTTCTTTGTTATTGCATTATATATATATATATATATATATATATATATATATACACACACACACACACACACACACACACACACACATATGTATTCCTCAATATAACCTATGCAGCCTGAACCTGAAAAATGTTACTTGAATGTATGTTTTCAGGGCTGACCATTTGACACTGGACAAGAAACTGGCATGCTCTCCTCTGGAGAAGACAACATCTCCTGTTCCCAGCTTTTCTCAGTTACAGATCATTCTTCATGTAGCAGTGAGGCCTCTTGGGCTTTTCCCTGTCCATTTTGATATTTCCTCTGGTGTTGTCCTTGTTTAGTTCAGGTTTGGGTAGTCATGAATATGAGACTTTATGGGTCAAGCTTCTGACATTATTAGCAGACAGAATCTCATGCAAAATGTCTTGATCCTCTGGCTCTTACCATCTTGATGCATCCTCTTTTGCAATGTTCCTAAGCCTTAGGTCCAGGAGTTTGTTGTAGATGTATCCATTGGGCCTGGGCTCCACAACTTTGTAGTTTGATTGGTTGTAGCTTTTCTGTCATGGTCTCTGTCTGTTGCAAAGAGAAGATTCCTTGATAAGGAGTAAAGACCACCCTTATCTATGGACATAACAACAAATGTTTATAGATTGTAGTTAGGGATTATGTTGGTTTAGTAAATTAGTGGTTGTAGTATCTCCTCCAATATCCATGTCTTTACTAGTACTGGGTAGTTAATTAGGTTTTCAGTTACCAGGCATGATTTCCTCTCTTGTTGAATGAGTAATATCCACAATTAAAGGAATGTTGGCTAATACTCACAAGTATGCATGTCACTCCTACATCCTTATGGTTATCATGGACCCTGGTGCCACTGAGTCACATTAACATCACTTTTTTATTTGATTGCTTTCAAGGAATAGAAAATAATTGGGGTTTTCTTTAGGAAGCTTGGAACCTTTGTGGAGTATTGTCTGAGGACACCCTTCACTTCATTCCAATGCAATGCAAAGTAGGCCTGTTCTTAATGATGCAAAGCTTTTTAATAATTACAGACTTTCTTCCAGCACTTGCCTTGGTTGTAAAAATAAAAAACAAAAAACAACCAAAAAACAAAGACAAAAAACAAAACTATCGGTCTAAAGGAATTCCTTTAGTGGAGGAGATTTTAAGACAACATGGTGAATCTGTGGGATGGTTTTACTGTTAAAACTTTATGCAAATCTATAATAAGAAAGAGCAACTGGGGCAGAAATACAAAATGTGCAGTTTATAGAGAAAAACACCACTAGTTTTGTCTTCTACATTCCTCAAACCCCCAACATGATTAGGGTCTTCACAGCAATAGCCCACTCACTGGTACCAATTTCTGTCCTTGTTTCCTTTAAGTTGCTGTGATAGACACGGTGACCAGAAGCGACTTTGGAGACAAAGCTTTCTTTCAGCTAGAAGGTTACAGTTTATCATCAATGGAAGTCTTGGCAGAAAGTCAAGGCAGAAACGGAAACAAAGGCCTTGGAGGAGTGCTGCCTCCTGGCGTATGTCCAGAATTACACTCAGCTACCTCTCTCAGATGTCCCAACGTCACTGTTCACAGTAGACTGGACTCTTTTACATCAATCATCAAACAAGAAAATAACTACATATACACCCACAGACCAATCTCCTGCAGACAATGTGTCAGTTAAGGTTCTTCCCTTCTCAGACATGTCTAAATTCTTAACATGTTGTAAGAGTAACCACCACATTATTCAAACAGGTTTGCTTAGTGATGGGGGAAGCAAAAGGAACTGTTTTAGACTGATAGGCGTGTAATGCTTTCAAATGGTTTCATCTCTTAACTAAGTGTTGGCGTTGTGTGTTTATTTCAAATGTTTATATTTATTTAATTTTGTAATGTAAATACGATGAGAAATATTATGTGTTGAAGAACTGTAATTCAATCTCCTTGAATTTCATATACAGATATCAATCACTTCTTACAAAATTATATTTTCTTTTACCCTACTTAAAATGATCTAAGAATCAGTATAAAAGTAGGCAAAAATGTAAGTATAAATGCAAACATTTATGAGCCAGTAATATTTGGCCTCTAAGTGAATTCTTGTGGCTGCTTAACCATGGTTTCACTACTCATTGGAAAAAAAACTTACATACCAGAGTAAGACTAATGAAGAGTTTGCATACTTTTACTTCTTTTTCACCAGTTAGTAACACTCTAGGCACATATACAGACCTGCCTTTTAATTGGGCAAGCTTCAATTGTGAATATGTGTGTGCGTGTGTGTGTGTGTGTGTGTGTGTGTGTGTGTGTGTGTGTGTGTTTCACCAAAGAAAAGCACAGTTATCTGATTACTCTTCTTTTTTTT
Source organism: Apodemus agrarius (assembly GCA_964023405.1). Lineage (NCBI taxonomy): Eukaryota > Metazoa > Chordata > Mammalia > Rodentia > Muridae > Apodemus > Apodemus agrarius. Next base: position 86,883,612 of record OZ030006.1, on the reverse strand, counting down.
GTTTTCTGAAGTATATTGTATAAGCTAAGTGGGTCCCCCATCATCACAACACTTGTTTGTATGCTTTAATTCACCCTATGTTTAAGAAGATTCTGGGGCCAGTATGCCTAGTCACATCCTAGTGGATGGAACAGTTTCTCACTTAAAGAGTGTGTGACTTAGACTGATACCTAAGCAAATATTTTACATGGAGAATTGCTTTGGAAAAAACATTCGTGGAAAGTGCTTTATCAATAGTTTATAAAATGGTAAAGTGTGTTTCTTTAGTATAAGACAACACTCAGGATATATTTTATAATCATTGAGGAAAGATAATCTTTAATCTAAAATTTTAGTAAAATTAAATAAATAAAATTAAAATTTTATGCCAGGCATTGGTGGCGCATGCTTTTAATCCCAGCACTTGGTTGGGAGGCAGAGGCAGCAGATTTCTGAGTTCGAGGTCAGCCTGGTCTTCAGAGTGAGTTCCAGGACAGCCAGGGCTATACAAAGAAACCCTGTCTCAAAAAAAAAAAAAAACCAAAAAAAAATTATAAATTTTATAAAATTTAAATAAAATTAAAATTTTGTTTACAAGGAAGATTGATACAGTATTGACTTTAATTTTTCGATCACCATTGACCTAATTTTCTTTAATTAACAGCAAAAACAAAGTATTCTATATGTTTAGTATGAAGTCTGTACAACCTGTCACAGAAACTCATCTTGATTTCTAATTTGCCTTGAATGTTATTTTAACTATTTAAATATCTCTATAGATAAAACCACAACACAAGATAATTAAGGATTGGGAATGCTCAGTCACTTAATTATTGCCTCACACACTTATACAATAATCAATTCATTAAACACAGCTCCATTTTACATTTGACAAGTTTTTAAATTGTTTATATATATATATATACACACATATATAATATATGTACTATATATGTATGCAAATGTGTGCTTGCATGTATATTCTATCCTTTCCTCTCCATTTCAGTATCATTAAAAATTATATGCTATTTCTTTGCTTAAAAAGAAACTGCACATTTGAATAAAATAAGTGAGATTTTTCTTTGAATAATTGCACTGTGAAGATGTTTAAATAAGTATTTTTCTGTGTATATATTTAAAGATTATCTGTGAAACATCTATATTTTTGTTATGAATTATAAAGATAAATATGTAGAAAGCCCTATTTCTATAGTCTAGGTTTTGACAAGTAAAATAAGAGTTCATAGTTCTGTTCTTTCCATTTTGGCCATGACACACTTGGTCTCTTTCTAAATTACTCAGGCATTTTTATTCTGACTCAAATACAAACGCATAACATATTTAATGAGAAATTGAAGTGGAACTTAGATAGAAATGGACTTGAAGATGCTATGTTTAGAAGATAAAGCACACCTTTGCCCCTAATTTCATTTTCTAATTTGTTTAATCACTTCTTCCATATTTGATATGGAACAATAAGCTTTGACAATACTGATAATGCATTTTACATATTGTTATAGGAAACCTTTTAAATGCCACTCCATACTCTCAAATTGTCTAAACAGGTAAAAAGAATTAGACTGTCTGAGCTCCTTGTGTTATAAGGGACATGCTCATTTTATTGACTTTTTGTTATTTCTCTCCTTGAAAGGCATAATAACCAAGTCAATGCTGTCAGCAAAACATAAATCTTCTTGATATGCTTTTTATGCATTTATTTTCCCTCTTAACATAAATATTACTGAAAAATATATCTGCCTCATTAATCTGCCCAGTTTTGCTCACATGAAATATTAGAAGTTGGATTTCATAGCTTTCATATCTGGTTGGAAATATTTTACATACTATAGGAAGTATTGGTGGCAGTAACAGACATATCAGGTGTCTTGTGAATGGACTAAGAAATGACAGAGGGATACAAATAAGGCTCAAAACAATCACAATGAAAAGAAATGCTTCCTAGCTCGCCCCAAACAGCAGTTTACATAAATATCTCTACTCAAGGTACTAAAGAGATGGTGTAGTAATCAAGAGCTCAAATTGCTCTTGAGAAGATATAAGTTCAATTCCCAGCACCTACATCAAGAAGTTCAAACAGCTGTATCTTCTGCTCCAGGAGATCTTATACCTCTAGGATCCTTGGGCACTACATCCATATTTATATACTCCTACACAGACATATACACTAAATTAAACATTAAAAATACTTACACTTATTTTTAAGATTGCGCTGATTCTAAGAATCCTTGTATGTGTTGCTGGCATTACACACGACAAATAAAATACCAGCTCTGTTTTGCAGAGGAGATTAGAGAGGTGAGGGGCTTGCTCTCACTCATAGCAGCACACGGGTTCATCTTGTATCTGAATATGTGGACACCCTCTGTCAGAGTTACATTCTGCTCTCCAGAGTGCATTTCTTGGCTTCATCAATATGATATAGTTTTTAATTCTGAAGTAAATAAATCTCTTATATTTCAAAATATCAAATGTATTTTCTACTTAGTTTTATAGTCTTTAATCTCGGAATCATATACATCTTCATGTTCATAGGATGACAGCGATGGTTGTGATGTTTAGAAAGATATCCAACTGAATTATTCATATATGCCACGCTACTTTCCTGTGGTCAAAATTTACACTTGTTCTTCATTGTTGTTCATTATCTTCTGCTGCCTGTGGAATGATCAAATAAATTGCACAAGAGGTCAAATTAAAGATTTTCTTCAGATACTACATTGATTCCTTTTTTTTTAAATTCAGAGTAACATTATTGTTCTGCCTCACGTTTATGAATCTTTGAAAATGAAAGATGATATCATCCTAAAGCCATGGATTGAGCGTCTCGGCTGCACCTCCCATCTAAGATTGTAAGATACACATATGCAGATCTCAGCAGCTCACGTCTCATGTAATTACAGAGGCTGAGGAAGGGACAGGCAGACACTAAGAAGCACAGCCCAAGGATAAGCATATTATTTCTGTACTCACTTAAGCACATTAGATCAACACTTCACACCCTTTCAATCACTTCTTCACCATCGGCTTCCTTCTTGCCATGGCATTTCCCTCTGCTTTCTTTGTAATAGTGCATTGTTTTTTTTTTTTTATTGGATATATTCTATATTTACAATTCATTTCCCGTTTTCTGGTTCCCCACCCCCAAAGGTCCCACATGCCCCTTTCCCTCCCCCTGCTCCCTCATCCACCCCCTCCCACCTCACTGTTCTTGTACTCCCCCACAATGATGTTTCGGTCCATTCTAGCACCAGTGTCCACTCCTTTCTTCTTGTGAGACATCACTTGATATGTGATTTATGTCTTTGGTGTTCCAAGCTTCTAGGCTAATATCCACTTATCAGTGACTGTATACCATGGGTATTCTTTTGAGACTGGGTCACCTCACTTAGTATGACGTTCTCCAGCTCCATCCATTTCTCTAAGAATTTCATGAATTCATTGTTTCTAATGGCTGAATAGTACTCCATTGTGTATATATACCACATTTTTTGTATCCATTCCTCTGTTGAGGGACATCTGGGTTCTTTCCAGCTTCTGGCTATTATATATATAAGGCTGCTATGAACATAGTGGAGCATGTATCCTTATTGCATGCTGGGGGTAATAGCGCATTGTTAACTTCAGGACCGACCTCAACACTCACCTGTTTCATGGGAAAGCAAAGAGAGTGCAGGTTAAGTACATATTTGCCTAGAACATTAATCTACAGCATAATTATGTGATTAAGCCCAGTTAAGTCAATGCTATTAGCATGGCAAAATATTATTTATATTTCATTCGTGGAAGAGCACCTGGTAACAAATGTACACATCACTCACACGTCCCATTAAATTCTTCTTTCTTACACTACAGGCTTTAACTTAAAAAAAGTTTAAACTTTTAAATTTTAAAAGTTATTTTCAGAACAAGGCTTTGCTTCCATGCGGGGTGTGGAGCAGAAAGGAGAAAACTACAGGGATGTCCAGTTCCTCAGTTTTTTTCTTTTTTACAGAGGGCTGGAGCTCCATGATAAATGCAGAGACAAGAACACACAGGTGGATTTTAAAAACCAGCAGCATAGTTTAAAAAGCTGCTTACTGTGCTCATTTTGTTTCGAAGTGTGGATGGAATAAAACACAACTATAATAATAAATCAAAATTGCAAAAATTATTTTTCAATTTTATTGTAGTCATTTTTGTCTGTGTACATGTGTGTGCATGTGTGCAAGCATGCATGCGTTCAAGTATGCATGTGTGTGTGTGTGTGTGTGTGTGTGTGTGTGTGTAGAGACTTCCCAGAGTGGTTTATAATGATAAATGTTTGTGTCTTCTGGAAAAGCCTACTAGATTATCTCACATCTGACTCTGATGTGATCTGAGTCCAATGTACTTTTAGAGCTCCAGTTTCCCTGTCTAGGAAAGTGACACAAGACTAAATTTATCCCCTTGTGATGGTTAAATAGTGCAGCACCTCTCTTCTTTGCCAGACATAAAGCACAGTGCACAGATGTGGAGTTATGCTCCATTGTAGGAAGCACAGCTATCCCAGTGAATCCCCGGCGGCTGGACCTTAAAGTATCTGACATTTTATTTCTCTTTTAACTGAAAGCCCAAGGCTTAAGAGGAGATCCCTGTGAACTTATAAATATGTCATATCGAGAAATATATTAAGTAGTTGTCACTGCAGTATATCCAGCTAACTGAATTTTATGGGTCACCATGAAATTGCATTATTGGAGGTAATAAAAAGGAAAAGAAAGTAAAAAAAAAAAAAACTACTGATTTATGCAACAACAGGTGAACTAACACATTATGCTGACTAGCGTAACCAAAGGCCATATACACCACAGATATGCACAGAATCAAATGGAACTATAAGCATAGTTCAAAGGGATGAAAATTTCCATTTATCTTTTGTCTTTTGAGATTTTTCCCAGGTCAGAAAACTGACCAGACCGAGTCACTAGAGACAATGGAATCCAGACAGTGCTTGTGACAGGAACCACACCTGGACTAGTACTGCTTATGTTTGCATGCTTCCTTAAGGGTACGATGGAACTTCTAGAAAATGAAAAATCATCTGTCTTCAAAATGGGATGCTATCACATGGAGTTTTTCAAAATCTGGAGACACTTAAATCAGAACAGTTCACTCTATAAACTATATTTCAATGTAGAATATCATTTGATGTCATCGTGGGTATTTCAGTCATTCTCATACTTATGTGTGCTAGAATGTTCCCAGAAGGAAAAACATGAAAAGCTTAACTCTCTAGAAGGGGAGATGACAGTGACGGTACAGTACTGATGACAAAGAACGATGCTTTGAAAAATTGGGGAAGTTGGTGATGCTTATGTGGGAATCTTACTCTCACACCTGTAAATATGTTTAAATGTTTTACATACTAAAATTTCGGAAGAGAGGCTTCATCACAATTCACTTTCTCTTCTATCATAGAACAAAAAGCCTGGGTAAATAGAACATAACTTGGTCAAGTTCTGAGAGACAGAGAATCAACTCCCAGGTGTAACCAAAACATGCCTGGCAAAACATTATCCTGAGGAGACACTTCTTTCCTTTCATCTGGCTTCAGACTACTGACAAATAGACCCAAGAAATGGGAATTCCCCCTGGAATTTACTGGGGGAAGGAAAAGGCTGAAACTCTGTGCCAGTTATAGGGTGAGCATATCTCCCAGGAAGAAATATCAGAGATCAGATAGTCAGACTAACTTGCAGAAGAGACTGGAGCAAAGACAGGGATGGTGGGTGGCCGCCTACTTTGACCAGTACTACTTAGTTGTTCAGACTTCCTGACTTCTATTTAAACAAGATGAGCTTGGGGGCACTGAACCTCTCTGTTCCTCTTCTCAATGTGACTACACTGAATGACTCCCCCTCCCAGTATTTTATTATACATTTCTTTACCTAGTTTGTTGAGGACAGGTGTCCTAACTTACCAGGTTGGGGATGCTAGAGCCCAGGATCTAACCCTATCTACTGCAGGGGTGCCACCTTCTTCCTCTAATTTCAAGTAAACATGGTATGTGCCACTCCTGTGTAGGAAGTTGATTTTTAAAGGGAACAATAAGAATGGAAGGCCTTGCTTAAGCAAGTCACATTACTTCGGCTCTGCATTTGTGGTTTTATATGACTCCTTCCTATGCAACATGTCAAACCAGTTGCTTGCTCCTTGTTTCAAAATGCTTTTTTAGACTTCAATTTTATTTATTTATTTATTTATTTATTTATGTATGTATTTATTTATTTATTATTCAGGATTCAGAAGTCAAAGATCAGAGAAAGAATTTTCCCTTCTACGACTTTCTTTTTTTTAAATACAGTAAAAGCTTGATAGTGTCCAACCCAAGTTCAGAATACAAGAATGGAAAGCAATGCACTCTGCCGGGGAGGAGCTTGGCACTCAAATCTACTCGGCGATAAAACAGTGGCATTCTGCTCATCTCAGAAAGAAGTGGAAATGTGTTAAGTAACACAGAAATTGTCTCCAAGCCCGTGCATCTATCTGCTCGTGTGCTGCGCTTGGAAGAAGGGTCTGTTAGCTGGAGCTCCACTCAGCCAGAAGGAAGAAGTAAGAGGTGTGCAAAATCTGCCATTAAGTAGGGGCTAAGGAAGAAACTGCCTACGATGGTCCCAGAGGGTGAAGGGTGAATCCCACAGGCGCTACCTTCCAATCCTGTGTTCTCTATAGTAAGCCACTTTTTCAAGTGGAAAAAAAAAAAAAAAAAGCCTTGAGGCAGCTGGTTTTCGACGGTTGGGGGATATTTATTCCGTGCGCCACAGATGGGGGAAAAAAAAGAATTCAGCGTCTGGCAGCCGCTGATTGGTGGAAAAGAAAATGGTGATAGTGGAGTGGGAAAGAGGATTTGCTGAGCCTCCCCCTCCTTCCTCGACCTGTAACTCTTCCTTAGTCGGCTCCCCTTTACGCCCAGAACCCTTTTAGACTCCTCCTGGGTTAAGACAAACGGAAATCACAGGCTGTGTGAACAAAAGTAACCCAAAGGGTGTGTGCTCTCTCTCTCCATTGCCTGGCTCCGCACACAGACCATTTCAGGCGGCCCAGCCCTCTGGTGTCAGCGTCCGGGCTCGTCCCGAAGGAGGGGGCGACGGGGGTGCCTAGAGAAACTGGGAACAGGCTGAGGCAGGGGAGGAGGGGGATGGGGCGGGAGAGACGCCAGCTCAAGTTCAGCCACAAAAGAGCCGAGGGCACCCTGAACTCGAGGTGAGGCTCATGCCATCCTCTCTTCCCTCCTTCCGGGGAGCGTGCTCCTGATACCCACAGCCCTCACGCACCTCCATCCTGTCCCCTCCCTAGGAAAACGAGCGAAGGCACGAGGCAGGCGAGGGGCGGGGAGAGGCGCTGACAAATCAGCTGCGGGGGCGACGTGAACGAGCCGGGGAGCTAGAGCAGAGCGCCAGGCAGCAGACAGCAGGAGACCAGCAGGTGTTCCCCTGCCCCTGCCCCTCCGCCCTGAGTCTTCCACCTTTCTCGCACTGAAATTAGATTGGGGAAAAGAGGAGGAATCGGAGTTCTGCGGGAGCCTAGGGAGCCGGTAAGTACCTGTAGATGCAGCAGCTCTGGGGATCTTGGAGAGCCCTAGCTAAAAGCCCGGACTTCTAGAGGAGACCAACTAAGGCTACCTTGGCGGTGGGGACGGGGCCAGTGCGTGGAAAGTACATCACTTGGCTTTCATCCCGCCGGGGACGTGCCCTTCCATCCTCTCAAAGCCCAAGGGAAACGCCAGGTTGCCTGTGGCATCTGTTTTTTTCAAAGCAGAAACGCTAGGGTGTTTCATGTTGAGCGTTGGATGCTGGATGCTGGAGAGCGCTGGGCATTGAGTGGAATTTGAGCATCCAACTTTTATGCTTAAACCCCAGGGCATTTCAGCTTCTTTCCGTAGAGGAAGAAGGGTGAATTTGGCCAATGATTAATAGACGTGCAGAGGACAGTAGGCAACAGGTGATAAGGGGTTAATGAGTCCAGGGTGCAGGCTCTTCTAGAGGATTCCGGCTGAGGACAGAGCTTCGAGGTTGGGTGGTGCTCAAGTGAGACAGCTCATGTGTATGGACAACTCCTGCTCTGTGCAGATAACAGGCAAAGAGCTAGTGGTGGGTGGAAGGTCTCGCAAGATTAGAAAGGCTGGGCTGCAGGCAGGTGGCCTGAAGTTCCCTACTTCTGAAGTTCCCTTCCTTCTCTAAAGACTGACTGCTCTCGGGGTCTATTTTTCCTCTTGCCCCTACTCAATCTCTACCCTGCCCCCATGTCCCTTTTCTAGATAGTCTTTTTACTTTGAATGTAACCTTTGGGCCTTGGGAACTTGAGGATGTCCATCTCCCCCTCAGTAACTCCACTTCTGAAGTATGTAAGAACAGTCAAGTGATCCACTGGGATCCTTAAGTGGTATGACTTTTTACTAGTGTTGAGTAAAATAGCTCACAATCAACCACCAACACTGTGCCCAGTCCTGAGGGAGGGAGGGAGGGAGGGAGGGAGGGAGGGAGGGAGGGAGGGAGGGAGGGGGAGAGAGAGAGAGAGAGAGAGAGAGAGAGAGAGAGAGAAGGAAAGGAAAGAAGGAAAGAAAAGAAAAGAAAGGAAAGATATTACACACCAGGATGAGGCAGGGGTGGGCATACTGATTTTTTTTATTGTTTTTCCCCTCAGATTTCTTTTCTTTTCCTAGCTGCTTTGAATCTTGTTTTCTTTTACACAAATTTTCTAATTCAAAATGTGTTCTGTATTCTCTAGTGTGGAGCAAAAATACACCATGGATGTGTTCATGAAAGGACTTTCAAAGGCCAAGGAGGGAGTTGTGGCTGCTGCTGAGAAAACCAAGCAGGGTGTGGCAGAGGCAGCTGGGAAGACAAAAGAGGGAGTCCTGTATGTAGGTAGGTGGTGACACGGTGACTGATGAGTTGGGGTGGCTGGTGAGTGGTGTCTGACTCGTGCGGCTTCTCCCGAGAGTGAGGACTGTGTGCAGGTGAGAGAGAGCGCGAACCTGCACATTAGCTCCCGGAAACAAACAGGGACAAGGCTTTCGTTCCTTAGAATCATTAATTTTGCTATTTCCGTAGGGTTTTTAGTTGGTTTTCTGTTTCTGGGTGTGATTACACTGGATTTTAAAAATTGGCAACCCGTGAAAAGTAACCAAGAATATGTTTATGAATCAAGGACATTTGTGGCAGCAAGCTTGGTGGCACCTGCCTGTAATGCCAACCAGCGCTTGGGGAGTGGAGGCCCAGGGACCGGGAGTTGATGGTCACCTTCAGCTACGCAGAGCAATTGATGCCAGCCTGGGCCATGTGAAACCCCATAACAAAACAAAATAAAATGAGCTGCAAGTACTCAAGGGACTTAGATTTCTCTCATCATTACTATAGCTAATACTGTCTAAGTTTAATGAATTGTAATGTTCATCATTACTATAGCTAATACTGTCTAAGTTTAATGAAACAAGACTTTTGCACGATTTCATTTTATATCTGTGAAAATACAACTACATGGAACCTCAAAATAGAAAAAAAAAGAAAGCAAGTCTTCTTCGGTGTATCTCCTTTTACGATGGATTGCTTGGTCAGTGGGGATGCGGGAGCTTAAGGAACCTTAGAAATATTTGTGTAGTTCACCTGTCAGAGATCATGCAAATAGGGAAAAGAGGTGGACATTTAGTGCCATTTTTGCCTGACTGTATACAGTGTAAGAAGGGCCAACACACCCTTTCTTCCCTTTCTCAGTCTTTCCCTGTGTTAAATTGGGTGTAACTTTGCAAATCCCTCCCAATACTTCGACAGAAGAAATAGACACACAATGCACACATGCTCATCCCCAGCAGAGACACAGCACACATGGGAGCACAGTTGCACGTGCCCTCTTACCTCTCTCCTCTGAGCACGGTTTCCACCTTCTTGGGAGGGCTTCTGCTGTGGTAGAAGACCCAGGGTCAGCATTCAGACTGAAAAGGAGCAGAAGAGGGGGCAAAAGTGATGGAGGTGCTCTCCGGAGCACCAGTCGAGGGGAGCCATGCTGACCCCTCAGAATAGGATTGGGAATTTACGCTTGCAAACATTTTCATGTACCTGTCTTCTCATTGAAGTTTCTAGCAGATCACCTTTCCTCGTTCTTTATAGAATACGTTTACATTGAATTAATTCTCTCTTTTTCTACTTAAAACATCCTTTCAAAAAGTCTTGAAGTAAATATTGTAAGGGGAGGGTGTCAGTGGGCTAATTTTATAGTATTTTTTAAAACGAACTGTGAAGTAGAGTGTTTTAGATGGAATTCAGAATATAAAGGCAGTGATTTGTAGATTTGGGGGGACCTCAGTTCTTCCACATTCTGCAATTACAAGCCTGTGACTCCAGTTGCTTAAAAAAAACATATCTTTCTTCTTTGTAGATCATTCAATATTAATTTAGTATTTTACTCTTTCTGGATAATAAATGGATCTTATCAAGTAGAACACTTTAATTGTTTTAATTGTTAATTGTGATTTTGGGCAAATAAAATGATTACATTTTTCAGAGATTAATTTTGTTGTTCTCTGTGAGGCCATTATATTGAAAGTGTAATTTTTAATATGTGTAATATTATTAAAATTATCAATGCTTGTTATTATATTTAAAACATGTATAATTAATCAATTTCTGATTATGTTCTAGAATCTAATTAAAAGCTGAACACATGCGTAGAGTTTGGGATGCAGAGGAATGAGAGCTCAGATATTTCCGTTAATTTTCCAACACATACTAGGAAATCTGTCATAATCAGCTGTACTGTTTGTTGACTATGTTGATTATTGCTGTTGAAGTGTGAAAGCAACCATGGGCAAAAACCAGTGTGACTCTGCTTCAGTCTTTATTGACCCAGAGGATATAGAGACGTGAAAGAAATGTAGACTTAACATGATACAGGCAGAAATCTAATCCAAGCCACGTGACTTCTACCTTCAGCATCTTCAGGAGGTACACAGTGTCTTTGAGTCTCCTCCCCTTTTTCACACACATAATTCATAAAAATGCAATTGTTTTACAGAGTTCCTAATGTTATGTAGTAGCTGTGTGCACTTTCATAGTTAGGAACCTTGATTCTTGTCAGAGAATTTGTGCAATTTACCGATTATTCCTCCAACGTGACTTCTTATTTTTCATCCAAGATATGAAACTATTATTAATACTGACCTGAAGGCGTAGAAATGATCTGGGCTTTGGCCATCGCTCCCGTGGCACAGTGCTTCTCTGCCAACAGGCGGAACGGAGTTCCATCCCCGTACCAGAAAAACAAGAGATTAAAAATAAAGTAATCAAAGAGAACATTTTTTAAGTTTCAGCACTGATGGCTGCAAAGGCTCAGCAGAAGTCTCATCGCATCTCTAATAACAAATACTTTGGGCAGCTGTCTTTCAATGAGTCGAAGAACTGCCATAGTTATCAGTGTACTGATTCCCTTTGTGATATTTGCACAAGATTCAATTAACATATTTTAGTTTCATAATAAAAAATCTCAATGATGTGATGTATAATTATAAATTGAATTTAAAGTAATTTTTTTCTTCATATTTTGTTAGTTTTATAGTATTAAGTTGAAAAAAAATCCCTTTCCAATTCTGTTTCACTGTTTGGTGAACAGCTGTGGTCACACATCTTACTCTGAAGTCTCACATGTGAGACTTACTACATGCTGTTAGGTAGCCAGCATATAAACCAATGGTAAAACTTGGTCCTCACAGCCCTCTCCAGTCTGTACCCTTGTGATACCCCAAACAAACAAGACAGAGTGGGGACAGGGCACCTTAGGGAACCCATCATTATATTGTCTCCCAGCTTCTTTTCTTACTTCTTTTTTATAAGATTTATTTTATGTATATGAGTACACTGTAGCTGTCTTCAGACACCCCAGAAAAGGGTGTCAAATTCCATTATAGATGATTGTGAGCCACCATGTGGTTGCTGGGAATTGAATCAGGACCTCTGGAAGAGCAGCCAGTGCTCTTAACCACTGAGCCATCTCTCCAGCTCCCTTTCTTACTTATTTGTCACTTGACATCTACTTGTTTTTCTATATCTTATCACTTAGAGCTCACCTGGAAACTGAAGATAAGTTACCATTTATAACTTAACTAATAATAATTATAACAACAGAGGTGAGGTATGGCTTGAGATACAGGGCTTTCAAGACTGTCCGTTGCCTTTCATTAAAGAGGCAGTTCATGATTTACCAAATGTCAAATTCTCTGCTACTGCTGAGGCAAAGAAGACAGACAAGGGACCAGCCAGTGAGCATTTATTCCATTAGTCATGGTCTTAAGGATTGTTGGGAGTGAAGGCAAAGGAAACAGAAGAGAAGAATTCTCTCATGCAAGCTGTTCTACTACAAGGTGCCTGCCCTCCCCCATTTCCAGTTGTGGCTTTACTAGCACCTGTCTCAAAAAGCACAACTTAAACATCTGTTATTGCAGTGCATAAATTAATAGTAATCATTCAAAGTAGAAACTTTATTGCTAGCACTTCACCTTCAAAAATCATCGCAAAAGTAATGAAAGCCCATTATATTGGTGATTAAATTAAACTATTTCCAGATTTTGTCCATGAGTTGCCATTTTGCATCTGTTTCAGGAATCGCACAAAGAGCAGCACCAGTGGGTGTGTGGTCTCGTGTACCCTGCCGATAAATCCTTGTGAGACAGTACAGACAAGCATCTCAGAAAAAGAAAATTGACCAGCTGAAGCGAAGTCACATCAAGGCAGTAAAGTGAAATTTTCTGGGAGCAATTGCTGTATAGAAAAAACAGCTGACTATTTAGATTGCAGAAATGTAAATTGAATATTTAATAATTTTGGAATTACCTTTTACCTTATAGAAGGATTAGTTTTGTCAACTTGAAACAAAGTAGAGATAGCATATGTGGTCTCTAGTGTAACCCTACATAGTATGTACACAGTTAATGTTCTGGAGGTAAATGTATAAACATACACCGAGGGTGGTGACATACCAGTAGCTACTGTCTCAGAGGAAGTAATGCCTTCTTAGTTCCATGCTAAAAGAACTATCAGAGTCAGATCATGGCCTGAAGTGTTGTGGTGGTTTGACTAAGAATGCCACTCAGAGTCTCTTGAGCCTGGTCCAGTTAGTGGTACTATTTGGGAAGGACTATGCAGTGTGGCCTTGTTAGATGAGGTATGTCTCAGGGGGAGGCTTCAGAAGACACCCATCAGTCCCAGTGTACTCTTTGTCTCCTGCTTTTGGATGAATATGCAAGCTCTCCATTGTTTTTGCTGCCCTACCCTCCCTACATCTGTGTGGACTCTAACACACACCATTATTTTTGGATTTGAAAAAGATACCCACTCTGTAAGGCATATATATGCAATGAGAAGAAGGCAAGCACTGATGAAATTTCTTAATGCATTGTTTTTGCAAAACATAAAAATTTTAATCTACAAAATATAAAACAAATATTATCTTTAATATTTTATCATTTCCCAACATAGAAAAGCCACAGATTGTTTGACTAATAGCCCTGAGCCTTCCCTGCTTATACAGGTTCCCCATCCATTATTAGGTTATGCACACTGCACAGCTCAGCTTGTCCTTCTCACAGCTCTACAGTCCCTTGCAAAATGAGGTGCTGCCTGTGAAATGCACGCAGAGAGCACACATGCAAAACGCTAGAACACGTCCATTCCTGTTAACAAGTGTGCCTTTCTCTCTGCTGCTTCATTGACGTGTCTTGTGCTTTCAGCTTCAGTTTCTCCTCCAGAAGCATTTGTGTGGGTAAGAGCTAGAGTGCTCACCATGTCTGTATCATGCATTAAACAGCACCGAGGCCTTTACTTCAACTACTTCCTTTCATTCTTTTGCTAAAATCATAATGTAGACTTGGTTATCTTTTAGTGAAGAGTTAAATATGGCCACTGTACCGGGCCATATGAAAGTTCCTACATAATGCTTTTATTTTTCATTTGAAGAGTGTTTAATTGACTCTTTTCTAAAATATCATTTTAAATATGATAGACAAAAATTTCATTTAAGGCTCTGCTTATATATGTCTAAAACCATTTACTAAATACTTTAACATACTTTTGTTCATGTACTTAGATCATCATATTGATCATATTATTCAGCTTGTAGAAATGTACATCTGAATTTTAAACAATTTTGAAATTAGAAATTACCTCATAGTTAGTGTTTGTCAACTTGATAGGAAATAGAGATATGTGGGAAGAGGATATATCATTTGAGGAATCTTCTACCTCAGATTTACCTGTAGTAATGTTAGTGAGGATATTTTCCTGATTGACAACTGATGGAGGAGGACCCAGCCTACTGTGGGTGGCACCACCCTAGGCAGGTGGTTTTGAGTGCTTTAAGAAAGCAGGCTGGGCAAGCTATGGAGAGCAAACCAGTAAGCAGCGTTCTCCCTCAAGGTCCCTGCATCAGTGCCTGCCTCCGGGTTCCTGCTATGCTTGAGTTTCTCATTTTGGTTCCCTAGATAATGAACTCCAACCTGGAAACTGAGAATTCCCCTTTTCCACATTTTGCATTTGGTCACAGCGTTTATCACAAAACAGAAGACTTTGATTTGTAAATTAATTATGTACAGGGGATATTATAAATGTTGATATCTGTACTTTATTACTGAGCACTTGGATTCTAGGAAGCTATGTATATGATATAGTTTTTGTTCTTGTTTTTTCTTCTTATTTTCGGTACACTTAGCAAGACTTTTTTCTTTCTCAAATAGTGCATTTTTAAAATCCAGATTGGTAACTTTCCCCCTATACATTGGCCTAAATCTTTTTCAGTTTATATGTCCTCATGCCCTTTTATCCTTTGCATTCTTCTGTGTCTAGATAGAATCATTTTAGTTAATATTCCTCTCTCCCTCTCTTTAGTCCTTCCTTCTTTTGTTTTCTTGCTAATATTAGGGATCAAATTTAGGTCCTTAAACATTAGAAAACAGTGCTGTACTAAAAACTAAGTCTTTATCCCTTAGGAAATAAAGGAGAGCTTTAAATTAAAATGTGTATTATTTATATGTATGTATATATTGCACACATATATATTGTGCATATATGTAGATATATAAAAGTTTTATGCATGCATATAAAATTATCAATATCAATTGTACAAAGTGAGAAGTTTCTTTCTGATCTATGGGTTGCCCCTTCCTTGGAGGTTATTGGTGAGGGGAGAGAGGAGGCTCAGGCTTCAGACTGCCGTAAGTATGAAGATTGACGTCTGGGATCAGCTTCAGTTAGACAGCACAACTTAGACAGCGGTAGGGATTTCCAGGGTGGGTGTAGATTATTGGCTAGGATTGAGGTGCGGGGGATGCTTCATTTACATGAAGAGAAATTCCAAGAATTATTGGGAGAAAGGATGTTGAATCTAATCTGGCCATAAACAGCAATCATTGTCCTTAGAAGTGAGGGATGTAGAGGTCTTGTGCCACAGCAAGTAGACGAAGAGTAGGGAGAGAGTGATCCTAACTCATCCTGTCTCAGGATGGGATTTTCATGGCCTTGATCATGTCTCAGTCTCACTCTTGCTCCAGGTCAGCTCTGGTAGCTGCACATGCTCACAGTGATCTTCTCACACATGCATTTAATATACAGGGTTATAGCCACCCTTCTATTACTCCGGTTTTATTATTATTACCATTATTATTTGTAGAGATGATGAATTCTATATTTCTTTGTTATGCCTGATGTTTCACTTTTGTCTTGTATACTCATTGTTCATGGTACCATCACATAAGGACATTTTATGGAAGTATACACAACACAGTTTTTCACAGTTTGTGTATGTATTTTGATCATAACCCTCCTCCATTATTCTTTCTCTCCCTTGCTCTTCCTCTCCACTTACTTAGTAGAACCCAGTGGCTTTTCTGTACTTTTTAATCACTCTATATTGCATATCTGGGAGAAAAAAATGATCCATGTTTATCTTTGTGAGCTGGGTCATTTCACTTAACATGATGAACTGTTTCCCTACGCATATCATCATTTCATTCTTCTTTATTACCGAATAAAACTTAATTATGAAACTCAGTGTGTGGAGAATTCTCAAAAAGTTATGAATAGCATCTCCGGCCATGCCATTTCTGTTCAATCTCCAGAGTCTCCATTCAAAACGGATTTACTGCACACCCGTGCATATTTGAACATTCAACCATGGGGTGTTTTAGAATCAGCCCAGATACTCACCAATGGATGAGTGGAAAAAAGACTCTGGAATAAATCAAAACCAGAATTTTACAAATGAACCTTAAACTTCCAAAATATTATTATTAAAATGATTAACAAACTTACTTTTACCAATGTGTGCAATAATTATTTTTCTTTGTTTAGTAATGGCTCAAAGCATAGGTGAAATTCTTATCTTATACACAGACCTAGTTTGAATGTACTGTTACTTCATATTAGGTAAATAACTTAAGGATGATTTTTAATTTTCTTATGTATAAAATTCTGAATGGCTGCTTCAGAGATGAGGTGAGATGAATTTGTACCATGGGTTGGGCAGGCACTGACTCCTTCTTTCCTCTCTCTTGTTTGTTGCGGATTTTGCAGTCTCTGCTCTGCTGTTCTTTTACAGAATTCTCAGGTCTGCACAGAAAATCTTACTATGCCCATGTTATTTCCCCCTTCCTTCTCTTGGTAAATTGATAAATAAAGCATTAAGCATAGGTTATGTAAAGAGTCATTATGTTTTGTGTTTTATCTGATACATAAGGCACAAAACGTTTACAAATGCTACCTCTTATGAAGTTCCCAACCATCTTTGTGTGGTCAAGTTACAGATATCTGTTGCCTCCAGCATGTGTCAGATCATTATGATACGAACCATCGAAGCTTGTAGCTTTTTGAGCTGCACAGTACCTGACTGCTGTCTTTGTCAACCTCACTGGAATAACACAGTAGCTTCATACTGCTAACTAACTCAACTGGCTGCCCACTCATCCCTCTCCAGGCTTCCCTCCTGAACTCAACCTGTACAGGCCTGGACTAGCTTTCCTCCATCGTGGTGGTCAGATCTCCCCACTTTAGTGATTTCTGACTGTGATTGGTGGTGGTTTGTCTCCTGAGGTTATCTTTGAACATGAACTTCTGAATATCAAGAAATTTTAATTGGCTGATGGAAATCCAAGGACAGTTTAATATTTATGCATTCAATTTCTTGTTCTTTAGGTTCCAAAACTAAGGAGGGAGTGGTTCATGGAGTGACAACAGGTAAGCTTGGTTTTCTTTTATCCATAGGTGATATCTCTAATGCCCTCTAGTCTAACTACACTTGATGCTTATAGTTCAAGGTACAGTTGTAAAAGCCATTGTCTACAGAAGAACACGGGTCAATTTATTTTTTATGCATCGATTTTTTTTAAATTTTGGTATGGTGATATACAGTTTTGCTACACAGGCTACAATGGCTTCTGCTTCAACCTTCTAAGTACTAGGAATATAGGCATCACCAATGTACCTTGCATATTAGCTTCATTTAAAGCTTATTCTCTATGAAGTATTTTTAAGTAGACAAATATGGATTAAACACTGATAGCCCAATATTCTAATGGCTGAGAATGATGACTTTAGATTTTTCAATGGTATTTAAATTCTAATGGTTTGGTATTTGGGTAGTGGGCTAAACAAATAAAATGTAATGATGCTATTATTAATTTAAATATTTAGTGTAAACATTTCTTTAGTATTTAGTATTGCACCATAAGTTACACTGATTAGAACCTTGCCTCTGTGATTAAGGATCCTTTTTAGAAAGTATACTTAGTAGTATGTTATTTTAAAAACTATATATTTTATTGTATTTATGTCCACTTGGCATAATTTCAAAAACATTTTCAATAAGATCAAAATAATAATTACTAAACTAATAGGACTAAAATAAGAAAGATAAAAAATGACAGACAATGAAGTGACTGTGGGTGGAAAAGGAACAGTAGAGTAATAAGCCGGGAAAAACCAAAGAGAAAAAAAGAAATATAGCCAGTTGCCAAAGCTTGGAAGTAGCTAAACTCCCTTATGTGTATTTGCCATGCATCAGACTTCCTTCAGTGGGAAGAGACCTCTCAGGAGTGTAACTGATATGACCAGGAACCTTGGCCATTACACTGTGTAACATAACAAATACATCGCATTATACAGCATCACACAGTGGCGACCTGTGTCTTCCCTGAGAATCATTTGCCAGCCACGGAAGAAGAGAGCTCAGTCTTTTTAGCACATTGATAAAGAATAAAGATGCAAAAGCAAAACTGACGCCTAGGAACAAGACTCTTTTGTGAAGTTCACAGTGTTGAGGACTTCTTTCCGTTGCTGTCCCACAAAAAGTGCAGATAGCAAGAGAGTAAGCAGGCTTATTGGTTCCTGGAAGAACTTGTTCCTATGTGTTATAAGTAAACTCTCAATATTTGTTAATCTCCTTACTAAACTTGTATTCAGTGTTTGGTTGAAACATGTCACTTCTACATGACTGTCTTGTTTCTTCGGACTCCTGTTACCTATGGTATATGTGTCTATAGAAGTTGACAGCTGCCAGAAGTAGAATTATTGAAGTTTCTGTCATACCACCTCCTTTTAATCTGTTGTCACTCTTGATTCTCCTAAGTGGCTGAGAAGACCAAAGAGCAAGTGACAAATGTTGGAGGGGCAGTGGTGACTGGTGTGACAGCAGTTGCTCAGAAGACAGTGGAGGGAGCTGGGAACATTGCTGCGGCCACTGGCTTTGTCAAGAAGGACCAGATGGGCAAGGTATGGCTGTGCCTTTTATGCTACGGTGATAACCCTGGACACCATGGTCCTTGCATGCATAAGAAAGCATGAATATGATGCACACTGTGGGGGAAGGGCTGCCCTTAAAGGGCTCTTATTTTGATGCACTGTTTTACTTGGGAAATGTCATGTACATTGTACAATAACCCTGATTGTTTTAGTTTCTGGAAGAAAGCTGCAGAACTGAACAATGTAGTAAACCCTCAGTGACAAGTGACATTTCAGAAAGAATGGCTGCTTTCATGTAAATGGTGGGTCTGGAATTTCTCCTTATGGTAATAGCAAGCATTGAGTAATTCTCAAATTTCCAGAATGAAGACCTTTCATTTGATTTCTTTGTAATGACATCATCTCTTATTAAATGACATATTTGCATATCACATAACAACTCATTACCAAACATGTTTTTGCCAACTGGGAGACTTAAAGGGCATACCAAACACAGATCATGATATCATATGGTGATTCTTACATTTTCAGAATTTTAAGTTTCCTTCTGGTTGAGGCTGTAATGACATTCTAGGTATAATTTTCCTATTAAATGTCAAAGAAAGAGAATATGAAGCCCCTGGAAGATGATGTTTCGCAAACCTCATGATCTTATAGTAGAATGAGCTTTGCCTTTTGTATGTCATGTGTCCTTTAATTTTTTTTTGAGAGATTCCAGCTCCCCTCCCCAAAAGTCCACACTTGTCTCTCAGTTCCTCTTGTTCTGGGTCTTTGTTGAATAACACCTTCCTTGTAATGCCTTATTTATTTAACGTTGGAACCATTCTTTCCCATGAAAACCCTAACCTTTCTACCTTATTTCTTCTTGGTTGATAAAGTTTTATTGCATTTAAAATAAACCAAATAATTTACTTATTTTTAGTATGTTTATTTTTCCTTGTCTAGGTAGGCACTATCATAATATAAATATGTATTTTGTTAGTTGATACTTAATGTATCTAGGCAAGTTCCTAACCACAAATTCATTAATTAATAAGTGCTTATTAAGGATAGAAAGAATGGAAAAATGACAATTTTCTGAGTATTAATAGTCATACATGGTGTAAAACATTTGACTATTGACTGATCCAAATGTTGTAATCAAAGGGTTCTGAAGTAGACATCCTGAAACCCAAAGGAAAGGTACTCTCACCTGTGGGTAGAGTACCGTGGGTTTTCTCTATCTCAGTCGTCCTAGGTGGCAGAACAGACTACATGAATAATGGATCAGGAAATCCGTGATGTACTTTTTACAGCCAGTTCTGCTGTAGAGTAATTAAATGTAACCTCAGATAATCTAGGGAGGGTTCAGAGAAGTGCTCAGCTGACGTGAGCATGGGACTGATCAAGTCAGCTCTGCTCTGAGTGTAATGTGCTTTTGTAGTAATCTCTTTTTTTGTGGTAATAACTGTACTAATGCCTATTTTCCATTTGAAATTGTAATCATATATTTATGTGCACCATACTTCAAATGTTAAGAGATTCCAGGTTAGTATGGAGGAGCCTAGAAATGCAGGTTTATTGAAAATCCAACGAAAACAAGAGAACCTCTTGTCAGAAAAATACATGATCACACATATGCACCAAAGCACAAAAGGAAGGCCATCAACAGACCCTCCACCGAAAACCACCTCCCGATTGTACATTGATGAATGTGGAATTTGTAGAGAGGAAGTTAGTATTAAGTTCCTTTAGTGACTGGAGTTACCTGATGACCCTTGCACCCATCTCTCTGTTGTATCACTTGCCTAGCTATGTCATCAATGTATACCTTCCTTTGTCTATAGATTGAATTGTGCAATACTAAATTTATTGCAAAAACGTATTGCTTCAGAATGTATAAAGGCCGGAAATCATGTCTCATTCCATTTCCCATTTTGCCTGCATTTAAAATATGCATTATAAGTCATAATGGTTTTATTAAAAACACTTCAAATCTTGTCAACTTGAACTTGGTTTCTACCTTTTAAAATAGCAGTATTTTAAAATAGCAGTATTTATTTTAGTATTCTAAAGCAGAATTAAACATTTGCAGATATTCCTCCTAGGGGAATTAACTGTGAGTTCTTAAAATTTTTTAATATAAAAATGAAGTCATAAACAGAAATTGCAGTGAAAAAAATTGGGATAAAACCCAGTGAGTTTGGGGTTAGATGGGTTGATCTTCATAGTATACTGGTCATTTGGTAGCTATGAAAGCTTGTGCTAAGTGACCAGGACCCATTCTTATGTAACGATGGTGCTCTGAGCTCTGCTACTTTACCAGAAAGCTGATAAGGGCCAATTTGGCAATAAAGTTCTGAATATCTATAATCACTCAAGGAATCCTCAAATAAATGCCAGTCATTGTGACCATATTTCTTGCTGCTAAACATAGCCACAGTTTAAATACAATTGAATTTATTTCTAATGAAATTTCAAATATTTTATTTCATCTTTCAGATTCTAATTAAAATTATCTTGGTGAAAAGAAACAAGCACATATTCATTTACTATTTTAACTGATTGTTACTGATTCTTGGCCCATTTGTAACGAATAGTGATTGTGTATGGTGCCTGAGAATCTTGGAAGGACAGGGATTTGACTAGTAAGGCTCAGAGACTAATAGACAGCTAAGAAAAGGGATTAGCCACACTGCCTTTGTCTTGGCCATTGGGTCTCAAGGACCAGGAGCACCAGGAACTCATGAGTAACCTTGGATATTCCCAGCATGCTGTCTGAGGATGTATGTCTCATTGCTTCCTCCATGATGAGTGGACAGGCACACTTTCTTCTTCTCCTTCTTTCTTCATATTTGTGCTTTCTTGTTTAGAACTAAGCTGTCATAGTTCATTTCTTTGTCCTACTATTTCTTAATTTCATCTCTGATTCGGGATACACAAGGTAATATTTCTTCCCAGCTTTAATAGGGTACAACCAGTTAAAGAAAATTGTATTTATGTCATAACACATGTTAACAGCACCATGTTATAGTAAGTATACCTACAACCCCAAATGATGGTAGCAATCAAGATAATTAACATACTCAATGCCTTAAATGACTTTTTCTCTCATTGTGGTGACAGTCAGGTATTAACTGCAACAACTGTGTCACATATTAAGTTTCAAGGGTCTTCATTCCTTCCCCCTCTCCTTACCCTTTATAACTTATGACCATCATCTTGCCATTTAACCCCTGGTAGCCATCACTGCTAACCTCTTTTTCTATGGACTTGATATTTTTTTAGAATATGTTCTACATTGAAGAGAGATAACAAAGTATGTACCTTTGTGCATCTGGTTTATTTGCATAGTAAAATGTCCTCAAGGTTTATCCATGCTTTGGCAAATGTAAAGATTTCCCTATCTGTAAAGACCTCTTGAAGGCGGAATAATATTGCATTTGTGCACATATGCGCACATCTTTACCCATTCAGCTGCTAATTACTCTTTGGCTTGTTTGCACATCTTAACTGTTGTGACTGGTTTCTTTCTTCATACCTACCAATACGATTATCAGACTATATGATAGCTTTGATTTTAGTGTTTCAGGACTTGCACACAGTCTTGTTAATGACTCAGTTACATTCTTAGCAGATGGTGCTCAGGATTCCCTGTCCTCTATATCCTCATGATTCTGGTTGTGGTTTTTGATGATCAGTCTAATGGGTATAAGGTGAGAGATCATTGTGGTTTTGAGTCATATTCACTTAGTGTTTGGTTATTTTTATGACTTCTTTGGTAATTGTCTATCCAGCCAATTAATTCAGTGTGTGTGTGTGTGTTTTGTATTTGGTGTATATGTCTGTGAATATGTGTCTGTTGTGTCTATGGTATGTATAGTATATGTGTATGTGCATGGTATGTGTGGGTTGTATGTGTATATGTGTGTAATATGTGCATGCGAGTTTGTGTATGTGTATTATGCAAATGCACTTGTCTGTACAGGCATATATAGAGGCCATAGATTGACATTGGGATATTTTTGCAGTCAGTTCTTCCAGGATCCAACTGTATCCATTTCCTAGTGTTGAGTTTACAGGTGTGCACTGTCATGCCTGACTTTTCTCATGGATGTGGGGAATCCAAAGCAAGGACACATGTTTATATATCAAGCATGTTACCAAGTGAGCCAACTCTCCAGCTTCTTTTTTCTCCATTTCTCTTAACCAAATATAGATTTTTTTATATAGAATATTCTGAATATAGTTTCCCTGCCCCAACTCCTCCCAGTTCTTCCCCATCTCCCCTCCCTTTTTCATCCCATTTGCATCCACATCCTTTCTGTCTCTCTTAGAAACAAACAGGTATCTAAGGAATAATAATAAAATTAGATAAAACAAAAACAAACAGAAGAAATGGAGTCAAAGAAAAATCACGAGGAACACAAGTAGATGCAGAGACATATGGTTACACACACAGGAATCCCATATAAACCACAAAGTTGAAGCTGTAATATATACTTAAAGACTTGTAAGTTAAATACAATGCCCTGACAATATTAGAAGAGAAAGCACCTCCAAAGATGTCATTGTATTCATTCTCTTTGCCATCTACTGCTGGTCATGCAGCCCATGGTTGGTTTCCCCAGTGAGACTTGCTTGGAGAAACCAAGTTTTTATTTGTAAGTGGCTACCAATTGGGCGAAGTTTCTGGTTTAGGGGTGATAGTATGTGCCCACTTCTCTTTTCATCTCTAGGACTCCATCTGGTGCAGCTGTACAGGTCATGTGCGTGCTGTCTCAACTTCCATGGGTTGGTTCTGGCATGTTTACAGGCCCTGTTTCCCTGGTGTGCCCCACTCCCTCTGACTCTGACACTAGATTGTTCATTTTTAAACCAATTTATTAACTTTCTATTGACCACTGAACAGACAAATGGTTTGCAATTGTTTCTCAGTTTTACAGGTTACTCCTTTATCTTGACTGTAGTCTACTTTTCAGTGAAGAAACTGTCAGTCTGACACAGCTTCTGTGTATTTGTACTCTATCCAGTAGATTTTGAGTTTTCTCCCCGCAAAATATTGTTCAGACCAATGTCGGGGAATTTTCCTTTACACATTGTTACAGTAGTTTTCAAGGGTTGAGTGTTGTGTTTGGGCTTAGGCCCGCTTTCCATTCTGTGATTGACTGTTCAGTTTTCCCAGTGATGCCTACTGAAGCGTTCCCAAAGCTGCTTTCTCCATTGTGTGCCTTTGATGCTTTTGGCTGCTGTCGAGTCTGTGGGTTTACAGTTCTCTATTCCTGTGTACACATTATGCCAGTATAATGCTCTTTTGGTTACTATAGCTTTGTAACAAATCTGATATTCTGATGCCTCCATGTTGGATCAGAAATATTGATGTTGTTGCTTGTTGCTCAAGGTGGCTTTGTATATTTAAAGTTCTCTGATTTGACTCTTGTAGGTTGAGGTTTTTTTTGTCTACATCTATAATATGTGTCATTTTCACTTGGGCAGGTGGCACACCCAAGCTCTAAGCCATTTTGGGGACATTGGTGATGCTTCAGATCCATGATTACAGGTCTCCTTCCCATTTACCTCTGTCTTCTCATTTTTAAAATCAATATTTTTTATAATTTTCAGCTACTTAAGCTTTAACACCTGCATTAAATTTATTTCTATGTACATTTTTATTGATACTCTTGAGACTATTTAAATGGCATTACCAGTTTCTTTCTTAGATATCTGTGTAAAACTGATTCTTAATTTTGCCTATTGACTTCATATCTTGAAACTATATTTTTATTAGTTCTACTTGGTGTAATATTTAGTTTCTCTATATGTATATATCAATTTGCACATATAAAACACATGTAAATATTATGACTGTACTATAAACAATCGGGCATAAAAACTTAATGATAAAAAAAGTGGGAGATTTTATGTGACTCAGCAATAGGTAGACCTGATCTACAATGTGCTGTGTGTAAGAGCTTATCAGTTGCTACAAACTCATTCAGTTGAGGGTTACAGTGGAGACTGACTAATACACATTGGCAGAAATACTAGCTAGTAGTGGTTTTATTTACAACAGATAAGTTATTCTCCCTTTTGACAGAGAGAAATATCTGCTTGTACCAGGAATGTTGAACAAAGGAAATTACTGGACTCCATGTTGTTGTGTAATGGCGTAGTGTTTATAGTGGAGAGCTAGTCACTGAGCATCTGTCTGGGACATCTGGCCTGTCTGTCTTTTATATCTGCTTAATGATGTTCTGTTTGGGCCTACTGTTCAAATCAACCGCTGCTAAATAAATGGATGTCTCTTTAGTTCAAGTTAGAGTGTGCTGAAAAGTTGTAGACAGACATTTAAAAATGTTTTTAAAGTATGTGAAGTGTGTGAAGGACTAAGTCAGTTGTGGAGCATGCTGCCTTGCATACATGATATTGCTCTGTCTCTCATCTCCTGTCCTTTTAGGTATCAACCTACCCACATGGTAATCATAGTTTTCATACAGGTAAGCTTTAAGCACCAAGGATCAGGAGTGTTCATTATTTTTCTCCAGAGTCTGAAGGAAGTTCTGAAGCATTGAAAATTATGAAACAATCATTATTAGAATATAAATATTTTTTATTCACCTGTCTGGTTAATTTCATTTTGGGGGATTGCATTTAATTTAATTAATTAATTAATTTTATTTATTTATTACCCTCCAGATCTTATTCTCCCCCTTCCACTCTCTACCCTCTGACTGTTCCACATGCCATACCTCCTCCCTAACCCCTGTCTTTACAAGGATGTCTCCACCCTCCACCCAACCAGACCTCTAATCTCCCTGAACATAATTTTTGAAAAGCTTAATTTCAAGACAGAATAAAACACATGAAGTCTATAGTAATTTATTGATTTATTAGAAGATAGCTAACCAAAGGCAGAAAAAGCAGTGTCACGTTTGGTGTGGTCTTTCATGATCATGACATTCTTCTCCCTGCTTCCTGTTGGCACTGACGTGTGCAGTGTTGTGCAGAGAAACTGTTAAACACTGAAACTGACCTTGATCAGATGACATATGCTGCCTCTTGTTTGATCACAATCTCACCAGGAATCCACAGACCATAGGCAAGCTTTTGCATTTCTCTAAAGAAACACATATATTACAGGTATATATCAAAGGACAGGATTAGTAAAATATTTTCTTTTATTGTAAAATATTCCTTCAGTGTTTGATAATGGTTAATGCACTATGTCATCTGAAAGCATTAGAACTCCAAATCCTGTTTGTTCAGTAGAAGACAGTCAACACAACATTCAAACCTAAATGAAGACTTGTGACACAGGGCGTGAGTGATCTGCTCTGTGTTTATTGTGGCAGTGGAGTCTGTGAGCAGCATTGGAACCTTAAAGTGTGATAATACCCCACTAAAGGATAAATGAAATGTGCTTGATTGATCTGTTTCAAAAGACATATCATCAGTAGCATTTTCGCAATGTGATTCATCAAAAACAATACTTTTACTTAAAGGAGAACATGCTAATTTTATATGTTGACTCTCCTTAGAAACACATGTGTTAAGTGGTTGTATTGTACATGAATGTTTCATTTTACTTATATGTGTGGAGAGGAATTTTGATCCTTAGTGATCTTCTAATCAAGGAAAGTTCTAAATGTAAAAGAATTCTGTAATTATAGGGAAATATAGGCTTCCTGGACTTTTGTTTGTTGTTATAATTCCAAAGCACTGAGTAATTTGCTAACATGTGCTTGGTATGCACATGGGCCAGTGGGAAATGTGTAATCATGAATGCATTGTCCCTGTCTTAATGCATATAGGCCATGGAAGGCAA
This sequence comes from Apodemus agrarius, assembly GCA_964023405.1. Taxonomy (NCBI): domain Eukaryota; kingdom Metazoa; phylum Chordata; class Mammalia; order Rodentia; family Muridae; genus Apodemus; species Apodemus agrarius. Next base: position 86,857,074 of record OZ030006.1, on the reverse strand, counting down.
CAGAAATGATTATCCCTAGTGAAAAAAAATGACTACAGTATGTATATGCCCTATGTTTATTTCTGTTATAGAGTTAAATGGCTTTTGTTAGAAATGAAAGAGAATTTTGATTATTCCAAATAAATACTAACTCTGACAAGTGTTAACTGGATTTTTGTCAATAGGAAATGAAATAGCCTTAGACAAATAATAACCATAAATATTTCAGCTGTTTAGACACGTGAACACAAAACTGCTTCCACTCAAGTTCTAGGTTCAGTGGTTTATAATCTGGCAGCATGAAACCTTCACAACATGAATAAAAATGTCCAAAGGTCAGACTATGGGTATTGCTGTTTGCAAGAGAAATGCATTTTAAGGCCTACATAGCATGACTTTAGGCATACCAGTAGACAAATACAAGCTGTACTGTGCAACCAGTTTATTTCCCCACAAATGCTGACAGAGATTAATATTCTAACAAGTGCTACCTAACAACAATTGCTACAGATTCATGAATTTTTTAAAAGAACTTTTTATTGTTTATTTTATTTATTTAAATGTTATTCCCCTTCTTGGCTTCCCCTCTGCAAATCCCCAATTCCATCACCCTCCCCCTGCTTCTATGAGGGTGTTCCCCCCCACCCACTTCTAACTCACTGCCCTAGCATTCCCCTATTCTGGGGCATTGATCTTTCTCAGGACCAAGTTCCTCTCCTACCATTAATGCCAGATAAGACAGTCATTTGCTACATATGCAGCTGGAATCATGGGTCAATCCATGTGTACTCTTTGATTGGTGGTTTAGTCCTCAGGAGCTTTAGGGAAATCTAGTTGTTTGATATTGTTGTTCTAATTGGTTTTAGTGGTACACATGTGAACATTTATTGCTATTGTCCTTTCACATAAAACTATTGCATAATATTTTTGATAGGCATTCATTTGAGCTGCTGCCGTTATATTTAAGGTGATTTTAAACTTACATGATTTTATGAAACTTATTTATTAAAGGAATTAAAATGGTACACTCATCTTCACACACACGCATGCACACACACACACACACACACACACACACTCCTACAATCAAACAAGTCAGCATGCCTGCCATTTCACACAGAGTTACTCGTTATTTATTTTTAGTAACAGAAGCTAAAAGGTTACTTTCTTTGAAAATTACTTGTATACCCTCAATATTAGCTATTTTCTTCAAATTATCTGGAAACCCTCTATATTAGCTATTGTCTTCTCAGTCCTGAGCTCCCTGGACTTGTGCATACAGTTCACTATATTCTTTTTAATGTCTTTGCACATCTAACTTGTATTTTCACTTTGTAGCAAAATGGCCCACTCTTCATCTGGAGGCAGAACATGATTAAAATGTGTTTACGTGACAGTCACTAGTCAGTCTTATCCCAAATTAAAAAAGTAAGAAATAACTTGATTAGTTCCTGTTTTGAATGGAGGATTTGACTCTAATCCCATAGAAATATAGCTTGTATTGCTACTTATCAAAATAAAATGACAGAAAACATCCTGTAGTTTTCCAAATATTCACAGTATACAGCAATTCAGGACATAATACAATTACTGCCATTTCCCTTGACAATTTCAGGAATAGAAATAAAATAAGTAAGACTAGTTGTGTTTCTATTGGAATATATATGATCATGGAAATTGGAATTAGATGGTATATATCATGAATCTGATCATTCTATTAGGTTAAAATGAATTGTCAATTCCTATATAAGGTAATTACTCCATAAGAAACTTTATTACAATTTCTATTAACACTTTAATTTTTAGGTATACTATAAGGATCTGCCCTACTCCATGGTGTAGTGGAATTATTAAACATATTTATAACATTTTCATGGTAGCATTTGATTTCCTTTAGAGTTATAATACATAGTAAAACAAACAATGTAGTCTGGAATCAATGAATGGATAATGATGAAATAAATGAAAAAAATGGGAAGAATTATGTATATTTCAACTTCCCTCTTGCCTTATTTTTTGTAGCATTTTCTTATTAAAACAATATGACTAATTTGTTTGGAACTCAGTTCGTACAAATGAATACAGTTGCAGGTCTGTGTATGCAAGGAGTAAAATGAAATTTAGATTCTAACTACACTTGTGGGGGAATGAGTCCAAATATTCATGTTTCTATTTGATTACTGGGTGTCCACACAAAAAATGAGAAAAAAATTAAATATGTCATATGATTTCCTGTCCTGCATCTTTGGGGAATGTGTATCCAACTCAGCCTTGACACTTTTGTTCAGTGGATTGTGTGTTATCTGGTGAGGCTGGGGGCAGGCACGAGCTTCCTCCTTATGCCTCCTAGCTTGGAATCAATCTATCTGTCATACAACGTCTAAAAATTACCTGAATATTTCATCTTTAATCTAATTTTAGAACATATGTAAGGCAGATACCTTTCAAAATATCTATGCTAAACCCAACAGAGTTGCTTATAGTAGCAATCATCTGTCCATGGAGGACAGCCACTGTGAGATTGAGACAAAGGTAGTTCTTATATGTTCTCTTAGAGCTACTTCATACCTGCTACTGGATCCACTTTGACAGCCATCTGATCCTAATCTTTATCCCCAGGGTCTGGTTTATATGCCCTATTTGCTCAAGCATATAGAAAGTGTGGCTGGGTGTAGTGGCCAACTCTGTACGTCATGGAGTGTGGCATTATTCTCTTCTCTTTCACCATGCTGCATGAGGTCACCACACCGCTTTGAGCACTGACATTTTTATCCATGAAATAGAACTGCTGCATGAAAGGAGCTCAAAATGCTTTGTTTCTCGATTCAGTGGCTTGAATTTTAGGCCAGTTGTTTTTCAATTATGCATTGCCAGACCCCTTCCAACTCATTTAACCTTTCTAAAGAGGCGCTTGTCCTCTGTAATTGATCAGCCAGCTTCAGATTTGGAGTGAAAAGGAACCATGGCAGCAAAGGCAAACAATCAAATGAACTGTAGTATGATGTGTTTTTTTTCCTGCAAAGAATCTGATGTTTCTATTTATGTCTTTGGTTTAGACATGTGATTATTGGGACAATTTTTCTTCCATCTTGATGTGGTTTGGCTCCGTTAAGTGGTTTAACACTGAAAGGAATACACCTCAGAGAGGAGATCTCTTTATTAGGCTTAATAAAATGAGTCACAGTCCTTGTCTTAGGTTTTGTTTTGTTTTGTTTTTTCATGTTGATGTGATTAAAATCCTCTGACTTAAGCAAGTTAAAGTGGAACAGTTTTTTTACACTCACAAATCATGGGTACAGTCCATCATGGCAGGGAAACTGAGGGAGCAGAAATGTGAAGCATCAAGTCACTTAAAAAAAAAAAACATGTCAAGTACAGAGAGTGGTGAATGCTGGCAATTCAGTCATGTCCTCTTTTTATACAATTCAAGATCCTAGCCTATGGCATGGTGCCACTCACAGTGGACTGGATTTTTTTTTTCAGTTCAGTTATCTAATCAACATAATCTCTTACAGGCATTCCCAGAGACTAATCTCCTAGGTGATTCTACATCCCACCAAATTTACAATTGAGGTTAGCAATAACACCTCTGTTACTTTGAATTAAATTTCTCAAAACCACTGTTTTTAATTAAAACACGAAGATAAATGTTATCTTCGTGTTTTAATTAAAAGGGGTTCTATTCAAAGGATTTTGAGAAGCACTGGTATAAACAAAGTTTAAAAATTTATCTTTTAAATTGAAAATGCCAAGTATTTAGCATTATGTTGCAGGTGTATAATTATCTTTCTTAGTGTCTCTTTACACCAGATGCATAGAGGATAATTCTAAATACTCATGGGGCATAGTTACAAGATAACTTGGATCATGACCCTCCTCTCTCTTTTCCTTTACTTAGTTATTTTAGATCCCAGGTAAAAGGACCCTCAGAGCAAGCAAATGATCTCTCAGCATTTTATATCACAATCTATTTTTGGAGACACTTTTAAAAAGACACTTCTTGAAAGAAGAACGAAGAAATAATCCCTGGGTTACTATGAGATTTTGCATCAAATCCTGGAAAAGGTTCTGATAGCCTAGATGGTGAGAGGTCAGCTAGACCAGCTATGAAATCGGCACCCTCATCATTTCAGTCACTTTCCTCCCAGAGATTAGAGGGGAGCACACACAAACTGTCTCCTCATGCTAATTCAGTGTTCTAGAGATTCCAAAAGTGGGAACTGTCCCACAGAACAACTGCACACATAACTTTAAGGGTCTATTGAACGTAGGCTCTGCTGAGAGAAGATGAAGCAACAGAGACAGACACAGAGTGCTCTTGCTCTGGCTGGTGTTTGGCAGACTCCTGAAGAGCTCTGTCTGTGACCACTCTTCTATGTGGTTGAGAGGTGCCTTGCCAGTATAGTCCCCACCTATGGTCTTTGGAAAGACAGCTTTCTCCCTGCTCTCGTCTTTCCTGGTGGTGAGCCAGTGTACACTTCTTTCCAACTCCTAGTTTGAACCCAGAGAACCTAGGAATTTCCCATTGCAGTGTTAAATCTCAGGAACTGGGGTTAGTGTGGCGAGGGCACAGTGCTTTCTGCTGATGCTCACGTGTGGAGCATCTCTGTGTCCCAGGTTAAGAACTCATTGATAGAAGCATCCCCGAGAACACATGGGGCACTGGCAAAAAAGCAGTATTTAGTGTCTCAGTGTATTTAGTGTCCAAGAGTTAAACAGTTCTAGATTTAGATATAAGGTTATTTATCAAAGCATTGGTAATGATATGTTTCTTAAATGATAGAAGCTTGGCAATAGCCACTAGGCTAAATACATGATGGCTTACCCCATGTAATAATTAATTGAACAGAAAGGTGCAGAAGAATAATGGGTTGTTCTTTCTGCATTAAATGAAAAGAAGAGATCATAGAACAGTATTAAAGTTTGTAAACACTTTTGTTCTTAAAAACAAACATATGGTCTCTGTGTGTATGTGTGCATGTATTTCTAAGCAGTCTCTTCATTTAATTGCATTTATAAATTAAAGATACAAAATTTTATTGTACATGTCCAAAGTCCAGCTTAAATTGATTCATAAAATCATTTAAGCTATTCAGGACATGAAATTATTACTGTGACTGTGGCTATTTCTGTTTATTCATTAACTTATCCACACAGACATGTGTTGGCATAGCTAATTCATACTATGTGTTCTACTCTATACCAAGTATTATAACTGTAGTGATATAGAAGATTGACTTATGGGACCAAGTGCATTGACATCAATCATCTTGTCTCCACCTAGTATGAAATCATATTTCTTTTGTGATGTTCTGAAGCTTTTGATCATTAAAAATTCCTAGCTGGAATTCTTTTATGCATTACTCTTGGTCATAATTATCAAATCAATATGAAATACCATTTCTGCAATTCTCTTTCTTGTTGGCTTTTGATAGTTGCATGACATCCAAATATCAGAGCACACTAGAACAAAAAATTTCTAAGAGCAATGGATTGTATTGCCTGAGTGGGTAATTTCTTGGCTCATCTACATTTGACAAGAATTTCTGATCTTTTGAGCCCTGATAATTAACTGGCTTTGCCGGTTCTTGTCTTTGGACTCTAAGAGAGAGCTGTGCTCATAGTCCGCATGTGCTAGGGTAACACATGCAATTGGGTAATTTGTGAAAAACAGAATTTGCTTGTCACATTGTAAAGCTGGGAACTCAAAGATCAAGATGAGTTTAGTGTCCTGGGTGATCTCATATTTGTTGAAAGATGACATCTTGTTACTGTGTCTTGGAGTGGAGCTTTTACAAAGTGAATAGAACTGAAGAGTTAAATTTGTCCCCTCATACAGCACAAAATCCCTCACGGCAACATTACCTATAACGAGCCCAATTTCACAATACTGTGATATTAGTGACTACATTTCAAGTAATGGGTTTTCGGGATATTCAGGTCATAATAGCTATTATCATTATCTTCATGTACCATTAGAATGTTAGCTTCTTCTTTTTATTAATATCATTCACAGTAGGGAGAAATCCCTATCTTACATATCATTCCCTATGTGCTTGTTATACTGTTGGTAAGGCACAGAAAGCCACAAAAGCACATTCTGGAACTTTGCTGTTATCATCATTTCACTCCCAGTAGTTAGACATAGCCATAGTATATGGGTTCATTTCACAGCTGAACAGGAATCTCATGTATCACGTGGGAGTTTTTCAACTATACTTGTTTGTATTTGAAAGCAACACTTAACTGTGCATTTTCCTTTGGAAATAACACCTTCTAAAACAATTTTCCTCAGCTCAAATCCAAACATACCCGGTATTTTCTGTAGTAATTAGAAGTATAAGCAATAAAATAAAACTCTGAGGTAGGCCCAGAAAAGAGTTCATGTTCCTTCTGTCTTTACTGCCTTTAACTAGTCATACAGGATAGCAGTTAAAAAAAAAAGTAAATTCCTTGGAAAGGAATACTACAGTATACTCAATGACAAGGAAATGAGAGAGCGAGAGAACACATACACACACAACTCTTCCCCTCCCCAGCTCTCCAAACACACACACACACACACACACACACACACACACACACACTGAGGAGGTGTGCTAAGGACCACAAATGAGACCATGCTGATGTAATGGATGAGACAGTGTGCCTTTATCACTGGACTCTGTAGCTGAGAGGAACCCATCAGTTCCTACTGAAACCCTAGGCTGCTTGAATTCTTCAGCAATGATACTTTCATTATACAAAGAGACATGCCAGAATACATTTGCTTTTGTGATTCTGAGCATTCACTTCTGAAATTAGTCAATATTCCAAAAGGAAAACCGTGACTTCCTTTATTTATAGCTTACAATAATCTAGCTAGACAGTTCTCATTTGAGGGTGTGTCTTCAAGTTTGACAAATCTTTGTATTTAAAAAGCATATTCTAAATTCTTCAACAAGAATTGCAGGCTCTGGGGATACCTTTCCGGTGACAAATTCTTTTGTTTCTTTTATTAGACATATTCTTTATTTACATTTCAAATGTTGCTTCCTTTCCTGGTTCCACCCCTGCCTGGAAACAAAATTCCCAAGAAATTTAGCCTACTGTGCTTTTCGTTCTGGTTGAAACCAGTGTAGGTAAGTGTCTTAGTCAGTGTTCTATTGCTGTGGAGGGACATCATGAACATTGCAACTGTTATAAAGGAAACTCTTTTTTCCTATATTCTTTGTTTACATTCCAAATGATTTCCCCTCTCCTGGTTTCCCCCTCCCCATATGTCCCATAAGTCCTCTTCCCTCCGCCCATTCCCCAATCACCCCTCCCAGTTCTCTGTCCTGGTATTCCCCTACAATGCTGGATCAAGCCTTTCCAGGGCCAGGACCCTCTCCTTCCTTCTTCTTGGGAATCATGTGATGTGCTAAATGTGTCTTGAGTATTCAGAGCTTCTGGGCTAATTAATATCCGCTTATCTTAAAACTGGGGCTTTCTTACAGTTTCAGAGGCATAGTCTATTGTCCTTATAGCAGGGAGCTTGGCAGCATGCAGGTAGCCATGGTGCTGAAAAATTAAAATTAGCCGAGAGTTCTACATCCAGATCTGCAGCCAGCAGGAAGAGAGAAAGCCACTGGACCTAGCTTAGGTTTCTGAAACCTCAAAGCTCTCCCCTAGTAACACTTACTCCAACAAGGCTACACCTCCTAAGTCCAAGTAGTGTCACTTCTTGATCAACTGATACCATATAGCACAACCATGTTGAATGTTGCTACCTGTACATCCAAGGCATGTTCTGTGTGCCTTTATTCCTAGATACAAAACACATCTGCGGGACCTGGATGCCAGTGAGAATTATGTGAGTAAGGTGCTTGACAGACACGGTCTTTTACTCCTGTATGTGCTTGACTCTCATCTATATGACAATGGTAGAGAAGTCCAAAGCTGGCGCTGTAGCATTCTGCCACCTTGGGTCATCCATCCATCCCTTATCCTACTATATTGGAATAGTTACTAGGAATTAGCACTTTGTGCCACAAGAAAATTATTGGGGAATTGGTTATGTAAATCATCAGTGTAAATTTTGCTGGATTCATTCACAGTATAATGTGGAATTACTTCTGCCCTCACTTTTACATGTTCTTTACCCATCATTTTAACCAAACCTAAGGCAGGCTGCACACGCACATGGGCAGGTTTTTAGCTGCAATCAGAACCAATTTTTCTTTTGAAATCAATTTCAAAACACACTTAGTGAGGAAAACATGTTTATTGTTTTTGTCTGGTGTTTCTCGAGAGCTGCTTCATGCCCCACTGCTTATATATCTATAGTTTTTCTTATAAAGTTCCATTTTCTATGGGTTTTTCATCTCAGTTCCTCTAAGTTTTCTCTCAATTTGGAATCTGCTTTTCTCAGTTTCATTTCTATGTGTTTCCTTTTAGATAATTGAAAGAAGATTTACAATTTCGCTATACTTACATTTGATACAATTGAAATGTGTTTTAAAAATCATCACAGTTACCAGAACACATTTTTCACAAAAGTTCTATCTGTGGGTTTTGTGCATTTCAGTGTACCTGGCTGATGTTCAGGGTCTGAGGATGCACTGAAATACCATTGCATCATCTCACCCAGTTATATTTCACACAAGCTGGTAGAGATATTCCTTTGGTTGGGACCTATTGATGCCTAGGTCTTAGCAGTCTCATACTTTGTTTGCCCATTTTAGCATGTTGTCATAAGTTCTAAGATAAAAGAATGTGTTTGTCTTAGTCAGGGTTTCTATTCTTGCACAAACATCATGACCAAGAGGCAAGTTGGGGAGGAAAGGGTTTATTCAGCTTACACTTCCACACAGCTGTTCAGGAAGTCAGGACTGGAACTCAAGCAGGTCAGGAAGCAGGAGCTGATGCAGAGGCCATGGAGGGATGTTCCTTACAGGCTTGCTTCCCCTGGCTTGCTCAGCCTGCTCTCTTATAGAACCCAAGAATACCAGCCCAGAGATGGCACCACCCACAAGGGGCCCTCCCCCAGTTGATCAGTAATTGATAAAATGCCCCACAGCTGGATCTCATGGAGGCACTACCCCAACTGAAGCTCCTTTTCCTATGCTAACTCCAGCCTGTGTCAAGTTGACACACAAAACCAGCCAGTACAGTGTTCTTAGATCCAGAATAATGAGCATAGCATCTCCATGGAAAACCTCTTACTCTTTTCTGTCACATTCTCATACTAAATTTAAAAATTAATCAACAGTTACAGTTTCCTGAATCTGTCTCAGCACTAGACATTCTGTTCAGTGCCTTTTACTCCTTTTCACAGTAGAATCATCCCAAACCTCTTAACTTTTGGGCAGCCATGAAGATGAAAGGCTAAGATACTAAATCTTCCACAAATTTATCTTGGTATTCTGTCTAGGCTAACTTTCACTGACAGTGACAAATAGAGTTGAGGTTGTTAAGAGTCTGTTGTTGTGATTTATTTAATAGAAGGAAAAAGCAAGACAGTGTTATTGCTAAAGAGCCATGATCAAAACCAAGACTCAAGAAAGTACAAATCCTGCCTGTAGGAGCATCAGGCAAAGAGACCCAAGATTTTGGCACCATCCATATGCTATGTGATAATGTATGCATGTGGTTTGGTTTCAAGAAATTAGAATTCTGAAATAGTCTATATAGTCAGGCTATGTAATGTAGCTTTTTCTAGTGTCCTGCAGTAAAAATATGCTCATTGGGTTCCTGGACAGGAACACATTGCTTCATTATTCAGTTATTTAGTAACTGAAACGTAAGTTTCAATTATGAAAATCCATGTTTTAGTGGTGTGGTAATAAATGTCCTAGTGCCTTCCATAAGAGTTTAGAGTTTATAGCCTTGGTATTCTTTTGAGGTCTAGACATTTTAATGCTTCATCCTGACATTTATCAAATTGCACTGTGGTTGGTGAGTGTCACATTACCCTGACAAATTATAAACGTTATAAGGAAAAGACTGTCACTGATGAGTCAATACACTTTTTGTAGTGTTTTTATAAATTTCATATTTTATGTAATTTAAAGTGCATGGAACATTTATTAAATTCTACCTGTTGTCAACACTTGCTAGATAAAAAGTAATGTCATTCCTTTTTACAAATACATTTTAATGTTTGTAGAAAGAAAATAAGACCCAAATATACTTCAAATCTCATAAATGATAAGTGACCCTGAAAGAAAACCTACTGAGATTTAGTGACATGAAATTCCATGTTTTTTGACTTGTCAGGAGTACTGTGCCTCGAAAGAATTTCATCTTAATTCATATATATCTCATGAATATAGTCATATATATCACAACATATGGCCTTTTACTCAAAATTCCTAACAGTTAACACATCTTTATTCTATGAAATATTTAATCCAGTAGAAAATGGGTAGTGAAAGATTTATATCCCGTGTATGTAGAAGTCAAATTTTAAAAGTCACCCATTAAAAAAAATCTTAGTTTAACTACTCTGATATTCTCTGTATTTAATATTTTGCCTTTCAGTGGTATCTATTCATTCCTTCAGTGATTCATTGGAACAGCAGAGCCTCTGGCTTTGCTTTTTCTTGATTACTTGAAGGTCTATATGAGAGCTAGCCACCTGAAAAGCTCACTATAGAACTGTTGGATGGCCAAATATATAGTCTATAGAGGAGGTGGTGGTTAGCAAGACAGACACATTCATTGCATCTGTATACACAAAGCATGTTTTGTCATTTTGGAATATAATTTAGATGTTTGTTTTTGTTTCTGCTTGTTTGTTTTTGCAAAGCTAACTCTGAACTTAGTATATGATCCAAGAGTCAAAATTATTGGTATTTACTTGCTTGAGTTGAACCTGTAAATAGTTTGCTATCAGCTTTATCTGCAGCTCCCCAAACATGGGGGAAGCCAAGAACATCTTTAATAAGTCAAACACAGTGCATCCATTTAATGGAATTTATTCAGCAATGATTAAAAAATGTGCCATGATAGCACAAAGGCACATGGAGGAAATTAAAATACATATGCCAAATGAGATAAGACAATCTTTAAACTATGAACCAAGGATGTGGGTGATATATAAAAATGTGATGATTTTGGAATGCCAAAATTATGAGGACAGTAAGAAAGCAAAGCAATGGTTGCAGGGGCCTCTGGGCAGGTGGAAGGCTGTGTGGTGATGCAACGTGGTGGGGGTAGGGCATAACTAGGCAGGGAAGTTATTATGATGCCATGGTTTTCCTTGCTGGACATTTGTTGACTCATATAAAACAAGGGGATGCCAACTGAAATCTTCAGTGATTTTATCTCAATTCTCATTAACCATAAGAACTTTAAAATTTGTAAACCCAGTATGGCAAGATTATAAGGTGGGATTGGAATGTCTGGAAATCTGATTTATTGCTGCGCAATGATTATTCTGTCCAAAGAATCTATAAAAATGTATCAGAAGGATGTAGAGCCTTGATTATCTGTATTTCCACAGCGCTAGGAGCCTCATTTACACCCCTTACCATCCCGTGTCATCTGTTGGCTTCACCTGGGTAAGAGTAGAAATGTAAATATGTAGGTTTAAAAATGTATGGGGAAATAATTGGATCTCAAAATTAATCTCGGTACTACACAGGCTGGATTTAGGCCTCCCGCACATATGTAGCAGGAGTGCAGCTTGATCTTCAGATGGGTCCCTAACGGTTGCAGTGGGGGCTATCCTGAAAGCTATTGCCTGTAAGTGGAATATGTTCTTCTAGCTGAGATGTCTGGTCTGGTCTCAGTGGGAGAGGAGGCGCGGCTATCCTTGAAGAGACTTGATGTGCCTGGGTAAGGGGGTTACTGAGTGGGATATCCAGTCATTCAGAGGAGGGGGGCTGGGAGAAGTGTTGTGGGAGGGAACTGCAGTGAGCAGGATGCAAAGTGTGTAAGTAAATAAATAAATAAAGCAATAATCTTGTTACTATTATGTTCCTCAAATAAAGAGGAACAAAACATGTCTAATGATTACCTTAACCATGGAAGACTGGTAGGCATTAACTATGTCTGCACTGTAGCTAGAACCTGGGAGAAGTGTTTACTCTAATAACTCCACACAAAACTGAAGCAAAGGGAAGAAATTTTGTCTTCGCCCTCCAGATTTCATGTAATCTGGATGCATTCAACAAATATTTGTTGTGGCATTGTCGAGTAGCCCCTTGATAGGCACTGTAAAGATTTCTTAGTGACACCGATGGTTTAAGTCTCAAGATTCATGTCCAATCCTTGTATAATCTTAATTGCTTGTCATGCTTTGGAAGATTATATATCTTCCTCGGGCTAAGGCTGTATCTTTCTCGCAATTGCACTTCTACAGTACTGATCACACGTCACAGGCACCTAGAATGCACGGACTCATGAAATGATCCCGTAACTAAAGGAGTAGCCAGTCATACATTTCTCCTTCCTTGTTTGTTTATAACATTAGACAGTGAGTGCTACAGAAGGTATATGCTGTCCATGGCTTCAGGGCATGGCCTCAGGTCATGACCTCAGGGTCCACAACCTTAGAGCACCTCTGGGTGTCCTTGCAGCAGTGCTGTTTGCATTGCCCGAGATGAGCCATTCATTATAAACACATGTCGTTTCACATGGGAAGGATAAGGTGAGTTTTTAACAACCTTTCTAATTAAGCAAACCAAGGAATAAAAGGAACTAAAGTGTTGGCTCATGATGACGGCAAGGCTGTGTGCACAAACATCCAAGTGACTAGGGCCAAGGGGGGAGAGAACTCAGTAACTATTGACGATTTTACTTTTCTCTAAATATTGTGGTATATACTTCCTCTGTATTTATTATAATTCCTGAAAGAACAGATGGTCTGCACAGACTAGGCAACTTCATTAAGTGACAGATTGTGGAGGCTGGTAACAAAGGTACCTTACAGCAGCCAGTTAAACAATCAGGAGAGGTCACCATAAAGAAGAAGGAGAGCTAGGGAGAGGGGTGGACTTGGGAAAGGGAGGACAACAGAGAGGTCATGAGAGCAGGGGAAGCAAGCAGCCAGCACTGTGTGAAAATGGCTCCCTGGCTGGGCTTGCCATCTGTGAAATGACAACTGTCTGCTTACCCTGGGCCTGGCAGGTAGTAACTAGGGACTGGCTGGGGACAGATCTCGCCTCACCTCACGTGACTTCTCACCTCCCCCATCCCCTTCTTTATGGTGCTTCATTTGCAGTGTCCAGCAGCATTTAGATATAGAGTAGTTGTTTACATCAGACAGATTTCTCCAAAGGGACTCGTCAAGTGCACGCCAATCTGTGGGAACGACGTATTTCCCAGCATTTGCTGCATAGAGGCTGAGGATACTCTGCCCAACCTCCAATGCTCAAAACACATCCTGTGATTCGGTCTGCGGTTTGGATGTCAGTAGTGTGAGCCCCCGCAAGCCCCAGTCCATTCCAAATGGTTCCTCTTCTCTGGGCATGGCAGGAGTAGGTGGGTGCCAGTGTCTGAAACCAAAAACAGGTGAAAACAGACCTGCAGAGAGACAGCAGGAAACATAGAAGACAGCTCGCAAGTACATCTGGTGCTGTTTATGAGATTTATTAAAATTCAACAAGGAGTGCATAATATTTAGCAAGTGAGGTTTGTCTTTAGAAAAATCCTTGTGGGATTTATACAAGGATCTGTTAATAAAGGGCACATACAACACTCATAATACAGTCAGACATGTTATGTAAAACAGGACAAGAAAGTAATAGGATAACAGAGTGTTTGCACAAGGGATTTTTGCGATATAATGCATGATTCTTCTGCCTTCACTGTGCACTTTCAGAGGCTGGGATTTGCAGAGTAATGCAGCCACATGAGACAGTAACCTTGACATTTTTTTGCAGCTGTACATATTTGCACATACCAAGATACATAGTCTTCCTGTCTACTTACTATTTGACTCCTTTATCCATCTCTTATTTATTACCCGAAGCATTGTCCACAAAAGCTGTTTCTCACATTTTTACAATTTAAGCTTTTAAACCACAGTGTGGATTATAGATATATTATCCAAGTTTGCCTTTCCCACAAGAAATGCCATATGTTTCAAAACCATTTATCATTTTATTTACAATTCTAGCTAGATTGTCTTTGCATATACCATATATGTTTACTTTGATACTCCATTTCTGCCTCAAAAGGGCAAAAGTTCAACTTAATCTTTTCCTCAAATCAGCATTCCTACCTTCTCAGCCACCAGCATTGGAAACAGTATTTTACTGTGATCTGCAGCACAAATCACAGATGGATTTCAGTTTTGTAATTCTGCTTCTCACTCAAATATAATGAACCTGGGTTCTCCGTCTTTCCATCTCTGTCTTCCATCCTCTCTCCCACCATCTTCATTAAGAAGGTTCAGATGAGACTTTGCCTGGAGAGTGTGGAAGACAGTCACCTTGTCTAGCTGCCTTTCCTTCCAGTTAGCCCTTAGCTGCCTTTGTCCCTAGCCACACCATTTCCTGTGGTCATAGGTGTTGCCAGGTCCTCATGATAAGGCAGAGTTTGTCTTAAGCTTCTGCTGCTTTTCCCCATCATCACTGTGTGCATATACCTCCTGTCATTTGTTTATTCACACATTTGAATGAGCCAATTATTGAAGATCCAAGATATTATGCTTTCTAACACAGTGGTTAATAAGTACTTCTTATTGATCTCTACAGCTGTGTGCCTAATGTATTTGTAACTGGATTGATATTGCTTCTAACCCTTTAGAACTGAGATACAGTTGTAGCACATACTCAACTGATACATAGGTCAAATAGGTTTCTATACAAACTTTCAACCGAGACATAGGTTAAATAGGCTTATGGCCACCACATTACAAGCTACAAAGAGATCTATTTACTCTACACACCAATGGTTGTATGTGGAAAACTGTGCAAGATCATCAAGAAATTTTATGTTATTTAAAAGATACTACATCTTAGAAATCTTTTTAACCACATCTCACAATTTAACATTTGACACATTTGCAAACTATCAAAGTATCAACTTCATTTGAAGCTGAACAAGATAGTATAAATATCTTCCTATGCCTATTATCATCACAGAAAGGTACCCTCTCTAAATTCTTTCATTATTAATCTTATTCAATAACAATTTGGTATATGATTATTATCAACCTTTTGTTTGGTTATTAAAAAAATAATTAAGCAAGAAAGAAAGTTTTCAAAACCAGACGCCTAAGAAGAACAACAGCCATTGAGGGCTGGGAGATGACTCTTCCTATACAAATGTGAAGATTTGACTCAGAATCACAAGAGCTAATGTGGCCCCAGGTATAGTATTGTGTGTCTATAATCCCAGGTCTCTCTCCTATGATGGACAAAAGATCTTTTGTCATATTAAACTGAATTAAAAAAAGCTAAAGTAAATAGACAAGGAAATGATAGCAATGGAAAATGTGATAAAGAGAAGACAGTTTCAAACTTCAGAATGGTTTAGTTTTTGTTTTTATGTATGTGTAGGAGCTTATGTGTACAATGTATTTGAGTGTGTGTGTGTCTGGGTGTCTTTGTGTCTGTGTCTGCGTCTGTGTTTACCTGCCTGAACATGTTCACAGGGCCAGAGGTGGATGCTGGTGTCATCCTGTCTATCACTTCTGCCTTATTCCCTCTAGACAAGGTCTCTCATCGTACCAGAGCTAGGAGGGCAGCCAGCAACCCAGCAACCTTCCAGGGTCTGCCCTATAATTCTGGAGTTGCAGCAAGTATTTTTATGCCCAGAGTCTTACATGGGTTCTGGGGATTTGACCACAGGAACTCTTGGTAGATTAGCCAGTACTCTGACTCACTGAGCTACCCTCTAACCTATACAAATACTTTTCTAGAGATTTAAATAATGAATGTGTATCACTCAAATGAAAAGGGACTGAGAAGCATAGTTTTAAATGTTAAAAGAATCAACCCAGGTAGATTCTGTATACTTAATACGATAATGAGGTCTTTTTTTTTGAGGAAACTCAACCATAGAAATTCAACAACATAGATTAAATGGATAAGCAACATAAAAAGTACTGAATTATAACTGGGTTTAATTGAATAAAAATATGAATTATACTGAGCTATTAAAGAAATCATGTTACCTATCTAAAACCTTTCATGAGGAAAATACCTTTTTTTAAATTGGTTCTTTGTTGAGGTTACAAGACATACTTATGGATGAAAAAAGTCCAGTTTTAAACTATCTCTCAGAAAAAGGGAAACTCAGGCAGCTCTGAGTGTTTACAATACTCCAACAGAAGTAGTACCCTATACCTATTAGATATCTAGGTGATGTTCCCAGCTACATACTACATTGGTGGTGGTGGTGGTGGTGGTGGTGGTGGTGGTGGTGGTGGTGGTGGTGGTGGTTTGTGTTTACAATAGTATGTACCATAAGGTATCTGTGGAGGTTAGAAGACATCTCTCTGGAGTTGGTTCACTTTTAGCTCTTTAGAGGATCATGCACCCAACTACGGTTCCCAGGCCTGCACACAGACATCTGTAAGCACTGAGCTATGCCACCAGGTCATATTTTCAATAATTTTAATAACTTTTGTCCAGTGGTAACTTAAAACAGTTTCTGGTGTGCAGAATTAAGTACCCTTAAACAGATATTACATTTTTTTATGTTAAGAAATCTTCAAAGGCTTTAATCCTAGCTCTCAGAAGGCAGAGGCAGGCCAATCTCTGTCAGTTCAGGGCCAGATTCGTCTACAGAGTGAGTTCTAAGGCAACTATGGCTACACAGAGAAAACCTGTTTAAATGAAAACTGAAAACAAAAAACAAAAACAAAAAAGAGAAGAAAAAAGAAAGAAATCCTTAAATAATAACCACGCATTATCTTTCCTTCTCATCAGAAGCATTTCCAGTGGAAACCATCACAAATGAGAAATTGTCTGATTTAAATGAAACTTGGAAAGATTTCCCTTCCTAAGGTTGGAATGTATCTTTTCACTTTTACCTTTTCATGTCACAGCAATTGTAGGGGTTACTGTGTCTGAAAACAGAGCAACACTACTTGTCCAGCGGACATCTTCATCTCTAGATGCTCTTGCCGTATAGCATAGGAGAGAGACATTGAGTGATGGGCAGGTTTACAAAGACTGAGGTGAAGGCAGTTTTGAGAGGATGGTGCATTGCCACCATTTAACGTGTTTGAGACTAAGAACAGGCCACTGATCCCAGTGGTAAAGGAGGAAGTGGCAGATGAGCATGCTTATACTGTTTGCTCTGTGGGCAGCAAAACATTTCATCTGCAACATTCTAAATCACTGTGGCCTCCTTATTAATTCCTTTTGTGAGACAAAATGACAAAGCTACCAATGGACATCCACTTGCCCTCTTCATATTCAGAGGATGGTGTGACAGCCTACCAATCAGAGACTACTGTTAGAGAAGTAAGGTCCACCTAGTGGCCACGCTACTCGATCTCTATCTCAGCTTCACGAGCATTTTCTTTATGACATGTGGAGCCGTCATATGAAACAGGAATGAAGAAGCCACAGTAGTTGAAGACACACAAACCTTGAATAAGAGCGATGTGCTTGAGCATTAAAGTAGTCCTCACTCCTGTCAGAAGGCATTCTAGAAAGTTCTGGACTCAAGCAGGCTACAGACATTGCATGGCAAATATTTTTTTTTAACCAGCTTGAACCTCTGTTAATAAATTATTCCCTGAGGCCAGGATTTTGTCCCTTCGATAGGTGATCTCTTAACTTTCATTTTACCTTCGCTTTAGAGCTCTTGACTGTTGCTCCTTCATCTGCAGTCACTTCTCCCTAGGCAGCAGCCTATCAGCCCCGAGTGCCTTCCCTGCCCATTGCCACTAACTCAGGGTGTGATGAAGAACACAGTGTATATGACTTGCTAGCTGTATGTTCACACTGCTTTACTTTCTTTTTTTTTTCTTTTTTTTTTCCTCTTTTTTATTGGATATATTCTCTATTTATATTTCATTTCCCTTTTCCTGGTTTCTTGCCCCCCAAAAGTCCCCCATGCCCTTTTCCCTCCCCGTGTTCTCCCATCCACCCTTTCCCACTTCCCTGTTCAGGTATTCCTTTACACTGATGCTTTGAGCCTTTCCAGAACCAGGAACCACTCCTTCCTTCTTGTTGGACATCATTTGGTATGTGGATTGTGTCTTTGGTGTCCCATGATTCTAGGCTAATATACACTTATCAGTGACTGCATACCATGAGTGTTTTTTTGAGACTGGGTTACCTCACTTAGTATGATGTTCTCCAGCTCCATCCATTTCTCTAAGAATTACATTAATTCATTGTTTCTAATGGCTGAGTAGTACTCCATTGTGTATATATACCACATTTTTTGTATCCATTCTTCCGTTGAGGGACATCTGGGTTCTTTCCAGCTTCTGGCTATTAAAAATAAGGCTGCTATGAACACAGTGGAGCATGTATCCTTACTGCATGCTGAGGAATCTTCTGGGTATATGCCCCTGCTTTACTTCCTAAAAGCCAGCTCCTCTCTGTAGCGCCATTTCCTTCGCACCATCAGTTAAGTTCTTCCCCCAGGTAGGGCCTCAGAGCTTCTTGCAAAATGAATTAGGAAGACTCAGTGCCGTCAAGGATATCAAGGTCAGCGAGAGGTGGTAGAGAAATGCGGGTCTTGAGAGTGGATTTTTGGAACTATGAGGGATAAAGATATAGCATTAAGTCTTGTAACATAATAAATATAAAAAAGGATTATTTGGGGCTTTTCTTGGGAACTAGCCACACCCTTAATAAAAATTCTCAGGTGAAAGAAAACATTTTTTTTCCAACTAAATATTTAGGAAGTGCATATTGGGAAGAAGCATGTTTGTAATTTAAAAGCCTTGTGCTCTTCATGTCACTTTAGAAAACACGGTTGCGTTGTATATCCTTATATCTGCGCTTTCACTTGAAACCAAGAGCATTACTGAAGGGAACAGAGAAAGTTTTTACTTTGCTGTTAGCCAATCAAACCTCTCAGTCAAATTGTATGCATAGTACAGTAGTCAAGAGATTTTCATGATTATTGAACACAATGAATAGATGATGAAATCATTTAAAATACGAATTATTATTGTGTGAACCATGGTACTGATAATGCCTTCATGCATTTGCGAGAAGTTTTGATCAGCTGCTGTGAGTGTTCGCCGAAGGGAACATATTTTTGGCAGGACCCTTCGATCTTCTACACGGAGAGAAAGTGTTTACTGTGAGACAACTGTTTCGCAATGTGTACTATACCCTCCTGCTTTAAACATAAACCACCTTTCTTCTCGAATGTAGAGTTCAGAGAAAAGATTTGCGATGACCCGAAGTCTTGACTTTTATAAGCAGGCAGTGCTGCGGCTCGTGATGAAAGCTGTGGGTGCTAAATGCCACGCACACAGAAATAAGGCGCTGCCGCCATCTGACTCTTGCAACTGGATGGATTAAAAGAACATTTGTCGTTCACGAGTTGTCCTCAGACCATCCCAATTCTAACAAGATCTGGAGTGAAATGTGAATGTCCACATTTGGTTTCTCATAGGGAGTTTTTTGTTATTGTTGTTGTTGTTTTTGGTTTTTCGAGACAGGGTTTCTCTGTGTAGTTCTGGCTGTCCTGGAACTCACTCTGTAGACCAGGCTGGCCTTGAACTCAGAAATCCGCCTGCCTCTGCCTCCCAAGTGCTGGGATTAAAGGCGTATGCCACCAACGCCCGGCTCATAGGGAGTTTTTTAAAAGCTGATTTTCGAAGTCATTCTGTCATGACTCTGAAAGTAAACCTGTTCACCACTTTTCCCTTGTTCTTATACCTGCCCTTTGATATTTCTAACCACCCCCATATTGGTATGGGGATGGGAAAACATCAGTGCCTGGTATCTGAACAGGCCTAATGAACAGGAAAAATGAAATTAGGTCAGGTCAAAGGTTTGTGTCCAGAAGCCACAGAAGCAGGAAAGGAAAGAAAGAGGTGTCTAGTCAGTGCTGAAAGAAGGCATACTTTCAGATTGTCTGTCACACCAAAAATAATGGAACAAATAATAAGTAGAATAATTTTAATATTGTCTGGCTTACATAGTGGTGTTGTGGTTGGTATTGGCTTCCTGACTGATAAGAAATTGTATGTTGTTTGTGTAGGGGATACATGGCTGAACCTTAAGAGTTATGTCCCATGATGGAGTGAGGGAGGAAGGCAAGACGGAGGAGGGAGAGAGAGGGGAAAGGGAGAGCGTGTGTGTCTTAGTCAGGGTTTCTATTCCTGCATAAACATCATGACCAAGAAGCAAGTTGGGGAGGAAAGGGTTTATTGAGCTTACACTTCCACACAGCTGTTCACCACCAAAGGAAGTCAGGACTGGAACTCAAGCAGGTCAGAAGCAGGAGCTGATGCAGAGGCCATGGAGGGATCTTCCTTACTGACTTGCTTCCCCTGGCTTGCTCAGCCTGCTCTCTTATAGAACCCAAGAATACCAGCCCAGAGATGGTACACCCACAAGGGGCCCTCCCCTGCTTGATCACTAATTGATAAAATGCCCCACAGCTGGATCTCATGGAGGCACTTCCCCCAACTGAAGCTCCTTTTCCTATGCTAACTCCAGCCTGTGTCAAGTTGACACACAAAACTAGCCAGTACAGTGTGTCAATGAATAGGAAGATAACTGAGGTAAAATATTTATGATTAGAGATCCTGAGCAATATGGGTATAACACCCCTTAAACGGTTACTGAAAGTTTTCTGTGGGTTTGAATTTTGATTTAAGTAAAGCTTAAACTGCAAAATAAGCATGAATCATTGAATCTCCTATAAAAATGCTTAATAGTAATAAAGACATAATAGGTGTTTCAAAAAGTGGGAGCTTCCTCAGCAAAGAAATGTAGGCAGCCAGTCTCCCTCCTGCTACGCGCTACTGCCCTCTCCAAGGGTGTGTCCATCATTGCCCCCTGTGTGTGGAGTAGCACATATCACTTGGTTTTCCATACTGTGGGGTTTGATTCATAATCTAAGGGGCCCGGAGAACAGTCCTGTAGAGCACATCTCGGACAGAGAAGGGAGAACAGATTTTTGGCAGATCACTAGAAAGCCGCAGTAGGCCCCCTATAGAGCGCAATATGTGAGCTGATACTAGAAACCTTCCTCAATATGAGAGCTGAGTATCTTTCTTTTGCTTGAAACTGGTCTAGGGATTTCATAAGAGGACACAGTTCTCTCAGTGAGCTCACAAAAGATGAATGTGTGAAAAATAATAATGCCTGTACAGAGCTTGTGCCATTTAAGTAAAATGGAGCATTTTCCAGTCCAATTTAGCAATAAATCGCTGTAGGCAGGCTGAAACTCATCATTAAGTGCAATCATGTCAATGAGAGAAAGATGAGTTACAGTGATAGTAATTGCTAAAACAGTTTTTCCCCTCTTTTTTGTTCAAAGATATTTATACTTGTCAACATTCAGAGTAAAGATTGTACTTTCATAACCACAGTAAGGAAACATGCTATCAATGAACATGTTGCACTTTTTTTTTCACAAACAGCAATTTAATCACTTTGGTTACTCTGTACAGAATTGACCTGGCCATGTGTGTAGCCATGACCAGAATTCGATGGTTTGTGCTGCAGATTTCCACCCACTCACATCCAAACTCTCTTCCCAAAGTTTTACTAGTGGCATATTCGGAGCCAGACATCCTCTTGGCTAGAACATAACCCTTTAAGGAAATCTATGTGCTATTCTAACGGAAACATCTTTAGGCATTGCCCTACTGGGCATATATCCAAGTAATTAAAGCCAGCTTGTGGGCCAGCTTGAACTTGGCTTCTTGTGTATGATTCACCCCTAGACGCATCTCCTGCCAGCAGGACACTGGCAGCCTCTGTGAATATGGGCTCGGAACTATCTCTATGTTATCTTCTATTTGAAATAATTTTTGGATTCATGAAGGAAATCAAAAATTATGTGGGTAAGTAAAGTATATGAAGAAGACTCAGATAAGGGTCAATGGTGACTTATTCTTACTTTCTGATAAACATTTTAGATTCCATCTCACTCATGCCTTTTGTTCCTAGGTAAGGAAAGTGTTCATAGATTAGTTTTCGATAGAATATCAGACACTACTGTGACATTATATGGAGGTAACAACCTTGGACATGGGTCACAATAGCACATGCCTGTACCCCCCACACAGGAGATAGAGGCAGAAGGGCTTGGGTTTTAGGTAGACTGGAACATACAGTGAGTTTAAGGCCAAGAAAGACTACAAGGTGAGGTCCTGTCTCCAGAGAACAACGAGCAAAACAATAGCAAAAACAAAACAAAAACAACAACAACAAAAATGAGGGAGAAGATTTAACATTGTCATATTATCTAACCTTTGGCATGGTAGCAGCATAATAGTAGGGGCTCTACTCCAGTCTATTACCCAACACTGCTCATGATTTCATTAGGAAGGTTCCTGATCATAGCCCCCAGTATATACAAGATGAAGTTGACATATACAGATGCACCAACCACAAGTCTTATGGGCATAATATGGCAGTGCCTGGCAGGGAGGGTCTGTGCCCTGGCAGCTAACAAGGGATTAAACACAAATCTGCTTTTGCCTTCCTGCAGGGCAGCCAGGAAATCAGTAGCCTCTTTGCCCTCCGCCTACTTTTGAGTTAAACTTCATCCACTAAAATTTTTAAAATTCAAATCCATTTTACTAGATTTATTAACATTTTATACATCATAAATTACAGTTTTGTTGGAAATGTGTTTTGTTTCACGCCTCTATCATGAAAAGTAAATGTGAGAGTCAAAACTTCACCTGGAAAAGCCCCTGAATATCTTATTTTCTTTCCCCATTTCCTGGTGAATGGGTAGAATATGGAGAGCCAGACCCACCACTCCCATCTCAATACCAGCCCCCACTCTCCTACCAGTACCCCCTCTCCCAGATCTTCCTCCATTCCTTCCTCCCTTCTCATCTGATGGGTAGCCCTGCCCTGTAGCTATCACCCCTATCCCCCACCCACTGACATATCAAGTCACAGCAGGTCCAAGCATAACTTATCCCACTGAGGCCAGATAGGGGAACAGGATCCACAGGCAGGGAACAGAGTCAGGGACAGCCACTGTTCCAAACCATTCTCATTCCTAATAATGTTGTCTTCACAGTGCTGATGACTGGAACAAACATATAATTTTTGCTCTTACTTGACTCTTATAACTCAAAACATTAAAATGCTAAATTCCGAGTTAGCCTTTGATCATAAGACAAGCTAATTAGTGGAAAAATTAGGCTCAGAATTATATGTAATAAAGTAATTACAGAAAAAGAATTGTATCTAAAGATGGTTTCTTATTTTCTGTCTGTCATGCAGAAACATGACATGGGGTCAGAAACATGTCTGAGGTCAGAAAGAGTGCTGAGACCACACTGCTGTTCTAGTGAGCACGAGCAGCAAGAGACTCTCCAAAGCCCAGGAAACAAAACAAAGCCTGGCTTATGTTGGCTCCACTAGTGCAGTGAATTTCAGCTGATGGATGAGTTAAAAAATTGAAACAAGTTCTGCCTGACAGCCACTCATCTGGGATATGTTCTTTGCTGTCACAGTGATTAACCATCTGTTCTCAGATCTGTAGGATGTTTCTTTTCTAGATCTTTGCCATCCAGTATCATTAATATTCACCATCATTACTTATCACCCAAATCATTAAACCACATTTAAAGCTGTGAGGTCTAGGAATGGTATCTTCATGGTAGCACATTTGTTCAGTGTGCTAGCACATGTCCAACGTAAGTCCTGGGTTCCTTCGTCCAGCACCATCAACACACAAATGATCAAACACGAATATGTATATACTATGCTATATGTTTTTATCAGCTTCTGGATATTACTACTAATAAAATGCCACACTCTGTGGCGGTGGAAGGAGTGAGGTATCATGCATGCCACTTGATAAGTATTTAGACTTGTGACTGGTTTCAGGTTATGTTCATAAAAGACACATGGAAAGGAAAAGTAGTAAAATTTGTGTGTTTACTTTGTATTTACTTTGAGGACTGTGCTTATGAAACACTTGTTTCCAGGTTATTTCCTTGTATCCAAAGTAGAAAGGACTTAAAATTGTCTTAGTCAGTTGTTCTCAACATATACCTGTGGGTTGCAACCCCTTTGCATTCACATATCAGCCATTAGCATTAAGATTCCTAACAGAAGCAACATTACAGTAATGAACTAGCAAGCAAAGAATTTTATGGTTGGGGGCCACCACAACATGGGAAGAGTATTAAAGAGTCGCAGCATTAGGAAGGTTGAAAACCGCTGGTTTAAGGTCAGTGTACAGTACCTATTTGAAGCAGCACAGATGCAAGTACTCTTGGGTAATTTCTACCTGGTTGTTTTACTGTAGTTTCTTACCCAACTGTGAAAATTGGGCAGACTGATGCAGAGAGAATCTGAATAGAAATCAAAATTCTGCACACCCTTGGTTTCATAATTCTCTTACGCACATCCTTCTGAGACCCTGCCTTGTACTACGCTGCTGCCACTCCGGCCTAGAGCCCCTCTTACTGTTTGTGAGATGATGATTATATCCTTGGGGATCTATAAAGGTTTGACTTTGTGAGTTTATCTCAAATCACGGATTTCCAACTTTATTTTCACATATGTGTGAACTTCCCTGTTTATTGAAGCTTTTGTGAGGTGCAGTCAGTTGATTGACCAATTATCTTATTTGTAATTGACTCTTTTACTTTATGTGGGGCTTTGTATGCTAAGAAGGATAATTCAATCAGCAGTCACTCATAGAACTACTCAGTTGATGTAACGACTAAAGAAACACTAGGATCAGTGGAGTGATTCGGTGTGTAAAGAAACGTTCTGTCAAGTCTGATGACCCAGGTTTGATTCCCTAGGATCCACATAGTAGAAGGAAGGAACGCTCTCCCACAAGTTGTCCTTTGACCTCCCCATTCTCACTTTAGCACATATACACGCCCATTCTAAATAAATACAAAGTTGTTTAAGTGAGACACTAAGACTTAGTCAACAAATTTAATAACAAATGACTTCCCAGAATACACAAGTGCACAGTCAAAGAAGGAAGTTACATTAGGGATTAATAGGAAAACAGACACTGAGTGTTAAAAAATATACACTGGAGGAGAGCAGGGAAGGGTAGATTGGGGACTAGCCTTACAATAGTGAAGCTTCATTTGGTCCTTCAAAATTCTGAGTAAGGAAAGGAATATGAACTGGAAACTGAAAGGATCTCTGACGGCCATGTGCAAAATACTTTAGGGCAGAATTTAGAAGAGGGAATTAAAATTTGAAGTCCACTGTGAGTTCATCCAAAATCTCTTTACATAACAGTGTCTTATACATTGGACACTGTGCAAATATTTTTTTAAAGTATCAAAACCTGTTCTGTTAACAGTGACTTGCATATAATCAGGCAAGATCGCTCAACAGGTAAAAGTGCTTGTCATTCATGCCTGACGTACCGAATTAAATTCCCACAGAAGGGTGAAGGAGAGAAAAGACTACAAAAATGTTCTCAGGCCTCCACATGCACACCTTGCCCTTGTACCTAAGCATACATACTATACAGACCACATACACATACCAAACATAAATAAAATGTAGAGACAATAGCCTACATACTGTTTTAAAGTGACATTTTCTTATTTTTGTAGTAAAGAATATTTTTGAAAATGTAGTTTATTTAGCCAATCATTGACCTTTTACAAGAAGATGTAGTAATTCTTTAAGCCCCCAATTAAAATAACATGCCAAGTTTTTGTTACTGGTTTTGACAAACTGACTCCAAACTACACTGTAGCATTCAGATATTTCTTGAAAACTCTGAAATCTTTTCATTGTCTTCTCTTGGACTTGTTTTATGACTGTTTTTCTTTAACAGGGAAACTGAGTGAATGAACATCCAAAATGAATAGCTCATGTCGCCCATGTAAAAAAAAAATTAGTACTAATGGATTCTACTGAGGACTGGTCAATAAGTGGCAAAACATGAATGCAGATCTTCCTCAGGAGTCAAATCAATTCAAGCAACACACACACACACACACACACACACACACACACACACACACACACTTGTGTACAGGGAGGGGAGCCATTGTATTAGAAAATGCAACCAGGATGGCCATCAGGGAGTGAATGTGTTTCTACAAAATATTTCCCAGACTCAAAGTTAAACAGGCAC
The DNA here is from genome assembly GCA_964023405.1 of Apodemus agrarius. Taxonomy (NCBI): domain Eukaryota; kingdom Metazoa; phylum Chordata; class Mammalia; order Rodentia; family Muridae; genus Apodemus; species Apodemus agrarius. The sequence continues at coordinate 86,830,929 of OZ030006.1, read as the reverse complement.
CAGTACTTTCTATCGAGAAGACCCAAATGGCCTCAACCTCATGATTCTCCTGTCTCATCCTCCTAAATACTGGGATTATAAGTGTGCACCACCACATTTGGTGAGAGAAAGGATTTAAAATGCGATTCTACTCAGACAACTTAAAATATATGGGTCAGAGTAACAGTGTCTCTGGAATACAGACTTAAGGTCTGATTCAGAGCAGAGACTTGGGTACCATACCGGGGGTTTATGCGTGTTTTTACATATAAACAGGTATTTATGTCAGATAGAAAGTGGTTTTAAAAATCACTGATGTTAAGTGACACTTAAATGTAAATTCAGGTTTCTAGTAATAAGTCTTTAGTTAATAAGGAGTTTCAGCTGGTGCTATAACTCTGAAGTGAGTAAAGTGAGTGAAGGAACAGTTGGCAGAGAGGCAGAAGCAGACGCTCCCAGTGCCACCTAAACAGATACTTAGTGTATGTGGAGCCTTATTTCTGGCAGGTATGAGATGTAAAAGGTGAAGCCTGGAGGGAAATCAGTGAGCCCTGTGATTCTGGCATTGTTGTGAAACGCTCAGAGGTGGTTTGTCATTGCACAGAGCTGTTCTCATAATAGTTTAAAAATCCCAAGCCTCAATATTGGGAACTATGCTGCTGTTTGATTTTTTTCTACCCTTTGATTAAAATATATTTGATACTTCAGCATAGTTAATCAGGGGGACTTACTAGCAAATGCTTTTTAACAACCGATATTTGGGTCTCCTGGTTTCTATGCAAGTCATAAGTCTCCTTAACTACTTAATCTGCAACCCCCATATCCACAGAGCATCTGTATGGTCACCCGTGGCCATGCTCCAGAGGTGAGTGGTGTATAGGTGCGTGTAGAATCCAATTTAAAATAGCATGAGAATGTAGAGGATACAAAGGAGCACTGCAGGAGCATGTGCAGACATGAGTGCCAGGAGTCCCCAGACTGCTTCTCTCCAGACTTTGCTCATGGTTTTGCTGCCTGCTCTACTACCCTGGTCCTTTACCTTAGCCAGCTCCCTTATATACTCCCATGTTTTATCCTCCACTGAGTCTCTTTCCCTCTGATTCTGAATGCTCATCTGCTCATCCTTTTTGTTCATGTCCTATGCACATTTCTGCTTTCTGCAGCAGCTGAACTGTTTTATAATGGTCTCTGGAGTAACACTGTGAGCTCATTAACAATGGCTGTCTCCTCTGCACTATACCAGCAGATGAAGTTGGACTGTGGGCTGTATTCCATGGTGCATGAATGCTCTGTGCTGGTTTGAACCCTATAGCTAATGGACAATGTGCATACAATGACAGTGTTGTTGTTTTTCTTCCTTTGTTTTTGTTGCTGCTGCTGCTGCTGTTGTTGGCAAGATACTCACTTCAGGGTTTTAAGAACATGAACATGATGTGACCTGTGTATAATCAATAAATTCAGAGAGAGGATTTTCAGTTAAGAGTTAAGGTACAAATGAGAGATCACGGAAGGCCTGAAGCAGACTATAAGGTAGTAATGGAGGAAAGCTCCCAACGTATATGCTAGGAGTGAGGGCTACCGTGGGAAGGGTGGTGGCTAGACGTGGGTCTGTTTGTAAGGAGTGTACACACATATTTGGGCTAAGCAGGCCCACTATTTACTTTCAAATGAAGGAAAATGCTTGTGACTTAACAGTTTGCTTTGTGCAATGAACTAAAACTAAAAAAAAAAAAAAAAGTAAACCCCTACTCCATCTTCTCTTTAATATCTCACGTTTGCCAAAGGAGTCTAACCTTATTACCAACAAATTCCACTGAAATCCTAGGGCAGCAAAAGGAAGGGAGTTTACTGATCCCCATGACATGCTGCAATGTTCTAATTATAGATTGAAGAAGAGCTTTTCTGAATTCATTTCATAGGAACTTCGCTGTGTGTCCCTACAGGGTGCTGCTGCACCATAATTTGACACGCACATGCGGTGTGTGATATTTGATCAGGGATCCCAGGCTAGAAAGACAGCTCAGTAGATAACTGGCAAACACCAGGACCTGACTCTGCTCCACAGAACTCATATTTTATAAAAGCTGGTAATGATAACACACATGAGTGATTCCCGCTCTAAAAAGATGAGGCTAGGAAGATCTCTGGGTTTCTTGGCTAACCAGCACAACCTTTTTGGCAGGATCCAAGTCTGCTAGAGATATTATTGTTGTCAACAGAATCTGAGGAACAACACCAAAAGCAGTCTGCTAGTCTACAAACACCTATCCTCCCCTACACCCACATATTCACATGTACACGTGTACCTGCAGATAAACGTTACCCTCCCCCACACTTGAAAACACACATATACACAACATTCATTTTAAAGACACGGGCTACAGTTTTCATGGCCTTGGCCATTGCTCATTCTTTTTTTGTTAGGAAACTGACAACGCCAGTCCCCTTGCTCTTTATGAAACAGCTAATAAAGTGTTAAACATTATGCTGCAGTGGACATGCTAGAGCCTTCCTTTCTAGCTGTGTCCTGCCATGTTTATCCAGCCTCCTTCTGCCTCCTCTTCCTGTTTGTCCTTTCTAGCCTATTGTGACAGCTGTTCAACCCTCTATTTCCATGAAATCAAGAATTTACCAACATTTTAACAATTTTAATACAGTCATTTATTATAACAACCATTTCAAAATCACTTGTTTTGTTAGACTGAAAGGTTTTTACTAGATAAATGTGGCTTTTATGAAAATGTTAAAGAATATATATTACTGTATATATAATATTATATGTTTCACCTATATTATAATGTAATAATATAATATAATGTTATATTATATAAACATATTTAAACTTTATAATTCTAATTACATGCTATATTTATTATATTTTATAACTATATATTATATATTTATAATTATATCATAGTATATTATATATCCTTTAATATTTTCATGAAAAACCACATTTATCTAGTTAAAACTTTTCAGTCTAAGGAAACAACTTTCTTGAAATTATTATAATAAATAACTGTATTAAAAATTTTTAAATGAAGATAAACTCTCAATTTCACGGATATATCCACTATATGATATATATTATATTATATATATTAAATATCTTTGTAATTAGCAACCTTTTAGGCAAGAATACCTCATTGACTTAAAAAGTAATATGAGTGCTAGACTATAGGTAAACTGTCTACTATGTTTATGGTGCTAGTAGCAGAATTCTCTATTTTTATCCTAATCTTAATGTTAAGCCTCAACAAAGCATCCTATACTCCTTAGCCACTTCACTAGAATCTACATAATTAAGACACATGAGGGAAAATATTGGATTCTTCTTCATTAAATTGCATGAGTTATGGGGAAAATGCTTTGTTATATTACAAAGAGGACGTCTAGATTCACACACACACACACACACACACACACACACACAACTTTATAAAAATGTTAAAAATAATACCAGACAGAATGTTGTAAGAAAATAGCATTAGAAAGAATACACATGAAATGCAACCACTGATAAGTGGATATTAATGAGCCTAAAAGCTCTGAATACTCAAGGCACAATTAGCAAACCAAAAGATTCCCAAGAAGAAGGAAGGAGAGGACCCTGGTCCCGAAAAGACTGGATCCAGTTTTGTAGGAGAGTATCAGAACAGAGAAAAGGGGGGGGGTGATTGGGGAATGGGTGGAGGGAAGAGGACATATGGGACATATGGTGAGGGGGGAACTGGGAAAGGGGAAAGCCTTTGGAATGTAAACAAAGGATATAGAAAATAAAAAACCATAAAAAAGAAAATAGCACTAGATATCTGATTCATCTTCTCATACTGTTAGAAGTAAAATTAAAGTTCTTCACACTTGTCTAAAGTACAAAAGATTCAGCCTAAGGAAAACCTGAAGTTTGCGTTTTAAATAAGCTACCAGTCTAAAAGTTGGACATTTCTGATTAAAATGCTCATGCCCCATTTCCACCAAGTACTGCTTTAAAACAAAACAATGTTAGTGGCCACAACACACACACACACACACACACACACACACACACACACACACACACACAAAACCAAAAACAAAAACCCTCTGACAACTCTAATTTAAGGTGTGATACTGATGGATGATTTATTTATCTTAGAAGTGCCAATATTCCACTCTTCTCTATATCTTGAAAGCAACTGAAATAGTCTCAGCAGCACAGGCATAACTGGGTTCTGGGATTTGGCTAGAAATGATTTGGCTGTGTGCCTGTTGCTGAGGGAAGAAACTGTCAGCATGGAGGATGTTTCTGAAGCCAAACGCCAAATTGTTTGTGCTTAGCGTCACGTATCAGGCTGGCCCTGCAAAATGATTCCCTTCCAGAGGTCAGAAATACTGTGTCCTGGTTCCAGAATTCTATTCAAAAATTGGAAATAGAGACAGCTTCAAAATCTTATACATCCCGTCTTCTTTTCAGAACGAGGGCTTTGGCCCAAGCCTTGCTTTGTAAAATGCACGGGAGGAAGAGGAACTTAATACAAACTTTGTTTATTCTGCCCCAAGCTGCTGTTTTCCTGGTCGAAAGCATTCTGCTCTTTGGTTTAGTGGTAATAGCTTGTACCAAGTCAACGGTAACTCCGCCCAGATAATGAGATTGTGAGAGCAAATTTTCACATATTGGAAGAATAGAGCTACATAGGTTGAATCTACCTTGCATTTTGATCTTTATCAGTTTTGTGAAGGCATGTTTCCATGATTACCCCATGTATATTTATTTTAACTAGATAAATAACCATAAACTAATTGCTCCCTCATTTTAATATTGTATGTATTCTCTATAGAGCAAGAGACAATAGCTAGCAGCCAATTGTTTGCCTTCTTATTTTCTTACTCCCACTACCCAATATTTTCTATCTAAAGCTGTCAGCAGCTACTATGTGCCTGTGACATGAGTCTTGCTCTGTGGAAACACACGTGATAATGAAAACAGTTTGCATGCTCTGACATAGGAAATGCGCATGCTCAGCAGTCGCAGAGGGAAGCAATTCATTTCTTATCTAGAAAAACTCTCTTTCTTTTGCATTTTCAACTTGTTTCATGTTAATTACAAACATCCTCAGTCTAACAACATGATGTGTTCACTGAAAGATAAATAACACAGCAGTTGATAACTGAAACTCAGATGTCATCAATGGATTAAGTGACTTGTAATAATTCTTCTCAAAAAACAAACAAACAAACAAACAAATAGCTGGGCAGTGGTGGCACATGCCTTTAATCCCAGCACTTGGGAGGCAAAGGCAGGTGGATTTCTGAGTTTGAGGATAGCCTGGTCTACAGAGTGAGTTCCAGGACAACCACAGTTATGCAGAGAAATCCAGTCTTGAAAATACCAAAAAACCAAAACAAACAAACAAACAAAAAAAACCAAAAACAAAACAAATAAAAACAAATAAAGGACCCCACTATTATTTTCTCACATCATGTTAGAAGAGTATCTAACAAGAACCACAGGTGTGTAAAGCCAGCAAGCATCAGGCTTCTCATTTCCATGGCGGAAGTACTTAATGTGGGAAGTGCCCGTTTTGACCCTGCTGGCAGCAGAAGAGAACACACTTGGCTTGTCAGTGCAGCCCGGCCAGGCCATCTACTTCGCTGACCTGACATAGTTGTAAATTAGCATGTCCTTTCTTCCTTGTCTTTGTAGTTCAGACGGAATCCGGGAAGCAACATATTCATGAGTGGGAGCTGTTTCATTTTCACACAGAAAACGCACTGTCAACGCAGGGAATTACACAGTTTTCAAAAATCACAGAGTTCCTTTGGCTGCTGCTTTTTAGTCATAAAACGAGAAGTTTTAAAGTTACAACCTGGCATTGCTTCTTTCCTTGGAGACCTATTTCTGCAGTCACAGCCCCTAAAACAACTTCATGTTTGCTTTACTAGTAGCTTTGAGGTCCTGCGGATGAAGGATATCACAGTACACTCCCTGAATCTCTCAGGCCACTTATGATCACCACACAAGATATTTTTTTGTTGTTGAGAATTTAATAAGAATATGGGCAAGGAACAGAGTTAGCATTGTGGAGAAGATGCGATGAGATAAGATGAAGAACAGTTCAGAGCCGTCAATCATGTCTCCCTCTTGCTGGGTTCATTGTCTCGATCTCAGTCAGGCATTGAATGAAACACACCTTTGTTTCTGACTGTAAAACCAGCAATGTAATACAACTAATTTAATAACATCTGGAAGAGACTGGATAGACCAGCGGGGAGAAGAATATATCCACTGGTTTAAAATATGTGTTATGATACCAGAAATTTTAAAAAGGAAAGAAGCATAGTAGTTCTGTCAATTCCTGCGTTGGACAGCCCATCGGTGCTGAATGGTGATCCGCTGGTATGTGCTGGGCACTGCTGGGCCCCTTTACCTGCACTGGTGCATTGCGTCTTCACCGTGAGCAATTGGTTGTGTTTCACTTGCTTGGGGTCTCTGCCTTTCTCCATACTCCATGAAAATTTTCAACACTGTCTTCTTCTGTTCCCCTTTCTGCTCACATTGTAAACATGTGAAGTAGGAAAGTGAAAGATTTTTGGCGTCTTCTCATCAGAATCATTCCTTTTTCCAGCCAGAACTAACACTGAAAGCTAACAAATACAAATACATTAATAGAATTGAGCTATACAGTCACCTGTAGATAAAGGTGCAATGTAAAAGGGACATTCTACAGTAAGGCAGAGTCGGATTAAGATTTGATAAAAAAAGATAGGCAGAACAATTATCCCTTTGATGAGATAGACTTATCTCTTGCAGTCGTAGTTCGGCAACATCATAAGATGAGCTCATTTTCTAAATTAATCAGAGGAGCATAACTTTTCTTCTGTCTTTTCTAAGTGTGCTTCCTCCAGTATATGTAATGTTTCTCCTTTTCTTTCGTCTTTTCCTGTTCTGGGCAGCTGTTGAGATTTACAGATTGCTTGTCTTTGGTCATATTCTGTCAAGCTGTAATAAAACTGCCCTCTTTTAACAAACACTGGCTTTGCTTAACTTCAAAACCTATTTTAGTTGTGTTTTTCCAGAAAGGTTCTCATCTGTATTCTTAGACCCTTATGTCTTGCGTGTGCATACTGCAACCTAATTTTTATTCCAAAGATATTTGATTGAACCCATATTTGTGTAGAACATATTGATTTCATTTTGCTTCTGACTTGTTCTTTTGCCTTGACCTAGCCGAGCAGAGCTTATGGAACTTGGGAGTCTTTTCTGGATAAACTTTCCTCCATGAAACAAAGCTTCTGGAATGTTCTAAGATGTTCTAAGGAAAATACAATTTAAAATGAGCCTTTATCTCGAGGTAATAAAGGTAGAAATTTATGAAAACCTATTTTATTGTTTCCAGTTAAGAACCACATTGTAAACATAACTTCTAGAATACATTTAATTCCATAGCACAAAGCTATATGTCCCTACAAGTAAGATGTGGCACTCTTCTGGGTACAGAGGCATCCCCATGATCTTTATCATCTGTTTTTGGTAAAAATTTGCCTGTTCAAATTCTGCTTCATGATGAGGACTTTTACTTTGAAATATGGCAAGCTAATTAAATCCTTTTTTTGGCCATTTTATGTATTATTTAAATACATAAAATTATAAAGATTTTAATATAATAACTAAATAAAGATTATAATACTATAAATTAAGCCTACCAATGACTAAGATATATACCTATATAGGGGCCGATACCTTCTGTACTTCTTAGTCATAGTCTAGAGGCATAGACTCAGGCTTCTCATTATTCGCTTTTCTGTTTTTCTCTTGCTCTCTGTTTGCTGATTCTGCTGCTGTAAAATAAAGCTTCTTTTTTTCTTATGAGTGGTGAGAGTGACACTTCCCTGTGGATACTGGGGTAACTATTTAGAATGCAGCTAGGAATTATATTGCTTAAAAACGTGGCTGTAGAACTTCTCATCAGGGTCCATCGGTTTACCAGCCATGGGTAGTTGGCTGATCTTACAGTAACCAAGCATGAATTTTCCCATATTTAGCAGGCCTTAGCCCAACTAGGAGACCAGTATAGAAATCCATAACCAGTCAGAATGCAGAGAACAGTTGACCCTTGTTTGCTTGTTTCCATCAATACATTTACAAACAACACATATACCTAAGGCTCAGAAAACATTCCCGAAGAAGAGGTAGAAGGACAGTGAGACCACAGGACCATGCAGTTTGTTTACCTATGGGGTCTTCCTAAAACATGTGCAAGGGGTAGGGAGAGGAGAGTGTGAATAAATATGTGCAGGAGACCAAATATGTTGTATGAAATTCTTGAAGAATTAAATTCTCAATATAACCCCCAACTGCACACTAGATGGTTTTTCTTAGACCCACAGATAAGTGTAGCCCTTACCATTCATCACATAAAGCCACAGTTGAAAGCCTTCTGAATTGCTTTTCCCACAAGCCCAGTGGCTTCATTCTTCCCTTCATTTACAAATATAAATTGTATAGTATTCCCATTTAAAAATTTTTTCTGTTATTATTTTTTGTTTGTTTGTTTGGGTTTGTTGTTGTTGTTGTGGCAGGGTCTCTCTATGTAGTTCTACCTGTCTTATAACTACTTGTGTAGACCAGACTGACCTCAAACTCACAGAGATCTTCCTGCCTCTGCCTCCTGAATACTGAGATTAAAGACATGCACTGCCATTCCCAGCTACTCATTTTCAAAAGGCTGTTCATATTTGGGAGTCTGTTTCTGCCAAACTCTGAGTGAGAATATTTGGACTAAGAATTATAGCCCCTTTGCATCTGGTTTCCACTTAACTCTGATCCTAAAACAAAGTAACCTTCCTTCCAAATGATCTTTTAATTATCAAAATCATAGTTTGTTTCCAGCATAAATATACAATTTGCCATTTAAAAGTAATGCGTAAAAGTTGTGACAGTTGACTAGAGACAAGGCCTACTAAAGATGAATCCCAGCTCTCTGGGGGGAGAGGTCATGAACTGTCTGTGTCTGATGAAGCTTATTGCATGCAAGCTCACCATGACTTCGGAAAAGACATCAAGATACCAACTAACTATACTATTACTGGCTTCCACAGAGCCTAAAATGCTGTGTAGATTTTATTGTCAATGGAACTAAAAAACAAGAGTGTTCATATTTTATGTGAATTTATAGACATTGAGTGTCAGTGAACTAATTCTGTCCAGATCAGAGAGAAATGAAGCATTTTATCGTTCTGTGTTCCTTTCTATTCTTTAAGAGGCTCATGTTGAAAGACAAGTCTGCACAGCAATGCTTGTAGAATCACTCATTAACTAGGATTAATACAGCTATCACGGATTCACCACAGCCCTTACAAGAATGGTCTAAAAGCCGTTCAATCTTGCCATTGTAACATTAGTTCATTTTTATTTATTTTTTTAATTTATTTATCACTTTTGATTTCATTTTACATAGTAAGGTTTTCGAAGTTGAATGTCTTTGATCCCTACAAGCTTTACTGAAAGACATTCATCTTTCCAAGGCAACTGGTATTTATAAGCATAACTGTACTCACATGGATTTTTTAGAGGAACAATACATGCCATTTACATTACAGCAAATTTTGTGGACTTTAGATTAGTGTGCCTCTGCTTATAGAAAGTATAAATAAAAAGTTTAATAGCTACCAAGGTCATAGATTTTATATTTGTAAAGTTAAAAAGAAAGTCCACAGTATAGAGAGATTATAGACAATTATGTATAATGTATGTTACTCTCTAATACCTCCTTCCTTCAATAAATTGTAGGGAATTTAGCAGTAAATTTACAGCAGTATGCTAACCCTAGTGACTCAATCACTGTATATCACCTCTAAAATTCATTTTAAATTAATCAGTATAATTTTTCATAAGCAGTGGCTTACTCACTCGTTGAATAAATGTTGAGCATTTGCAGAGACATGGTACTTATCCTAGGCAGGTATGTTGTTATAGGCTCATGTACACCCAGAATATAAGAAAACATCTGAGTAAAGATAGAATTAAAGAATTCAAGAGTAAGGCTTGAGGGTGATTATTGGTTGGCAAAGCACCCAGCTGTTCTTTCTAGAGAGTAACAATTTCAGCATTGGGATGGAAAATTCTCATTTCATTGCATCCCGCTGACCAGTCGTGTGCAGAGCTGCTCAGCAGCTCTTACGGTGCCTGATACCCGCCATTCTTATTAGTGATGTCATGAGCTCTGGGATCTTCCAGATCTTTATTCATAAAGCCCGTTTATCCAAATGAAAAAAATAAATAACAAGGGTGCTGTAGCAAATACACAAGAAATATGACTGGCATTCTCACTGTGTTCTTGTGGAAAAGTTGTAATAGAAATTAAAGCTGATGTAAGGTAGCAACTAAAAGCTGGGAGGTGTTTTGTACACTAGCAAACCTTTGGCATGAGCTCTTATGAATGAGTGATGTCAAATAGAATAGACCTATAATTATTGGTTTTTCTAACCCCGTTCCTAAATAATGAACACTGTCTTAGAAGTGCTGCTAACACATGGCATTTTCCTCCAAGACCTCTGAAAGCCTGTATTCTGCCTGTTGGCCACTGCTCAGGGCAATACTGTCCAGTCTGCACATCTCGTCCCCTATTCTTATGACTCATTTGGGTGCACAGTAGGAGAGGAACTAGCTTCACCTAACTAGTACCACTGTAGCTTTGAGGAAGCAACATGGGAAAGAATAGCCTGCCAGCTAGCCAGCAGGCCTGTCCATTCTGTCTTTATTTCTTATGGCAACTGCAGCAATGCAGCCCGCACAGATCACTGTTAATTTTAAAAGCTTGTGCATCATGGCAAATCATTGTCTTTTATGGTCAGAAAGAATGACATCTCTTAAGTCTTTCCTGCTTAATGATGGAGGAAAATTTATTTGTGTTCCTTTAATGACATCAAATATAATCAGACTAAAACTGAGCAATTAATGCTACACTCATAGGAAGTATATAGAACAATAAATAATGTAGATGTTGATAATATATACATGCTAAAGTATCCTCTAAGAAGTCGGCGTCACAAATGGAAGTTATTTTAAATGAAAGCAATGCTATGAAGAATCACTGCAGTCACAAGTCTGACAACATAGAAATGTATAATAAAATTCCTATGGTTCCTTTTGTGATAATATGAACTTGATCTTTTTTATTCCCATAAAACTGGGCATAACATTTCCAGAGGTCCCTGTTATACTACTCCTTGGCATATACCCAGAGTATTCCCTGGCATGCAATAAGGACACGTGCTCCACTATGTTCATAGCAGCCTTATTTATAATAGCCAGAAGCTAGGAAGAACCCAGATGTCCCTCAATGGAGGAATGGATACAGAAAATGTGGTATATTTACACAATGGAATGCGACTCAGCAATTAAAAATAATGAATTCATGAAATTCCTAGGCAAATAGTTGGAACTGGAAAATATCATCCCAAGTGAGGTAACTCATTCACAAAAGGACACACATGGAATGCAGTCACTGATAAGTGGAAATTAGCACAGAAGCTCTGAATACCCAAGACACAATTCACATATCATATGATTCCCAAGAAGAAGGAAGGAGTGGGCCCTGGTCCTGGAAAGGCTTGATACAGCAATGTAGGGGATTACCAGGACAGATAAGTGGGAGGGGTTTGATTGGGGAATGGGCGGAGGGAAGAGGGCTTATGGGACTTGTGGGGAGGGGGGATGGGGAAAGTGGAAATCATTTTAAATCATTTGGAATGTAAACAAAGCATTTAGAAAAAAGAAAGAACGAAATGACAAGCCATGGTGGAAGAACAAGGAGCAAGCAAACGAGCAAGGCAGACAAATGTTGCCTCCATTTTTGGTGATTACACAGTAGGGACTTAGCAAATGCCTGTATCCCCCGCTAGCCTGTAACAGGAACTTTTTCATTGTCTCTGTCATAAAACGACTGGATGTCGCCGGGCAGTGGTGGTGCATGCCTTTAATCCCAGCACTTGGGAGGCAGAGGCAGGCGGATTTCTGAGTTCGAGGCCAGCCTGGTCTACAAAGTGAGTTCCAGGACAGCCCGAACTACACAGAGCAACCCTGTCTTGAAAAAAAACAAAAAACAAAACAAAACAAAACAAAACAAAACAAACAAACAAACAAAAAAAACGACTGGATGTCATATAGATTGGATGAAAGGAAATTGCTTAGTAAGAACTGTGGATTTTGAATGTCAGTATAACCTATTTTTATACCAAAGCTGTTTGTTACCCATCTTGATTAGTGATGCCAAACCCATTCTAGATTTATGAGTGAGATAAGCATTTATTCTTGTATGTAGCTCCCGGGCCATGGACAAAGAACAGCATGAACAGAGGTGATAGCTATGTTTTTACAGACATCAGTCTCATTATCTCCTTTGCATGTTTTAAGGGTCATTCTTAACTATAACCAAAGACTCTTGATAACAGGGCTCACATTGGATAATTAATTGCAGGACAGGTTTAGTTTAGTATCATTTTCCATCCTCAAATGCTAATCAGATTGAAAATAAACCTGTCACTGAGCAGAAGCGGCAATTCCAAGGCCATTTGCTGCATGTGATCTTTTCAAATGGGTTTGCTGCATTTCAGATGACTTTTCTGTCACACTCCAGAGAACGTGAGCCCCTGAAGACTTCTGTGAATAGTTAGCTCTTAGCACACCATTGCCTCATGGATGACTTCATAAATGTTTGCTTTTGCATCATGTAATGGCATACAACTTAATTTTTTTCCTGGCTCCCCACTATACACACATCTCCTTTGAAAGTAGCTAATAAAATAACAGAGAGACTTTGATTTCTGACTGATAGTATCACAAGAGCTCCCCACATACTGTCTCCCAATCATAGTGTGGAATTTACAGTTTTATGAACAATGTAAATAGTATTTGTTCCTAGTACATGTTAGAAAGTTCACTTTTATAATACTTTATTGTAGTTTATAAATTTCTGACATTTATCTTTACTTCTAGTTTTAGAACAGTGATGATGGAGCCGACAGGTTGGTTTTTAGATATAACAGTTTAGCATTTCTCTTATGACATCACCTGGAAGCCTACATTTAGCACCTCCCACTGTACCTATAACCATGCCTCATGGCTAGCTCTCTCACACAGCTATCTCCAACACACTGTATGTCAGGATTCACGGCCTTCCCAAAGACATTCGTTTAAAGGCTATTTCAACCCAAAGGTGTCAGGTGTGAGTAAAACTAAAAAGTGACTCAGAACAGTTCCAATATCTCAAAAACCCTTTGTGTTATTTAATGTTGATGTTATTCATTCCAGATATTTTACATTGTGAATACATTTCTTATAGTCATAGAATTGATATAAACGGTGTTACCATCTCTTAAATAATGATCTGTTGTTTCAATTCTTTCAAAAGTATTTTCCAAATTTTTTATTACTTCATTGAGAATGTTGTGCAATGCATTTTGATCATTTTTACCTACCCCCATTTCTCCAGAATCCACAGCTTTCTCTACCCATATAACTTTGTTAACTTTGTGTCCCCTTAATCACACACAGACACACACACACACACACACACACACACACACACACACACCTACAATCTGTGCTGTGTAGGTGTTCTTTTTGTATGGTATAGTTAACAGGAGAAACACCTTTAAATAAAATCCATTCACTCTCACCCATCTCCCCCAGCAGCTAATAATTGCCAATAGCTCCTTAGCCAGTGGTGGGACCTCCTGCACATGTTCCCCTCAATGTAGGGATTTTGACTGGCTTGAGCATACACAGGTTTTGTCCATACTGTGAGGACTACTGTTAGTTCATATGTGCAGTTGTTCTGCTAAGTCCAGAAAACATTGTTTCTCTTGAATTCATTCACTTCATCTGGCTCTTAGAAAGTTTCTGTCCTGTTTCCCTTTATGATCACCAAGCCTCGGGATGAATTGATTTGATAAGGATTGTCCATTTACAGTTGGACATTATTCAATCTTAAAAGAATAAATCCGCCGGGCGGTGGTGGCGCACGCCTTTAATCCCAGCACTTGGGAGGCAGAGGCAGGCGGATCTCTGAGTTCGAGGTCAGCGTGGTCTACAGAGCTAGTTCCAGGACAGCCAGGGCTACACAGAGAAACCCTGTCTCGAAAAATCAAAAACCAAAAAAAAAAAAAGAATAAATCCTTTGCACTTTGGCCAGTTGTAGATCTCCATGGTAATCACCATCTATTGAAAAGATAAATAAACAACAACAGCAACAACAACAATAAAGCAAAAAACAAAACAATCAAAATACTTTTCTTTGATAACCCAGAAATAGAAAAGAAAATCCAGTGTGTTTTCATTTATACATGTTAGTTTTAGAGTCATAGATATATATATTTCACAGGGAATACCCATAAGGGTCAAAAAATTATAAGAGGCCGGCCGGGCAGTGGTGGTGCATGCCTGTAATCCGAGCACTTGGGAGGCAGAGGCAGGCGGATTTCTGAGTTCGAGGCCAGCCTGGTCTACAGAGTGAGTTCCAGGACAGCCAAGGCTACACAGAGAAACTCTGTCTCGAAAAACAAAAAACAAACAAAAAAAAAATTATAAGAGGCCATAAGGAAGATTTCTGGGGAAATAGTGGTAGAAATGGTTAAGTGGAAATTATGGAAGAGAAAAAAATTAAATGGAGGGTGGAAATGGGAGAGTGAGGCAGAGGAAGAAATATGGTAAGAATTAACTACTACTGATGACCTTTGAATAAAATTCATATAGATCTGGAGGGATGAAACAGAATGATCTTATAATTAAAATTTCAAAAATAAACAACAAAAAGTCATATGGAGGCCAACTATTGCTGAAAATTTCTAAAACATATACATACAGTATATAAAAAGAATGTAAATATAGTTATTGTATAACAGAGAAACAAAACCTCTATTAGACCTATAGGCTAACAAATAAAAGCCCAGTGCTAGGAATGACTTATCTTCTTTTATAATTATTGGTGAGTGAGGTCACCAAACATTACAGGCTATTGCTAGTAATCTTGTTTATCCTCCTGAACTTGATAATATGATCCCATTGCTATAGTCACCTAGAAACATCTTGTCTACTAGCTCATTTTCATAGTACTGGAAAATGTTACCAGAAGTGAAAGCCAGTCACCAGCTTTAGCCAATTATGAGCCCCAGGAAGCACAACAATGACCAACTTGGCAAGACATGGCCCTTGGTGCAGTAGTGGCATGGATGTCATAGGTGTAATCAACTACGCCTTTCTGGTCAGATTTGACTTAGGGCCTGCTTCACAAGATGAAAGCCATGCATGCCATCCTTACTGGGTCAAAATTCTCATATCGCAATAGGTCATAGCCCCCAGGGGAAAGTATACTACCACTACTCTGCTTAATGTTCATAATATTAAGAGACTTCTGATTAATTTTTCAGTTTTTTAATTTTTGGTTTTTTGAGACAGGGTTACTCTGTGTAGCCCTGGCTGTCCTGGAACTCACTCTGTTGACCAGGTTGGCCTCAAATTCAGAAATCCATCTGCCTCTGCCTCTGCCTCTGCCTCTGCCTCTGCCTCTGCCTCTGCCTCTGCCTCTGCCTCTGCCTCTGCCTCTGCCTCTGCCTCCCAAGTGCTGGAATTAAAGGTGTGCACCACCACTGCCCAGATCAGACTTTTCATTATTATAACCATAGATTAGTGCATATATCAACCATCAAAATTGTCTTATATAGAGATATTTCTGTAAATATTTATAAAGAGAGTAATATGAAAAGACACTAGAGGAAATGTCTGACTGCCCCCTCTCTTTATTGTATACACAGATCCATAGTTATAGCCACCTTTGAGCAAGAATCCCTAAAAGATACTTGAAGAATCTCTAGCACCCTTTATTTGGGCAAACTCACTAGTTTGAGTTGGATTAGCTTCTAGAGATGACAGCAGCAAGCTTTTTTTTTTCACATTAGAGAGTGTGTAAATACTAGTCATGCCTGATGTATCCATTTCTAATTATGGGAATTTGCCTATCAGAGACTAATTCACTTAATTATCTCAACTTATTCCACCTGATTTTTTGCTTTTTTCAATAGTTGGATGTCAAAATAGAAATAGAAGTAAAAAACAGCTATAGTTCATTTATAAACATGTTTAATGTCATTCAGAACTTTTAACATATATTATTTTCATAAATCTAGGTAATTAGTATTAAGTCATAGTTTGTTATAAAAATGTCCTTAACATTTTTCTTTCAAATGATTACATTTAAACATATAATCTTTATCCATACATTTATATCCAAGCATTTAATTTCATCAACTTTCCTGCTCCTAATTAAGTTGTAATTTACTCTCTAGAAAATCAGGAGTGTATCAATTTCAAAGGCCATCTTTCAACATGCTCACACTTGAAACTCTCATTTCATTTACCCATGTATTCTGTCACAGATTCTGAGGTATTATCTTCTGACTTTTCTCAAGACTATTTTATCATAAAATCTTTTAAAATGGTTATTTTTAGGAATAATTAATATCATATGCTTGGGAGAAATATAAATATTTCTATGAGGTTTGATAAAAAATTAAATTATCATGTAATATGTTTGTTTGATAAAGTTAAGCTAAAACAGTGTTTTCTTTATTAAATTTACATGTTTTCTTATATACATTTAATATATCTGTTCACAGTTTTCTTATAATAATCTTCAAATACCCCTCTCAGTGGTTATGTAAGCAAGTTTTGTAAATTTTCCATTTTTTAATCTTCTACCAATAATTTATATGTCCTTTTCCTTCTATATAACCCTCCTGCCCAGTGATTACATAAAGTATGCTTTGTAACATTTTCTGTTTTTAACATTTACACATTAATAATTCATATACCATTGTTCCTCCTTATCTGTAAGTGAAGGCTCCAGACCCTCCTCAGATGCCAATGATTGAGGTAGCATCGCTATCACTCTACATCTATAGGACATGGTTTTAGAACCTCCTTCCAATGCCCATATGTTATCATCCATCTATTTCTCTAAGAAATGGCTCCAGCATCCCCCCTCGAGAGGCCAGATTGAAGGTGCATGAGTTCATTAAATTAAACTGTATAATAAATACTTTCAACGTGTATCTTCCTACATATTTAAATTCATCATTAGATTATTTATAGTACTTAATACAAGGTAAATGCTGTGTAAGTAGTTGTTATAATGTCTATTTATGGACTTTTGATTTAGTGTTGATATCAATCTATGGCTTCACCAGTGGTTAAGAGACTTTGCTTTAATTAATTAAGGTTGCATCTTTTCCTTCTGTGGATGTGTTTGCTCTTTTCAGAGGATACTATGTTGTAGAACAGTTTGGTGATATTATTGTCTGTTAGACTGGTATTTCAAGCACCATGTTCTATATCCAATATTCCCTGTGTACTTCCTAAGGTCAGTCTTTATCCAACAGTGAACCCACTCTGGTATTAGAGAAAGAGGTGACTCAAACCAGGTACTTGTTAGGTACTTATTAGTTTGAGGAGTAAGGTGACTTCTGTAATACTATTTAATTAGTATGGTTATGATTGGAAAGGAAAGAGAGTTCAGAAATGATGGGAAACTAGTGACAAGTATTAGGTTATTACATAGGAATTATAAGGGGAGGACATGTGTGTGGGAATAATTGATGCAAAGGGGGGAAATGTCATATATGTGTGGAGGTTTGAGCTGGGAGACTGAAAAGAGTAGGTAAAAGTACGTACTCAGATGTCATAAGCCGGTTCAGTCTCTGATCTTTGAGAGATAAAACAATAAGTGGGAAAGGTACAGAAAGAAGGAAAACAAGAAAAAGAAGAAAAAGAAAACTGGAAAAGGAAAAAAGATAAGGAAGACAAGCAGGAGGAGAAGAAAAATAAGAGAGGGAGAGAAAGAGTGCAAATCAGTAACAGGTGCAGAGTACAGGGCCCAGGTTGGCTGGCTACTTGACCTACTAGACTGGAAAGAGAGGAAACATCTGTGCAGAGAGGAGAGCTAAGTGGAGAAATGAAATCTCTGCTGGATCTGTTATGGGAGGAGTGATAAGGACGATATCAAGAACTGAGGCCACTAGCTTGAATGCTGTGTTTTCATCATCCTGGAGGATCTGAGGCTTTGGCTTCCTCGGTCCTGGTTGTTGCTACATCCGGGTTGAGTTTTACTGGTTCAGCCCTCTTCCTATACTCACATCTGTTCTTGCACTTAGAATTTTCTTGACTATCTTCTGTGAATTGTGGATAGTGGATATAAACTCTTCCAAACTGAGTTGCTATGATTTTTTTTTTTTATGATCAACAGTGCAGGCTGGCTTTGCTGTGCCCAAAGCTTTTGTAGATTCTTTGATAGGAACCTTCAGCCCACTTTTCTGGAGTGTGGTAGAAAAGGCAACTGAGGTGGAAACTGTGTTAATTTTAGATTCAGCTGCAAATCCAGGGTAATGACAAAGAATGTTTGTGCATCCAATAATAGACTTTTGTCAGTGTGTTGATCAAGTCGATACAGAGGCTAGAAACACTGAGTGTTATTAAACATTTCTATTTCCTTGTTTTTCCTAAGTAAAGATATGTTTTAGCATGGTTTCTAATCATCATCCTGTGCCCAGTTTAATAGATATATATTGAATATATTATTTACTATATATTTAATTTTAATTATTAATATTTAATATAGAAATATATATTTAATATAATTTGGTATAACTGTTTATGTATAAATAATATATTTACTTAGATCTCAATGACTTAAAACCCACAGTTCTATATGCTAACTAATTATTTAATGAGACATATTAAATCAAAATATATTATTAACAAGTCTATCATGAATACTCAGCTCAAAATGGGGGGCTGTCTCCATCAAACTCCTCCCCTCAGAGCTTAGGGAACCCCACGGAATAAAAAGCAGAAAGAACCATAGGAGTTGGAGGACACCAAGAGAACATGGAAGTCTGAATGTAAAAGCAAGGGTCCTATGATATTGAACCAGCAAGCACAGGGCCCACGTGGGTCAGCACTAGGTCCTCTGCATATATATATATATATATCAGCTTCCAGTTTAGTGCTCTTAGGGTTCTCCAGAGTGTGAGACTGAGTGGTTCTTCTGCCTTCGCCTGGGCGCCTTTCTTTCTGTTGGTTTATATTGTCCAACTTTGATTCGATTGTTTTTGTTTTATCTTATTGTGTTTTATCTGTTATATTTTACTATTATCTCTTAAAAGCCTGTTCCTTTCTAATGAGAGATAAAAAGTGGATCTGGATAAGAGTAGAGGAAGGGGAAAATGCAATCAGGATAGACTGTGTGAGAAAAGAATCTATTTTCAACCTTAAAAAAGTGTGTCCTGTGAGGGAGCAGAAGGGTTTGCAACCTCATAGGAAGAACAACACTATCAACCAAGCAGACCCCCTAGAGCTCCCAGAGACTAAGCCATCAACCAAGGAGTGCACATGGCTCCAACTGCATTCACAGCAGAGGACGGCCTTGTCAGGCATCAATGGGAGGAGAGGTCCTTGATCCTATGAAGGTTTGATAGATGCCCAGAGGAGAGCATGGCGGTGAGAGTGGGGTGTGTGGAGGAACATCCTCAGAGAAGCAGGGGGAGGGGAGAAACCGGGAAGGGGATAATGTTTGAAATAAAGTAAATAAAGAAAATACCCAATAAAAATGTGAGTGCTGGTATTATGTATTTATATCATAATAACTATATCTGAAACAAGCAGTCAAGTTCCAATTAATTTCTTGTGCTATTATATATTTTTGCTCTTTGGATCCATATAGACTTGTAAGCAGTGTTACTATTTTTGAAATTCACCACAACTGCAAACTGAAGCCTTCTTCACTGCTCCGGGAGCCTGACTGGTTCTCTGAGCCTTATTTTTCCAAACCCCCTACTGTTGCACAATATGGCCATATGCACATAGATGGGTCCACAAACCTGTGGGACTCAGACTCCTAGCCATAAATAGACAGTCAAATAGCTTAATTGGAGTCTAGAAACAGAGCTGCTCACATATCATGTCTCTTTCTTTGAATTCCGTTACCTTGCTTATGAGTTGACAAACAAATCTGTTAAATTAACACTTGATGAAGTCTTAAAGAGCTTTGTATTTAGATTCAGTGAATAAAAGTTCCCAGAAATTTAAAAATGCTATCCATGATTAGAAACTATCTTTATTTTTGTCTTAATCATGTCTATAATTATCTTTAACAAAATGACTGAGTACATGTGAGTATTTATTCATGTAGAGGATATCAAACACGTTTTTAAAACAAAGATTTGCCGTTTATTGTAAAACCTATTATGCACAACTTAAAATCAAATTGATTCCTTAAACTTAGTTTTAGATGAAAAAAATAACAGTCCTTGAGATTTAAAAAGCAATTCAACAACTCAATTAAATCTAAACTTTATTCCTAACAGATACTGAGCTTTATATAAATTTACCACTGACTGATGATGTGATAGCAAATGTGTTTTTAAAACGAATAGTTATGCTGTGTTCATTTTCTAAAAGTGTAATTCGTTTGTCATTAAAGGAAAGATCTAGTGACCAAATATATACGTGGCTATAGCCACTGCCTCTCAGATATTTCCTATTTTACTAAGAGCAGGTCAACGAAAATATAAAATGGTTCAAGCTAACTGACATTGTAAGAAAGTCTGTGACCCTGGAATCCTGTGCATTGATAGGATCATGCAATAAAGAGATAAGAGCTGATTCCTACTGTCACATTAGTTGCAGGTTTTCATTGTTGAAAGTTAAATGAATGCTTACATGTACTCCATCAAGGAGTTAAAGACAATGATAATGGCATGTCTGTGCTAAAAGAAAGCTGGCTAGGAACAGATGAAATCCCTACTGATACGGTTTCACTAGTTATTCAGCCTATGTGTGTCTTCACTTGTCTGTTTAAGAGCTGGCCTATAGCTGTTGAGTAGCCAGGAGGGAAGGGGCGAACAGTGAGTGTGTACCTGACAAGGCACTGAAGCAGGTTTGTGGCTTTTCATAATCATAGCCACTATGTTGGTAGAGAGATTGATCTGCAACTGCTAATCTTTGACTATTTCCATCCCACAGACCACTTACTTACCCTGAAAATCTTCAGATCTGGTAGCTTGAGACTAACCATGGTTTTCTTCCATTGTAACTGCTATATTTGGGTCCTAAGCCTCCCTCCCAGACCACTGGCAATTTATTAGAGTCGGACTGGTTATTTCATACATTTGACAATGAATATGTTGGCATTGATCGGCTTGACTGTTCATTTTGAAACCAGCTGCCTATGAGTTACTCAGGGAGGAATCATGCAAGTCTGTTCATTCCCCTTGCTAATGACCTAGTTTCTTTTGTCTGGAGTATTCTGGCTGAAGCATCCTCGGTGGATAGCATGGAAATCCTTCATGCCAGGCAGGAAATAAACACTGTTTCCTTAATCTCTCCCATAGTTACTTACATCCATTGTGATTGAGTGAATGCATGCACACACATATTATTTCATGTTATCACAGCATATAAAATATGAGTGTGAGACAGCCCATTTTATATAAAGGTTGTATGGAAAGGCTGCATTTCAATGGGGATCATACAGAAAAAGAGTCAAGCCATATCACAATAGCAGACCCATTAGATCGTAGGCTTGACATATTCAAAGCAGAAAAATTCTTGTATGAAGTTTTAAGAGATTTGAGAGTCTTGTGTTGTAACCTCATGAAACTGCAGGCTGAGGGTAGCCGGATTAGTTCAGTCATAGCACGAAGAAAAATTTAATTTTGTACATACACTTGTTAATATTTTATGAAAAGAATGATTATTGTCCAACTTAAGATAGTGTACTTATAACCAAACCTGATCCAGAAACAAACTGGGAATGGTAGTGGCGAGCTGGATCACAAAATGCATGTATATGCTTTATATAGATGTAAAGATCTTATACTACTTTGCTTATAAGTTTATACATGCATGTGTTTATGAATGCAAACTTTTATTGGGGATGGTTGCTAAAATGATTTCTACATGCTAATGAGAAACACATCACCATCGAGCTAATGCATGTGCATTTTTTTTTTTACCTTCTTGGAATTCTGGAAGAAGAAATTATTTCAAAGTGTACCTAAGGGCTTTCAAGTAATTTTGTGACTAGGAAGGTTGTAAATGGTTGGTTGGTGGCTTCAAAACCATCACTGAAAACAGATGTATGGTGTGGATTCTCTTCCCTTCATTCATTCTCTGGCTGATGAGCATCCGGGCTCGTTCCATTGCCTATGCTTGAGAAGGGAGCAGAGGGGAAGAAGAGAGACAACAATGGAGAGAGAAATCAAATATCGCATGTTTTCTCTCATACACAGAATCTAGATTTAAATATATGTTGCTCTAACTGTGGCATGAAGTCAGAGTGGAGCATTTAGAAAGAAAAGAGGAATCAGTATGAAGGAGAGGAGGGATAAGGGAGAGCAATGAAATGAATATGATCAAGGACAGTGATAGAAACCCATGAAAGTACTGTAAGGAAATCCATCACTTCGTATGCTCACCTAAACATTTAATTTAATGTGAACTTGGAATTTACCAAGTCAATTGAAATAGGCTCAGAATTCACACGTTCCCAAATCATTTGCTTTCATGGGATGCTTCAAGTAACAAGAAATCTTTTTAAACTGTTGAGGACAAGGCTGTAGGTTTTGCTGTATCAAAAGAAGCTCCGTTTACACCAGTATTACATCAGTTTATTTACAAATGGATACTATTCTCTCTTTCTGTTGGCAGCCTTACTGTCTGCTTTCTCAGTCTTCTACTGATCTCCTTGCTGAGGCCTTCAAGCACGCTAGAATTTAGGCACTTTATCCATGTGATGTAATCTTCTCAGAAGACCAAGGCTTCAGTTACAGTCCACACTCAATACCTTATTCTTTTCCTTTATTTTGACCATGAGTAACACTTGTCTCTAAGTAACAAAGTCAAGGTTTTGGTTTTATTTTTGCTTCCCTCAAAACATTTCTCTTCCTCTCCACAACTTATTCACAAAGGAATATTGCAATACGGATGCTATTGTCTGTGTTTCTTCCTGGAACAAGTGTTAATTGATCTCTTTGGGTCTATGTGTAGAAAGGAGTGGGGACCTAGGAAAGGTATTATCTGGGGAGTTCCTTTGTCCTTGGAACAGAACAAAAGGATACTGCCTGTGAAAGCTTTGCCTCCCCAGGGCTTCCCTGTGGATAGACTCAATTACATCTGGAGAAGCTGTGGCTTATGTGCTCCCAAGGCCATTTGACAAGATAGTCAGCTGTTTATTCTTGCTTCTCTCCTCTTTTACCGGTCCTCTTCAGAAAAAAGATTCTTTGAGTAAGTGACATGTTTAGTCTGTAATCTTCAAAGGGCATAGTGCGTTCAAATACAAAAATAAATGAGACAATGCAATTTCTGAAATCGACTTACAGCGATACCCATGGGAGTGTACTGCAAACCTTCCACCCAGGCTCATTGCTGTGCTAGTCAAGAGCCATTACAGAGAGCACAGCTGGAGATGTGGAAAACAGCTTTCCCTGGCATTTAAGGCTGTGGAGCTTTTCTCACCTACTTAGGTGACAGTATAGTACTTACAGACTTTATAAATAGAAACTAAGATATTTTCTGAGGTTTAAAACAGTTTAAATTGTACAGATTATTAAAACTAAAAATGGAAAATGATTCTGTCACACTTCATCTTAGTTTACCAGTTGCATTTCTCAAAAGCTAAAGAGTGTGGTGATTCTTGCACAGAAGCAAAACCAACACATGTGAAAGATGCCATCTAATTATTTAATGGACCAGTGGGAAGATTGAAACTCTGCTTAGTAAGACCTGAAGTGGGTTAACCAGTGGAGTGGGACTGGTTAGCATTACTTGGGGTTGAATCTGTGCTTTCTACTGTAGAATACTATCAGTTGTTTATAAATGTGAGGTTTTAGGGCTCTAGTCAAATAGTTACTAACAAAGTCAAACCTATGCATTAAAAACTCTAACACTTAAAGGACGTGTATCAGGGAAATGCCTGAGTCGGTGAGTCTTGCCATTCACAATACAGATGTCTGAGTGTGAGACCAAGGGAGGCACAGATGGGTGACTTGCTGCTGCTCCTCTACAGCCAACCTCTGCTAGTCAGAGTCCCGGGCTAAACAGAGACCTTGTCTCGAGAAACAAATTGGACAGATCCTGAAAAATTATACTCAAGGTTGCCCTGTGGTCTGCACCTCCACTCCCCAACATGCATGTGTACATATATGAATAAATAAATAAATAAATAGAAAAAAGCAAATAGTGAAATTGTGGGCATGCTTTGGTTCTCTAGTTCTAATCTACATTTTTCTCATGAAACTGAACACTGACAAAATGTCACCAAAATGAAGAATCATACAGAGCCCCAGAACCATCTCTCAGAAAGCATTCCTAACTCAAGTGTGACCTAAATGGTCTCCTTAAGTACCTGCATTTTAACTATATCTAATGTACAATGCTGCTTGTTGATAACCACCTTGGAAGAAGTGTCAGTCTCTAGCGATGCAATCTGAGGATGGCAGTATTTTAACGGTCCATTGTGTTATCTGTTTTCTTTCTTCTAAATATTTAATAGAAGTTTGTAAAAAGATGTATTAGTTTCCAAGGAATTTGATCAAATTTAAAGCGAAATCCAGAGGACACTTTAGATTTGAGAATAAGGGAAACCGTGGGGTGAGGGGGAATGATTGGGGAATAGTTGGGGGGGGAGAGGAATTATGGGACGTATGGTGGGCGGGAACTGGGAAAGGGGAAAGCCTTTGGAATGTAAACATAGAATATAGAAAATAAAAATTTAAAAAAATGCCAAATTGAAAAAGTTTTTTTCATATGTAAACCAGTATTTGTGTGTGTGTGTGTGTGTGTGTGTGTGTGTGTATGTGTGTATACAAATCAATTATAAAGTTCCCACATGTCTGTTATACTTTTACTGTAGTATTGGAAAGTACATAACGCACACTGTATGAATTTAATGGCGCTTTCTATTATTTTGAAAGTAAAAATATTTTCTCATCTTCTTGGGATTTCAGACCATAAGGTAAAGTCTGGTTAGTGGATTCTGCGGTGCTGACTTGCTGTGCCGTAAGCATGAAGCCACATATGAGTGTGCTCTGAGAGGTCCTGAGATCTGGTAGGTCAGAACGAAGCCACACTTCCTAATTGTCCTCCTTAACAGAGAGCTCTGGGATAATCATCTGCAGAGTAGCCTAATTCTTGAGCACACCTACTAAGATTGAGGTAAAGTTCCCTAGTATGTGTCAGTCAAGGAATAAATCTTCAGAAATGTGCCAACATAAGTCTTCTGCCTTACAGCCTCCTTTATTGTTAAGAGGCTGGAGATTTAAACCTTGTCCATATAATTCATTTTCTGGTAATTCTGAAAAACTGTGCCTCCTAGTAATGTCAGAAGCTACACCCATAAAGTCTCACCAGTGTGATTGCCTAAACATGAACTGAACAAGACCAATGACATGCAAAACTGGAAGAAAAAGAGCCCATGAGATTTTAACTCTACAAAGAGCTGAAGGCAGCTAATGAATTCTGATAATGAGAGAAATAGTCTTGCCAAAGGAAGAGCATAACAACTGACTATCCAATACCAGATAGCTCTGAAAATGCACACATAGGTAACATTATAAAGACTGAAAAAGATTATATTTAGAAATATATGTAATGTGTGCATTTATGTATATATATGCATGTAACAACAGTGCATGGAAAAGGTACCACGGGTTTGAGAAGAGCAAGAGGCGGGTATATGGTTGGGCTTGGAGGGACAAAGGGATGTTATAAATGATGTAATTATGATCTCAAAACAGGAAAGAAAAATGACATCAAACAATGCACATGTCTGGCCTATAATATAAAAAAAATCATATATGCTTAGGACAGTAGTTCTCCTTTTTTATTTAAGCTCTAATTTCAGCCACAAAACATTGAGAGTTTATTGTTAAGAACAGTTAAATTTTCCTAAATATTTATGCTTTTCATTTTCAATTTGCAGTTGAAATTTGAGAAAACACTTATAAAAGGTACAGATACATGTATGTAATATCCTTATTTTTAAGATCTTCACCACCTAAAAAAAAAGATTTTTACCAACACAAGAACTGTCCGGTATGGCACTCTATGGAGAAGGGCACTTGCATTAGCACATAGGGAAGCAATAATTCCAGAAGAACCAAGGCTGGGTCTCACCTATAGGATCTAAGAATAAGGAACACCATTAGTTACTCTGCTTATATCTGTTCTCTTCTTGGAGCATGTCTCCCAGCATTAGTGCAAAGGAGTTAGGAGAACAGGTGATGGAAGGAAGTCTATCAGTCAGGTTACATATTACTGTAACATGGGCAGCCTCAGAAAGTCTGTGGGAGACGTGCTTTAATTCTCATCTTCCCAACACAGTGTCTTCCCAAGAGAAGCCCTCAGGCTAGACGTGGGCCAGTCTCCAGCCGATCGATCCAGTTCACAGCTTACTCCTTGCCTTGCTCTGCTTTCTCACCTGACAGTTGTGATACGGTGTGAAGACAATTTTAGCCTCTTGATCACAGCCAGCACCTGGATCACATGTCTATGCTAGTTCAAATGAATCAGCCAGAAAAGTATATTAGAAGCCATCAAAGATGTGTGAATTTCAAGCTGACCTATTTTCTTTAAAATGCGTAAAAGTACAATTGCGAAGGCTCATTCTAGAAGATTCCTTTGCTTCCCCCTGTTCCTTAAATCTCTGGGTGAGAAAGTGTAGCTGAGAAGCAGCTTAATATTTCCCCACCTCTGTTAGAAATTAAAGACTAAAAATAAACGCCTTTAAGATTCAGAGCAGCAACCTGTCCCCAGTGAAGCTCTCTTAATTAATGTGGTGACCTGTGTTGAAAGAAGAGACAACTGCAGAGGCCCTCAGTAATTATCCAACCAAGCTTCAGATAATTACAGGAGGGAGGCTTTCAAGACACCAGACATTCCGAAAACTTGGACTTCTGTGTTGATTTGGGCCTTCTATTCATTCATGTTAGTGTTCATAATTGACAAAGTCAGAGTATATCAGAAACTCAAACACTACTAAAGTCTCTGTAGGAGTTTTTAATAGAAAATAAAGTGCCTATTAAAATAGTGGAAATTAGGGGATTAGATAAAGATAAAATTGGGAAGTGCTCATGCAGTAATGAATAATGTGGGCCAGATATAAGATATACAGAATATAAGATATATTAGACAGTAAATTGAGAACTGGTGGCAAAGGTTAATATCATACAACAATAGGTTGCATTCATAAAAAGTATTCTTCAATATTCTAGTAATGGGCAGTGTTGGAAAAATCTTGCTGTGGTCATTGTATTTATGAATACTCAAACTACTTATTAGCTAAATTTCCTTTTGATTTAAACTCATAATTGGTAATCCAAATAAATCTCAGTTTCCTCCTTTGCAGCTTAAGATGTGGAATCTCGGTGGCCTTCAGGTGACTCACTGGACTTGTACATTCAGTTAATCTGAACCCACATAAATGGAGTTAGTTTTATTAAAACAACTTTGCCCCAGTGGTTTTCTAAGTCTATAAAAAACCTGCTCTCAGTGACCCTGTCTATCTTGAATTACAGCAGTGCTTCCTCAATACAATAAATGTTATCTTCTCCATGGGAGTCAGAGGAGTGGGTAAAGTCACCTTAGAGACCAAGAAAGCTCATAGATGTCCTGTCCTTCCAGAAAGAAAGAACACTTTGCTTTGTACTGAGTGATCAGTGTTCATTTTAGCCACAGACCACGCATGTTTATTTTGTCAAAGCTATGCAGTAGGCTACAAGACAGAAGGCTCATATCTGCTCTTCTCCACACTCTCCTTATGACTCCTGGGGTGCTCTCCTGTGTTGGCAGCCATTTCTCACAGGTGCCTTTGCTGCACAGTACTGTGTGTTCATTAGGAGAGTCGTTGTTCCTTCTAGAAATAAGACCCCTCAGAAAGAATGGCCTGAGGCAACAATGGCCTGTAACACACAAAGCAGATGGGATGATAAGTGAAAGAGTGGTTTGGGAGCAATCCGTGAGCTGCTCCATTTCAGATACAGCCACACTGGCTGCACGTGATGACCGATAACGCTTCCCAACTAGCCGAAGCACGTCGCTGACTCACCCAGTACATATTTTGCTGGTATATGAAGAAAATAAAAAGGGATATCCCAAATTTTATAGGTGTGCTGTTGATATGTAGCATAGTAGGTACTCAGTCAAATCATAATTTATCAGAACAATGAACATCGCCACATTCATTAATCAGTGGATTGTATTATGCTGTCTTTTGGTAGGAATATGACTGAGGTCACTGTTGTGATTTTCACATTTGTTCCAGTGAATCCTATAGATTCATTTTATGTGTCTAAGTAATCTAATCGGCACTCAGGAAGCAGATGCAGGGGGATCTGAGTTCAAGGCCAGCCTGTTCTACAGAGTGAGTTCTATGATAGCCAGGGCTACACAGTCAAACCCTATCTCAAATAACCAAACAACAAGATATCTCTCCCCACCCCACCCCCACCCCCTACACATATCCTCCTGAGGAGGCTTTGATGGGCGCAGCAGCTAGCACAAGAGGTGGTGTGCATTGCTTCTCCCCATGGTGGGCTTTTACACCCTTCACATTTGTGCTGCCTACATCATGATCAGTCTGTACAGATTGAATATTCAAGTACTAGGCACGAAATCATCATCTAAGGAATGAATAATAAGCAAGAAGAGCCACAGTTTCAGGGGAAAATGACAGCATTCAACAGATGTCACCAGGGCATAGCTCAGAACTGAGAGTTATCAAAAGCAAGTGATAGGATCAATATGCATTTTATCTATGTCTGAAAATCTCAAGGAGTAAAAATAAAATATAAGAGATTAAAGTAGCAAGAATGTATCAAAAGAGGTAAGTAGAATAGTAAGTTTCTCTAGAGAGATAATACAAAAAGAGTATTTGCTCAGAACAAATTAATAAAACCAGATCCAATTATGTTTTATTTCAAAAAGCAACTTTCAATTTTTAAAGTTCAACATGGAAATCACTTTCATATATGTCAATTTTAGGTTCAAATGATAATTTTTTTCTTTTAGATCTTTATTGATTTTCTTTTACATCTAATATCTTAACATGGGAATTCACTTCAGAAATTTGATAGGATACTGTTTTGCATATGTGTTACACATGTGTTTTACTTGGCATTTGGTAGCTGTAATATTGTAGGACCACCTGACTGATTTATGTATAACCTACCTGAAGATGCTCCTAGCAGCATTATTGCTATCTGGTACTTTGGATAGTATTTTTTCATTACAAACAGCCTACATGTTATTTTGTCCTTAAAAGATTAATAATTTTTACTGTCATAAATTTTAAGAGAAAAATGAAGTGCTGACTGGAATCCCCAAATGGCAATGCCCAGGTTCTGTTTGCTCTGCTCCACTTCCTCTGCGACAATGCCCAGGTCCCATTAGTTACACATTGCCTCTCTCAGCAGTCAGCTAATTTCCGTCTAATTTATTTTACAGAATCTATTATAGGACATTTCCAATTACAGCTACATCTCAGCACTTAAATCTCATGCTTTGGTTTAACATTTGCATGGCTGCAGACTGAGCGTGAAGGCCATCACTGTCACTCCTGGGAGAGATGCTCCCTCAAGTTTTACTACTCTAAATCAGATGGGTCCACTTGGTAAATGAATGAATCCCCCTTTCTCTTTTGCTTTCCTGTTCTGGATCTTAGTTTCAGTGAGAAAACAAAAAGGGTGTGTCATCTTTGGACTCTCCCATAAGGGTAGAGAGCTATTGCTTATGTGTTAGCCAGAGATTTATGCCTGTAGGCTCAGTTGCAGGCTTATTTCTTTGAAGTTTACTCACCTGTGGCCCTGGAACTCACTGCCTATGGCAACCATAAATGTCCAGCTCCAGTGAATGCTCTTGGGATACATGCATCTCCTGCCAGTGATCCCAGCCCTCCCTCCATAGGACACCAAGGCTAGGACCCATAGCTATCATGGCTAGTGTTGCAGCTTCCTGAAACAAGTCTTTGTTCCCCACCTCGTGTTTAAAGCAGCATGTCACAGTTCCAGGGCAGGATTGTTTGGGTCCTCAGCAGTTGACAGCAGCTAGGATACAAATTTTAGGTCTAAGTCATCTTCATGCCTGAGGGCTTCCTGGATCTTTCAGGTTTCTAGCTTCTCATAGGCTTCATGGTCTTCATAACCTCTGCTCCCTGTCATGTCTTCTTAGCTGTTCTCTGGAGCTTGGCAGCCGCTTTCTCTTCACTGCTGTGCAGCTACTGTCCTTTCTCTTGCTGCTATGTCAGCTACTCTACTGACAGCCAATTGACTGACAGTCCCTCACTCAGACAGACAGGGGACCAGAGAAATTCCAGCAGCTGTCAGTTAGCAAGCCGCACTACCACACCAACCCACTTCCTAGTTTATTGAAATGAAAAGTATGCATCAATATAGATTTTAGGATGAAGGCCTATCATAAATATTACTGATGTTTTAATGGTGTTTAACATTCTCTAAATCTGCCTAGTAACTCAGTGACAGTGGCCTCCTTTTCTTACTTGTCTTTAAAGCACACTTATATATCTGATGTCTTTAATGTATTATTCATAGTAGACTTGAAGAAGCACCTCAGACAATGTATATTGGACAGGATTATGTGCCCTGAAATGTACCGTACATATATATATATATATATATATATATATATATATATATATATATATGTAACATTATATGGACTCAACAGGCTATGTTAGAAATGTATATCTATATACAAATACATATATGTGTACAGTATGATGAAAATATTACCTCAAACTTGAAGGAGAGCAAGCTGTGGTATTTGGGAGGGTTTGGAGGAAGAAAAGGAGAGATGTAATTAAATTACAATCTCAAAAGTAAAAAACAATGAAAAAAAAACCCATCAGCTCATGCCCTTTCTTTCTGATTCTTATCCACATTCACATAGTCTTGGAATCCACATGATCTCACATTTCTGCATATTTTGAACAAGGCATTGATTGCTTTTGCTTGGGTCTGACTTCATGAGGATATTAGCGTAATGATCAGCCTTAAAAGGTGGAAGTAGTTTCTTCTTCCAAGTCAAAGGCAGTTGTGAGTGTTTACAGCCATTCCTTATAATTGAAAAAGAAAAATCTGGGCTGGTGAGATGGCTTACAGTTAAGAACACTGGCTGTTCTTCCAGAGGACCTGGTTCAATGTCAAACATCCACATGACAGCTGGCAACTCTCTGTGACCCCATCACAGAGGATATGGCACCCTCTCATAGACACACACGCAGGCAAAACATCAATGCACACAATAATAAAGAAAACTTAAAAGATGTTATTTCCCTAAGCTCCAAAGTTCTCTTAAATTATGAACCCAGTTACTGGGAATTTTGATTTATATAAACATTCCAGTGAGAATTGGGAAGATCCCCGTGGCTTTGGGAAGTCCACGTGTGGGCTGTGCTCAAGCTACTGCTATTCTCATAAACAGTCATGTAACTCTTCTCAACTTTTTTTTTTATTTTTTTCAATTTCTAGAATATTGACAATGTAATAATTTACAGGTAGCAAAAAATTCAAACTCTGGACAACTCTTAGTCAATCACTATAGATTCCAGCTACTCCATCTTCATTTTCAATACCCAACCTGTCCAACATGAAGTTTCACTGTCATGCACACTTGATCCTCAATATTCTGCAGCCATTCTGCAGGTCGCTGCCAGACTGATTTGCCTGAAACAAAATTTAGGCTTAAATCTACCAGTCAAAGCATGGTGGTTACTAAATGTGCAAACCCTGTTGGCAAGAGTTCCGGGTACCCATCTGCCTCCAATCCCCATTCGCACAGGGAAGGTATCACTTTCCTACTGCCATATATTGTTGATGATACCTCCCATGCTTAGTTTTCCCAGCTAGCCTGAAAATATTGCGATGCAATACTAATGTTTCTGGGAGCAATTCTCCTCATTTTGAACATCTTATTTTTACTTCTCAGGGCCCTAGATCAAGGTGTCAGCCTTCTGCTTTTCAGCTCTCACATATTTATTTTTCTAGATTTGATAACGTTTGAAGTGCAACTCATGTTTTACTATACAGTCTGCAATCATTGTCCTCGTTCGCAGTATATATAAATGTTTATACTGCTAATTCCTCTCTTTTGAAGAATGGATAGGTTGAGCTAAGCAGGAGCATTGTAGTTCTAGCAGCATTAAGCATTGATCTCATCAAGAAATTAGAATGTAGAGAAATAACATTTTCTATTTGATTTCATGAAAACTTTTTTTTTTTAGTTTTTGTGCTACATAAAAATACAATGTCATTATGATTTGGTCAGTTCTTTGAATTAAATAACTTTAAGTCTACATTTTCAGAAGTCTTATAACCCCTTAGCACAAGAGATGTCATGTTTTTCGCATCTGATCACCGTGCAGCAAGTCTGTCATAAGTACTAATACCGTACAGTAATTATCTGTCAGCTCTAAGATGGTAGCATTCCTTTCTGTGGTGTGGCTTATGTCACCTTTGCGTCTGGCCAATATAGGCAGCATAGAGTTTTATAGGCAGTACAAACTGAGTTTGAACCCAGAGACTCAAAGAAAGGTCATGCTTTTCAGAGAGTTCTTAGCCTGCTTTACTTAGGAGAAGCAGTGACTGAAATATTAAGAGCTGTTTTTTTTTTAATTTTATTTTCTATATTCTATGTTTACATTCCAAAGGCTTTCCCCTTTCCCAGTTCCCACCCACCATAGTTCCCATAGTTCCTCTCCCCCCCCATCTGTTCCCCAATAATTCCCCCTCCCCCCTCGGTTTCTTTACTAAACTGGAAGCAATCTTTACAGGCCCAGGGTCCTCTCCTTTCTTCTTCTTGGGAATCATTTGACTTGCTATTTGTGTCTTGAGTATTTAGGGCTTCTGGGCTCATTAATATCCACTTATCAGTGATTGCATTTCATGTGCATTCTTTTGTGATTGGGTTAATTCACTCAGGATGATATTTTCCAGGTCTAACCATTTACCTACAAATTGCATGAATTCATTATTTTTAATTGCTGAGTAGTATTCCATTGTATAAATATACCACATTTTCTGTATCCATTCCTCCTTTGAGGGATATTTGGGCTGCTTCCAATTTCTGGCTATTATAAACAAGGTTGCTATAAACATAGTAGAGCATGTGTCCTTATTGCATGCAGGGGAATCCTCTGGGTATATGCCCAGGAGTGGTATGCCAGGGTCCTCTGGAAGTAACATGCCCAATTTTCTGAGGAACCGCCAAACTGATTTCCAGAGCGGTTTTACCATTTTGCAATCCCACCAACAGTGGAGGAGTGTTCCTCTTTCTCCACATCCTCGCCAGCACTTGTTGTCTCTTGAGTTTTTAATCTTAGCCATTCTGACTGGTGTGAGGTGGAATCTCAGGGTTGTTTTGATTTGCATTTCCCTGATGACTAATGATGTTGAACATCTTTTAAGGTGTTTCTCGGCCATCCGAATTTCTTCTGGTGAAAATTCTTTGTTTAGCTCTGTGCTCCATTTTTTGATAGGGTTATTTGTTTCTTTGTGGTCTAACTTCTTGAGTTCTTTGTATATATTGGATATTAGCCCTCTGTCGGATGTGGAGTTGGCACCTCAGAAGATGGAAAAATATTTCTTGCTCCTGGATTGGCAGGATCAATATAGTAAAAATGGCCATCTTGCCAAAAGCAATATACAGATTCAATGCGATCCCCATCAAAATCCCAACTCAATTCTTCATAGATCTAGAAAGAGCAATTCTCAAATTCATCTGGAGCAACAAAAAACCCAGGATAGCTAAAACTATTCTCAACAATAAAAGGACTTCTGGGGGAATCAATATCCCTGACCTCAAGCAGTACTACAGAGCAATTGTGTTAAAAACTGCATGGTATTGGTATAGCAACAGGCAAGCAGATCAATGGAACAGGATTGAAGACCCAGAGGTTAACCCACAGACTTATGGTCACTTGATCTTTGATAAAGGAGCCACAACCATCCGGTGGAATAAAGATAGCCTTTTTAACAAATGGTGCTGGTTCAACTGGAAGTCAACATGCAGAAGAATGCGAATTGATCCAATCTTATCTCTTTGCACTAAGATCAACTCCAAGTGGATCAAGTACCTCCACATAAAACCAGACACACTGAAACTATTAGAAAAGAAACTTGGGAAGACCCTGGAGGACTTGGGCACAGGGGAAAAGTTCCTGAACAGAACACCAATAGCTTATGCTCTAAGATCAAGAATCGACACATGGGACCTCATAAAATTACAAAGTTTCTGCAAAGCAAAGGACACTGTCAGAAGGACAAAAGAGCTGTTTTTTTTTTGTTGTTGTTGTTGTTTTTGTTTTTGGCGGCATCATAAGAGTAAATAAAAGGCTACTCATCCCCCAGAATCAAGACTGGAAAGTCGTCCCACTGGAAAGTGGCTTGTTGTAACCCAGCTCTGGCTGCTGTGGGTAAACCTGCCGTGAAGGAGGCTGGCTGGCAGCCGCGCTTTCAGCTTCTGCTCTGTTCCTTTGTGTCACACCAGGTGCTTCTTAGCAATGGCTAGGACTTCAGCACCTGTTCCCACAGTCTGCAACTCAATGCCGGGGCAGCTGAGAGCTGGGGATAGGGAAGAGGCCTGTGTACCACTTTGACAAAGACAAACATTGAGATTTTGTCGAGTCTCGAACGTAACTAATGGATGAAAGCAAAACGTTTCTGTTATAAAAAGATTTTAAAAATTAAGTCTGTTCTAAAGAAAAACAGTTACAACTTGATAATATAAAAATAATAAGTACTCATTAATGAAATAATGTTTATTAAAATACCTAACATAATTAGATGCTATCCAAGTACATAGACTCTCAATAAATATTCTGTTATATAACCATATAGTTATTACTGGCAACTTTATGACACTATGTTTAATATCTATAATGTCACAGGTACCATTTGCCAATATGGTTAATCATTTACTAAATTTTTGTTTGGGGTAGGGTATACTTTATCCAGAGTTTCCAAACAACCCATCATGTGTGCAGTTTAGAGGAGGGAACTCTGATACAAGGTGCTTAGAGTGGTTTTGTACGGAAGCTTGTATTTGTTCCATGAAGTGATAAAGCTGGTAATTTTATCTAGA
Source organism: Apodemus agrarius (assembly GCA_964023405.1). Lineage (NCBI taxonomy): Eukaryota > Metazoa > Chordata > Mammalia > Rodentia > Muridae > Apodemus > Apodemus agrarius. Next base: position 86,795,765 of record OZ030006.1, on the reverse strand, counting down.
TGTGCCTCTCTGTCACATACACATGCACCCTCACCACATGAGAGTGCCTGCAACCAATGCTCACAATAATAAAGATGCTCACAGTGTCTTGATGCAAATACTCCGTGTCTGGGAAACTGTTGAGCATTCATAATAGATCTAAAGGAACCACGTTGAAGGAAGATCCATTGAGAATGTTGAGCGGAGCCGTGGATTGACTTATTGAGAGTTTTATAATGTGTGTAATCCAGAAATAATGGATGCTTTAGAAGTAATTAAAAGACTATAAATAAACACTTAGTGCCTTATTACAAAGAAGAGAAAGGCAGCATTGAGCTCATCAGCTGTGCCGAGGAAGTAATCTTTCTCTTTATATTCTATGTGAATAAGTAAGCAAACTGCACTTGATGACTAGATACAGCATCTGCCCCATGGACTTAATGGATCGTGATGCCTTATTATAATAATCAAAGTGGACATAAATGCAGGGGCTTAAGAGGGATTGCCATCTTGAGTGCTCAGCAAAGCTTTGCTCCTTGTCAGCAGGGGAGAAGAAAGCACTCAAGTGAGGATAATTCAAACTATTCTGGAAGTTCCTAGTGTCAGGACCTCCAATAAAATGGCTTACTTCAAATTCAGAAGATAACGTTGTCTGAGTAGGGCTCTTCATTAGAAGCAACTTGTTTGTTGCCCCCTAAATAAAAAGGTCCATTTTTTTGTACTTGGCAAAACATCATGCACCCACACACTCAATTCCCTCAGCCGTCTGAGATTATTCTTCATGATGAAAATAGTAACAGGCTTTAATTAATACCAGAGATAGTTGAGGTATTCAGAAATTAATTATACCTCATTCACAGAATCTGGCTTAATGTTTTATTATGAAGGGTTTATTTACAAGAAGCTTCACAAAAATACAGCATAATAATTAGGGGGGCAGACTTTGGAACCAGGTGCGGTCTGCTCAGCAGTGGATAAACGGGAATCATAATGACAGCCTTTTCTAAGGAGTTCTGGTTTGAGTTCAGGTAAAGTTCATAAGGTCTTTGGAATGCGTCCAGACCCTAGTAAAGGAGTCTAGAATCTGTATTGTTTGTTTGTTTGTTTTAACTGTGGCTCATTTATAAATAAGGTAGGTAAGAAAACATTTAGTAGCATTTGCTTTTACTTTATTTTTTTAATTTAATTCAGTGTATTCACTTACTTAATTTTAAAATCAAACCTCACTCTGCATTCCAGCCTGGCTTAAAACTTACTATGTAAGGAAGGGTGGCCTCAAATCCTTTGCATTCCTGCTTCAATCTCCAAGGGCAGTGTTACAGGTACGAAGTACCTTGACAGGTTTCCCCTTGCCTATCAGCTTTCTTTATAATCTGGGTTAGAGTTCCCCTTTACTACTAACCAGTTCAAACAGACTTGAAGTTCCCAGAAAAACTCTTAAGTTAAAAAAAGAAAAAGGAAAAGGAAAAGGAAAAGGAAAATGACCATTAGCACTGTATGTATGACAATATTTAACTGTGACAGAACTTTCAAATCCTTCTGAAATGTATTGCTGTGATCTGTGAGGCCCTCCCTCCTCAATGCCGAGGATCCCATGGAGACACAGTCGATCTGAGAGGCTGGGGCCCAGTGAGGAGCTTTTCCTTCTAGAAGGTAGGCCTGGTAGGCTTCACTTGGCCTCTGCTCACATTCTTTCTTTAGCTTTTTAAAAGCCTTTTAATCACTCAGATAAGGAAGACCCAGCCTCCCTTTGTTCTATAAGAGCCTGATTTCTAAGCCCTCATGGTCTACTTAAAACCTCATCACTCTTGTCATTTTTTTTTTTTTTTTTTGCATACAAGCATCTTGTTTTGCTTGAAGTATTTTCCATCAGTCTGGTAGTAACACAGAATGTCCATCATTTCTTTCTTTGTTTAAAGTAAATACTTATGCCGTGGCTTGTTAAAATCTGAGTGTTCCCTCCTTTTCCCTTCCATATCCTCAGCATTCCCTGAAGTCTTCTAAAATGAAAGCATCCATCCTGTTTTGTAGTTGCTCAAAGTCTACCTTTTTCATTCAGTTACTGATTTTAGGACTTCCTTTCACTACTATTGCCTTAACACACAGGATGTAGCTAGCTCTTTCGGAGCCCAATGTGCAGCAAATCTTCCTGAGAGCATCCCACTTGAATTCTGATGATACCCCGTGCTTTCCCTAACAAGAGAGCTTATCTTTAAAAGTCCAATCTTCAAATGTTTAAAATAATAGTGAAAAGAACCCATCCAAGTCTATATGTAAACATAATGTAATAATGCATTCCCTCAACAGTCCTAAAACATGAAAATGCAGGTTATTCTCAGGTTTCCATTGTGTGTTAGAATTTCTCCCAGATCATATTCAAATAACAGGAATAAAAGCTGGCAGTGGTTGCCTTGCTGCGTAGGCTCATTAGATGAGTCAGCTAATGACAGGGTTGTGCATTCAGAAGGGCAGGCACTATGCTGCTTACCAAAGAGAATGAGGATTAAGATAGCATGTTACCTTCTGAGAACTCTACTTAAAATGCTTTTGCATAGATACCTAGTTAGGAATGTGCCATGTGTTTTATACAACTGGTGTTTAATAATTGATCAAAACCCTCTACAAAGATTCTTCAAGTATATTTAATATATTATCTTGCTTTTTCCTCATCTCCCAGAACTTTTAAGACGATGAGGTAAAGGAGTGTTTATCTGTTCTCTATAATGTCTGTCCATCTGAGAGGACGGCTGAGACGAAATCACTGTGCCAGAGGGAAGGAGAGCCTCAGCGATCAGACTTCCAAAGTAGAACACGGGCACGTGTTCAGCGAGGAGAGGAGTGCACGTCACTTCCATGCAGGACTACATTCTCCGCGAATGTCACCTAACTATAAATGTGCATTCACAATCTGAAAAAGCATTCTAGTGGTGTGACCTGAGAAAAGTGTGTTTTAAGCATTCCTTATCAGTGTTCCCTAACTCTGCTGTTCCAGTGTGACATATGAAATAGATGGCATAGCAATCTCCTGTTCATTGAGAAAATCTTGGTAGATGTAATGATGCTGGATGTACCACAATTAGTGAGGGCTCTGATCATAAAGTCGCTTTTCAGATGAACTAGGAACTTCATGCCTCCAGTCAGCTTTGCGGCTAGTCATTTCGCTGTGGTTGTTAAACGTTATGTTTTTGGTTTTTTGGTGGTTAGACCTCTAGGTCAGGGAAAACCTCAACTACTGAACTCTTTAGTTTTATTTTATGTGTCTATGAATATAGGGTGCCTGGAGATATATTTATGTATATATATATATACATATATATGTATATACATATCTATACAAATGTATATATATGCATGTGTGTGTGTGTGTATATATATATGTATATATATATATACAAATGTATATATATGCATGTGTGTGTGTATATATATATATATATATATATATGAATGTTTACCTGTTAGTAGACATATATACAGGTTAAAGACAACCTGCAAGCACTGCTCCTCAGGTTCCAGACAGGCAGAGTCCTTTGGAGACATGGCACTGAGAGTGGCTAGCGTGGCTAATGAACAAGCTCCAGGGATCTGCTTGTCCTTCATGCCCATCATTAACCTGCCCCCCCATACACACGCATTCACACATGCACACACACACACACACACACACACACACACATATCTCCTAATTACTCTCTCCCTAACACCCTTATTTCTCTTTGATCACCATGAAGACCTCACTCCTGCCATTCCTGCTATCCTCTTTCCTGGATTCATGACTTTTTTGTGTGACCCCTATATTTTAATCAGATTCTTTTTTTTTTTTTTTTTTTTTTTTTTTTTTTTTTTTTTTTTTAGTTATTTTTATTTTCTATATTCTATGTTTACATTTCAAAGGCTTTCCCCTTTCCCAGTTCCCACCCACCATAGTTCCCATAGTTCTTCTCCCCCCCAACTATTCCCCAATCATTCCCCCTCCCCCCTCGGTTTCTTTACTAAACTGGATGCAATCTTTACATGCCCAGGGTCCTCTCCTTTCTTCTTCTTGGGAATCATTTGACTTGCTATTTGTGTCTTGAGTATTTAGTGCTTCTGGGCTCATTAATATCCACTTATCAGTGATTGCATTTCATGTGCATTCTTTTGTGATTGGGTTAGCTCACTCAGGATGATATTTTCCAGGTCTAACCATTTACCTACAAATTGCATGAATTCATTATTTTTAATTGCTGAGTAGTATTCCATTGTATAAATATACCACATTTTCTGTATCCATTCCTCCTTTGAGGGATATTTGGGCTCCTTCCAATTTCTGGCTATTATAAACAAGGCTGCTATAAACATAGTGGAGCATGTGTCTTTATTGCATGTAGGGGAATCCTCTGGGTATATGCCCAGGAGTGGTATGGCAGGGTCCTCTGGAAGTGACATGCCCAATTTTCTGAGGAACCGCCAAACTGATTTCCAGAGTGGTTTTACCATTTTGCAATCCCACCAACAGTGGAGGAGTGTTCCTCTTTCTCCACATCCTCGCCAGCACTTGTTGTCTCTTGAGTTTTTAATCTTAGCCATTCTGACTGGTGTGAGGTGGAATCTCAGGGTTGTTTTGATTTGCATTTCCCTGATGACTAATGATGTTGAACATCTCTTAAGGTGTTTCTCGGCCATCCGAATTTCTTCTGGTGAAAATTCTTTGTTTAGCTCTGTGCCCCATTTTTTGATAGGGTTATTTGTTTCTTTGCGGTCTAACTTCTTGAGTTCTTTGTATATATTGGATATTAGCCCTCTGTCGGATGTGGGGTTGGTAAAGATCTTTTCCCACTTTGTTGGTTGCCGTTTTGTCCTTCGGACAGTGTCCTTTGCTTTGCAGAAACTTTGTAATTTTATGAGGTCCCGTTTGTCGATTCTTGATCTTAGTGCGTACGCTATTGGTGTTCTGTTCAGGAACTTTTCCCCTGTGCCCAAGTCCTCCAGGGTCTTCCCAAGTTTCTTTTCTAATAGTTTCAGTGTGTCTGGTTTTATGTGGAGGTCCTTGATCCACTTGGAGTTGATCTTAGAGCAAAGAGATAAGAGTGGGTCAATTCGCATTCTTCTGCATGTTGACCTCCAGTTGAACCAGCACCATTTGTTGAAAAGGCTATCTTTATTCCATCGGATGGTTGTGGCTCCTTTATCAAAGATCAAGTGACCATAAGTCTGTGGGTTAATTTCAGGGTCTTCAATCCTGTTCCATTGATCTGTTTGCCTGTTGCTATACCAATACCATGCAGTTTTTAACACAATTGCTCTGTAGTACTGCTTGAAGTCAGGGATATTGATTCCCCCAGAAGTCCTTTTATTGTTGAGAATAGTTTTAGCTATCCTGGGTTTTTTGTTGCTCCAGATGAATTTGAGAATTGCTCTTTCTAGATCTATGAAGAATTGAGTTGGGATTTTGATGGGGATTGCATTGAATCTGTATATTGCTTTTGGCAAGATGGCCATTTTTACTATATTGATCCTGCCAATCCAGGAGCAAGAAATATTTTTCCATCTTCTGAGGTCTTCTTCGATTTCTTTCTTCAGGGACTTGAAGTTCCTGTTGTACAGATCTTTCGCTTGTTTGGTTAGAGTTACGCCAAGATACTTTATGTTGTTTGTGGCTATTGTGAAGGGTGTTATTTCCCTAATTTCTTTCTCTGCCTGCTTGTCCTTTGAGTACAAGAAGGCCACTGACTTGCTTGAGTTAATTTTATAACCTGCCACTTTGCTGAAGTTGTTTATCAGCTGTAGAAGTTCTCTGGTGGAGTTTTTTGGGTCGCTTAGGTAAACTATCATATTGTCTGCAAATAATGATAGTTTCACTTCTTCCTTTCCAATTTGTATCCCTTTGACTTCCTTATGTTGTCTAATTGCTCTTGCTAGAACTTCAAGTACTATATTGAAAAGATATGGAGAGAGAGGGCAGCCTTGTCTAGTCCCTGATTTTAGTGGGAATGCTTCAAGTTTCTCTCCATTTATTTTGATGTTGGCTACTGGTTTGCTGTAGATTGCTTTTACTATGTTTAGGTATGGGCCTTGAATTCCTGCTCTTTCCAAGACTTTTAGCATGAAAGGATGCTGAATTTTGTCGAATGCTTTTTCAGCATCTAATGAGATGACCATGTGGTTTTTTTCTTTCAGTTTGTTTATGTAGTGGATTACATTGATGGATTTCCGTATATTGAACCATCCCTGCATCCCTGGGATGAAGCCTACTTGATCATGGTGGATGATCGTTTTGATGTGCTCTTGGATTCGGTTAGCAAGAATTTTATTTAGTATTTTTGCATCTATATTCATCAGAGAAATTGGCCTGAAGTTCTCTTTCTTTGTTGGATCTTTTTGTGGTTTAGGTATTAGCGTAATTGTGGCTTCGAAGAATGAGTTGGGCAGTGTCCCTTCTGTCTCTATTTTGTGGAATAGTTTGGAGAGTATTGGTGTTAAGTCTTCTTTGAAGGTCTGGTAGAATTCTGCACTAAAGTCATCTGGTCCCGTACTTTTTTTGGTTGGGAGGCTTTCTATAACCCCTTCTATTTCTTTAGGGGTTATGGGACTATTTAGCTGGTCTACTTGATGCTGATTTAATTTTGGTATTTGATATCTGTCTAGGAAATCGTCCATTTCCTCCAGATTCTCCAGTTGTTTTGTGTATAGACCTTTGTAGTAGGATCTGATGATCTTTTGAATTTCCTCAGTTTCTGTTGTTATGTCTCCCTTTTCATTTCTAATTTTGTTAATTTGTATACTGTCTCTGTGTCCTTTGGTTAGTCTGGCTAAGGGTTTATCTATCTTGTTGATTTTCTCAAAGAACCAGCTCCTGGTCTTGTTGATTCTTTGTATGGTTCTCTTTGTTTCTATTTGATTGATTTCAGCCCTGAGTTTGATGATTTCTTGTCTTCTACTCCTCCTGGGTGAATTAACTTGTTTTTCTTCCAGGGCTTTAAGGTGTGCCATTAAGCTGCTAGTGTATGCTCTCTCCAGTTTCTTTTTGGATGCACTTAGAGCTATGAGTTTTCCTCTTAGCACTGCTTTCATTGTGTCCCATAGATTTGGGTAGGTTGTACCTTCATTTTCATTGAATTCTAAAAAGTCTTTGATTTCTTTTTTTATTTCTTCCTTGACCAAGGTGTCATTGAGTAGAGTATTGTTCAGTTTCCATGTGTATGTGGGCTTTCTGTTGTTTTTGTTGCTATTGAAGACCACTCTTACTCCATGGTGATCTGATAAGAGGCATGGGATTAGCTCGATCTTCTTGTATTTGTTGACATCTGTCTTGTGACCGATTATATGGTCTATTTTGGAGAAGGTACCATGCGGTGCTGAGAAAAAGGTATATTCTTTAGCTTTAGGATGAAATGTTCTATATATATCTGTTAAATCCAATTGGTCCAGAGTTTAAATTAGTTTCACTGTGTCCCTGTTTAGTTTCTGCTTTCCTGATCGGTCCATTGAGGAGAGTGGGGTGTTGAAGTCACCCACAATTATTGTGTTAGGTGTAATGTGTGCTTTAAGCTTTAGTAAGGTTTCTTTTACGAAGGAGGGTGCCCTTGCATTTGGAGCATAGATGTTCAGTATTGAGAGCTCTTCCTGGTGGATTTTCCCTTTGGCCAGCAAGAAGTGACCTTCTGAGTCTCTTTGGATGATTTTAGGTTGAAAGTCAATTTTATCTGATATTAGAATGGCTACTCCAGCTTGTTTCCTGAGACCATTTGCTTGTAAAATTGTCCTCCAGCCTTTTACTCTAAGGTAGTGTTTGTCTTTAACACTGAGATGTGTTTCCTGTATGCAGCAAAATGTAGGGTCCTGTTTCCGTATCCAGTCTGTTAATCTATGTCTTTTTATTGGGGAATTGAGTCCATTGACGTTAAGAGATATTAAGGAATAGTAATTATTACCTCCAGACATTTTTGAAATTATATTTATTTATCTTATTTATTTTTTATATTCGAGAGGTTATCTTCTTTTGGGTTTGATGAGAGGAGGTTTCTATCTTGCTTCTTCCCGGGTGTAGTTTCCGTCCTTGTCTTGGTGTTTTCCCCCTATTATCCTTTGTAGGGCTGGATTTGTGGAGAGATATCTTGCAAATTTGGTTTTGTCATGGAATACCTTGATGTCTCCATCAATGGCAATTGAGAGTTTTGCTGGGTAAAGTAGTTTTGGCTGAAGTTTGTGTTCTCTTAGAGTTTGCATGATATCTGCCCAGGATCTTCTAGCTTTCATGGTCTCAGGTGAGAAGTCTGGTGTTATTCTGATAGGTTTTCCTTTATATGTTACTTGGCCTTTTTCTCTTGCAGCCTTTAGTATTCTTTCTTTGTTTATTACATTTGGAGTTTTGATTATTATGTGACGAGATGTATTTCTGTTCTGGTCCAGTCTGTTTGGGGTTCTATAGGCTTCTTGTATATTCATGGGCATCTCTCTCCTTAGGTTGGGGAAGTTTTCTTCCATAATTTTATAGAAGATATTAGCTGGCCCTTTAACTTGTAAATCTTCACTCTCGTCTATACCTATAATCCTTAGGTTTGGTCTTCTCATAGTGTCTTGGATTTCCTGGATGTTTTGGGTTACCACCTTTTTGCATTTAGTATTTTCTTTGACTGTTGAATCAATGGTTCCTATGGTATCTTCGGCTTCTGAGATTCTGTCTTCTATCTCTTGTATTCTATTGTTGATACTTGCGTCTATGGCCCCTGATTTCTTCCCCAGGTTTTCTATCTCCAATGTTGTCTCCCTCTGTGATTTCTTAGTTGTTTCTACTTCTGTTTTTAGTATCTGGATGGATGTGCTCAGATCTTTCGCTTGCTTGATTGTGTTTTCATGTATTTCTTTAATAGATTTTTGTGCTTCCTCTTTCATAGCTTCTACTTGTTGGCCCACGTTCTTCTGTAGTTCTTTCAGTGACTTTTGTCTTTCTTCCTTATTGTCTTCTTCTCTTTGATCCATCTTCTCCTGCATTTCTTGAAGTGATTTTTGTATTTGCCTCGTAAAGGCTTCTAACTTTTGATCCATTTTCTCCTCTATTTCTTTACGAGATTTTTCTATGTGTTCAGCTACCAGCATCCTGACCAGTGATTTTATATCCAAGTCTTGTTTTTCTGGTGTTTTAGGGTATCCAGGGATTCCTGTTGTTGGAGAACTGGGTTCAGATGCTGTCATGTTGCCTTGATTTTTGTTAGTAACGTTCCTTCGTTTTCCTTTTGCCATCTGGTTATTTCTGGTTTTAGTTGGCCTTGTTGTCAGTGGCTGGTGTTTGAATCTCCTGTGAGGCTGGGCTCACCTGTTGTTTCTCTATTGGTGAATATGTGTGACTGCTGCTTTAAGGGATCATAAGCTGGCTGCCACCCATGCGATTGTAGCCCCTGTTGGAGTCTGTCTACCTGGGCTTCTCCAGCTGTGTCCTGGTTGCAAGGAACTCCGAGAGCCTAGCAGATCCCCCGTGAGGGTAGCCCTGGAAGGGGTGTTTACCTGGGCCTTTCCAGCTGTGTCCTGGTTGCAATATGGAGGCCCGCCGCTACACCGCTGGTCTAGGGGCCGGCGAGCTGGTTGCAGAACGCAGCTTAGGTGCTCACCCGAGGGCGGGGATGTCCCACAGAGCCTGGGCCTTTCCAGCTGTGTCCTGGTTGTGATATGGAGGCCCGCCGCTACACCGCTGGTCCAGGGGCCGGCGAGCTGGTTGCAGAAGCAGCCTTGGTGCTCACCAGAGGGTTCGGGGATGTCCCACAGAGCCTAGGCGGGACTCTGCCTGCTTGGCTCCGAGACCCTAGCAGATACCCCCGTGAGTGTAGCCCTGGAAGGGGTGTTTACCTGGGCCTTTCCAGCTGTGACCTGGTTGCAATATGGAGGCCCGCCGCTACACCGCTGGTCCAGGGGCCGGCGAGCTGGTTGCAGAAGCAGCCTTGGTGCTCACCAGAGGGCTCGGGGATGTCCCACCGAGCCTAGGCGGGGCTCCGCCTGCTTGGCTCCGAGACCCTAGCAGATACCCCCGTGAGGGTAGCCCTGGAAGGGGTGTTTACCTGGGCCTTTCCAGCTGTGTCCTGGTTGCAATATGGAGGCCCGCCGCTACACTGCTGGTCTAGGGGCCGGCGAGCTGGTTGCAGAACGCAGCTTAGGTGCTCACCCGAGGGCGGGGATGTCCCACAGATCCTGGGCCTTTTCAGCTGTGTCCTGGTTGCAATATGGAGGCCCGCCGCTACACCGCTGGTCCACGGGCCGGCGAGCTGGTTGCAGAAGCAGCCTTGGTGCTCACCAGAGGGCTCGGGGATCAATCAGATTCTTTTATGTGAATTTTTCGTTAAGATTGTACATCAGTACAGGGTGTGATCATCCATTGGTATGCTATTGAAGGCGATGATTTACCCTTTCCCCAAACCATCAGTAATAAATAGTAGAGCAGTGAGAGATAGGGTCATCTGAGCCCTTCTGTCTATTCTTGACCTTCGATAGGCTCATATTTATGCATATACAAAGCAAGTATCTGTAGCTTCTAAGAGTCCATGATTGAAATTCAAATAACTTGCCAAGGAACACTGTTTCTTTCTTCTGGTCCTTACAATCTTTCTGCCATCACTTCTTCAATATCTCTGATCCTTAGAGGAGATAGTATAAATGTATTGTTTGAAGTTGAGCCCTAATACTCAGTGCATTTTGTAACCATGAGTCTCAACATTCACCCCTGTTCACTGGAAGGAGAGGCTGAAAGTAGCATTTGTTTAGGAGTAAAAACATGAATATTTAGAGGCAGCTTGATATTAAGTGAATTTACTAAACAACACTATTCAGTTCTTCCCAAGGACCTACAATATCTCTTGCTGGGGTGTTATTTTTTTATAATGTTTATAATCCTACACTTGGATTCCCTCATTTGAAACAGGTCTTTGTTTCAACCAGAGAGCACTTGGTTACATCCCATACAGTAGTAGCACTAATACATTTTGTGCATGGAAGGTTGACCTCATAGATTGTAGAATAGGATAAGTACATTGATGGTCTCTTACTTTCAGTACCTTGCACAGTGCCTTCTATGACTATGAGACTTAGCCAGCCTGGATGGAAGCTCTCAGCTCTAATCCTGATTGAGTTTTCTAAGTCCTGCATCCAGGTTGTTTTGTGTCTTCGGTGATATAAACTTATCATCTATTTGTGACTGACAACAAAGAAGAATGGCAAGAACCTGTAGTATTTGAGGGGTTTACTTGGGTCTTTGTGTTGAACAACGCGAGAAAATGGCTCACTCCTGGAATTTAATGTTTGGTATAATAAAACATGGCTTCTGGGAGAAATTTTGTTCAGCCACAAACTGTTTTTGTTTGTTTGTTTTGTTTGTTTAAATAGATCGTTGTAATTTTTTTGTTTAAAATGTAATTCTGGGATGTATTTTATATTACAGGCATTTAACACGCTAAGATGTGTGCTTAAATGAATCTTGCCCTACTATCCCAAAGTTCTTTTACATTTCTTCCTTTGTTTTTATGGCTATTGTTTTCTCCATCTTTATGAGTTGCTCTATTGAGCAAATCTGTTGCTTTTTTATTAATGGGTTGATTAACATTGCCTGACATTACATCAAAATACTTGTCTCATCCAAAACATATGTTAGCATAAGAGAAGTGGGGTCAAATCTTGGCCTGCTGCTTTCAGTGTTATTGGTGTAGATGTCAGGTACTTGATTAGCCCTTACCATTAAAAAACCACCCACATACTGTTGCCGCTGTCTTTCAGAAACCCCAGTTTTTCCTTAGTGCCTTGTAAATTTTGAAGCAGAGATCATCTTTTATTCTACTCTATTCATATTGGTAGCTAGTACATTGTTATGTTCTTATGCTAATCGGCACCGTGGAGGTTTCAAACAGTTTCTTACAGTGGACAGTAATTTCCAAGGTCAACTGGAAATTTTTGTCAGTTCTGATTTTAACTTCTTGTTTTCATGAATAATCCTTGTATTCTGTATTGTGACTCTGCCACCAAGAATCATCCTATAGAAACTACTTTGTGGCAAACTTCAGTGAAGAATATGATGCAACCTATGCATGGGTGGCAGGTACGATGCAAGCTATACGCAGGAGCCAAGTAGTACGGAAGCTGTGGATTGGGAGACAGTTAGGGTGCAGACTATGCATTGAGGGGGGCAGGAAGTTCCAAGACATTCATGAGGGCTACGTGGGATGGAAACTGCAAATGGAAAGACCAGGTAGCATGAAAACTATGTTTTAGGAACTAGGGAGATATAAGATATGTATGGAGGTGGCAGGTAGGCTATAAACTATGCATTTGAAGTCTAGGCAGGATGGACACTATATATTAAGGATTAGAAGGGTTCAAGCTATGCATTAAAGACCAGGCAGAATTCCAGGTATGCACAGGGTGTGGGGAGAAGTGGGATACAAGCTGTGCATTAAATGCAATGTGAGCTGCTGGCTATGCATCAGGGGCCAGGTAAGATGTAGGATGTATAGTGAGGTCCAAGTAGTGCACATTAAAGTCCAAGTAGTACTCAAGCTCTTCAAAGGAAGCCAGGTGGTATTGCAGTGCAGATCTCTCTGAAAATGAGGAGGTACATATTTGGTATCCTTGATACAGGATTTTGTCAATCTTCTTTGCAGGAAAAATGGCGGATGTTAAAAGATATGGTGCTCCCCTCTAACGTGTTCACAGATAAACTTATGGACACTTATGTGGTTTCACTTTTATTATGGAAAATTTGGGTCCTTTATGATATTATACAACCCTTGCCTACAAACTAAATTTTGAATGTCTTATAAATAACTTTGATAAAGTAACTCCTCAAGATTGGTGTTACCTAAATGAATGCCAGGAAAATACAATCTTTAGCACAAGAAAAGGTAGCATCAAGAAACACAAGCATATATACCATGTTTTTAAAAAGTAACCAACCATTATTGATTTACACCTTGGCTGATATTATATTATGAAATTGACTTGGATGGATTTTAATTGATTGTATTACATGGTAAACCCAGGAAGGAATTTCTAAACAACATTCAGCATTATCTGGATGAACACTGAAGGGCAAACACAATTATCCCCTTATATGCATGGACACCCACAGCCTGTGACATTCTCTTCTACTCATGCAGGAATATCAGAGTTAGCAGTCCCCATGATTGGCCTTCCATATTGCCTTATCCAGTTTATAACATAATCACAGGTTACATTAGAAAATGCATCAAAGATGTGGTTTACTATATTTCCTTTATATGAGCTGTATAAAAAGCATGTAAACATCAGTGGGAGGGGTGTATTGTGTCACTTGTTTCTCCGAGTTATATACAAATTAAAAGATCTCTCTGCTGTCTTTTCTCACTAAAGTTAGTTGGTGCTGAGGAGTGGTGGTAACATGCCCAGAGTCACAAAAGATAGATAACTAAGTCAGGCTAGATTTGTAATGTGCATCTTGTGATCACGTTCAGGTGCTGAACCACCACACAGTAAACACTTGGGTTCTTTTCATTTCAATTTTTATTTTGTGTTAGGTATTATTTATTTACATTTCAAATGTTTTCCCCTTTGCTGGTTCTCCCCTCCCCCTGAAAATCCCATAAGCCATCTCCCCTTCCCTAATCAACACCTCCCACCCCCACCCCTGCTTCTCTGTCCTGGTATTCCTCTACACTACAGCATTAAGTCTTTCCAGGACCAAGGGCCTTTCCTCCCTTTGGTGTCTAACAAGACCATCCTCTGCTGCCGATGTGTCTGGGGCCATGGGTGACTCCATGTGTACTCTTTGGTTGATGGTTTTGTCCCTGGGAGCCCTGGGAGTACTGGGTGACTCATATTGTTCTTCCTGTGGCACTGCAATCCCCTTCAGCTCTTTGGGTCCTTTCTCTAGCTTCCCCATTGGGGACCCTGTGCTCAGTTCAATGGCTGGTTGAGAGTGCCTCTCTCTGTATTTGTCATACATTAGCAGAGCCTCCCAGGTGACTGCTGTATCTGGCTCAGGTCAGCCAGCACTTGTGGGCATACACAATAGTGCCTGAATTTTATAACTGTATTTAGGATGCATGCCTGGGTGCGGTAATCTCTGGATGGTCTTTCCCTCAGACTCTGCTTAACTTTCTGTCTTTTTATCTCCTTCCGTGGGTATTTTTTCCTGCTTTCTACAAAGGATCCATACTTTGTTCTTCCTCCTTCTTTGGCATCATTTGATATGTGAATTGTGTCTTGGGTATTCCAAGCTTCTAGGCTAATACCCCCTTATCAGTGAGTGCATACCATGAGTGTTCTTTTGTGTTTGGGTTACCTCACTCAGGATGATATTCTCCAGTTCCATCCATTTGTCTAAGAATTTCATTAATTTGTTGTTTTTAATAGCTGAATAGTACTCCATTGTGTATATATGCCACATTTTCTGTATCCATTTCTCCATTGAGGGACATCTGGGTTCTTTACAGCTTCTGGCTATTATAATCATGGTTGCTATGAACATAGTGGAGCATGCATTATTATTACATGCTGGAGAATCCTCTGGGTATATGTCCAGGAGTGGTATAGCAGGGTCCTCCGGTAGTATTATGCCCAGTTTTCTGAGGAATCACCAGGATTCTTATTCTACCATGAAAAATACTGTTACTCTACATTTTGAAGTGATGTGTTTTGGGGACAGTCTGAATCATATTTAGCTTATAGACCAATTGGCCTCTCTGGGTTTGTAAACAGAGATTGGTGATATCTATACAGCAGGATAGGCTGCCATGCCCAGCTGCCAAAAGCATGATCTTCAGAGTCTGACCTTGCCTTAGTGCCAACCATTGTTTCTTCCCTCTGCCCTCCTGTCTGTCATGTCTATGATAAAAGCAGAGGGAGACAGCATTTACACTGAGCATATTGTCCACAGAAGCTGAGCATCCTTTGATCTCTTTGAATAATCCCATTTAGACTCTAGTTGCATCTCTGCTCTTTGAATATTTGCTGAACTCTGTCATTCAATAATTACTTTGGTGGAACAAATGGGAAAGAACAAAAGATCTTTGATGGAGAAGACAAGCCACAGCATGTCAAGCTGAATGCTAGGGTGTCTGCATTGTGGAAAAATAATCTGAAATTTTGTTCAGTCATATATTTGTGCTTTTTTTTTTAAACTTCAAGTATGTATACTTTCATTCTTCAACTTTCCAAAGAGAACTATTTCTTTGGCAGCAATTAAAAATGAATTATTGGGGCTCAAAATATAGCTCAGTGTTTAAGAGCATGTGTTTTTCTTCTGGAGGCCCCTAGTTTATGTTCTAGCACCCATATGGAGAATCACAAGTGTCCATAGCTCCAATTCCAGGGAATGCAATGCCTTCTTCTGCCCTCTTCATCTGCACACATGCACATAGTGCACATACATACGCACAGGACAAACATCCATACACATAAAAGAAAAAACAATGAACTATGAAACACATGTAATTTACCTTTTCAAATTTAGGAAAAATAGAAAGTAATCGTTTGTTAATATTTGTTTCACTTTCTTGGAACATTTTTCCTTTTGCATTGAAGTGTTATGTGGGTTCTGTACACAAACACTGTCCTGTTAAACATTATACCAAGAATAAGTTCTCCCTATTAGAGATGATCTGATTTCAGAAAAAGTTTGAATAGATTACCATTATTTGCTTCATCACTACCCATTGACTACAAACCATTGTTATGATAGCATTGCTCTCGCTTATGGAAAGAACTTGCGGACTTTAGCTTTGGCAACTTCCAGGGTAATGAGTTACCTGGACAAAATATTTTTACTCTTCAGATTGGTAACCCATATTTGCACAGTGTTTTGCCAGTGACTTGATACAGTTAGAATCTATCAATAATACTGAAGAATGCACTTCTGATAACACTCCTTGCAGCACCTGGAAGATGTATCTGACATACGGTGTTTTTTCAAGTTGTGTTTCAGAAGTTAAAACACTATCTCATTGTGCTTTCTCTTCCCTCTCTGTAGGGTGAAGAGGGGTATCCACAAGAAGGAATCCTGGAAGACATGCCTGTGGATCCTGGCAGTGAGGCTTATGAAATGCCTGCAGAGGTAAATACTTACATACAGAAAAACTAAGAAAAGTACTTTAGGTGTTTAATTCGGATCAGAACAATATGTACCATCAAAACTTTGCCACCATCAGATCTCTTTCATATTATGGTTTGGGTAGTTCAATCAAGAAAAGGTTTTAGAAATAACAATTTTAATCTTCGTGGGAAAGGGTAAGAGATATGGTAGGTCAAAATAAGAACATTCTAGCAAAAGAGACTACCAGAAACAAAGATATACGGAAATGCCTGAGCAATAATGGGCATTTATGAATCATGCTTAGAAAACAGAATAATGATAGATTAAGGCTGAAGACATAATTAAGGTTATAGACGCACTGTAGAGCCCCAAATTAACTTTGTAATTTGTATATATTACATTTAAAAAAGAGTTTGATGATAGGTTTAGTTTGACAGTAGAATCCTGATATAATTAGGGTTAATTTTGAGGAAGGCTATCAAATTCAGTTACGTTGGGTCATTACTTTCATGAATGGTACCCAGGAGGCTTGGGCTTTAGAGTGGGAGCCTTCCATGAAGGTGGAATTTCCTAATGGGTGAAAGAAAGGAGAAGGACGAGCTCTGGAGGAGGCTTCCTGCAGCTCACGTAGGTGCTCACAGCTCACATCCAGAGCAAAGAAGAAAACCCAGAGCCCCAACAATTCATACTCCAGGATGAGATCACAGGTCAAATGGTATATCTAGAATTGGGCCTAATAACCTAACTATGATGACCTCTATAACTTACAGATGATATGTATAGAAAAACCAATAAATGTTCATGACAGACAAGTTCCAAACACTGTTCTGAGGATCAATTTTATCTGTCTGAGAGGCTGAGCCCTGCCACCTAAGAAGCAGGCAGTTGATAGCTGTCCCTACACTGACAAGGCATGCTGTTATTTTTTTTCCTGACGTTAGGAAGGCTACCAAGACTACGAGCCTGAAGCCTAAGACTGTCATTACACTCAGTGTCCTAAGATCTGCCGGCTGCTCTTCCATGGCGTACAAGTGCTCAGTTCCAATGTGCCCAGTCGTGACCTTTACTCACAGCTGTACAGTGTGTTTCCAAGTCTTCCATCTGCAGTGATCGGCGTCCTGTACCCGCCCCTCAGCATCCCGGTGCTCCCCTCTCACTACAGTGAATACATGGTAGCAGGGTCTTGTGTGCTGTGGATATTGCTGTGGCTTCACACTTAAGATGTTAGAAGAAACTTAAAACACCTAAGTGACTACCACTTATTTCTCTATCTTCACCTTCTTTTGAGTTGTTGTTGTTGTTGTTGTTGCTGCTGCTGCTGCTGTTCTTAAGAAGTCGTGATTTGCTCTAAGAGTTTTAGGTGTCCTTAATGATTATTTCTGTCTAAGAAGAATGATGTGTTGTGAAATTTGTTAATATATATTTTAAAATATGTGAGCATGAGACTATGCACCTATAAATATTAAGTTATAAATTTTACAGTTTTGTGATGTGTTTTATTAACTTGTGTTTGTACATAAATGGTGGAAATTAAAATAAAATATTATCTCATTGCAAAATCTTTTTCCTGGTCCGTTTCACTTTAGTAACAGAAGCATGCGTATTGGGAACGTGAACATGAAAGGACAACTGCACAATGAACTGGAATGACAAGTTTTTTTTTTTTTTTTTTTTTTTTTTTTTTTTTGGTTTTTCAAGACAGGGTTTCTCTGTGTAGCCCTGGCTGTCCTGGAACTCACTCTGTAGACCAGGCTGGCCTCGAACTCAGAAATCCGCCTGCCTCTGCCTCCCAAGTGCTGGGATTACAGGCATGCACCACCACGCCCGGCTCTGGAATGACAAGTTTTTAACACTGTCTTAAGGAACTGAGAGGATTTAGAGGTGGAACATTCACCCTCAGGATGGATTCTCCAGTGCTATTAAAGCACAGCCAGCTTGATCTACAGTCCTGCTCAGAGCTGTGGCTGCCCTGAGAAATACGTCATTGGAACTAAATGCGTGAGAGATAGTGGCATTTTGCATATTCTAAAACAAATTAGCATATCAGAGGCAGGCTGCAAAAGAACCTGCTTAATTTGGAATTTATTGCATGTGTGTGTTTGTGTGTGTGTGTATGTGTGTGTGTATGCAAGAACCCAGGAAATACCTTAAAACTCCTCAGGGACCCCAGTCAGCAGTCTGCAGATATGAAACCTTAACAGGTATGCAAAGCAAAATCAAAATGCAGCAAAAGGAAATGTCAATTTGTAAATAACAGAGATTTGGGAATATTTTTAGGACAAGGTTTCCTTCAGTAGGATTAATTCCCCATGAATGCAGACAAAAATCTTGACTGAAAAATGACTCAGTACATCTAGCTAATTATTCAGGAGAAAAACAGCAGAGTCACAGTGAAAATCACTTGCAGAAAGTATACATTTTGTAATGAATATTGTCGTTTAAATATGGTCATGAGTACTTGATG
This sequence comes from Apodemus agrarius, assembly GCA_964023405.1. NCBI lineage: Eukaryota > Metazoa > Chordata > Mammalia > Rodentia > Muridae > Apodemus > Apodemus agrarius. Next base: position 86,777,298 of record OZ030006.1, on the reverse strand, counting down.
CATGTTGGGCAGTGGCAGGAATGGAAGAGGAGTGGGAGACCATGAAGACAGCACCGCTGGAAATTCCTTCTGCCCAGTTGACAAATACTATGGAGTGTTCAGTTGCATGTGTGCTTTGACACTGGACATAGATAGTAATTCCTTATCTAATTTAAAGTTTCCTTCAAGCTGGCAAATGATTCATTATTAAGATGGCCCAGATGATGTTTAGGGTATGACCAAAAGTACACGCTTTTTTTTTTTTTTTTTAAAAAGAAAGATACAAACAGAGCAAAATCAAACTGATGACCATGACAATAAACAGTGTAGGACTGGAGGCAGAATACGCTTGACCTTGAGGACTGCTATTGATGTATATGGTATTCTAAAGCTCTTCTTCGCTTAAGCAGTGTCCAGCTGTTAATGTGCGAGCAGCTAATTAGTTTTTGTTGTTTTGCTTTGTTTTATCTTAAGAGTTTTTCACTCATCACCTAAAGAGAGTTCCTCAGTCCACACAAGCCCTGATAGGTGTCCTGCCTCTGAGAAGTGCAGCCAGAGGATGCCTCAACTAACGCTTTAGCTTTGCAGATTTAAATCCCAAGTCAGAGCTGTTTGATCTATAATGAGTCCACCAAGGACTTTGAAGAAAGCCTCTCATGGCAGACTTGGGCCCCATGATTGGCAGCACTACACAATTAAGTGTTCACTTTGGAATTTCAACTTGTGTCATTTTTCAAAAGTCTCTCCTCCAGATTGTATGATGCAAGTTTACGTCCTAATTTGTGTAGCTACTTGTGATATAATGGAATTTATAAATATAGTCATACAACCAGTACACTTATAATCTATTCAGAGGCAGGAGAATCCGAGGTTTGAGACATTGTCTCAGTAAACATATACAGATAGTTTCTGCCTCTAATTCCTGGTTGAGTACTTTAAAAGCATTGTGATTTTGTGAGCCATGTGGTTGCAAGTGTGTCTTTAAGTTGAATCTATCTATCTATCTATCTATCTATCTATCTATCTATCTATCCTTCTATCTATGTGTCTATGTATCTATGTATGTATATATATGTATGTATATATATGTATGTATCTATTTATGTATGTATGTATGTATGTATCTATCTATCTATCTATCTATCTATCTATCTATCTATCTATCTATCATACATCTGTACATGACTTGGACATAGCTCCCAATGCTTAAGAATTTCTTGACTCTTGCTCTGATGAAATACATACAATTTGGCTTCTGAAGCTGGCTGATATATAAGAGAGAAAGTACTATATTTTCCTTGATCAGCACAGGAATAGCAAAAGACAAATCCTATTTGTATTTTTTCTTGCTTCTGTTAGCATTCCTTCCTTTGGAGGTACGAGGGTATTACTTGAGGGTCTTCAGAGATGGAAAAGTCAGAGAGAAGGAGGGAGCGAGGGGCGGGGAGAGAGACAGACAGAGAGAGAGAAAGCCAAAATGTGAACATATTTCAAGACACGCATTCTGAGTCCTGGCCTTGGGCAACAGAAATGCCAAACCATGTTTAGAAACTTAAAGCTTTTAGACCCTATTCTAGTCCTCCAGGAAGGGAAAAGATCTAGACAAAAGTCCTTATGCCAGGGCTTAGACATCTTTGGGGCAAGTGAGCTTCCAGAGATGTCGTGAAGTTCCCAACACACACCTACTACCTTGCCCTTGGCATCTTCTTTATCTCTGGCTACCCCTGGATTCTATCTTTTGCAATAAACTGGTAATATATTGAGTACATTGTGAGACACTCCTGAAAATCATTAAAACTAAGCAGAGAATCTTGAGAACTTCTAATTAAGGAACCAAGTCAGAAGTCAGGAATAACTTGAAGACCTTGTACTTGCTACTCGCATCTTACACTGGAGACAGTTTTGTGGGACACTTTAGACTGAGTGCAGTATTTCTTTGTTTTCTTCTTACAAGAGACTGTGGTATTTAAAACCATCCCAAAGAAGAAATTACATTCTTCTTACAAAAAACTTAGTTTTTTGTAAACAAAAAACTGGTGTTACCCTGGGGAAGTTGTATTTCTATGTAGGATGAGTATGTTTGTATTCTTCTTTCTGCCTTGAGTATTGCAGCACATCAGGACTGGCATAATCATGCTAACTCTGTCCCTGGATTTGGATATACTTTAAGAAAACATTATTTGCCTAACAGATTTAGGTATGATATTAATACATAATTTTAGCTCTTTTAATTCTCAAAAATAACACCAAGAAATTGAATTTGCTGTTTTGCTTATTACATAAACAATATTAAGCACCTGGTGGCTAAAGAGTTTGATCTAGATTACCTCTCTAGTAAATAGAAGGACCTGGAGTCCCAGCTTTCACAAAGTCTCTAGAGGAAGAATATGATACTACATAAAAGAAATTCTAGATGTCAAAATATTAGTGTGGATTCTACTCCTCAAGGTACAAACATAGCAATGTTTCTGTTTTTCTAAAGGTGCCTTTGTCTTATGAGAGTTTTATATCTGGAGAGGTATTTTTGATATTAGGTAATCTTTTTTTTCCATCCAAAGATATTTTTTTCATTTTTTATTCTATATTCGTTGTTTACATTCCAAAGGCTCTCCCCTTTCCCAGTTCCCCCAGAACATATGTCCCATAAGTCCTCTCCCCCCAACTATTCCCCAATCAGCCCACCACCACCATTTCTCTGTTCTGGTACTCTCCTACAAAACTGGATCCAATCTTTTCAGGCCCAGGGTCCTCTCCTTTCTTCTTCTTGGGAATCATTTGACTTGCTAATTGTGCCTTGAGTATTAGGGCTTCTGGGCTCATTAATATCCACTTATCAGTGATTGCATTTCATGTGTATTCTTTTGTGTTTGGGTTAACTCACTTAGGATGATATTTTCCCCATCTAATCATTTGCCTACAAATTGCATGAATTCATTATTTTTAATTGCTGAGTAGTATTCCATTGTGTGTGTGTGTGTGTGTGTGTGTGTGTGTGTGTGTGTGTGTATACACCACATTTTCTGTATCCATTCCTCCTTTGAGGGATATCTGGGCTCCTTCCAACTTCTGGCTATTATAAACAAGGCTGCTATGAACATAGTGGAGCATGTGTCTTTATTGTATGCAGGGGAATCCTCTGGGTATATGCCCAGGAGTGGTAAGTCAGGGTGCTCTGGAAGTGTCATGCCCAATTTTCTGAGGAACCGCCAGACTGATTTCCAGAGCAGTTGTACCATCTTGCAATCCCACCAACAGCAGAGGAGTGTTCCTCTTTCTCCACATCCTCGCCAGCACCTGTTGTCTCTTGAGTTTTTAATCTTAGCCATTTTGACTGGTGTGAGGTGGATTCTCAGGGTTGTTTTGAATTGCATTTCCCTGATGACTAATGATGTTGAACATCTCTTAAGGTGTTTCTCGGCCATCCGAATTTCTTCTGGTGAAAATTCTTTGTTTAGCTCTGTACCCCATTTTTGATAGGGTTATTTGGTTCTTTGGGGTCTAACTTCTTGAGTTCTTTGTATATATTGGATATTAGCCCTCTGTTGGATGTGAGATTGGTGAATATCTTTTCCAAATTTGTTGGTTGCCATTTTGTCCTTCTGACAATGTCCTTTGCAATTTGTCATTTCTTGATCTTAGAGCATAAACTATTGGTGTTCTGTTCAGGAACTTTCCCCCTGTGCCCATGTCCTCCGGGGTCTTCCCAAGTTTCTTTTCTAATAGTTTCAATGTGTCTGGTTTTATGTGGAGGTCCTTGGTCCACTTGGAGTTGATCTTAGTACAAGGAGATAAGAGTGGGTTGATTCGCATTCTTCGCATGTTGACCTCCAGTTGAACCAGCACCATTTGCAGAAAAGGCTATCTTTTTTCCACTGGATGGTTGTAGCTCCTTTATCAAAGATCAAGTGACCATAAGTCTGTGGGTTCATTTCTGGGTCTTCAATCCTATTCCATTGATCTACTTGCCTGTTGCTGTACTAATACCATGCAGTTTTTAAAACAGTTGTTCTGTAGTACTGCTTGAGGTCAGGAATATTGATTCCCCCAGAAGTCCTTTTATTGTTGAGAATAGTTTTAGCTATCCTGGGTTTTTTGTTGCTCCAGATGCATTTGAGAATTGCTCTTTCTAGATCTGTGAAGAATTTAGTTGGGATTTTGATGGGGATCGCATTGAATCTGTATATTGCTTTTGGCAAGATGACCATTTTTACTGTATTGATCCTGCCAATCCAGGAGCAAGAAATATTTTTCCATCTTCTGAGGTCTTCTTCGATTTCTTTCTTCAAGGACTTGAAGTTCCTGTTGTACAGATCTGTCACTTGTTTGGGTAGGGTCACACCAAGTACTATATGTTGTTTGTGGCTATTGTGAATGGTGTTATTTCCCTAACTTCTTTCTCAGCCTGCTTGTCCTTTGAGTACAGGAAGGCTACTGATTTGCTTGAGTTAATTTTATAAACCAGCCACTTTGCTGAAGTTGTTTATCAGCTGTAAAATTTCTCTGGTGGAGTTTTTTGGGTCGCTTAAGTAAACTATCACATCGTCTGCAAATAATGATACTTTGACTTCTTCCTTTCCAATTTGTATCCCTTTGACTTCCTTATGTTGTCTAATTGCTCTCACTAGAACTTCAAGTACTATATTGAAAAGATATGGAGAGAGAGGGCAGCCTTGTCTAGTCCCTGATTTTAGTAGGAATGCTTCAAGTTTCTCTCCATTTATTTTGATGTTGGCTACTGGTTTGCTGTAGATTGCTTTTACTATGTTTAGGTATGGGGCTCGAATTCCTGCTCTTTCCAAGACTTTTAGCATGAAAGGATGCTGAATTTTGTTGAATGCTTTTTCAGCATCTAATGAGATGACCATGTGGTTTTTTTCTTTTAGTTTGTTTATGTAGTGGATTACATTGATGTAATATTACATTACATATATTGAACCATCCCTGCATCCCTGGGATGAAGCCTACTTGATCATGGTGAATGATTGTTTTGATATGCTCCTGGATTCGGTTGGCAAGAATTGTATTTAGTATTTTTGCATCGATATTTGTAAGGGAAATTGGCCTGTGGTTTTCTTTCTTTGTTGGATCTTTGTGTGGTTTTGGTATCAGCGTAATTGTGCTTCGAAGAACGAGTTGGGCAGTGTCCCTTCTGTTTCTATTTTGTGGAATAGTTTGAAAAGTATTGGTGTTGTCTTCCTTGAATGTCTGGTAGAATTCTGCACTAAAACCATCTGGTCCCGTACTTTTTTTGGTTGGGTGGCTTTCTATAACTCCTTCTGTTTCTTTAGGGGTTATGGGACTATTTAGCTGATCTAATTGATCCTGATTTAATTTTGGTATTTGGTATCTGTCTAGGAAATTGTCCATTTCCTTCCGATTATCCAGTTGTGTTGAGTATAGACCTTTGTAGTAGGATCTGATGATCTTTTGAATTTCCTACGTTTCTGTTGTTATATCCCCCTTTTCATTTCTAATTTTGTTAATTTGGATACTGTCTCTGTCCTTTGGTTAGTCTGGCTAAGGGTTTATCTATCTTGTTGATTTTCTCAAAGAACCAGCTCCTGGTTTTCTTGATTCTTTGTATGGTTCTCTTTGTTTCTACTTGATTTATTTCAGCCCTGAGTTTGATGATTTCCTGTCTTCTACTCCTCCTGGGTGAATTAACTTCTTTTTCTTCCAGGGCTTTAAGGTGTGCTGTTAAGCTGCTAGTGTATGCTCTCTCCAGTTTCTATTTGGATGCACTTAGAGCTATGAGTTTTCCTCTTAGCACTGCTTTCATTGTGTCCCATAGATTTGGGTATGTTGTACCTTCATTTTCATTGAATTCTAAAAACTCTTTGATTTCTTTTTTTATTTCTTCCTTGACCAAGGTGTCATTGAGTAGATTATTGTTCAGTTTCCATGTGTATGTGGGCTTTCTGTTGTTTTTGTTGCTATTGAAGACTGGATAGGAGACATGGGATTAGCTCGATCTTCTTGTATTTGTTGACATCTGTCTTGTGACCAATTATATGATCAATTTTTGAGAAGGTACCGTGCGGTGCTGAGAAAAAGGTATACTCTTTTGCTTTAGGATGAAATGTTCTATATATATCTGTTAAATACAATTGGTCCAAAGTTTCAATTAGTTTCACCGTGTCCCTGTTTAGTTTCTGCTTTTCTGATCTGTTCATTGAGGAGAGTGGAGTGTTGAAGTCACCCACAATTATTGTGTTAGGTGCAATGTGTGCTTTAAGCTTTAGTAAGGTTTCTTTTATGAATGAGGTACCCTTGCATTTGGAGCATAGATGTTCAGTATTGAGAGTTCTTCTTGGTGGATTTTACCTTTGACCAGCAAGAAATGACCTTCTGAGTCTCTTTTGATGGCTTTAGGTTGAAAGTCAATTTTATTTGATATTAGAATGGCTACTCCAGCTTGCTTCCTGAGACCATTTGCTTGTAAAATTTTCTTTCAGCCTTTTACTCTAAGGCAGTGTTTGTCTTTAACACTGAGATGTGTTTCCTGTATGCAGCAAAATGTAGGGTCCTGTTTCTGTATCCAGTCTGTTAGTCTATGTCTTTTTATTGGGGAAGTGAGTCCATTGATGTCAAGAGATATTAAGGAATAGTAACTATTACCTCCCGACATTTTTGAAATTATTTTTTATATTTGAGAGGTTATCTTCTTTTGGGTTTGATGAGAGGAGGTTTCTATCTTGCTTCTTCTGGGGTGTAGTTTCCTACCTTGTGTTGGTGTTTCCCCCTATTATCCATTGTAGGGCTGGGTTTGTGGAAAAATAATGTGCAAATTTGTTTTTTTCATGGAATACCTTGATGTCTCCATCTTTGGTGATTGAGAGTTTTGCTGGGTAAAGTAGTTTTGGCTGAAATTTGTGTTCTCTTAGAGTTTGCATGATATCTTCCCAGGATCTTCTAGCTTTCATGGTCTCAGGTGAGAATTCTGGTGTAATTCTGATAGGTCTTCCTTTATATGTTTCTTGGCCTTTTTCTCTTGCTGCCTTTAATATTCTTTCTTTGTTTAGTACATTTGGGGTTTTGATTATTATGTGATGGTATGTATTTCTGTTCTGGTCCAGTCTGTTTGGAGTTGTGTAGGCTTCTTGTATATTCATGGGCATCTCTCTATTTAGGTTGGGGAAGTTTCCTTCCATAATTTTGTAGAAGATATTTGCTGGCCCTTTAACTTGTAAATCTTCACTCTCATCTATACCTATAATCCTTAGCTTTGGTCTTCTCATTGTGTCCTGGATTTCCTGGATGTTTTGTGTTACAAGATTTTTGCATTTAGTATTTTCTTTGACTGTTGAATCCATGGTTCCTATGGTATCTTCGGCATCTGAGATTCTTTCTTCTATTTCTTGTATTCTATTGTTGATATTTGTGTCTATCGCCCCTGATTTCTTCCCGAGGTTTTCTATCTCCAATGTTGTCTCCCTCTGCGATTTCTTAGTAGTTTCTACTTCTGTTTTTAGAACCTGGATGGATATACTCAGATCTTTCACTTGCTTGGTTGTGTTTTCATGTATTTCTTTAAGAGATTTTTGTAATTCCTCTTTCATAGCTTCTACTTGTTGACCCATGTTCTTCTGTATTTCTTTAAGTGATTTTTGTCTTTCCTCCTTATTGGCTTCTGTTTTTTGATCCATATTCTCCTGAATTTCTTCAAGTTATTTTTGTGTTTTCCTTTTAAAGGCTTCTAACTTTTGATCCATTTTCTCCTGTATTTCTTTAAGAGATTTATCTATGTGTTCTGCTACCAGCATCCTGACTAGTGATTTTAGATCCACATCTTGTTTTTCTGGTGTGTTGGGGTATCCAGGGCTTCGTCTTGTTGGTGAACTGGGTTCAGATGCTGTCATGCTGCCTTGATTTCTGTTAGTAATGTTCCTTTGTTTTCCTTTTGCCATCTGGTTATCTCTGGCGTTTGTTGGTCTTGTTGTCACTGGCTGGTGTTTGAGACTCCTGTGAGGCTGGGCCCAACCTGTTGTTTCTCTACTGGTGACCACTCTGCAAGATAGAGACTGCCTCTGTGAGTGCTGAGGGGACCTCAGCGAGGGCAGTTCCCAACGGAGTTGGTGCAAGGCCAGAGAGCGTGGAGATGTCCAGCCAGACGCAGCCCTTGCCCTGCTTAGTGGGGAGAGCCTGGAGGATCCTTCCAAGTGATGGTAGCCCCTGATTGAGTCTGTCTACCTGGGCCTCTCTAGCAGTGTCCTGGTGGTAATATAGAGACCTACTACGACTACCAGTGTAAGGGACCGCTGGGCAGGCTGCTTCCAGCTGCCTTGGTGCAAGGTTGGAGGGTGTGGAGAAGTCCCGCGGAGCCTCAGCCCTGGCCCTGGCTGGTGGCGAGAGCCTGGCAGATCCACCCTCACGATAGTAGCCCCGGATTGAGTCTGTCTACCTGGGCCTCTCTAGCCGTGTCCTGGTAGCAATATGGAGACCTACCGCGACTGCTGCTGTGATATTAGGTAATCTAATCACCCATTGATTGTATTTTATTGTAATGAAATGATGTGTTTCCTGATGATCATCATCATTTATTTCCAATAGAAACTGAAATATTGATGTAATCATAGCAATAGTCTACCACAAGGCAAGCTTTGTTACATCTCCAATGATTCATCGGTATTTGACTTCTACCAAATGGCCAAAGAAATAGATAAAGTCCTTCTTAACTAGGAATTTTAATTGTGATTATTTATTAGTGAAATAACCTATTGTATGAATATATTATCATAGTAAGGGAATGAGCTAAGAATTTCCATTGATCAATGATATTGACACCTCAATATTTTATTATAAACTCCTAATTTCTCATTACATTTTGAAGAGTGAGGCCATATTTTTATAGCTTACTTAACATAAGATAGAAGATCAACATGTAGCAGAACAAATATTGCATCATAACTTTTTTAAAGGTGGCTTTATTTCCTATAATCCCAATACACTCATGTAAAATTTTTTTTTCTTTGCTGCTCTTATGGTCACTGTGTTTATCTTAGATCTCATATTAGAATCAGTTAAAAACATTTCTTCAAAGAGCTCTACTTTGACTCTATAGTAACACTGAACAATACAATTTGACTCTAAAATCATCCAGTGTTTGAAAGGGAAATTCAAAAAGCTGCACCAGAAACTAGAGATGAATATTCTTGGCTGATTACTCTTCTGAGTCTTATGAAAGTGTATCCTTGCGTTCCCTGAAAGGTCAGTGACCAGAAATTCCTATTGTTTCTATAGCAACACAGCAAGACATGCTGCCTTACAAATTTGTTGCATTTTAATTACGTTCCTCCAGGCCTTCTTAACTATCTTTTGTAGGTAAATAAACACCAGGTTTATATACTGAGAGGAGATAGACACTAATTCATGTTCATAAATATGGAAGTTAAGCTGAGATCTAGTAAAGTCAAATCTAAGCAAATGTAGTGGCAAATCTATGAGTTTGTCTTAGGAATAATATAATATTCTTGACTTAGAATAGACAATGATGCACTCTTGGGGAGGCTCACCAGAGGAGTGTTGAAGAACCAGATTCCAAAACAAGACCATTAAAGATTGTCTCATCTATTGCTAGTGTACTTCAAACAAATTGTTTGATACCAAGATGGGTACCTCGATTTATTGGTCAAAAAATTCATATTGTAATCATAGTACATCAAAGCTTTGCTGCACAAAAGATAAATATTAAGTAGAATGCTTTGGATTATTGCTAGCTGATAGAAAATGATCAGTGAGCCTGGGATGCTATTACTGCTTAGAATGAGTCATATTCTTAGAGTTTTGTTTGCATCATAGTGTCAGATATGCTCAGTTATTTAATTTATATCTACTCTTAATAGAAAATACCAAACAAGGTTCAGATGATGATGGAACTACTTTGAGGAGTAGAGCCAGAAGCTCATAGCTGATTGATTTTGGGACATTTTAATAGTTTAATAAACAACAGTACTACCATACATAGACTTAATGGAGTAATTGTTAAGCTATCAGAACAATGATAAATTGCTGAAAGGTGAAGATGTGTATTATCCATAAACAGTATGTTGATGAAGCACATGTGACTTGAGATCCAACTATATTCATTGTGTCACTTAGCTTTCAACCAGGTGACATGATACATGATAGACTGATAGAAAGAGAAATATATATATAAGTACAAAGTATTCAGTGTACTTAGAGATTAGTGTTCTGCTCATGGTGGTAAAGAGACAAAACTCAGAGTAAACAATATCATGGTAAAATATAAAGCACTGACTTAAAACTCTTTGATCTATAAACCAGAAGAAAAAAAATGAAAATCTGTCCATGAATGCCCCTCAGTTTCTGAAATCTGAAATCATTTCCCATCTTCCTTTATGTTCTTCCCACTGGGTTAAATGTTTGACCCAAAAGAAGGTAGTGTTTAGATGACAATTTCTAAATTGTTCCTGAAATAGCTGAGATGTCACAAGGTGTATTTCCAGGAAAAGTATTGCTTGCTTTCCTTTGTTTCTATGGTTGCATGCTATTAAAAGAGAGTGGAAGATGAGGTAGTTTCTGTGGCCACTGCCTGTGGACCACCCTGAGGGCTCGAGTTGGAAGTCAGTGAGTAGGACAATATGAACTTGGCATTTCACACTCTGGGCCCTCACAATCTTTCACAGCCTCCGGAACTATGAATAACAGAATATTGTTAATCAACCATATCACTCCTAAAAAAGATTAACTCTTAGAAAATATCTATATATATATACATCCTGTCTATTGTATGTGACCTCACCTCTCTGTATAAATGGTAGGACCAGTCTTCAGAGGCTGGCTGCTAAGTATTTGTAATTTTCCAGGACTGGCTCCTGCTGTTAAAGATGTAGTGTTATGTTGAATGATGAGAAACTGTCAAGTGCTGGTAGATATCCCTAGCCATTAGCCTTGAGAGACTTTAGCAGCTTATGCAATAATTTCCCTGAGGCAATTTTCTGAGCATGATGAACAAAAGGATAATTACAGAGATAATACTTTTCTCACAACCCTATAGATCTTCTCTAAGCTAAGTGAAGATTCAAGAAAGAAGGTGAGCGTTGGTGATAATGCACTTTAAGATTTAATAATCATAGCTTGTGCTATGGAAATGCACTAGTGCATATCTGATGTGGTTCTAAGGAGTCTAGCATATCTCAAGGCTGTGTCTCAGGAGAGCGCTGGGTATTAGAATTATGACGCTGTTTAGTCCTTGTCTGTAGTAACAAGACATTCAAAGGCCATGCTCTCCTTGCTTCCTCCTACCTGTCCTAGCTCCAAGCCTTTAGAAACATCCTTAGATCATCGTTTTCATGACAGTTTCTGGATGAGCTAGAAACAGGTTTCTTTTTTCTTTTTTCCAGAGTAATTCTTGGAATAACAATGACTTGAACCACTCTTTTTATAGATGATAACTTCTATTGACAGGTTTTAATTGACTTGAGATCCTGGAGCAGTTCCTCAGCTGACATACTTCTCCATCCCACTCCTCCCATCCATCACAGCTTACACACACCCATCTGTCATCCTCCATATTTAATTCCATAATATACCAAGACCAGATACGTTCATATCTGGTATTTAACATGTAATACCTATGTAACATGTTCAACCATTAAATACTAACTTTATACATGCATCCAATTTGTTTCCAAATAATACATTGCTTACAATTAACAAATAAGTTAGTCACCAAAAACCAGACACAAAACGTTACAGTGAACTGTAAAAGAGGGCTTATTAACTATTTTAATGTAAAATATTCCTAAATATCAGAAAAATGTAACTACAGAAAACATGGTAGAAAATAATTAACCAAATGTCTATTATTAACAAATGTCTACTTTAAGACATGGCACCTGATCACGTTCCACTTTTCTCCTCCTGCTCCTTTCTCCCACCCAGGGCCCTTCTCCCTCTGCCCCCTGTGATTGCTTTCTTCTCTGTTCAAGTAAGATTGAAACATTCTCACTTGAGCCCTTCGGCTTGTTAATGTTGAGTTCTGTGGATTATATCTTGGGTATCCTGTACTTTTTTGACTAATATCCACTTATTAGTGAGTACATATCATTCATGTCTTTTTGGGTCTGAGTTACCTCACCAGGATGATATTTTTCTAGTTCCATCCATTTGACTGCAAAACTCCCGATGTCCTCATTCTTAATAGCTGAATAGTATTCCATTGTGTAAATGAACCACATTTTCTATATCCATTCTTCCATTGTGAAACATCTGCATTGTTTCCAGCTTCTGGCTATCACAAATAAGCCTGCTATAAACACAGTAGAGCATGTGCTCCTGTAGCACGGTGGGTCATCTTTTGGGTATATTCCCAAGAGTGTGATATAGCTGGATCTCTAGGTAGATCTATTTCTAATTTTCTAAGGAACCTGCAGATTAGTGAAGCCCTGAGGACCAGCAGTTTGAATGTAAACAGGCAACCTCAGAAGATGAGAAGTAGGGGGATCTTCTAGAAAGTTCCAGAGACCTGGGAGGTGGTAGACTCAGGACTCCAAGGGATGGACCTTAGATGAAATGCCCAACAGTGGGGAGAGGGAACTTGTAGAGTCCACCTTCGGTAGAAAGACAGGGCATCAAGTGGAGGGATGAGGTTTCCATTCCAAACACACTGACCCAGAATTGTTCCAGTCTGAAAGAACTACAGAGACAAAAATGAAGAAGAGTCCGAGGGAGAGAAGGTCCAGTGACAGGTACAACTTGGGATTTGCCTCAAGGGGAAGCTCCAAGGTCTGACACTATTACTGATGCTATGTACAGACAGGAGCCTAGCATAGTTGCCCTCTGAGAGGCCCAAAAAGAAGCTGATTGAAAGTGAGAGACAGATGCATATACTTACCATCCAATGGACTGAAGTCGGATATCCATGTGGTTGAATGAAGGAAAGGAAGGAGTTGTGGAGGAGGAAGACCTCATAAGATTAGCAGTCTCAACTAACCTGGACCCCAAGGTCTATCAGACACTGAGCCACCAACTAAGTAACATATACTAGCTGGTCTGAGGCCTTGGACCCATACAGAGCAGAGGACTGTCTGGTCTGGCCTCAGTGAGAGAAGAGGTAACCTAACCCCTGAGAGACTTGAGTCCCCAGGGAGCGGGGAGGTCTAATGGGGTGAGAGGTGTGAGGACATCCTTTTGGAAACAGGGGGAAGGAGGAAAGGGATAAGGAATTGAGGGAGAGGATAATGACTGGACTATCAAAAAAAGATTAAAGATAATCATTTTTTTTTTGGTTTTTTGAGACAGGGTTTCTCTGTGTAGCCTTGGCTGTCCTGGAACTCACTCTGTAGACCAGGCTGGCCTCGAACTCAGAAATCCACCCGCCTCTGCCTCCCAAGTGCTGGGATTATAGGCATGCACCACCACCACCCGTCAAGATAATAATTTTTAAAAAGTGACATGGCACAACAAAATGGTGCCTTTCCAAATTATATTACTTTATAATATTCAAGTACATCTTAATTACATTTTTTTTCTGAAGAAGAAACACTGGTAGCCCCCAGACTTACTAATAGCAAAGGATTTAAACCAATCGTACAACCTACCTCTTAAGTCTATGAGTTCAAACACACAGTCACATTGCTGCAGGATTTTCCATGTCCCATCGTATTAGGGCAGTGGAAGACCTGTGATCAGACAGGAAGGTGGAGGCGGAGCTAGGAGTTGGGGAG